>OY728139.1:572990341-574190341 GCA_963277665.1 Viscum album
AAGAATAATAATTTATTCGACAAAACACGCATAAGAACAAAAAGTAATAAACACCCGAATAACAAGTAGCAATGAAATATTACTAATAATAAGATAAGAATATGATAATATATGATATAATAAAAATAATTATGATTCTAGAATAAGTCAATAACATTATTTAAATCATTATACAGGAGTTTCAGACACATACGAAGCAAATCAGACCTAAGGTAAGAGAAAATATCGCAATCTCAATTTTTATCTGAGATTGTTTATACTTCAGAACATACTGGGGTATATTTATCATCCACATCCATGTTTCCTCAATATGTAATATTTATATCCTTCTACAATAGTGTATATCCAATTTTACCCCTCGGTGAGTTTTTAGTAAAAGATATGAAAGGAATCTTTTGTCGTTTTTTGTATGAGGTACTTTTTGACTTTTCCGAAAAAAGTACGAGAAGAATGTTTTTTTAACTTATACGGCATCAATGGATTTTTACAAAATTATTTCCAAGAACATTCCTTTAAAAGTTTTCAAGTTAATTTTTAAACAACTTCTTTTAGTTTAAAATTGTATGACATGTTAAGAAAGGAAAATGTTTTTGATGTAGAAAGGATATTTTCTTCAAGAATGGAGTTCAAGTATTTTATCAAAATTATTTTCCATCTAAGATAATATAGGGTTCTGTTCCTATCCCCATTATTACATTGATTTGATTATGTTGTGATGGAATTATTTTTATGAATTCTTTTATCTTATATGAATTGTTTTATGATGTCATGTTGTTGAAGAATCCCATTTTTATTACATGAGTTATGCAATGATGTATGATTTATGATTTTGTGGCACACATAAGAATGGTATCATTATGAGATGGGTGTGACCTATATCTCCCTACAATTCATTGGGTAAAGATTATATATCTCATGAGATAGACATGGCTGGAACGGCAGGTTAAACCGGTTCAGTAAAACAGGACTGAAACAAGGAGTGAACACTACTGGAAATTCGAGCTATAGCCACGGTTCTAAACCGTGGCTATAGGCCCTCAAACCGTGGCTATAGGTAATAGCCACGGTTTGAGGAACCGTGGCCAAGTTTGGCGTGGCTATAGGCCTAGACCTATAGCCACGGTTCCAAACCGTGGCTTTAACTCTATAGCCACGGTTCCAACCGTGGCTATAGGTTTATAGCCACGGTTAAAACCGTGGCTGTATACCTAATGCCACGGTTTCAACCGTGGCTATACCAAAGGCCGGACAAAATCTATAGCCACGGTTTAAAACCGTGGCATTATGTCTATAGCCACGGTTTAAAACCGCGGCAATACATCAATAGCCACGGTTTGGAACCGTGGCTATAGGGTGTCCAAATTCATAAAAAAAAAATACCCCCTGGACACACCCTGGACACCCCCATGCCACCCCCGGCCAGTCCCCCCTGCCAGTACCCCCGGACAGCCCCCCGTGCACCCCCGGACAGCCCCCCGTGCACCCCCGGACAGCCCCCCGTGCACCCCTGGACAGCCCCCCCGGCCAGCCCCAGCCAGCCCCCCGTGCACCCCCGAGCAGCCCCCCGACCAGCCCCGGACAGCCCCCCGTGCACCCCTGGACAGCCCCCCCGGCCAGCCCCAGCCAGCCCCCCGTGCACCCCCGAGCAGCCCCCCGACCAGCCCCGGACAGCCCCCCGTGCACCCCCGGACAGCCCCCAGCCCCCAGCCCCCCCTGCCCCCTGCTTGTCCCCCTGCCAGCTCCCCCCCTGCCCCCTGCTTGTCCCCCTGCCAGCTCCCCCCTGCTAGTCCCCCACTGCCCCCTGCTAGTACCCCCCCCCCCCGCCACCCCCCCTTCTTGTCCCCTTGCCAGCCCCCCCTGCCACCCCCCTGCCAGTCCCCCCTGCCCCCTGACACCCCCCCTGCTAGTCCCCCTGCCCCCTGCTAGTCCCCCACTGTCCCCTGTTAGTCCCCCCCCCCGCCACCCCCCCGCTTGTCCCCTTGCCAGCCCCCCCAGCCACCCCCTGCTTGTCCCCCTGCAAGCCCCCCCTGCTTGTCCCCCTGCCAGCCCCACCCCTGCTCCTGCCAGCCCCCCCCCCTGCCCCCCCCTGCCCCCCCCCTGCCCCCCTGCCAGCCCCCCCCCCCCTTCCCCCTGCTTGTCCCCCTTCCAGCCCCCCCGGCCACCCCCCTGCCCCCTGCTTGCCCCCTGCCGCCACCCCCCCCCCCCCTTCCCCCTGCCAGCCCCCCCGCCCCTGCTTGTCCCCCTGCCAACCCCCCCTGCTGGACACCCCCCCTGTCCGTGCACCCCCGGACAGCCCCCCATGCACCCCCGGACAGCCCCCCATGCACCCCCGGACAGCCCCCCGTGCACCCCTTGCCAGCCCCCCCAGCCACCCCCTGCTTGTCCCCCTGCAAGCCCCCCCTGCTTGTCCCCCTGCCAACCCCACCCCTGCTCCTGCCAGCCCCCCCCCATGCCCCCTGCTTGCCCCCCTGCCAGCCCCCCCCTTCCCCCTGCTTGTCCCCCTTCCAGCCCCCCCGGCCACCCCCCTGCCCCCTGCTTGCCCCCTGCCGCCACCCCCCCCCCCCCCCTTCCCCCTGCCAGCCCCCCCGCCCTGCTTGTCCCCCTGCCAACCCCCCCTGCTGGACACCCCCCCTGTCCGTGCACCCCCGGACAGCCCCCCGTGCACCCCCGGACAGCCCCCCATGCACCCCCGGACAGCCCCCCGTGCACCCCTGGACAGCCCCCCCGGCCAGCCCCGGCCAGCCCCCCGTGCACCCCCGGACAGCCCCGGACAGCCCCCATGTGCACCCCCGGACAGACCCCATGCAGCCCCCATCCCCCCTGCACAGAACCCCGGAAACCCCCTGCCCCCTGCTTGTCCCCCTGCCAGCCCCCCCTGCCCCCTGCTTGTCCCCCTGCCAGCTCCCCCCCTGCCCCCTGCTAGTCCCCCACTGCCCCCTGCTAGTCCCCCCCCCCCCGCCACCCCACCCCCCCTGCTTGTCCCCTTGCCAGCCCCCCCTGCCAGTCCCCACTGCCCCCTGACACCCTCCCTGCTAGTCCCCCTGCCCCCTGCTAGTCCCCCACTGCCCCCTGCTAGTCCCCCACTGCCCCCTGTTAGTCCACCCCCCCCCCCCGCCACCCCCCTGCTTGTCCCCGTGCCAGCCCCCCTGCCGCCCCCTGCCAGCCCCCCCTGCTTGTCCCCCTGCCAGCCCCCCCTGCTCCTGCCAGCCCCCCCCCCTGCCCCCCTGCCAGCCCCCCCCCCCCCCCTTCCCCCTGCTTGTCACCCTGCCAGCCCCCCCGGCCACCCCCCTGCTTGTCCCCCTGCCAGCCCCCCCTGCCCCTGCCAGCCCCCCCCTGCCCCTGCCAGCCCCCCCTGCCAGCCCCCCCCCCTTCCCCCTGCTTGTCCCCCTGCCAGCCCCCCCCCTGCCCCCTGCTTGTCCCCCTGCCAGCCCCCCCCCCCCTGCCCCCCTGCCAGCCCCCCCTTCCCCCTGCTTGTCCCCCTGCCCGCCCCCCCTGCCCCTGCTTGTCCCCCTGCCAGCCCCCCCTGCCCCCTGCTTGCCCCCTGCCACCCCCCCCCCCCCCTTCCCCCTGCCAGCCCCCCCAGCCCCTGCTTGTCCCCCTGCCAACCCCCCCCTGCTGGACACCCCCCCTGTCCGTGCACCCCCGGACAGCCCCCCGTGCACCCCCGGACAGCCCCCCGTGCACCCCCGGACAGCCCCCCGTGCACCCCCGGACAGCCCCCCCGGCCAGCCCCGGCCAGCCCCCCGTGCACCCCCAGACAGCCCCACGACCAGCCCCGGACAGCCCCCCGTGCACCCCCGGACAGCCCCCCGTGCACCCCCGGACAGCCCCCCCGTGCACCCCCAGACAGCCCCCCCGTGCACCCCCAGACAGCCCCCCCGTGCACCCCCGGACAGCCCCCATATGCACCCCCGGACAGCCCCCATATGCACCCCCAAACAGCCCCCCGCGCACCCCTGGACAGCCCCCCGGCCAGCCCCGGACAACCCCCTGTGCACCCCCGGACAGCCCCCCGACCAGCCCCGGACAGCCCCCCGTGCACCCCCGGACAGCCCCCATGTGCACCCCCGGACAGACCCCATGCAGCCCCATTCCCCCCGGACAGCCCCCCGTGCACCCCCGGACAGCCCCCATGTGCAACCCCGGACAGCCCCCATGTGCACCCCCGGACAAACCCCATACAGCCCCCTACCCCCCTGCACAGAACCCCGGGCGTTTATCAAGCGCGCGCAACGCTTAAAGAACGCATAATGAGCCCTACCGTGCAGACCACACGTCCGATTGACGCGCCGTCTGCGCGTGCACGTCGCGAATAATAATGGGATTGTTGTCCTGTGATTTCAGGGCAATCCGATGTCGTCCGCTATGAGTTTGACCGTTAGACGCCTGTTTTGGCCGTTTATGACACCGGAACGGCGTTCCCGGTCACCCCGGGCACACGGCACGTCCGATTGACGTGCCGTCTGCTCGACCACATCACAATTCACTTACCCTTTGATTTCGTCCGATTTCAGGCCATTCGGACTTCGTTCGGCCCGTTTGGACCCCCCCACGCGCGTTTATCAAGCGCGCGCAACGCTTAAAGAACGCATAATGAGCCCTACCGCGCAGACCGCACGTCCGATTGACGCGCCGTCTGCGCGTGCACGTCGCGAATAATAATGGGATTGTTGTCCTGTGATTTCAGGGCAATCCGATGTCGTCCGCTATGAGTTTGACCGTTAGACGCCTGTTTTGGCCGTTTATGACACCGGAACGGCGTTCCCGGTCACCGCGGGCACACGGCACGTCCGATTGACGTGCCGTCTGCTCGACCACATCACAATTCACTCACCCTTTGATGTCGTCCGATTTCAGGCCATTCGCAATTCGTTCGGCCCGTTTGGACCCCCCACGCGCGTTTCTCAAGCGCGCGCAACGCTTAAAGAACGCATAATGAGCCCTCCTGCGCAGACCGCACGTCCGATTGACGTGCCGTCTGCGCGTGCACGTCGCGAATAATAATTTGAATGTTGTCCTGTGATTTCAGGGCAATCCGATGTCGTCCGCTATGAGTTTGACCGTTAGACGCCTGTTTTGGCCTTTTATGACACCGGAACGGCGTTCCCGGTCACCGCGGGCACACGGCACGTCCGATTGACGTGCCGTCTGCTCGACCACATCACAATTCACTCACCCTTTGATGTCGTCCGATTTCAGGCCATTCGCAATTCGTTCGGCCCGTTTGGACCCCCCCACGCGCGTTTCTCAAGCGCGCGCAACGCTTAAAGAACGCATAATGAGCCCTCCTGCGCAGACCGCACGTCCGATTGACGTGCCGTCTGCGCGTGCACGTCGCGAATAATAATTTGAATGTTGTCCTGTGATTTCAGGTCAATCCGATGTCGTTCGCTATGAGTTTGACCGTTAGACGCCCGTTTTGGCCGTTTATGACACCGGAACGGCGTTCCCGGTCACCGCGGGCACACGGCACGTCCGATTGACGTGCCGTCTGCTCGACCACATCACAATTCACTCACCCTTTGATGTCGTCCGATTTCAGGCAATTCGCAATTCGTTCGGCCCGTTTGGACCCCCCCACGCGCGTTTCTCAAGCGCGCGCAACGCTTAAAGAACGCATAATGAGCCCTCCTGCGCAGACCGCACGTCCGATTGACGTGCCGTCTGCGCGTGCACGTCGCGAATAATAATTTGAATGCTGTCCTGTGATTTCAGGTCAATCCGATGTCGTTCGCTATGAGTTTGACCGTTAGACGCCCGTTTTGGCCGTTTATGACACCAGAACGGCGTTCCCGGTCACCGCGGGCACACGGCACGTCCGATTGACGTGCCGTCTGCTCGACCACATCACAATTCACTCACCCTTTGATGTCGTCCGATTTCAGGCCATTCGCAATTCGTTCGGCCCGTTTGGACCCCCCACGCGCGTTTCTCAAGCGCGCGCAACGCTTAAAGAACGCATAATGAGCCCTCCTGCGCAGACCGCACGTCCGATTGATGTGCCGTCTGCGCGTGCACGTCGCGAATAATAATTTGAATGTTGTCCTGTGATTTCAGGTCAATCCGATGTCGTTCGCTATGAGTTTGACCGTTAGACGCCCGTTTTGGCCGTTTATGACACCAGAACGGCGTTCCCGGTCACCGCGGGCACACGGCACGTCCGATTGACGTGCCGTCTGCTCGACCACATCACAATTCACTCACCCTTTGATGTCGTCCGATTTCAGGCCATTCGCAATTCGTTCGGCCCGTTTGGACCCCCCACGCGCGTTTCTCAAGCGCGCGCAACGCTTAAAGAACGCATAATGAGCCCTCCAGCGCAGACCGCACGTCCGATTGATGTGCCGTCTGCACGTGCACGTCGCGAATAATAATTTGAATGTTGTCCTGTGATTTCAGGTCAATCCGATGTCGTTCGCTATGAGTTTGACCGTTAGACGCCCGTTTTGGCCGTTTATGACACCAGAACGGCGTTCCCGGTCACCGCGGGCACACGGCACGTCCGATTGACGTGCCGTCTGCTCGACCACATCACAATTCACTCACCCTTTGATGTCGTCCGATTTCAGGCCATTCGCAATTCGTTCGGCCCGTTTGGACCCCCCACGCGCGTTTCTCAAGCGCGCGCAACGCTTAAAGAACGCATAATGAGCCCTCCTGCGCAGACCGCACGTCCGATGGTGACTAGGTCTCATAGCTCATCTACCTACAACTTGGAATGGGATGATGACGTCGGGGAGGGGGTTATGAAAACGAAATGCTTTATTATGAAGGCAGTTTTATCAATGTCTAGCCCCATCTCCTCTCTTATGTCATCTTTTGTTTTTAATAAAATGGCTTTAGAGCCTTTCGGCTCGAAGCTTCTTTCTGTCATACTCTAATTCTGTTAAGCCTCTCAAACTTGACACACTGTCATACTCTAATTCTGTTAAGCCTCTCAAACTTCCAGCCCTCAATGAGGGCTGCAATTCTGTATTAAAGGATGGGAACGAAAATTACAGCAGAAAAATAGAAGAAATAGGGAAAACAACAGAAGAAATCCTCAGGAGGCCCCCAGGCTGAGGGAGGAAGATCAAGCTAACAAGCCACCAGGCCGATCTTCCGCTGAACTGTAAATGGCCCATAGAAACGAGGGGCAGGTTTCTGAGAAATCTGGCAGGTTAAAGAGTGTTGTTTGTGAGGCCGAAAGCGTACGGAAACAGGATCTCCCACATGGAGGGCAAGGTGACGGCAGTGTATTAGTTTTCTGCTTCATGATGTCTTGGGACCGACTCAAATAATATTTGAGTCCACGATCAAGCAGTGCATGGGCAACAGCGGGCAACTAGATTTCTGATGGAACAGCGTAGGTCTCGTGGCAGCGATTTACCACCTTTGTTTGGTCATCCGTTTGCGGGTGGTAGGTCAAGCTGAGTTTTAAGTCAGTGCCTTGGAGTTTGAGCAGTTCAATCCAAAAATGGCTTACAAAAATGGGATTGCGGTCGCTGGAATGCTATGCAAACTGACAATCTCCCACACGAAAACCTCGCCCACACTCCCACACTCTTTGCTGTGTAAGGGTGTTTTAGGGGTAAAAAATGGCCATATTTAGAGAGATGATCAATGATGACCAGAATCACAGTGCAACCACGGGATTAGGGTAGTCCGGTGATAAAATCCATAGAGAGACCCGACCACACCAGCTGGGGAATTTCCAACGGCTGCAACAGGCCAGCCGGATATAGTGTGGAATATTTATTTCGTTGGCATTTGGCCCATTGGCAAACTGTTGAACCGGTATTTTCATCCCGACCCAATATAAATTGGCAGGCAATTTTCTATACGTGCGGCAAAAACCAGAATGACCCCACTACGGAGACAAATGGAACTCAGCCAGCAATATGGGCACCCATGGGGACGAACTAGACAGCACCAACCGGCCCTTATAACAGAGGACACCTTGCAGAAAAGAGTAAGTAGGAAAGGAAGGAGCATCTGCTTGCAGAGTGATGATGACTTAGCTGAAAAATGGGTCGTCTGAAACGCCTGTGAGCAAGTGGGGCTGAACCTCCCCCCTGTTGGATGTGGCTGGAGCAGGGCCACATCACGGCGTGACCGCGGCGTGACCGCGGCGTGACCGCGGCGTGACCGCGGCGTGACCGCAGCGTGTTGGCCCGATCCAGCGACATCCGCGGGGCAGCATCTTCCGACCAGGAGCGAAGGGAGCGGGAGGAGGCTGGAATGTGGGTGAAAGGGGGCTGGTTGCAGGTGTTGGGGGGATGGTGCGGGCTGATTCGAAGGTGGGGGGGCTGTTGCGGGCTGGAATGCTGGTGGCAGCGGGCTGATGACTTTGCTGAAAAATGGGTCGTCTGAAACGCCTGTGAGCAAGTGGGGCTGAACCTCCCCCCTGCTGGATGTGGCTGGAGCAGGGCCACATCACGGCGTGACCGCGGCGTGACCGCGGCGTGACCGCGGCGTGACCGCGGCGTGACCGCGGCGTGACCGCGGCGTGACCGCGGCGTGACCGCGGCGTGACCGCGGCGTGACCGCGGCGTGACCGCGGCGTGACCGCGGCGTGACCGCGGCGTGACCGCGGCGTGACCGCGGCGTGACCGCGGCGTGACCGCGGCGTGACCGCGGCGTGACCGCGGCGTGACCGCGGCGTGACCGCGGCGTGACCGCAGCGTGTTGGCCCGGTCCAGCGACATCCGCGGGGCAACATATTCCACTTAGTTTCAAATAGGATGATATGGATGGCATGAGAGGATGTTTTCCCAGAAGATTTAAAGAAATGAATGCTAATCTGTGATGAATAGAGGATTGGATGACCCCTGATATACCTAATTCGGTGAGGTTTGGAGATCTAGAAATGTGTAGGAATACCTAGAGGAATAAAATATGCCAGACAATTCCAAACCAATTTTTTCAGTTGAATTGAGCTTTTGTACCACCTGCTATGCACGTTTTGTGGAAAGATGGATGAGAGGCAGCGCTGAGAGGAGATATAGTTTAGGAATGAGGAAATACGAAAAATTATAGAGCTAACCATTCAATGTTTCTCTAAGGAGGAGTAACCGCCGCAGGGTGTCGTCCTGGAGCAGGGCCAAATCACGGCGTGACCGCGGCGTGACCGCGGCGTGACCGCGGCGTGACCGCGGCGTGACCGCGGCGTGACCGCGGCGTGACCGCGGCGTGACCGCGGCGTGACCGCGGCGTGACCGCGGCGTGACCGCGGCGTGACCGCAGCGTGTTGGCCCGGTCCAGCGACATCCGCGGGGCAACATATTCCACTTAGTTTCAAATAGGATGATATGGATGGCATGAGAGGATGTTTTCTCAGAAGATTTAAAGAAATGAATGCTAATCTGTGATGAATAGAGGATTGGATGACCCCTGATATACCTAATTCGGTGAGGTTTGGAGATCTAGAAATGTGTAGGAATACCTAGAGGAATAAAATATGCCAGACAATTCCAAACCAATTTTTTCAGTTGAATTGAGCTTTTGTACCACCTGCTATGCACGTTTTGTGGAAAGATGGATGAGAGGCAGCGCTGAGAGGAGATATAGTTTAGGAATGAGGAAATACGAAAAATTATAGAGCTAACCATTCAATGTTTCTCTAAGGAGGAGTAACCGCCGCAGGGTGTCGTCCTGGAGCAGGGCCAAATCACGGCGTGACCGCGGCGTGACCGCGGCGTGACCGCGGCGTGACCGCGGCGTGACCGCGGCGTGACCGCGGCGTGACCGCGGCGTGACCGCGGCGTGACCGCGGCGTGACCGCGGCGTGACCGCGGCGTGACCGCAGCGTGTTGGCCCGGTCCAGCGACATCCGCGGGGCAACATCTTCCACTTAGTTTCAAATAGGATGATATGGATGGCATGAGAGGACGTTTTCTCAGAAGATTTAAAGAAATGAATGCTAATCTGTGATGAATAGAGGATTGGATGACCCCTGATATACCTAATTCGGTGAGGTTTGGAGATCTAGAA
Organism: Viscum album; assembly: GCA_963277665.1. Taxonomy (NCBI): domain Eukaryota; kingdom Viridiplantae; phylum Streptophyta; class Magnoliopsida; order Santalales; family Viscaceae; genus Viscum; species Viscum album. The sequence continues at coordinate 573,000,314 of OY728139.1, forward strand.
ATGTGTAGGAATACCTAGAGGAATAAAATATGCCAGACAATTCCAAACCAATTTTTTCAGTTGAATTGAGCTTTTGTACCACCTGCTATGCACGTTTTGTGGAAAGATGGATGAGAGGCAGCGCTGAGAGGAGATATAGTTTAGGAATGAGGAAATACGAAAAATTATAGAGCTAACCATTCAATGTTTCTCTAAGGAGGAGTAACCGCCGCAAGGTGTCGTCATGCTTGTCCCCCTGCCAGCAACAGATGGAAAACATATTCAGCACAAAAGTGATCGGAAATGCCAACCAAATGAAAGAAGCTAGATTAAAACCAATAACCAACAAGCAGGGAAAAAAAATTGGACATTCAGAATGCATGTGTGTTCAATGATTCCAATATCTAAAGTGTGTTTCAGCTAGACTCTTAACTCAAAGAAGAATTCACATAGATGAGTCATGCATGAATAAGCTCAAATGACGTGTTAGATTGGCACATAGATTTGTCAGCTCACCTTGATAAAGATCGAATGGCAAACCACTGATTGGTAATCATACTTTAATTTGCTACAGTCTGTACATGCAACAAATAAAACCATGAATTATTATTAATGAATATATAAGACTCATAAGCAATGAAATGTCATATAGAAATTTTGTTATTACTACATAACAATAAAATACTAAAGTGCAGATTAAAATGCAGAATAAAAAGCCTGAATATGTTGATAAGAAATACCAGTCAGTTTCTTCTCCATGCTTGTAAATTGAAGGCATTCATTCCATCAGCCCATGCACATTCACCAATATTTTGGTTCATCGCTATGCTGGGATGAGAACAATCAAAGTATGTCTAGCAACTCTTAGACATGACCCACAAAAATCAATATACAGTGGAGTCAATAGTTAAAACATATCACCTGCATTCATATGTTGGATGAAAAGGGGGTCAACTCCATGATTTTACGACCAATAACCTGCATTCATATAGTGTGTAAATGCAAATGAAAAATGGATGCATGGTAGGGAGGGATGCATGGTAGGGAGGTTTATTCCACAATTTTAGGAAAACATACCTGTTGTAGAGATCTCGCACTTATTAGTGCAGGATTCCCACTGCCCAGCCCCTCCCCCCCACTCCCTACTGCCCTCCCCACTGCCCAGCCCCCCCCCCCCACTGCCCACCCCCTCCCCCTCCTGCCCAGCCCTCCCCCCCACTGCCCAGCCCCCCACTGCCCAGCCCCCCCCCCACTGCCCTCCCCCTCCCCCTCCTGCCCAGCCCTCCCCCCCACTGCCCAGCCCCCCCCCCCCACTGCCCAGCCCCCCCCCACTCCCTACTGCCCTCCCCACTGCCCACCCCCCCCCCACTCCCTACTGCCCAGCACCCCCCCACTCCCTACTGCCCTCCCCACTGCCCAGCCCCCCCCCCCCCACTGCCCAGCCCCCCCCCCCACTGCCCACCCCCTCCCCCTCCTGCCCAGCCCTCCCCCCCACTGCCCAGCCCCCCACTGCCCAGCCCCCCCCCCCCCCACTGCCCTCCCCCTCCCCCTCCTGCCCAGCCCTCCCCCCCACTGCCCAGCCCCCCACTGCCCAGCCCCCCCCCCCCCCACTGCCCACCCCCTCCCCCTCCTGCCCAGCCCTCCCCCCCACTGCCCAGCCCCCCACTGCCCAGCCCTCCCCCCCACTGCCCAGCCCCCCCCCCCCCACTGCCCTCCCCCTCCCCCTCCTGCCCAGCCCTCCCCCCCACTGCCCTCCCCCCCACTGCCCTCCAATGTACAGAACTTTGGTGGGTACGATCAATCATAGAACGTCTCATCTGCAATAAGTAAAGATCAACATCATCTAGTGAACAATTGTTATTAGAATTCATTTACAAAAACTGTAACAGCAATGGTATACATTATTTTCATACCATCATTCTCTTCGACATTATAATCAATCATCTTAATCGTCATCAAAATCAATATTCTGCAAGAAAACAATCAGAAACAGAGTTATGATTAGAAATATTTACCAAATTTTATAGCACAGTGCTCACTATCTATAGGTGGTGAAATAGTTATACCTGACCTGTGAAGTATCTGTGGGATGTTTTATGATATTTTCCAGATCTGTACAGCAGTGCATTTTCTCTATAGAGACATTCATAACCTGCATGGGCTTAGTTTCCTGTATCGATATTGTGGTACCATGTTCAACTGATTTGGGTGCCACAAAAGCAGTATTACAGGGCTTATTTAGTGTCTCGGCGTACCCATAATTGGCAGGATTGCTAATAGTATTAGTGTGAGTTGGGATAGCAGAAACTGGTTCATCATCTTTTATTTTGATTTCATTCTTTAGTCCAAGAGAGGTGTCATTGTTAGCAGGTTGTATTATTGAATCCTTAAGGATAGAAATTGTAGGTTTCATATTACGGAACATCTTAGAAATAGTATTATCACTACTAAAAGAAAGCTGAGACCAATCAGAAAAGGCATTTGTAGTAGTGGAGAACCGTAGTTTAGTAGTCATTCTCATTCCCAATAAGATATGGTAAATATTAATGATATTGATCAAAAAACAATGTAATTGGATGCATAGAACTCGTCATACATTACCAATCCAAACATACAATTAACATCAAAAGTGAGTCTCAATATCAGTATCATCAAAATCATGATGACCCTCATCCACACCTCCTACAGAAACACCATCACCACCTCTCACACCACCAATATCATCATCGGCATCGACATCTGCATCCGAACCGGCACCAGCACCGGGTCCAGCACTAGGTCCGGCTCCGGCTCCAACAGAAGAATCTACATTAGCAGAACGCATCGACATCAAAAAGGCATCAACCGTTGCAGCTGCTTCTGGTGGAAGTGTAGAAGAAAGGGCAGACATAAACTTAATCATATTTGCAGTTATCGCCTGTTCTGATTTTTGACTTGCTTCTTTGATTGCGGCATTCATTTGTTCCACTGTGACAAAACCAGAACCGGTACTCGAAGAAACGTTAGTAGACCAGTATCGAGATGGTACAATCTTCTTCCCAGGCCGACAACGCACTCTACCCTGATGCTCATCTCCTAATACCTGATGTAGATGATCGTTTGGGCCCAAATTGTCAGGTTCTTTTTCTGCCAACGCCTCTAAAGCATTCTGTTGATTGATATATAACATAAATTAAAATGATAAAATAATATAAGGAATTAAATTCATTAAAAATCAAAGAAATTGAAATATACTTACAATCGCCTTCTCGGTGTCGGGATTTGGCACAGTACCATCTTTCTTTTTCCGGCTTGTACAAAACAAAGTTGAGCGAGGAACGCGACCCTCAATATTCAATGACTTTTTCTGGAAAAAAACAATGAAATAAATCAAAATTGGAAGTTAAAAAAATTACACAAAACAAAGCTAAATATTTTAAATGTTAAATTACCTGCGTCTGCTCATGATCTGGTAATGAAGTGTGTCCGCGAGTATAAATGTGTTTCATTGCACTCTTGTTTTTTTTATTTCTATTTGATTTCTCCTATAAACAAATAATTATATAAACTCATTAACATAAATAAAACAAGTAATTTAAAATCGTTTTCAAATAAATAAATGAATATATATATAAATTTAACAAACACCTTAAACGCTGAACTCTTCCAATAGTTGATCATCTCTTTATATTGTGATATTGGGCAATCTTGAATCACCGGTACTTCTTCAAGCTCTGTACCAACTCTCTTTTTCCACCCAAGATATAAATCATACTTGTAGGCTCGCCACATTTCACCTAAATACATTATCATTGCAGCCTTTGCATTTTGTCCATCGGGAAAATTATATCGAAGCTGCAATGGACATAATATATGTTAAGAAAATTTTATAAATTTATATATATAAAAAAGGTGATTAACATTACTTACCCAAATCTCTGCCCAGGCTTTGTCCTTTATTTCTTGTCCAACTGCCTTCCAACTTATCGGTTGAACCGGAATGATATTGCTGTGTCTAGCAAGTGTTCCCATAAAACTTTTACATTCCGTGCCATTTTTATTAATTATAGCATTGTCCTCATTGTAATCAACTATGATTTGCGTGTTCCGATTCCAAACCTCGCGCATTTTTGTGCGGCCTCGTCGTCTGGTAGAGGCTGTAGCTAATCATGAAACCAAAATAAAAGAGAATAATATATATGAATTTATCATTAATCAGTAACAGTAATGCTTAAACAAATACCAGTAGATGGGGGATCTGCTGACCCCTGAAGTGCTGCGTCTGGAGGGGGGGCAGCCTCCATGGTAGGTGAGATATCTACAGGAATACTATGTATAGTAGATGCAAAGTGTACTGATGGAGGCAGAAAACCCGATGGATAACCCTGTACAGATGAGGGTGGATATGGATATGGATATGGCGGTGGGATATATGGGGGCACAGTACCCTGTACAGTGGATGGTGGGAATGGAAACTGAGGGATGGGAGTCTGAGAACTACCATCCGATGTGGGAGTGGGAAAAAAGGGATACGGAAAAGGTGGGTATGGATAATATGGAGGTGGCATAATGGGAGGATGGCCTCCTGATGTCTCAAGCGGCGTAGTAGTAGGCTGACCTGTAGAATCAGTGCCCCCCGCCACAATATCATCCTCAGTGGCATAATCCAAGCGTCTCCTCGACGATGCGGTCTAAAATAACATAGATGATAAAATAAAACGAACGATAACAAGATAAATAATATGAAAGACCATAATATTCAAACATAATTTGTACTTACATTGTTTCCAGGAGGAGACCTACGTTGTTCGTTTCTCAATATTCTTCTACTCCTTCTACTACCATCATAATCAGACATTTTGACCTGAAAATTTAAAATAATATTATCAAATAAATAGAAATAATGCAAAATGTTAAATAATACAATTGTATCATAAAACAATGAGATACATTTTCATGTGTGATATTTATATTGATAAAATATCAAGACTTTTCTATGTTCAAGATTTACTAGAGAAGTGGTTAAACATAAATTGGTGAGGCTATTAATAGTTTTATATTCGATAATGGTATAAAATATACTAGTTATTTTGATATCATGAATGAAAGTTAAAAAAAACACATACAATATTGCGATAATATAAGGTAAATACTTACAAATGTGTCAACGCTATGTGGGGTCTGTGACAATTTCTGGTTCACAATCTGTTCTAACAATTGCATCATCCGTATCATCAAATGCAACATTCGAATAAATACCAACAGGTTCATCCACAACATCATTGTTATCCATGCCTTCGTCAAAAATATGTCTAGGAATAACATCAACAATAACACCAAATTGTGGTTGTAACGGGTCACTTACATAAAACACTTGTTTAGCTTGTGACGCAAGAATATAAGGTTCATCGGTACGAAGCTGGCGGTTCATATCAATCACTCTAAATCCACAGTTATCAATATGCATTCCTTGTCGTGTCATTGAATCAAACCACTTGCATTTCATCATTGCGACACGACCATGTGCATAGTAATCTAATATAATGATTCTTTCAACAACACCGTAATATGATATATTTTCTGATCGAGGTTGCCTGTCCGATGCACTCGCATAACAATCTGTTGTGGCGCTTATCGTGACACCGTCATGCTGTGTTGCCATTGTTTTTGCACAACTATTTATAACAAATTTATATCCATTGACAACCATTGACTTACAATCACGCACCACATCGTTTGGACCAAAGGACAATGCTTTTATTTCATCTGATACTTCAATCATTGGTAGAGTTAAAACCTAAAAGATACCAACATAGAATATTAAACAGAGACATGTGATTATGTTATGAGAAGAAGAAAAAGAAATCTATTACCTTTGACTTTAACCAGGCAGCAAATTCTTTGCTGTGCAACAGTTCCTTCCTCTTAATAGATAGAGAGCGATGTCTCTTTTTTATAATTTCAAAATGTTCTCTACAGATATGCAAGCATTAAAATGTCAGAAGATATAAAGAAATCACACAATGAAAAAAATACATATTTATTAGTTTACTTACTTGATATAATCATCAAGCACACTACAGTTGAATAATACTGTGCGATGTGCCATTTCCCACTCTTCCCTGCTTAAAGTACACAACGAGTACGATCCAGATATCCCCCCTGTTTGGGGCATTGAAGGAAATGCAGGCTCAATGGGATCATATTGCTCATCTTCAGTTCTCATTAGTCGATTAGACCTCGTAGTGACGTTAGCCAAGTACGATGAACAGAAATCCATGCATTCTTGTGCTAAATAGCATTTCACAATACAGCCTTCAGGATGATATTTATTTCTCACATAAGATTTCAATGTAAACATCATTCTTTCGGTAGGATACATCCACCGACTCGAAACAGGACCACCAAAGAGAACTTCCGTGGGAAGATGCACAGTCAAATGTAACATAATTGTGAAAAAAGACGGTGGGAAAATTTTCTCCAAGTCGCAAAGAATAATCGGTGCATCTCTCTGCAATTTCTGAACAGCACTTCTGCTCAATCTTTTGGCACAAAGATCTCGATAAAATTGACATAACTTAATCACCGCAACTCTAACATTATGTGAAAGTAAATGACGAATGGCAATGGGAATCAACTCATGTAACAAGACATGGTAATCATGGGTTTTAAGAGATTTGAGTTTCACATCTTGCGTATTCACCCTTTTCGAAATATTACTTGAATAACCATCCGGAACCTTCAAACTTTCCAAGACCTGAAGAAATTGTTTTTTCTCCACATTTGTCATCGAATAACAGGCAACAGGGACTTTCCACTTATTTTGACCAATTAACTCAGGATGAAGTCTTGCTCTTATACCCCAATCCATCAAATCACGACGACACCGCAAATCGTCTTTTGTTTTGCCTTTGACATTTAAAATAGTAGCAAGTAACATCTCACAAATGTTTTTCTCGATATGCATTACATCCAAACAATGACGTAATAAATTCGATGACCAATACGGCAACTCAAAGAATATGCTTTTCTTTCTCCAATTGCTGTTGGAATTGGAATTAGCATGCTTTCGCTTTCTGATATTTGATTGACTTTTGCCAAGAACATAATTCAAATCATCAAGTTCTTTAACAATATCAGTCCCTGACATTCGTTGAGGTGTCTCATCTGTCTCGATGGCATTATCGAACTGTCTCCGATTATTCCTGTATGGATGGTCCATTGGTAGAAAACGTCGATGCCCTATGAAGCTGAAAGTTCGTCGAAACTTCATTCTTCGGAAACGTGTATTTTTCATACAAATAGGACAGGATAATTTCCCTTTAGTACTCCAACCAGACATCATTCCGTAGGCAGGGAAATCATTTATCGTCCATAATAAAGCTGCACGAAACATAAAGTACTCCTTTCTGAATGCATCATACGCTTGTGCACCAACAATCCAAAGCTCATTTAACTCCTCTATTAATGGCTGCAAGTATATATCAATATCATTTCCAGGATCACTGGGTCCAGATATCAATATACTCAGGATAGTGCACGACTTCTTCATACACATCCATGAAGGAAAGTTATAAATGTGAATGAAAACAGGCCAAGTACTGTGTGCAGTATGCATTTGGCGAAATGGGTTGAAACCATCACAGGATAATCCCAATCTAACATTTCGTGGGTCGGCTGCAAAATCAGGATGTAACCTATCAAATTTCTTCCAAGCCAACCCATCTGCAGGATTCACTATTTCATCGTTATCCTTATTTCTTTCATCTGCATGCCATCTCATATTCATTGCCATTTGTTCTGACATAAAAAATTTTTGAATCCTGGGAATTAAAGGGAAGTGCCACATCACTTTCTGTGGTATGCGTGATTGAGATCCATCTTTATTAGTCTTCCACCTTGATGTGCCACACTGTTTGCACTGACTCAAGTTTGCATTCTCCTTCCAGAACAAACAACAGTCTTTGAGACAAGAATGAATCTTACTAGATGAAAATCCAAATTTGTTAACCAACTTTGATGCCATGTAATCATTTTCTGGAATACATGCATCATCAGGCAGTAAATCCTTAATAAATGTAAGGAGATAGTCGACTGCAGTATTACTAAATCCATACATTGTTTTCCCATGATATAATCGCATTAAAAACTCAAGTTTGCTCATTTTTCCACATGCTTGATATACTGGGGTATTTGCATCTTCCATCAACTTTCTAACACTCTCAACGTCATCATCCTGATTAATAGATGAGAACTGTGTTCCAGTATTCATTTCCTCTTGCACTGGTCTACATGAGGAGCTAGCTTCAGAAACAAAAGGAAACCGATCAGAAATCAGATTTTTCATACCAATCTTTTCTGCTGAATCGATGACATTCAACACTTGAGCTTTTTCTCCATTGTGATACCACACATGATAATTTTTTTGGAAACCACTTTTAGTGATATGGTAACTCACTTCCTCGCGAGTTAACCAAGGTCTTCCAACACAATCAAAACACGGGCATCGAATCAATCCGCCATCTGAATCATTATTGAATGCAAAGTCCAAAAAATATTGTAACTCCTTCTGAAATTCATCAGTGATCCGATCAATGTTGTACATCCAGTATCTATCCATTCTGAGGCAGATAAACATACATTAGATAAATAATCTAGAAAATGACTTAACATTGTATGTATCGTTTCATAAGATATTAAGTAATCATCAATAACAAGTTAATAAAAAAATTATAACAAATATATTAAAATTATGGTTTAGGGAATTCATAAATGTTTTAAATTATAAAAATTCACGAATAGTCATACATAAGTTCCAATAATGAGGACTGATTATAGTAAAAAGAGTTTATATGAAATCTAAGAGATAATAATAATCAATTCCCAAAAGTGTTTGGGTTAATTCATAACGAGTTCTGATGTTCTGTATTAAATCTACAAAGATTTATTGAAATTTAGAGACATTTTGAAAATATAACCCATATCTACAAAGATTTGTTGTCATTCTACTAAAATCCTTGGGAATTTCTGGTGTGGTTGAGTTGTTTAGTGATTTTTCTCAGTTTTCTTTTATGCCTTACCCCGCACCCCATTGAGTAGTGGTAGATGACGGAAAATATAAACCATATCTACAAAGATATGTTGTCATTATACTAAAATCCTTGAGAATTTCTAGTGTGGTTGAGTTGTTTAGTGATTTTTCTCAGTTTTCTTTTATGCCTTACCCCGCACCCCATTGAGTAGTGGTAGATGACGAAAAATATAAACCATATCATAAAGAAATTAATAACAGAAATCATCATTATTTATCTTTGAGAAGGAGAGAGACATTTCATAGAAAATAGTTTTCTTCTTGGTTGAAATTGAAGGTGGAAATATTACTATAATAAATTAATTATATCAATATTTAATTATGTTCAATATCCATTTATATTATATGAACTAGAGGTAAATCCATTTTGCTCAAGGACTCCTAAGGATATTATTTTTTTGAAGGTTGGGGACCCACCTTACATCAAGTAAGTGGATGATGGATTGATCATCTTACTCTATTAGAATAGAGTCTCTACCCTCAACCCTACACCTATTATTATTTCCTAAAAGGGCATACCCTTCCAACTTCTTGAATAGATTCAAAAAAGACTCTATATATAGACACAAGTTACAATAATATCCATAGTTGAGGACCCACTCATGATTGAGTTTATGGATGGATATATTCCGGAATTCAATAGCATAATATCTTGAGTCAACCATAAAAGGCTGGTCAGTTGGTTTTTTGTGTTCTAACTCTCACATGAGTTTCCTACACTTGGGATTAATGTGCATGGGTTTAACATAGTGAAAACATGTGACTTTTCTATCCAAGGAACTAGTTTTGGATTTGGGTTCTTTATTACTCTTACTTTTGTATCTATTGAACTGTTTCTTTTTTACATTAAGTTTTAGGTCTTCCCCTTGTGAAAAACACTCAACCTCTCCTTTTATCTTAAGTTTAGAATGAAAATCCTTAGACCAAATAGATTATTTAACATCTTCTTTAGTTAAAGAATCTCGACCATATATCATGGTCTCAATTAGTGTGATGTAGCTATTGTTAAGAGGGATTAAGAGGATTAATTTCTGATCCTCATCATCTATAGAAACATTAATATTGGTTAAATATAATTTGACTTTATTAAACTCTTCTAAATAGGTTTTTATTGAAGTACAATGCTTTATTTTGAATGTGAACATATGATGATTCTAGTAAGTTATTCCTACTAATGAAGCAGTCATGTATAAATTTTTATGTTTTAGAAAATTTATACAGTGGTAGACTTATAATATACTTCTCTAAGGACCCCATCACCTATGTAAAGTAAAAGGGTTCTATGAGACTTAATATATATATTAGGGGTAACATCTTAGTATTCTACAATGGTCTGAACATTTCATTAACAGTCGTAATGGGTTTCTTGGGCCCATATAGGGATTCAATTCAGCCTTGTTGTCCGAGAAAGGCTCTCATTTTAATTCTTCATGTATTGGAATCTTTTTCTCCATTGAATTTCTCAATTTCATTTTAATTCTTCATATATTGGTACATATTCAGCACTAGAAACAGATGGAACAACTTTCTCCCCCGGGCTCCTTAGATGTTCGTGGTCGGATCACAATGCATTTTCATATGACAACCTAGGTCATGTGAATCATGCATCCTTTATAGGAAAACATGTAGATCCAAACTCGTCTACCCAAATCAACATTCTACTAATACCCACATTCCTAGTATTGATCCCTTGGGATGCAACCATTCCAATCCATTTAGAAGAAGACCATCAGCAGACCTGACTTAGGTGTCCAAGTTACTTGCAGATAGAGCAGAAATCATACCAAGATTTGTAATGGACCACGTAGAAACATCTATAATCCTCTTCAATGAAAATACACACTAATTCTACTAGTGGCTTCAAAACATCAACCTCAGCAGATATGAAACAGAAGGGGAAAACATGTAAATCTTACCTAAATCAAAGAAATCGAAGGTGCAAATGAGGCATAAAAAATGCAGATAACCAGAACTCGGGAGAGAAAAAAATAGAGGGAGATGGGGGTGTCGACCTCGAGGGCTTCGATGAGGAGGGCGCGACGAGGAAGGCGTCGGCGAGGAGGGCGCCGGCGAGGAGGGCGCGGGGAGGATGACGCGGCGAGGAGGGTCGCGGCGAGGAGGGCGTCGGCGAGGAGAGCGTCGGCGAGGAGAGCGCGGCGAGGAGGGCGTCGACGAGGAGGATGGCGCGGCGTTGATGCGTCGTGGAGGAGGAGGCCGCGGCGAGGATGAGGCCGCGGGGAGGAGAAATGGCGAGGGCGAGGAGATGGAGCCCGACGCTTGGGGGAGAGGGCGAGGATGGAGCCCGACGGAATGGGGGAGAAAAAAACTGAGCGAGGGGATATAGCCACGGATAGAAAAAAAAACCGTGGTTGTATAAAACCTATAGCCACGGTTCTATAAAACCGTGGCTATAGGTCCGTGGCTATAGCCCAGATTTCTAGTAGTGTTTCCTAGTTACTCAAGAAACACTGGTTTATGCACACCTACTTTCCTATTTGCATGTTCGAAAAGGAATTTATTCATACTCTCTATGGATCCAATAGACGGAATTTGATTCCACTGGATTATTACAAAGAACTCTCATCTCATCTAACTATCTAGGTTACCATGACTAGTCAAAAGAGGTGAGTGTTATAATCAAGTTCTGAGGATTATAATGGAAACCCCTATTAATATCAACATGGGATCATCCCATCAACATTTCAGTTATTCTCAGTTCATATATTTCCCCCACCCCTAAACTCCCTTAAATTGAATAATCAATTTTTTAAAACCCACTAACAAGGAGTCCAAAAGTAAATTAAATCATATCAAGGGATTATCAAAAGAGAGAATCATCACAAAGTAACAACTATTCCCATTTAGTATTGTCAATTCTGAATCAAGCCTTCATTTTCAAGTCAACATTCAAAAGGGTAACCATACTCATTTACTTTCATAATTCATTATCAAAAATCCAAATAGTCATTTAAACCAAGCATCTATTTCAAAATACCATAAATTTATTCAAAGGAAGTTCATAAATTTTATAGGATTGAAGTCTTTTCAAAACATGGATTAACACCCATTTTCACAGAGAAAAAATAATTATTTAAAAATAACCAAAGTATGAACATTTTATAATAGATAATAATAATAAAAAGTCTCCTCATCATTACAAAAAAATTAGATCATTTTAAACCATATGTGAAAAACTTTTCATAAATCAACTTCATTTGTTTAAATCAATGAATTAAACTGTAGAAATAAAAACTCAAACTAAGAACTTAATTTTATCAAAATATTATTTAAAATCTATTTGAAAGGGAATTAAAACCAAAATTTAATTCATTAAAATTCAAAATAATGAGAGGAAATTGGTTCATAACAATTAAAATCCAGAACATAATAACTTTGTCTGGGCCTTGTTCAATTCATAGAGAGAAGGATCAAAGAAGATTTCACGAGGTATTTTAAGGTAAGAATCCATGAAAAAAAATTATTAGAAAATAATAACCACATTTATATGAATTTTATAGCAACAATTAATTATATTAATGAAGGAACTCCCTAGAAATTACTACCTGGAAATTCTAGAAACTCAAAACCCAGGAAATAAATTCTAACCCAAGAGAGTGGAATAACTTGAAGAAAATGAAACAAACTAATGAAATTAGATCTTATTGCTACTATTTTTTTAAAGATAGAAAAATTCTCATGAGAATACCCAAATAATTAGGGTTTAAAGGGTTTATATATTTTGAAAAAAATAGAGGGCATAGAAACTTAAAATCCTTGAATTGAAACAACCATTTAATTTGACATTTTAATGAAATATTAAATTCATAGGTTTTAAAGACATATAAAATGAGATTTATAACCATTAAAATAAAATATATAACTTATTTCCATGATTAATTGTATTTTAAATTATTAAAATGGAATTATGGGTTATTCATAAAAAAACAAATAGAAAACAAATTTTTTTATCTTTTCCCAAAAACAACACTACGTAAGTGTAAAATGGTTTTAAACTTATACATCTCTTAAGATTTTCATGAGGGTAAATCTATCCTTATGAATCCTTTGAAATCATAAATTAACCTTATGTAACAGTAGGACCTATGACATGGACCTTACACAACTCTAACATACCCTTACATGAGAACCATGTTACCTTTACACAACCTTTGAAAAGGAAGGCCACCCTTATGAGAGAACTAGCCTAGGTCTCCCCACCATTTAAAGATTCAGAAAAATGGTGTAACATAAGGAAAAAACATTCTAAAATACATCTTTTAATGAATATAATTTCATTACATGCTATAGAGAAACATCTAGGAGACAAAAATAAAACCTCACAAAATGTCATAACCATAACACCTCAACAATTCCCAAGAGAGGAAATACTCTAAGGATTAAATTACTATCAAAAAATCCACAATAAATGCACAAAACTGACATGGATTTCTAAATTGAGAAAGTAATCCATGGTAACCAAGAATTTTTAACAACTAGACTCACCCCTCAATAGGATCATCAAATCATTCAAGAGCACCTCTGGGTACTTGGTCCTTCAAGAATCCACATAACCCTAGTTAACCAAGTATATCCCTAAGGTGTATCTAGGTCCAATGAAAAATATCTTGAATAACATTTCCAGTGCACAAAAAAGTAACTACACACTCACCAAGTAGATCATCAATCACATCAAGACTGATCTCCAACCATCAAGGTAGAAACAAAAGGATACCAAGGAAAAATAACCAACCTGAACAACATCCAATACCGAACATAGGGAGACACCCATAAAAGGAAGAAATAGTTGAATTTTTATATATAACAACCCAAAAAATATAGAGGTTCTCGTTATAAGATTCCACTTCAACCCTAAGATCACAACAAATCTCAAGGGATTAAAACCGTTTAAGATTAAGGCTAACCATTTAATAGTGATCATCTAAAAGGCATAACAGTAGAACTCTCAAGAAAATTAAGTCATCATCATTATCAAAACTAAGGTCCACTAGTGAACATCCACAAAGGACCCAAATCAAGACACAATAGAATCGCATAACAAGAAATTCTCCAAATACTAATGAGCTACAAAAAGGAAAACTAAAAATGGTTTCCACTACAGCATTAGAAAAAACAAGATGGATCACGTCAACCACTATTGGAATCTATTCCACTACATGTAAAGATTCAATATAAGGACTATGGATAGATCCCTATTATCTTGAAGCATCTAATTACTTACAATAAAGATCATATGATCCATGATCAAATATTTCACTTTTAGTGGCCCAACTTACATAACCTCGTAATGTGACCTAAATAACCACACTATTTACAAACTCTCAAATATTTAAAATATATATTCTTATAATGAACAGGTGTTCCATAGTGGAAACATAAAATATGCCTCTAATTTACCTATGAATTTTATCACTATTCAACCAATTTCTACAATATGTATTATGGGATAACTTAACTAAAGGTAACTATGTATATGGCATTAACCACTTCTGATTGCTTTGGGAGATCTGATTCAACTGTCAAGGCCCTTTCAAAAACTAATGGATAAGAGGTCATAAATATTTCTATAATGGTGGTTCAAAGGTCTGGTTAAATAAATTTATAAAACAGTAAACTTTAAAGGAATCATAACCAAAAAATTTAGTTAACAAACAAACCAAAATTGAGAATTGTTTAGCATACTCCACAACTAATAGCTCACTTTTTCTGAAACACAAGATCTCAAATAATTTCTCCTTATTCACTTCCTTATGATGTTATAATTAAATGAATACTAACTTAAAGAAACCCCAAGACATTCCTTCATAAATATGGAAAGTAATCATGACTTCCCACTAATCTCGTCTAGGTCTCTCAAATAAGGAGTTGATAGACTTAACCTTCAGAGCATCAGTATTCTCAAGAGAAATAAAAATCACTTCAAATTCTTCAAGTCACTTAACTACCTCAAGAGAACCCCACTCACATATATAAGAATGTGGAAAATAATTCAAGAATATTAGGATGGGGTTCATAGGATAAAAAGGATCCATCTCCACCACTCAATTAAAATTTTGGGTAGAGTCGTTAACTGTGGATGCCATTCTGAAAAACATGAAGGGATATTTTGAATAAAGGACCAACAAAAAAAATTTATATCTTTATTAAAGGAATTATTGGGAGATAGTTTTGGGCATCACACAATATAATCTCATCAAATAAAGTACAAAAAACCCCAAAACTAAATACAAGCCACCAAAAATCATTCAAAAGAGCCACAACCACTTTTAATAAAGCATTATTGGTTTCGAAACATATAATATTTTTCCATTTATTAAACATTACACTCTTCTTCATAATGTGAAATCCTGATATAAATCCATAATAGTTTCAAAATGTCCTTTACCATATCATGGAAACTCTTCCATGGTTTCAAAACATTTATCCCTTTTTTAAATTCCAATACCATTTCCATTTTATACCCATTACAAACCAAAGTTTCTTCTTAAAACATTTCTTTAACACATCACACAAGAGTCTTTAAAAGTCAGTTCTATAAACCAGGATTTCCATAAAAACACATATTCCATTAATTAAAATTTCTTTTCGAATAAATCAAATAAAATTTTTTTAGGTCGTAAATTTGGTCTCCAAAAAGGACTTAAAATAACCGAAGGGATTAAATTTGAAACATCAAATCAAGAGCATGAAGTAGACCACACCAAGAAATTCTATTTAAAACAAGATCCCTCCAAACTAACCTCACAAATGAAGTTATTTTGGAGAAAATGATAAGGAACCATGCTCAATTTAGATTATAACTATGTATGGAATAATTTTATGGACCGTTAAACCACACACCAACCCTATAACCATTCCTAAATTGACTGTTAGATCATGAATACTAATTTCGAAAAGTTTACCAAACCCTGAAGGCATAGTGTAACTCTGGACATATTGTTATTCCAACCATGAATGTATCACCGTAAGAATTTATAATATATTTATCTTTATATAAATTTTTATTTCTTTGATGTCTTGTGCTACATGAAACACCAAGTTTAAAAGAACCACGATATAATATTAAAGTAATATTATTTAAAGATGACTGATTTAAACTAGTTGTTAAATTGGTGTGTATGAATTGTACTAAATATGTTATGAAATATATATAAAGGTCCTACCCAGAATGAAATTATTTACAAATTCTTAAAAAAATATAACCCGACTTTAATATATATATTTTATTCTACAAAAAATATACTTCCTTCCAAAATGATTTTTATTTATTTTATAAGAAAATATTATAATTAAATTTTGAAAATATTTGAAAAATTGTTTTATTAAATGAAAATAATTTTTAATATCATAATATTGATATCAACTTCAGGTGAAATTTTGGTATTTTTCAGAAAATATTGATTTTTCATTGAATAGTGAAAAATAAATATTTTTCCTAAAGATTTCATTTATTTTAAATAAATTAAGTAATTTAAAAGTAAAATTATTAATTAATATGTTTTAAAAGTAACATTAGTATTATTTAGATATATTTCATCTAATTAATTACATTTAATTCATATTTATTTAAGATTTTAATAAAACTTGTTTTAAGGCTTTAAAACACTTTTTTCTGAAAACTATTTTAATGTGCATATTGTTTATCCATTTTAATTAATTAAAAAACCCCTAATGAGGAATGATTTAAATTATAATAATTATATATATAATAATAATAATTTAAATTCATTTAATTGTGATTACTTTCCATATAGTTATTATAAGATCATTTTATTCTTGAAAAAATCATTTCTTGAAAATTTGTTTTTTACACATTTGTAGATTTAATTTTCAATTAAATTCCCCCATTTATATAAATTGAATTTTATATAATGTATTCCATATTTTTAATCATAATAATTTATATTATATAATATGTTCAACTTAATTTTTCTTCATAATGAATAGTAAAAATAATAAAAAAATAGTTATCGTGGTAAAAATTAAAAGGGAAAAAGTATGTAACCTTATACGTAGAGGATAACATGTATAAAAAATGTTTAAATTGAATTTTATAGGAGTATATATCTATCCTAAAATATTTTATTTTTTCAAATTTTGGGTCACTTTTATTGAGAGTGACTTCCCATTATTGAATAGTTTTGGGTATTTACCAGAATGTCACTCCTCCTCCTTTATAAAAGGGAACCCCCTCTTATCTCCTCTCCACAATTACAAAACCAATTGGTTTAAAAAAATATCTAAAAAATAACTTCATTACTCGCCTATCCTCATACGTGAATATTTTTTATTAGAAATCTAATTTTGGAAGGCTTTAGGTATAATCTTAAAGAGGTGGTATGAAGAATATGTAATAGTCTTCACCAATCTCCTTTTTTATTCCTCTTATTTTTCCACAATTATTTATAAAAAATTAAAATATATTAAAAAAATAATATTATATATACTAATATTTTATTATTTTTATAGAAAAATATTTATTCATCTCATTTTCCATCAAATGGGAAACGAAACCATCATTCATGGGTATGACAGACTATCGACTCACGAATTGATGTAATTTTTTTCCATCATCACCTATCACGGATGGATATAATGATGTATTTAATGTTTTTATATAATATTTATGATAAAATTATACTTTTTAATTATAATATCACATACAGTTTCTTATTTTCCATTCCATAGGGAATACAATAATGCTCCTCTTGTGTATAGTGAACTACCGTCTTGCGAAGCGATGTGAATAATTTTTTACTTATGCTTTACATGGAAGGTAAAAAGGGATTAATTTTATGTTGATATATGATATTAATTACATATTAATAATTATGGAAAATAAATATATCAAATAATTACTTACCATACCATCCATTGAATAAAAGACAGTGTCGTTCATTTGTATGAAGGATTACCACCTCATGAAGCATTGTGATTCGGTTTTATTACCACATCACATGGATAGTATGTCCAAGAGTAATTAAATAAATAATATTATCTTTATTATATAAATATATTCCTATAAATATAAAATATCACTTACCTTCTTTCCATCAAGATCTTCAACAAATGGAAACGTTACTCTTCATGTGTATGGAATGTCATCTCAATAATGTAGTTCATTTTTCAAAACCATATTTCAGGTTTAATTTTAAAAGTATAATTTAGGTACAAAAATAATAATTATACCATTATTGACATTCTTTATATAATATAATAATAATCTATTTAACCATAGTCAACTTACTAAAGTTATTTTAAACATATGATTTGTTTATCAATAAAATGTTCGATGAGAAATTAATTGGTTAAGTAATTGAATATGACTCGGAAAAAAATAAATGGAATAATAAAATTGAAAATGCTTATTAATAAATTAAATAATTATCATTATTTTATTATTCAGGAAGATAATGAACACATATGAAAAATCGATCTCGGGGTAAGTGATTTTTCTAACCCATCCTTTTCTTCGGGTTATAACCATTCCCTATCTAACTCACTTTATCTCTCTTTAAAGTTATGGAATTATTAAAATTCTATATATAGGTCTCTCACATGTATACCTATATTATTATCTCTTCCTTTTATGGGTTAATAAATTACTTATGACCATCTCTAAAATTAATTATTTAAGGAATATCTTTTGATTATGTTATGAGATGAGATTATGAAACCCACTTCATGTCATGGGTAATTATTATATTTATGACATATGATTGATATAATTATGTGGATACATATGTATATACATGAAATTAATGTGGTGGGTGGGCTAGGAATTATATATTCCTCCAATGCATTGGGTAATGTTTCAGTATCATGAGACATCATTTATGGGATTAGGGAGTGAACATACTCTATTATGGGACTCTAACTACCATGTGATGTTGTATTGGAAGTTATACTTTACTTATATTTATGTCATGTTTTATGTTGTTTCTACTTTCCCATGTTTCCATGAACTTATGATACTATTCCATTTATATTATTCCCCTATTTTATTAATCATGTACCTTCTCTTTTATGAACCATGATCTTTGGATTGTAATTAATATATTTTTATGCTAAAAACATATAATTATATGTGTAAAATTATTTGGTCATTATTTTTGGTATCAAAGAAAAATTTTGGCTCACCTTTGGAACTAAGAAGATAAAAATTTAGTGGAAACCCTAGGGATAAATCTAAGGCTAAGACTATAGAAAAATATCCTGGAATCTTGGTGAAGTATAGAGTGAGTGATTTCTAAGTAATTAAATCATTGTATATATACTATATATAGAGGTGTTTCTAGAACAAAAGTACCTAGAGCTAATAAATCTGAAAAATGAGAATTAGTATTGACTCAAGTGTTACCTAGTACATAACAGTGGGCATTTCTATGCACATGGTTTGAAACTCTCAAGAGATATGTTTTAGAAATTCATAAACTCTTTAAAAACCATTATGAAGGACTTCAAAAATTTGTTAGGTTAGGAAACCTAATAGGAATCATTATCATGGATAATTTTGATTGAAACCTGGAAACACAAAATTCAGGATATACTTGTAATTTATAAGTTATTACTTTTAATGTTATAATTTTTACTTTTTTATTTTTAAGGGTTATCTTTTTTTATTTCTCTTAGTTAATGGTGGGAAATAAGAGAAATTATGATTATAATAAATGTGATGGGAAATGTAATTATTTCACTAATGTTATGCCTAAACTAATGGGAATAGAAGTTAGATGTGTTATGATCATTAAAAATAATCTTTCTAGAATTATGATAAACAATTAGAAAATGGTTTCATTCCCAAACCAACCAAAGAAGATAAGGAGGGAATCTCATGGAATTTCAAGTGCTAAATATGATAAACAAAAAAAGATTCAATTTACCAAATGAAAAAATGTGGGAAGTGGCACCATGGAAAATTATTTAAAGGAACTAGAAGATGATTTATTTGTGTAAAAGGAGGGAACAAAGTAGCTTATTTTCAAAGAAAAATGAATATTCTAGTTAACGGGACATAGGGAAATAAAATTCAACAAAAGGCACAACTAATAGTTCAATTTTATAGATATGGGGAACTTTTTAATTATCCAATTCAATTCTCTAATACAAGTATTAATCCCTAGGTCCCCATATTAGTATAATCATTTAAGTGGAATTATTGAAGTGTTTACATGTTGTAACTTGAGAATCATGTTGTTCAAGTTTTTTTATCAATGGAATATTGGTTATAAAAATCATGAAACATATAAGTATTTTTATACATTAGTTTTTCGTTATGGATTTGAAAGAATATGTTTAATGGGACTAATTACCTAGAAATTTTACTTAAACATAAGGTGATATTTTATGTAAAAATATATGATTATGGAAAAGATAATCTTTGATATGTGCTTGATATTGATGTAATTATAGTCAGTTAAGATGATTTGATTTTATGGAAAAAATAAAATGTATGAAGGACTTTAGTGGATAAAAATCGATTTGATGTTTAATTTTATTTAGAGGTTGTTCATCATATTTTTGTAAACATTTTATTGGGTTAAGATGCATATATAACCTTTAGGTTTAATGTAAAATATTATTTTGGAGGAATTTTACTATGTTTTAGGAGATGTAAGTTGAAGGTATGAGATAA
The DNA here is from genome assembly GCA_963277665.1 of Viscum album. NCBI lineage: Eukaryota > Viridiplantae > Streptophyta > Magnoliopsida > Santalales > Viscaceae > Viscum > Viscum album. Next base: position 573,021,016 of record OY728139.1, read on the forward strand.
CCTTAGAGGTTAAAATCTTCTTTTATGTTAAGATTATTTGGGTTATTTGGGATATTTTGTTATTTATTTAAGGAATAATATATGTTAAACCTTCGTTTTTATTTTTGAATTTGGGAGATAAATATATTAATATTAATTTTGGGTATTATATTACTTTTTGCTAACCATTTTTGTTTTAATAAAGATATAAAGAATATTTTGTTACTCTTTTATGTATCCTATAATCCGTTAAAAGATAATTTTAATGCTTCAGGCATAAAAAATTCTTATTGAATATACATTCTTTAGAGTAATAGGTGAAGTGGAAATTTATTAAATCAAAACTAAAAAATGAATCCATGTTTATGAAATAAAAATATATCGAGTAAGTATATTTTTTGGTGCTCTCAATATTAATAGTAAAATAATACCTCAACTATAAGAAAATGATCTTGAAAAAAATATTATCACATTACCTTCATATCCAATGAATCGACGGTTTTTTAATTCATCACGGATTTATGGTTTTGTGGTTGTTAACTTTCTCTTGATAATTCAATTTGTTATGATCAATGATCTATATCACTCTCTAAAATAATTTACTATTTTCTTACATGTCCATATTTTCACTTCCCATTAATGTAATCCTATTTGGAAACGTAGTTATGTGATGACCTTCATATTTCCCTTTCTCCCTTTTTAATATGATGTTTTATTAACCACTTTTATGATGTGGGTTTTCCAAAAATGAATTTTCAAATTCCAAACCCTTGATTATTGAGCACCAGTTCAAATTGAAAGGATAATATTTTTAAGGGGGTAGAATGTAACACCCCAATAATTTTCAATATATTTATCTGTAAATAAATTTTAATTCTTTGATAGCTTGTGTTACATGCAATGCTGAGTTTAAACAAACCATTATATAATATTAAAATATTATTATTTAAACATGATTGATATAACCTAGACATCAAATTTATGGGTATGAATAGTATTAACTACTTCATAAAATATAAATAAATTCCCCACTCAATATAAATTTATTTAAAAATTCTTAATAAATAAAAACTCAACTTCGGGCCTTTGGGCCATATAATGGGCTAAATGTCCACTCAGCCTTTGGGCTATGTAATGGGTCTACCTCTAACGAGTTAAAGAGGTATTTTCTTTTCTTTAAAAATAAATGAGGCTTCAGCCCCAACCTTTAAAAAAAGCACTCAACTTTAATAAAGATACTTTATTCCATAAAAAATATGTTTCCTTCAAAAATAATTTTTACTTATTTTATGGGAAAATATTATAATTAATTTTTGTAAATTTTAGAAATTTTATTTTATAAAATGAAAATAATCTTTTAAATCATCATATTTATATTAATTTCAGGTGAAATTTTGGGATTTTTTGAAAAACAAAATGATTTTTCAGTGCATAGTGAAAGAATCATTTTTTGGTAAAACGGTCATTTATTTTTAATAAATTAAGTAATTTTAAAGTACCATTATTAGTTAGTATGATTTTAATGAAACCTGAGTATTTTTTAGTTATATTTAATCCAATTGATTATATTTAAATCATCTTTAAACTAGATTTTAATAAAATTTTGTTTATAGGCTTTAAAACACTTCTTTTCTGAAATTTTGTTTAAAGTGCATAATGTTTCTCCATTTTATCTAACTAAAATAAACACTAAAGAGGAATGATTTAAATGAAATATATATATTTTACATATATAAATATTAATTTAAATTAATTTAATTATAATTACTTTTCATATAGTTATTATATGATTATCTTATGCATGAAAAATGCATCTTATGAAAAACTGTTTTTTCGAAACGTTTGTGGGTTTAATTTTAAAGTAAATAATACCAATTATGTAAATTAATTTTTATAAAATTAATTCCATATTTTTAATAATTATATTTAATATTATATAAAAAGTTCAACTTAATTTTTAGTCATAATGAATAGTAAAATCAATAAAAAAATAATTATCGTGGTAAAATTTAAAAGGGTAAAAGTGAGTAACCTTAGAGGTAAAGTGGATAAAATGTTTAAAACATGTTTATTTTTAATGTTATAGGTATTTATTATCCTTATCTATAAAAAACTTCTTTATTTTTTAATTTTGGGGGAACTTTTCTTGGGAGTGACTTCCCATTATTGTATAGCTTTGGGCATTTGCAAAAATGTCACTCCTCCATTATAAAAGGGAACCCCCTTTCCTCTCCTTCCCACAATTACAAAACCCATTGGTTAAGAAAATAAATACCCAAATAAATTCCTTAAATCACTCCCCACATCCTTTAATCCTTATTTTTATCATAAATCCAATCTAGGAAGGCTTTAGTTATAATCCTAAAGAGGTTGTCCGAATAATAGGTAATAGAAATTATCGAGCTCCTTATTTTTTATTATTATTTTTTCACCTACAATTATGTATTAAAAATTACAATATAATAACACCAGTATATCTTATATAATAATATGTTGTTATGTTACTTTTATAATATTCATTCATCTCCTCAACCATCAAATAGGAAACAGAACTGTCATTCTTGTGTACAACAAACTACTGCCTCAAAAACGAATGTAATTTATTTTCCATAATCATCTATCAAGGATGGATATATTTATTTATTTAATATTTGTATATCATATTTATCATATAATTATACTTATGTATTTATAATATCACATACACCTTCCTAACTTCCATTTTTTAGGGAATAGGATAACATTGCTCATGCGTACGGTGGACTACCACCTCACGAAGCAATGTGATTTTTTTTCACCTATAATCTACGTGGAAGGTAAGATGGATTAATTTATTTTTGGTATAATATATTAATTAAATATTAATCATTCTATAAAAGAGATACATAATATAAATTTTTTCCTTACCTTCCATTAAATAAATGATAATGTCATATGTGTGTACGGTGGACTATTGCCTCATAAAGAAATGTGATTTGTTTTTATTACCACATCACATGGATGGTATGTGTATAGGGTTTTAAAGAAATAATATTATATTTATTATATAATTATAATCATTTAAATATAAAATATCACTTACCTTTTTCGATCATGATCTATGAAAAAAAATGAAAATGTTACTCATGTGTACATACGACCTTCCATCTTCATTTTTATAATGTGGTTAATTTTTCATAACTACATTTCATGGTTAGTTTTAAAGGAATAATTTATCATTAAGAATTTTAATTATTTCATTATTAACATTCTAGAGATGATTAAATAACAATTTATTTGACCTTGGTCAACTTTCCAAAGTGATTTTGGACATATGAATCATTTATTATTAAAACATTTGACATAAACTTAATTGCTTAAGTAATTGGATATTACATGGTAAAAAAATAAATTAAAAGGAATAATAAAATTGAAAATAGTTATTAAAAACTAAATAATTCACATCATTTTATTATTCAGAAAAATAAATAATAGACGGGACAAATTGATCTCGGGTTAAGGGGTCTTTATAAAACACTCTTTTGTTTGGGATATGACCATTCTCTATCTAACTCATTTTCTCTCCCAAAAAAGTTATGTAATGATTCTAAATTATGTATATATGTATCATGCATGTATACCAAGTTTAGAGACCCAGGTTTTTCCTTGTAATACTTTGAAATATTTCTACATATGTTTCTAGAGCTAGGCGCAGAGATGACGTGCATTTTCGAGACCGAGTGTGCCCAGAATAAATTATACAAAAATATTAACTATATTTTATACTATATAGGAAAATAAAATAGTATATCCCTAAAATTTTAGCTTGGATCAGAAATCTGAGGCCACGATTGAATATGGAATGTGGCGTTTACCCTAGGCAGTGCATAAATTTTTTCGGCATGGGACTTCTATGAGAAAAGTCACCTAGGAGAAAATCGTAAATAAAATAATTAAATTTAACTATTTTATCTCAAATTCTGAATAAAATATCATTTGAATGTGGAATAGAATTGGAAAACATAGACCTCCTTTGAGTTCAAAATGGGTTGTTTTTTTAGGCATGACATAAAAATTGGGTGCATGAGAATTTCAGATTCTGCCCCAAGCGGGACATCTATAAATAGAAGTTCAGGGAATTAGAATTTGGGTTCACCCTTATTTCTCTTTCTCTCTCTAATAAGTCTCTATCTCTCCTCTATCTCTCAATAATTTTACAACAGATGAAGGAGCGATCTTCACCAAAGCCTAGGCATATTGAAGCAGGATCACAGTGAACCCGTCTACATCGATAAACGGATCCAATGAGGTATGTTTTCTTTTACTTTTGAGTAATGATTCAGTTTCCATTTTTGAAAACATGTTTGTTTTCATTTTTGTTCATCATTACATTGATACATCATCTATGGATTCAAAAATATGGCCATAGATATATTTTTAAACCCATGTTCTTCATCCGTACTTTCTGGGTGTCCACCATCAAATTTCACACGCATCTATCGACCGTCAGATCGTTGATATAAGGAAGGTGTTGTGAAGCTCACATCGCAGGGAGCACTAATCTATTCTTAGGGAATTAGGAAATTGGAGGAGTCTCAGTGGTCTATGGAAGGGACAACTGAAGTTCCATCGGTCTGGTGGCAGGTGGTGGCACACTGTGGTGCTGCAGCGGGTGTCCGAGGATGTCGTTGCAGAGGAGTAGCAAGGTGGGGTGGTCGTCTGGTGGTGGAGTGGAGCGCAGCGGCACACTGAATAGAGTAGGCCAAGAGGGTACTAGAATGTCGTGTCAGTGGAATGATGATCCAAGAAGCGGGATGTCGGCAGAGCAGAGCCACAGGAGGTTGTGGATCGTGAGGGCGATTGGGGGATAGAGGGGTCACAGAGCACGACCACATACAGTACTGACTCACATGACGTGGGGCGGTGCGGTGACCAGGTGACCGGCCAACTATCCAACTTAGGGGGGCCGCATGATCTGAGCCATAGGGCTAGGTTGTGGTCTGGTTGCAACGGACCAAGCTGACTAGGGTGGGCTGGCCCAGGTGAAGGGGGTCCGGCCTGTTTTAGGCCGGATCAGCCCAATTTAGACCAATCCCATTTAAATGGTTGTATCTCCTAAATAGTGTGTCTTATTGGCATGCCATATGTGGCCATGTGTCCCTCTCAATGAGACAGATCCTTTTTGTCACGACCCATCCCTCGGGGCCCATTCTGTGACTACCCCAAGCCCACCTTTCACAGGTCAGGGGTTAAAGACTAGCACTGGAAATGCATTTCCTGAAAATGGGAAGGAATTTCCTCAAAACTTGTACACACAAAAGCAGGGTACACTACGCAAAAGTAAAACACAATAGAAGAGTAAGGTGTAACCACAACTAGATACCACAACTAAGTGTAAGGGTAAGTGCTGAAAGTAAGGGGCCAGAATACAAGCCCAACTGAAATGGAAATACAACAAAAAGGAAAACAGCTCCTGAGGTCATCAGCCAAGGATCCTACCTGAAGGTTTGGTATAACTCATCATGCAGCTCTCCTCATCCACCGGTCATCTTTATCCATGTCAGTTCTTGGCATCCCAAGTCTCAGTCAAGGATACCCATCATCTGCACAATACACAACAAGGTGTGGGCGAAGCCCCTAAAAGGGTGAGTATTTCAATACCCAATAGGGACCTTGAGACCCCAAATGTCTCTCAGAATTACACAAAGTAAAACCAAAAATCATGATCTCAATAACAAATCACAAATCAAAAGACTCATCTCAAACCAGATATACTCGTCTCATCAACAAAAACATAAGGCCCCAACCTCAATCCATTTCCAGGATTTCCAAAGAAGGCTTAAAGCATAACTCAATGATCTTGATTACATGCTCCATGAACTGGCCATCCCTAATGGCACCCACCTGAGAGATGTACTCCATCTGGTGCAACTCAATCAATCCTAATGGAACGTCTGAAAGGACATGCTCTATCGGGAACTTTCTTCTAGAACAACCTCTAATGCCTAGAACTATAGGTCTCACAGTCACAGTCTTTCACCATAGGCAATACCATGGGAAACCAAGTGAAGAGGACCACTCCTCAACACTATGTCCGGCAGTCGAGGGAGCTCCAACTCCCCTGAAAGACCCACTCCTCATCGCTACTCAGAGACGGGGGAGTATTACTTTATATGTGAGGACCTGCACCCTACCTGATAGGAGAGTACAACTATGGTAGTTTGTTTGTTGTGGGGGGGGGCCATACCCTAGTTTGTCAGGGGAGTACCGACCCTAGTCTAGAGGACCCACACCCTGGTATGACAAGGGAGTACCCACTCTATATGTGAGGACCTGCACCCTACCCAGTAGGGGAGTAAAACTATGGTAGTTTGTTTGTTGTTGGGGACCAGCGCCCTAGTACGTCAGTGGAGTACCGACCCCAAACTAGAGGACCTGCACCCTAGCATAGTAGGGGAGTACCAAATTTGCTTTAGTACAGCATAAGGAGGACCCACACCCTGGGTTGATAGGGGAGTATCAACTCCTAACATTGAGGGCACGCACCCTACCCGGTAGGGGAGTACCTGACTCTATGTGAGTTATGTATGGAGGACCCTCACCCTAGTCCAATAGGGGAGTACCGACTAAAAAATGGAAAAACCAATCAGAGGGAAACAAACCCACACTCCTAACGTGGGGAGTCCCATTTCTACCGGAGTGGAGGAGCAAGAAATACTTGTTCCTTGAGTCGTCAATGGAGTAACCATCCTAACTCTCACTAAAAGTAACACCCTGGTTCTGCTCCTTCGGTTATTGGCCATATCTTAACCACCAATAAGTTCCACATGGAATTAATTCAATGATCCTTCATGTCATAAGGGTTCCAAGGCAACATATGGCACGTCAATCGGGCACCCGGTCTGTAAGCTATAGCCATTTTAATGTCGAGGGCCCGGCTGGATTTGAGTACGATCCAACCCATACAGACTCCAACTTTATCCAAAATTCATTTATATTATCTCAAAATTACCATCTTTCTCCAAGGATCCCAATGTTGTAGACGGTTCGTCAAATGGACATCTGATTCGCAAGATACGGCCTTTTAAGTGTATCTCGTTCGGAGAGGGGTCTGGGTCCAGTCTGAGCTGGTTGGACCGATCCGGCTTTGGCCAACCCAACCCAGTTTGGGTCGACCCGACCCAGTATGGTTTTTCCTATCACAAACCAAACCGGCCTGATTCGGCCTGGCTGGGATGGGGCGAAGCGGGCTCGGCCCGCTTGCCCGCGGACCGGCCCAGCCCGCCAGCTAGGCGCACCCACCAAGCGACGCGGCCTAGTGCACTGGCGCGGCTCACCATCCGGGTGGCCACCAGCTCTCAAAAAATCTCAATAAGAGTCATTTGGATCTTCAATTAATAGTTCCATGTGGCGCGACCATGTGATCCGCAGGACCCGCAGGGCGTGATTCCCCTTCCTGTCGCGGATCCTCCGCGGGGCGCGATGGCTCGCTGCCTCACCAACACAGATGACCAGTTGTCAGCCACCACTTTGGGTCTTCCATGGTGCCTAGCATCACCACCCTCTTCCATGTCCAAAAAGTTTCGTCCACTGCCTTCACCACCATCACCAGTCGCTGGTGCCGCCGCGCCGGTCTCGCGCCGGAGAATCTTCTGCGGGCACCTGGTGAGCTCCGATGGTCCATTATTCTTTCCTAATGCACCTACTGACCTATCGGGATGTCGTCTTCATTTTTAATCTCTTGGTTTCAAAGTTCCTTCAATTTGGAACAACCTGCTTCCGAAGAACGAAATGAAAAACAAGAGGCGAAGGGTCCGGGCCTTGTTCGTTTGGCTCGTGCCCTACACCTTAGCATTATAACAAGTGGGGTAATTTATACATCACATTAAAATAATTAAAAACCCCATTAAAATACCCTGCAATGACCATATGAAAATTCAAGAATGGGGAGAATAAACATGGGAATTTCTTGAATTAAAACACATCCCCTACTTCAAGAATTGTTGGAGTCGTCGCGGTGGTGGAAGGAGAATTTGCCCTCTGACTAAGCCATCAGCGTTCGTCGCTCCTGGTTCATTGCCTCCTGATCTTCCATCTCCTTTAGTGGAAGGTGTCACGTCACTTTTCCAGAGGTTCCTCTCTTGAAGAATCCGTTTCAAAAACTCTACCCCGAACCCTATTTAAATAGAGGGGGAAAAGGGTGAGTAACGCACCAAGGAATTAATGAGATTCATTAATTGATGTAATTATTGTGGCACATAAATTACACGAGGGGTGGTTACACAACCAAAGTGTAACTGAGAAATTAATATCTCATATTTAAAAGCCTGACCACCTCTGTGGTCCCCGCTACCACAGCTCAACAAGTGGTAGGAAAAAAATAAATAAAATAACAATTCTTATGTTATGTTATTATTTCTTTAAAAAATCGTAAAAACTAACTTTTTCACCCAACCAACTGTGAAGAAATTTAATTCTCCCTAAATTGAATCCCAATACTATGGATTTAATGGTGCCCTCAGATTTTTAATCTGAGCACCGGTTCAAAAGATAGAAAACACCGTCCGCGCGTTTACTGAACGTACCTTTAAAAAAAGTTCAAAATTTATTAAAAGTATCCCTCGACCCATGTCGGTCAAGGTTAGTCTCCACCTAATGGGAACACTCCCTCACAAACTCAATTTTACTATCACATTTTGAATCTAAGTTACCATTTAGAAGTTAAGGATTTTACAATAAAATAATTGTCACTTAATTATTTTATTTTCGGTCAAAAACTAACTTCCACTACTGGCCCGCGCTGGCCAAAGTTAGTATCCGCCTAAGGAAATAATATCCTCCTAAGTTCATTAGTGGTCTCAGATTTTTAATCTGAGTCACCATTCATGAGTTATAATCTTTTGAAGAATAAAATAATTTTATTTAATTATTTTATTTATGGTTATGCCATTTCTGGGTTTTCTCACTGGAGGCCTGTGCCAAAAGTCACGCCTAAGGTAAACTCACCATCCTGAACGCAATGGTGCCCCCATATTTCTGATATAGGCACCTATTTAAGAGTTATTCCACTTTTTCCGGAAAACTTCCCACGCGTGCTATTTTAATATTAACACTTTTTCAACGAATCATTCTAGGCACTCTGGGACTCAGAATCACGTGTCGTTAGATTTTTCGGTCTCATAAAAATTACATATAATTATATATATATATATATATATATATATATATATATATATATATATATATATTCTAGGTCTTTACATTCTCCCCACCTTAGGGATTTTCGTCTATGAAATCCAAAACATAGGCAAATCAAACAAATGAGGGTACTGAGTACGAATCTGAGCCTTCCGCTTCCATGTTCTCTTCTGGAGGATCTCATGTTGCCACCGAACTCGCACCAGAGGGATCAACCATCCATGAAGGACTCGCTCCTATCGATCCTCTATCTCCACTGGGAACTCAAGTTTCCCCATCATCAAAGTCCAACTCTCCCTAGTGGATAATGTGCAATGGATCATGTACTCATCCACTTAGCTACGACACATGGAAAACATTATGTACCTGGTGCATCTATGGGGGAAAAGATATGTAGTACTATACCTTGCCAACTCTACTGAGAATCTGAAAAGGTTCGATGAACCTCAAAGATAGCTTACTACCCCAGCTGAATCTCTGCAATCCTCATCAGGGTGAGACCCACAGGAAGACATGGTCCCCCTCCTTGAACTCTTATAGTCTCCATCTCCTGTAGACATAAGACTTCTTCCGGATTTGTGCAACATCCATCCCTGGCCACTAGTACTGATTCCAGAGGTCCTAGTACATCTTCGCCAAACAAGGATGTAATGCCAAAAGGGGATGTGTGGAACTCACTCAAAACTTCCTCTTATAGAATCACTTGTACCATAGTGTGTCCTTTGAGAAGGATGACGTACTCCCCCCTTCATAAAATCTTTCAAGAGCATATTCTGAGGATATCTAAGCACGTCTGGCCTCATAGTATACATCCCCAAATTGTGCCTCCCGAACTCGCTGAATGTGTGGGGGAGTGACAGTTATAGACTGGAGGTAAGCTATTGCATCACTATCCACGAAGGGTTTCTGTAACACAGCTAGCTTATTTTTCAGCTCACTCAGCAGCTATAAACCAAACCTCCTGCTGAGGGAATCTTCCACCACATCCCCCTTCTAATTCTTATCTCCTAGAGCTCAACGAGAGCCACTCAATATGTAGTTGTAGATATTGGTGTTGTCGGTGAGTACAAGCCAATGTAGAAGTCCCTCTCCCTGTGGGGAGGTAATTCTGGAAACATATTTTTAAAATATGTTCCCGAACTCTACCACTACTGTTGGGAACTGAAAACTCAAAAATTCTACTACCATGAGGGTAAGGCTAGCATACTCAAGAGTGATCGGTTGCACAGTACTAGGCATGAGTTTAACTTTTGTTTCCTAGGTTTCCTTTTTTTACCAAGGAAAACACCATTCCAATGCTATAGATATACCACAACCTTTTTTCCTAAAAAAGTCAATCTGAGCATGAACTGTGGATGACCAGTCCATACCCAAACTAACATCGTAAGTCTTCGACACTACCACCAAGAGGTTCCAACTGAAACTCTTACCTCAATGGTCAAATCTCATCGTCAGCATAAATTTTATTATCAAGTCCCCTCCCAAAGGTATCTATAGACGTAAGGGTCAAGTCAATGGTTTAATCGGAAACTCAAGGTCTTGAACAAGATTCATGACAAGAAGGAATGATTAGTACCTATGTTTATTAATACGGAATCTAGTAGTAGACACAAATCGTACCTCGAATCATTCCTGGGTCCCTTAGGTCACACTCCTTGACTGCATGCAGCTACTCCCTTCCCCTGTCCTCCAACTCCCTGAGCCTGGTGGGGAACACATTGGGGTGGTGGCTGTAACATGTCAAAATGTATACCACCTTTTACTTCTCTCCTAGCTCTTCTTCCACATCTACTGCCCTCCAGATTCATCTGTCCCTATCACTTCCTCTTCCTAAAACATTTTTTACACATCCAAGTCTCCAAGACTAACGTCGGTTTTCTCCTTTCCCACTATTGACATTCACTGGTTGTATCTGCTCATCCAAAGAATTTTTCAACCACAAAGGTTCTCTCTAGAACCCTAACATAAGTAGGAATGCATAGAGGAATATTACAAGCTTAGATGTCCCTAAACACACCTTGCTCGGTGGTATGAGTCCTTAAACACAGGTCATATCATATTCATCGAGTACCTGGAATGGTCAGTACGCCTCAATGAATACTCAGCTACTAACATGTCATCCTACCGAAGCTGTAGAAGCTCTTAGGAACACATACCCCTTAACATTTTATGGAAAGAGACCCCTTCTCTGAGGAAGGTTTTCAAGCTCTAGCCAAGGAAAATGTCACCTCATCATACGATAGGGACAATCTAAACCCTACAATCACCCTGCTGAGCCACATTGAATGCTCACTGCTAGGACCACCATCTGATCTAATGGTGCCCTGGATAGATGGAAACTCATTTACCACTTCAGGCCAGTCCTCAGCTACCTATGAATCGGGAACACCTCAAAACCTGAGGGGTATCGATCACTGAAGCTCATATAAGGCACTGGTCCTATAAGTGTCATCTATAGGCAGTGCTGGTAGTAACTGCTGACCAACAGGTAGTGGTATCACTGGGACACCACCCGAAGGTACCATCTCGGGAAACGATCCCTATACCGAAGCCTTGTCACTCTATGGACCATCCTCATGGTCACAAACTGGAATTCGAGCTGGATGGCTGCGTGGAGGCATCTTGAAAGAGAATCAAGATGAACCACAGTCAATAAGTTATATCAGGTGAGCTAACTCAAAAGAGATCTAAGTAAAAACATTTCCAAGACACACACAATCAGTTTTTTTGTGCACTGAGTTAGAAATCAGAATTCAGGGTCCATGTGTGTGGATACGTCGGTCACTGCACCAACACTAGACTCCCCAAACTGAAAACCACACTCAAAACACTTAACACTATTGCTCCATTAGAAATATCAAAGTCCCAGTTCTTCAGTAGAACTGACTCCTCTAATAAAACTTTGTCACGACCCATCCATTGGGGCATGTGTTGTGACTAACCCAAGACAAACTTCCATAGGCCAGGGGTTTGTGACTAGCACTGGAAAGGAATTTTCTGAAAATGGGAAGGTATTTCCTCAAAACCTATACACACACAAGCAGGGTACACTACACAAAAGTAAAACACAATGGAAGAGTAAGGTGAAACCACAACTAGATACCACAACTGAGTGTAAGGGTAAGTGGTGAAAGTAAGGGGCCAGAATAAAAGCCCAACTAAAATGGAAATACTATAAAAAGGAAAACATCTCTAGAGATCTTCTTCCAAGGATCCTACCTCAAGGGTAGGTACAACTCGTCACGCGGCTCTCCTCTTCCACCGGTCATCTCCCTCCACGTCAATTCACGGCTCCCCAAGTCTTAGTTAAGGTTTCCCGTCATCTGAAAAAGACACAAAAAGGTGTGGGTGAAACCCGTGAAGATTAGGAATGGTTGAGTCATACGTGATGGAGTACATCTCTCATGCAGGTGCCATCGGGGATGGCCAATTCATTGATCATGTACTCCTGATCATTGAGTTACGCTTTGAGCCTTCTTTGGAAATCCTGGAAATGGCTTGAGGTTAGGGCCTTATGTTTCTTTATATATGAGATGAGTATATCCGGTTTAAGCTGAGTCTTTTTATTTGTGCTTCGTGATTGAGATCATGAATTTTGGTTTTCCTTTGTGTAATTCTGATATACCTTTAGGGGTCTCAGGGCCCTATTGGGTATTGTTATACTCACTCCTACACGGGATTTTCCCGTACCTTGTTGTTTCTTGTGAAAATGATGGGAAACCTTGACTAAGACTTGGGGAGCCAGGGATTGACATGGAAGGAGATGATTGGTTGACGAGGAGAGTCATGTGACGAGTTGTACCTACCCTTTAGGTATTATCCTTGCCGGACGACCTCAGGAGATATTTTCCTTTTTGTTGTATTTCCATTTATGTTGGGCTTGTATTCTGGACCCTTACTTTCACCAATTGCCCATACACTCAGTTGTGGTTTCTAATTATGGTTAGACCTTACTCTTCCACTGTGTTTTACTTTTTTGTAGTATACCCTGCTTGTGTGTTTATAGGTTTTGAGGCAATGCCTTCCCATTTTTCAGAAATTCCTTTCTCGTGCTAATCGCCAACCCCTGGACTATGGAAGGTGGTCTTAGGGGTAATCATGGCACTGGACCCGGGGGACAATTAGTGACATTTTAGACCAGATTGATACTTTTAAGGTTTGGTCTTGGGACTCATTTAAATGAAATTCCTTACTTTAAATAATAATAATAAAATTATAATTATTATTAATAAATCTTATAACGAACTTATCTTCTAAACGAAACATTTGTTTGATGTGTCTTTAGTGGAAGTGAGACCCTAGTACTTGTGCAGACTTTTCAAAACTGCATTCGAGTGTTTAAACTAAATTCAAGGTGTGGGACCCATAAGGTCCAGTTCACACGCTTTGCATTGAAATGCAACTTTTTCACAAGGTATTTGTTCTGGACAAATGGGTAGTCTATTTCATGTGTTTTTTTGAGAGGATCACAATGGAGAGATCCATATAATTCATTTTTAGATCGAGTCATGGTCCCCATAGGATACCGTTCGATCATAATATGGAGACTTGCAACGTTTTCACCAGAGGTCCGTTTGAGGCGATTATATGGTCAATATTGTTTGTTTTTCTGCAAAGATCGCAACGGTGTGACCTGTTTGGATTTGCGAATCCTTGTTTGTGATCTAATTAAATTTAAAAACATGAAAGGAATATTGGTATAAGATCATTCTACTATGTATGAAGATAACCCACAGCTTGGGTCAGCTTCGAATCTAGTGAGAGTGGAGAAGATTTATGAAGAGTTGCAGTCCATTGTTTAGGGTCCGTTTGTAGAGGTATGCCAGTGAAATTATGTTCTTGGACCTCTAGATCAACGATGAGAATTATGCGCTCGTTATACTTCTGATAATATGTTCCATGTATGTTTGGGGTACCTTGTCACACCTAGGTATAGTTTTTTGTAGTTTAGTACCTAAAAATGGAAAGGTACACAGCCAGGCGATGAGGCGGGTCCACATGATGTGTGGGCCCCACACACATCATGTACTACTTTCAAAATATTCTATCTCTTGTATATTATTCTTTTGACTCAGATTTTGGCTTGCGAGTAGCCTATCTTGAGTTTTTTTTTGTATATAATGTCTTTGTTCCCACAATAATGGCTTCTGAGGTATGATGATAGATGTTTTGAGAGTGACGCCAATTCGGGGAGGCACCCAATGACTGCAATGGTGTTCTTTCTGAGAGGTACCATCTAGTAGGGATAGACAGTGTTCCTCCATGCTTTTTTGATCGATACCTTCTAGCAGGGATGGATAGTGTTTCTTTGTGATTTTCCAAGATGTACCCTCCAGCAGGGACGGCTAGTTTTTCTCAATGTTTTTCTGAGAGGTACCATCCAGTAGGGATGGACAAAGAAATTTCAGGTTTACCTCCAACTGGTCTAGGAGGTTTTCCCCAATGGGAGTTCTGGGTTTACCTCCAACTGAGTTGGGAAGTGGTTGTCGATGGCAGTTCTGTATTTACCTCTAGCTAGGCAGGGAAATGGTCCATGATGGTAGTTTCGAGTTTACCTCTAGATAGAATGGTAAGTGCTCTTTGTTGGCAGTTTCATGCTTCTCTCTAGAAGGGATGGTTAGTGGGTCCCATAAATGACACTCTTCAGGAAGTACCCTCCTGCTGGATAGGGAAGTGGGTCCCCATCATCTTGTGGGTGATAATCCCCCCTAGCATAATAGGGTAGGGATACCCGATGACTAGAGTGGAACCCTCTAGCTAGGCTAGGCATGGGTCCTCAACCTTATGACATGACCTATCGACATTGTGATAGTGATGATGTGTGATTTGACATACCTTTGGACTCTCAAGGAAGAGGTATGAAATTCCCAACAAAATGCATCCTTATAAAGCTACCTAAAACCATATGGACGAGAAAATTCCTCACAAAGCGGATAGTATCAAGGTGTGGTGATTGATTCCCTTTGACTTTCAATTTATATTAGACGTGTGGGATGCTAGCTAGCGGTGGTGGTTACTTCTAAGACTCTTGGCTACTCTTTTCTAGGGCTGAACTTGTGAGATGGAGATCCCCTTACTCTCTCATTTGAGTTTCTTGACTGATCATATATATATTATATTTCTAGTACCCACTTTGTGGGTTTTGGTTACACTTCTTCTAGGATAACCAAAGATGCACAAGGTATGACACTTGCTTTTAATGTCTAGATTCTCATGGTTGGATGAGTCTACTCTCCTACTATAGGTAGAAAATACTCGATGAGAAGTCTATATTTTCACTATTTATAGCTACTTGTGTTTGGATGAGCATACTTCACTCTCTTGTTGGGTTGAGCAATACTCTTTTACTATACCTTGTTCTATCTACTGCTCCCCTCTTCCGTACATATTTTTCTTCTCCCTTGATTCTTCTAACATCCTAAAGGGTATTTTATTTTTATACACACCCCATCTTGGGATTTGCCCGCAATTTTTTTACCCTTGCAGATGACGGACATGTTGATCCTGACTTGAGAGGATCATAGG
The DNA here is from genome assembly GCA_963277665.1 of Viscum album. Classification (NCBI taxonomy): domain Eukaryota; kingdom Viridiplantae; phylum Streptophyta; class Magnoliopsida; order Santalales; family Viscaceae; genus Viscum; species Viscum album. The sequence goes on from OY728139.1 coordinate 573,036,697, forward strand.
TATATGGTGTTCTTGGACCATGTGTGGTGGTCGTAGATTGGAATCCAGGAGAAGTTCTCTCCCGGTTTTTTTACTTTTCCACTTGTTTCCAGGTTATGGCACATTTCTAGTTGGGCATGATTTTTCCCATTTCCCTTTTTGTTTAATTTTCGGTGCTTATACTATTTAGAGGTTGATACATGTTTTCTTTAATTTTTATAGTAGGTTTGTATCTTTTTTCCCTTTTCCTCTGCAATTTTTAATTGATTGTGTTTCATGTGTTTGTATAGGTTCTTAGGAAAAGGTCTCCTTGATTTTTTTTTTGTGTCTTCAGCACTTATCACCACCCCTTGGCCTATAGAGGTGGGCTTAGGGTAGTTGGGGCTCAAGTCCATCAAGGTTCGGGTCATGAAAAAGTGTTATCAGAGCTGGTTCGACCCTTAGGACATTGTTTGGATGTTTTCCTAAAACGATCTTGGTTGGGATTAGGGTAACAGTGTTGAAATGTCTCAAGAGTGGCTCTTAGGCTAGGGAGTCCAATGATGGTATGGGTGGCTGGTGTACCCATTCACTAGGACCCTACTTACCAGCTTATCAACTCAGCACCCAGAGACACTTGTTGTAGTGAACAAGTGTACATGCATCATATAGGATTGGGTCTTTGATTGTCATTCTTGAGTCATCTATCCATTTTTTGTTGATATATATATATATATATATTCATCTGACCTTGGTACTCCTTGGTAACATTCAGCATGCCTCTGTGATGACAGTCAAGTAGGACACTAGCTTCATTTCATGATGAAAACCCTATGAGTGATGAGGCCTTAGTTTAGGACCCATCATGTGATCCCCTTCCTCTGGGTGGGAAGGTAGCAGTACCTCCACCTATTGAGAAGTAGAAAACCCTAGTAAGATAGGCTGAGGATATGTGCAAGTTGTGCACACTTAACGAGTTCCAACAACAGAGACTACTGAGGTTCTGCAGTGATCCAACCCCTCAACTAGATAAAGTTTGGATATAGTTAGTGGTCTGCCTCTTCAGGCTTGTGCGAACATCAGTAGATCAGATAGTGGATTTGGAAGCCATCCTTTTCCATGGACCAACTAGACTTTGGTGGAGCTTGGATACTTAGGTACTTGAAGATTGGGTACTCTCGTGGAAAGACTTACAGTAGATATTTTATGAGGATTACTACCCATCCTGCTTGCACTCTGTTAAAATTCATGAGCTTCTTCAATTTCAAATGAGAGAGATGAAAGTGGCTAAGAATGAAAATAGGTTCACAAAAATCACATGATACTTTCTAGACATGATCCATGATAGCTGTTTCTGAGCACAGAAGTTTGAGTAGGGACTCCTCAGAGAGATCTAGGTTATCATAGTACCCTTGTGCATCCCCATCAATGTCGGGATGCTGGAGTAGGCAATGGTGATAGGGAGATTTTTTTCAGAGGGATGCCAAACAATTGGTTGTGGTAGTGGTCGTAACGGAGCTAAAAAATCTGTCGCAGCTAGAAAAAACCAGTAGAAAATGTATTTACGTAGGAGGCCTCCCCATAATTGGTCACTGACACATAGTTTCATGGGTCCAGGGAAATTAAAAGAGTAGGGACATGCTAGGGAGAGTCGATGTTATTCTTGTGATAGGCAATGTCACTTGGCACGAGACTTTCTGACCAGACGTGTTGAGAACACCAGGCAGGTAGCAAGTGGACCACCACAATAGAGACAGCGTTGTGAACATGGTGGTCCCAAGGGAGGTTGTGTTGTTAGAGGATCAGGATAATCTAGAGGTGGGGTGACATTATGAGGTCTTTCCACCCCACCAGGCGGTCTATGGAAGGGTAAGGAAGCTAGCAACTAAGACTATGGATAGCTGCAAGACTTGGATGTATATGATCCTAAAGAGTACTAGATGATAATAGGTATGTTCAGTGCCTTTTTTATTTTATGTAGAAGAACTTGTTAGACACTGTATGAAGTACCCTTTTCTCCCTGATCCTTACTTAAGGTTTTACTAGGGTGACACGGGGGGTCAGTGTAACCCTGTGTCGGTTTTGTTCAACATAGATATGATTGAATGAGGAAGAGGGGTCCTTTCCCCACCAAGACATAATTTTTTTATATGAGAAAAACCATGAGGTCAAGCCATAGATGCACAAAATTGATAGTATAGAGTTGTGGTGGAAAATTCCCTCTGACTTGTGCGTTTATGGTGAGGTTGTGTGATGGAGTTTCGAAGTAGGTCCTGGCATTGTGAGAGGAGTTTTTTTTTCTTGACCTCTTTTTTCTTGAGATTCCACTAGTGGGATTGGTAGAGTGCCTATTTTAAGTATTAGTCTCCTTCCAAGAGGAGAAAATATGTGCGGGGTATGCCACGTACTTTCCTTATCTAGCTTCTTGTGATTGGATGAGTTTACTCACCTGCCTTGTTCATTGGTACCTTGCATGCTCAACATCAATACTTGATACTACAGTTATCAAGTACTGGTTGAGGTGATGGAAACATCCTGAATAGAATGACATGACTCACTATCTAGTGTTGGTAGTAGTATTCTTTTCCCTAAGAATGTGAAGATGCTATCTTTCTAGGAGATATATTTGTAGTTTGTTCAAACCACCAAAGTCTCAAGTGCATATTCACCCAGAGAAAGACTTAAACCTGAGGTGGTGTCACTATTTGAACTTCCTAAAGGACTATGACTTAGAGATAGTTTATACTATGGGAAAGTGAAACATTGTATTAAATTCCCTCAGCAGGAAGTATATGGAATGCCTAGTGCGGGAAGTTTGAGAGTATTTAACTTCCCTGCTGCTGAACCTAGTGGAGTTGGAGGGTGAATTTTATTTTCAATTGATGGCATTGACTCCTTCACTTCTTATGCATGTAAGAGAACCTTAGTTTTGTGAAATCGACTGTGAAATATTGCATGACCAGATATCCTAGAGTGTTTCCATATATGGACATTTTGAAGGAGGGAATCCTGAGACCCTATTCTAGGGGAAAATAGTGATTCCATTCAAGACATTGGATATAGAGGTTCAATTGGGGAAGTAAACTATACCTCAACATTATTCGGGGATTTCAAGATGGTGCAGAGGGATGGCAAGGTTGTTTACCATCTTGACCTACCCTCCCCCCCAAAGCCGGAGTGGGTACACGACATCTCTCACATCTCTCAGTTGAGGAGATACATGCATGTTCCTAAGCACATAATCGATAGGAGTATAACTCATGAGGATGGACCATCCCTTTGGTTTGCATGTTGTGGTAGCATGGAAACATGTAGGACTTCCTGGGAGCGAGTGAGATAGGTGTGAGCTTAGTATCCCAAGTTATTTTCCATAATTTTGTTTTTCGGGGACAAAAATATTGAAGTATGGGATGATGTAGAGACCTATTTTTTTATTGTAATACTTTGAAATATTTCTACAAATATTTCAAGAGATATTAATTGATCGGGCGTGCAATTCTGAGGCTGGGTGTGATAGGAATAAGATATACAAAAATATTAAGTATATTTTATACTATACACACAATGGAAATTGGATATATCTAAATTAGTATCTTGGATCAGAAATATGAGGCTATAGTTGAGTCAGAAACATGGCATTTACCCTAGGCAGGGCATAACTTTTTTCGGTGTGAGACTTCTGTGAGAAAATTCACGAATGGGAAAAATTGAAAATAAAATAATTTAATTTAATTATTTTATTGCAAACTTAGAATGAAATATCTTTTGAATGGGGACTCGAATTGGAAAACCAAGATTGTTGTAGAGTTTAGAATGGGGTATTTTCCTAATCATGACATAAAAATAGGGGGTGTGGGAATTTTAGATTCTGCACTGAGTGGGACTTCTATAAATAGAAGTTTAGGGAATTAGAATTAGGGTTAAGCCTTATTTCGCTTTATATCTCTACTAAGTCTCTCTATATCCTCCCTCTCTCAACCATTATTCATTGGGTCAAGGAGTGATCTCTGTCGAAACCTCAGCAGATCGAAATGAGATCACAGTGAACACGTCGCAGTGATAAACGGATCCAAAGAGGAAGGTTTTCTTCTACTTTTTAGTTCCAATTCAGTTTCCATTTTTTTAAATCCATTTATTTTAATTTTTTTCATATTTACTTTGTAAAATCATTGATAACAACATGAACACAACCATAAATCTTAGTTAAAACCCCCATTCATTGTCTGTTCTTCAAGGGTATCCACGGTCAACTTTCAGATGCACCAATTGACCGTCGGATCACTGATCAGAGGATGGCGCTATGAAGCTTGATTCACTGGGAGCACTAATCTGTCCTTAGATCCAGAATTAGAAAATTAGAGGAGTCTTGGTGGTCCACAGAATGGACCATTGGAGAACCGCAGGCACAGTGGCCTGTGGTGGCGCACGAGTGCGGCGCGGCGGGTGTTTAAGGAAGCCTTTGCAAGGGAGATGTGGGGCGGCGTGGCCGGTAGGCGGTGTAGTGGAGCGTGATGGTGCACTGGATGGAGCAGTCCGGGAGCGGGCTGGCATGTAGCGTCTGGGAGATGGATATTCAATGAGCGGGGATTCGGCAGAGTGGAGTTGCGAGTGGTTGTGGTTTGTGAGGCTGACCCGCGGACAGCGGGGTCACGAAGCACGGCGCAAGGCGGTAGCGACCCACATGATGCGGGTTACCACGATGATCAGACTACCAAATAAATGGCTAGGTCAGGGGCCGCATGGGATAGGCCATGTAGCTAGGTTGTGGGATGGCTGTAACATATAGGGGCAGTCGAGATGGTCCATCCCAGGTGAAGGGGGTCAGGCCAGTTTTGGGCCAGACCAACCCAAGTTGGGCCAAGCCCCTTTAAATAGCCATATATCCTAAATTGCACGTCTGATTGACATGTTGTCTGTGGTCACACATCCCTATCAATGAGAGGAAGATTTTTAGACTAGTTTGGGACTTTAAATTTTGTTCTTAGGACTCGGTTAAATAAAATTACAGAGTTTAAATAATAATAATAATAAAATTACTAGTATTAAGAAATCTTGTAACTGGCCTATCTTCTAAAGAGAACATTCATTTGATTCACCATTAGTGGCTGCACAGCCCAAGTCCTTGTGCGTACTTTTCATGACTTATTTCGAGTGTTTAAACTAAAGTTGAGGTGTGGGACCCACAAGGTCCAGTTTACACATTTTGCAGTGAAGTGAAACATTTTCACCAGGTATCCATTCTAGATGAATGGGTAGTCCATTTAGCACGTTTTTCTAAGAGGATCGCAATGGCGTGATCCATATAATTTTCTTGGGGTCGATGTGTGGGCCTCATAGGATTCCTTTCAAGCGCAATACAGTGACTTGAAAATTTTTCATTGGAGGTCCACTTTGGGCAATTATATAGTTGATCTTGTGTGTTTTGTCACAACGATCGCAACAATGTGATCCATTTGGATTTGGGGAGCCTTGTTTGTGATCTTATTAAAAATGGAAACATGAAAGGAATATAGGAGGAAGATAATTCTAATATGTATGAAGAGGACCCACAACTTGGGTTAGATTTGACTCTTTTGAGAGTGTATAATATGTATAAAGAGTTATGTTCAAATGTTCTTGGGCCATTTGAGGAGGCGTGCCAGCGAAATTGTGTTTTTGGCCCTCCGGATCAACAACGAGCGTTGTGTACTCATCGGCCTTCTCACAATATGTGTCACGTACTCTGAGGATACCTTGTCATGCCTAGGGATACTTGTTCATAGTTTAGAATACAAGAACAGATAGATACACGTCCCGGATCCGAGGTGGAACCACAAGATATTCAGGCCCCACACACCATGTACTACTTTAAAAATATTATATCTCTCATATCTCTTGTTTTGGAATCAGATTGCATATCCTGAGTTTATTTTCATGCAGAATGTGTTGGTTCCCTCAATAGTGGCTTCTGAGGTATGATGGAAGATGTTTTAGTAGTGATGCATATTTGCGGTGGCACTCAATGACTGCAGCGGTGTTCTTTCTAAGAGGTAACAACCAACAGGGATAGCTAGTGTTTCTCGATGCTTTTCTAAGAGGTACCATCCAGCAAGGATGTTCAGTGTTCCTCAGTGCTTTTTTGAGAGGTACCATTTTGGAGGGATGTCCAGTGTTCCTTGATGTTTTTTTGAGAGATACCATCCAGCATGGATGGCCAAAGCACTTTTAGTTTTACCTCCAACTCAGTAGGGAAGTGGTTCCTAATGGAAGTTCTGGGTTTACCTACAGATGGGTTGGGAAGTGGTCCATGATGGAAGTTCTGAGTTTACCTCCAAATGGGTTGGGAATTGGTCCCTGATGGTAGTTATGGGTTTACCTCCAGTTGGGCTGGGAAGTGGTCCTAGATGGAAGTTTTGGGCTTCCCTTCCGGAGGTCTCGGTAGTGTGTCCTATCAAAAAATCTTAGAAAGAATTACCCTCTAGCTGGGCTGGGTAGTGGGTACCCATCGACTTCCAGGTGATAATCCCTACTAGTGTACATGTTCACAGATACCCGATGACTATAGTGGAAATCTCAAGCCAGGCTCAGCATGGGTCCTCAAACTTGAGACACGACCTCTCGATTGTGTAACAGTGACGAGGCATGAGTTGACGTAAATTTAGACTCTTGAGGAAGGGGGATGATTTTCCCACCAAAACGCATCCTTGTGACATGACCTATAATGTTTTGGGTGAGATAGTTCCACCCAAAGTGGATAGTATCAAGGTACGTTGATTGAGTCCCTTTGAGTTACAGCTCAGAGAAGATGTGTGGGATGCTAGGTAGCGATGATGGTTACTTCTGGGACTGTTGTCTACTCTTTTCCCAGGCTGAGCTTGTGATATTGATATCCCCTTACTCTCTCATTTGGGTTTCTTGAATGATCATATATACATTCTATTTCTAGTACCCACTCCTTGGTTTTGGTTACTCTCCTTGTAGGAGAGGCAAAGACCCACATGGTATGCCACGTGCTTTCTGTGTCCAGCTTCTCATAGTTGGATGATTATACTCTCCTATTATAGGTAACTAAGAGTCGATAAGAAGCACATATTCTCATCATTTCAAGCTCCTTGTGTTTGGATGAGTTTACTTCACTCTCTTATTGGGTTTATCTATACTCTTTTGTTGTACCTTGTTCCATATATTTCTTCCCTCTTTAGTATATCTTTTTTTACTCCCTTGATCCTTTGAGGTATCCTACTGATTATTTTTATACTCACCCATTCTTGGTCCTTTCCCACACTTTGTGTTCCCTAGAAGACAATAGACAGGTTTATCGTGACTTCAAAGGAGCATAGGGATACATGGTGATTGGACTGTGTAAGGTGGTTTTAGCTTGGGATCTAAGAGTTGGGATCTCTCAGCTATTTTATTTTTCCACTTTTAGCTGGGTTGTGGCACTTTTCTGGTTGGGCATGTATTTTTTCCCTTTCCCTTTTTGTTTACTTTTCTGTGCTTGTACTATTTAGAGGTTGATGAATGTTTGTTTTCCTTTTTATGGCAAGTTTTTATCTTTTTTTCCTTTTCCTATGAACTTTTTCATTTAGTGGGATGTGTGTGTGTGTGTATGGGTTCTTATAAAAAGGCCTCCCTGAGTTTTTTGTGCCTTCAGAACTTTTTTCCACCCCCTGGCCTATGGAGGCGGTCTTGGGGTAGTTACGACTCAATCTCAACAATTTTCGGGTCATGACACCTAGCTTGTTCTCCCATCTTTATATGGGGTAATACATACTTTATGACCATCTCTAAAATTACTTCCTTTTATGCCTTATGATTGATACCCATATGTGGTATGCATACGCATGTAAATCAAATAAATGTGAATGGTGGGCCCATAATTATATATCCCTCCAACATATTGAGTAATTTTTTAGTCTTATGAGATGTCATGTATGGGATTAGGGAGTGAACCTAATCCATTATGGGACTTTATGAACCTTGTGATGTTGTCTTTTTGGTTATCCTTGACTTATGTTTATGTCATTTATTATTTTATTTCCACATTCTCATGTTTCCATGATATTTTGATACCATTATCTTTATATTATCTCCCCATTTGATTACTCATGTACATTATTTTTATGGTTTCATGTTATACCTTTGACTCACATATTATGCTTTCTTATCATGGTTATTACTTTACTGGGATTTTCATCTCACCCCTTTTTTTCATGTATTCCTTAGGTTATCCCATCTAGTTTTATGAGCTCAAATGGATTTTAGGAGCGAATAAATTGAGGATACCATGTATTATTTCCATTTTATGTAATATAAACCTAGTATTCCAAATACACTAGGCCTTATGGTCTTTGGGTTGTAATTAATAGATTTTTATGTTAAAAATAATGAAATCATATGTGTAAAAGGCATGGTTCATTATTCTAAAATCACAATAGATTACTAAAATCAAATATAATTTCATTAGGAATATATATCTCATTGTTATCAAGAAACCAATAACTTAAAATAAATACCCAAGTACCCACTTTCATTGGTCACTCAAGTCTCAACATGAGGAGCTGGTGATCACGCACCCACTCATGAACAAATTCTTGAGTCCCAAAATAATATTAATCTTCTTTATACCATAACTGAGCCCAAATAACATAAGGTATTTCAAGTAAAAGTAATTTATTTTAAGAAAGAACCTACCCTAATACTATTTTTAATGAACCAACCCAAAAGGCAATCTAAAACAATATTTGAATCGATTCTCCACTAAGTCAAAGAGTTCTCCCAATCACCATAGGCAGGATACAAGAAACTAGGAATCTAGAAACATACTATGGGAATGATTTCACCCGCTACATAATAAATAAATTCAAAGTACATTGAGGAAACATAATCATATAAATAAATTGATACAACCATATCAGCATATAAGGAGATGATATAAAAACTAAAATAGAACCAAGATACCAAAATCAATATCTTGGTGGTCCATGACCACCCCCCATGACCCAAGTCACCTACCATCATCCAACCTATAACGATCATGCAAAGGAAGACAATAAGAACATGAGCACCTGCTATAAAAACATAAAATATGTAAACACAAAACGATACAAGAAGGATGTTAGATAAATATCTTAGTAGGATTTCACCAAAGAATATGCAGTTGCTTAATAAGGTAATAGAAATATGATAAAATGGGATTAAAATAAATAGACTAAAAAATTTAAATTTTAGAATAGGAAAATAAATTTATCAGAATCATTTTTCAATAGAGTTAGGTTTTAAAGATAAATTTCAACATTTAAAAATCATTTTCATACAAAAGCTAAATAATTGTGTCATTTATTCATTTTAAAACCAAATATTTTCTTGAAAATATTTTAAAACCATTTAAAAATAAAATATAAGATAAATAAAGAAAAGGTAAGAACATGTACCATATTTCAACAAGTTGTATGAAATAAAATATTGTCAAAGTGTATTATAGTGATAAGTAGATTGAGTAAAAATGATTTTCAATCAAGATAGGAAACTCCAATTCCAATTAGTGACAATGAGAATTATCATGTATCAAGTACCAAGTATAATAATTTTAGGGGTATGACCTAAATAATATATTTATCCCACCATAGTCAAATTAATCAATCAATCAATCATCTATAATGTAAGGATTATATCAAGTTTTGTGGGATCTCAAGAAAACCAAGTCCACACACATCTTATTTCCTAGACATGCATATATAGATGAATTTCATCAAACTCTTTATGGATCCACTAGATATGATGTGTGTCCAATAGTAAAGCATCAATCTATGTCATCTCATCTAACTATATAGGTTCCCCTAAATATTAAAAAGTGGTGAGAGAGATAATAAAGTTATGATGATCATAAAGGAAACCCCCATAAATTTCAACATGGTATCATGCCCTCAAAATTTCAATTATTCTCGATCCACATCTCACCCTCACCCCTAAACTCCATTTAAGTGAATAATCAGTTTTTGAAAACCCATAAATAGGGAGTAGAAAAATAAAGTAAATCATATCAAGGGACTATCATAAGAGAAAATCTTCACAAAGTTCCAGTAAGTTCATCAAGAATATTCAATTCCAAATCAAGCATTCATTTTGAATATAATATTCAAAGGGTAACCATAACTGTTTCCTTTTATAATTTGTTATCAAAATTCCAAATAGGCCTTTAAACCAAGTATCTCTTTCAAAATTAGGCCTAATCCATTAAAAGGAATTTTACAACTTTTAAAGGCTTGAAGTCTTTTCAAACCATAAGTTAACACCCTTTTCTATAATTAAAAAATAATTCATTAAAAATCACTAAAGGATACCCATTTATAAAAAAGATAATAATCAAAAAAAATCACCATCATTATAAAAATTTAGTTCTTGCCAAACCATATGGATAAAATGTTTAATAAATCAACCACTTTTATTTAAATCAATTCATTATACTGTAGTATTCAAAACTAGGCCTAATCCCTTACATTCATTGAAACATTATTTAAAATCTCTTTGAAATGGAATTAAAACCAACATGGAATTCAAAAAAATTAAATAAGGTGAGAGGAAAACGATTTCATAACAGAGGAAATCCATATCATTATAATTTTTCCATGCCATGTTCAATTCATAAAGAGAAGGATCAAAAATTCTTTCAAGAGGTATTTCATAGTAAACAAAGAAAGAACACATGTTAAAAAATAATAATCATGTTTCTATGAATTTTAAAGAAAAAATGAAATCTATGAATGAATAAACTAAATAGAAACACCTAACTAGAAATTTTGGACACTCAAAACCTTTTAAGGAAACACCAGTTGAAGAGAGAGGAATGAATAGTAAAAAATAAATAAACCAAATAATTCTTCCTAATAGTTTTTTAATTTTGAAACACTTCTCATGTGAATACCAAAAAAAATAAGGGTGACAAAGGTTCTAATTTTTTAAATAAAACACCCTGAGTTTTAACATAAAACTCCTAAATCGAAATAATAATTTAATTTTGCATTTAATGAAATATTTAACTCATTGGTTTTAAAAACATTTACAATGGGAGTTAAAAAATTTAAAATGGTATATATAATTAATTTCCATGATTTAAAGTATTTAAAATTATAAAAATGGTGTTATGGGTTGTTATGGAGAATAATAAATGAAAAACATAATTTTTTATTTATTTATTTCACAAAAAAAACATTGTTTAAGGGTAAAATGACTTTACTCTTATGCATATCTTAAGTTTTTCATGAATGTAAAGTTACCCTTAATCATCCTTTGAAAAAAAATCATTACCCTTATATAATATAAGGACATGTGATCTGACCATTATGTTGCTCTAACTTACCCTAACGTGAGAACCAGGTTACCTTTATGCATCCATTGAATAAGCAAGGTTACCCTTATGCAAGAACCTAACATGAGTCGGTACCCTTATGTTGTGAAAATATACCATTACACAAACCTTATAAAATTTGGGTTACCCTTTAATAGTATCAAGATTACCTTTATGTAGCGCATATAAAATCCCCTCCACCCTTATACAATGCCAAGTCTAACCTTACGTTGATCATGCACATGTGACTTACCCTTACGTAAATGAAGGAAATTCACCCTTATCCTTACATAACTCATAAAAAGAGGCCCTTAACCTTATGAAACCCACATTCCATGTGTAAGGGTAAAAATTAAATTAAAATATAATTAATTTATATATAAAGGGATTTCAAATTAAAAATAATAAGGGGTTTAAATTAATATAAAAATGAGGATGTTACAGAAAAATTTCTTATATCTTCATATGGTTGATATGTACAACTGCTTTTACACCTCAAGGTCAATAATCAGTAATGTTCCATTAATATTCCACTGTATCTTTTCATACATGGTCGATTGAGATACATCATGTGGCCAATTAATTACTTTGAAAAATTTTCTCACCATTAGATCCATCATAACTTACAATCGATCCAATAGTTTTCATATTTTTTATAAAAAAATGTGTTATCAAATAAAAAAGAAATCATTATATTAATATTAAACATGATTTGTTATCATTAAAATAATGAACTTCTAGAATAATCCAAAAATATCCCCCTTTTGATGATGATAAATCATGGAGGGTAAATTTTTAAATTAAAACATAAGTTATAAAAAAATATTAAATTACTCATTCTCATTTAAATCCAAATAAGTTGTTACCATTGAATTGTTGTAACAGGAATAAAAATTTTCAAATCATTCATCTCCCCTTTTGAAATTATAAAAAATAAACTAAAATTATTTTTTATAATAAAGAATACGTTGAGAAGAATTGATTGATTAGGAAAAAAAGTTAAGGAATGTCTAAGATTAATAAGAAATCAAAGCACATAATCCATTCAAGATAGAAACTAAGAATATAATCATTCAAAAAGGTTATTATAAAAAATGAAAATACAAAATTCCCTATTATAAACTTGAATCATAATCACAATGAGCTTCTATCATGGATTTGGTATCTATAGGTTCTTTGGTTTTTCCTTTAAAAGGATTAGGAGTTGTCTTGGGAAGAGGAGGAGACGGTTCACTAATAACTATACTATGAAAAATAGGCCTGAGATTTTTCAGGTCCTAAGTAGGAAAAAATCAAAAAGGTATAGAGGTATGTATAGTATTAGTATAAGATGCAGGAATAGGATGATGTCGTAATGGACTAACTAAGGGTGTCACTGCAACACTTTTGGAAACATAAATATAAGGTTCTTTCATCTTGGTGAACTCCATTAAAGAATATAAACCAACCTTCATAATCTATAAAAAAAATTATTCTTTTCCTTTAAGAATATCTCTAACATAGAAGAAATCACTTTTAAGTGGTCAACCTAAGTCATAAGGCTCTAGAAATAGGAGGCATTTTGAGATCACTACCAAGAAATAAAATAAGGACTTCAATTCACCCTTAGTGAAAATACTTGATAGATAATACTAAATTTACTTTTTAATAATTTATTTATCTCTCTTAATCAATTTAGAAGCATCCCTTAGTAGATCAAGAATCTTATTTGCCTAAGTTTTACATACTTATTGCATCATATATTTTGTTTCCTAAAAGGAATTCAATAAATATTTATTGTAACACCCCAACCCCAGAAGCATGGAGTCGGAGCATTATTTTAGTACATTGGCATGATTACAAGGAATAAAATCTTGAAGGACTGAGTAGTTTAGTAGTTTTGGAAGTCTAGATACATACATAAGTTCAACATTTCAACTTGAAAAGAAATACAACATACAAGTTTTATTGGGAACATCCACCACTCTAAGATTATCCTTGTAGGTAAATCATAAAAAAACTTCTTCATGTCCTGAAAAAAGGAAACATAAAAAAGGGGTTATCTCAAATGATCAGTAAGGGTAAGAAATACAATGTAATATATCATAAACATCAATAATAGGCATGGTGAATAATTGAAAACGCATTCCTCTATAAATAATAAACTTGAACCCATTAATGAAGAAATATTAGTTGAGTAAATAATGCCATAATATAACATAAACATGTGTATTATACTAGTCGAATAACCACATGAAATTTCAATTAATAGATTTATCAAGAGGTAAATTCATATGACAGACATTCTAAAATATACCATCAAGTCCTCATCTAAGACTTCTAAAAATGATTAAGTCCTTAGCCAAAACCATAAATATTTATTTTATCAAGGCCTCATTCCAAGACCATAGTTTATATCATGAGACCTACCGATGCACCAAGGGGATATAGCAGGCCCCACCGAACACCTACTAAGTCCAATGAATTCCTAATATGAATGGGGATAAACATAAATAACATATACATTCATATTGAAACTAACAAATGAAATTTAAATAACTTTTCCCAAACAATAATCATAAACACTAACTATTTGGAGTAAATTGGTGAATGGTTTTAATATAGAACATCCACAGTCAAACTAATCATAAAACATTAAATTAAATATGGTATATGATATCATAATATATAAACCTCAATGAAGTACAAGATTCAACAAGTATTTTGACATAGATAAGATACATTTAAATGATACCATTGAATATTTCTTGAGTAAATAATCCTTAAACATTCAAAAGTCTCTCATACCACCCTAAAATATTCAAATCATAATACCTTGGAATATAATGATAATAAGGAGACTCTTGATATGATATAACAAATGGTAGTACATATACATTCAAGGAATAAGTAGTGAACAAGGTATATATCTTATAAAAGTTAAAGTGAGATGAGAAAAAACCATTTTATATTGGAAAGAAGTCTTTTTTTATAAAATCATTTGTATTTTTCATAAACCTAGTTTCAAACATTTATATCCCAGAAAAGAAAAGGGACGGACATTGATATTACATTTGAGGCACAACTGATGTCCCACTAAAGTGAAATTGTATAAAAAGTGTTCTTAAAGAAGCTTTAGAATTAAAACATTTTAGTGCGATTTAAGAAATTCATTAAAGAGATGTTAAAGCGCAAAGGAATGTTTGATTTAAAAAATCCAGAAATGAACCAAAATTTATTTTTAATAGTAACATTTTTTAATTTAGAAATATAAATATGGCTTAAAAAATATTATAGGGTGAGCTTCAAAATAGGTAATAATCTAAGAAGTTCCTCGAATCGAGTATGTATTTCAGTAAGAATTTTTGAAAGATCCTTTTAAAACATATAACTCCACATAAATGAAAGTAGGATTATAATTTGTACACATATATATAAAATTCACATCTAATTTATTAGGATTGTATAAGAAAATATTATCATTGAGGTGAGTATATAATAAGAGAAACCCGAATAAAAATGGAGGTTTGGGTAGAAAATTCTTGTAACTTTGTAATCAATTGAATTATATGCCCCAAAATTAATAATGATTAAATGACACATTTAATATCATGAAAATAAATTAAATCATGATATGGAACATCAAAAGTCAGTATACATACACCATACGCAAGTAATAGTAGTGAATACATAATATCTTACAAAAATGGAAGAGAGACGAAGAAACCCTTACCTTAAGTCTGATGGTGTATTCACTTGGTCTTAGTGTCCTAGATAACCAAATTAAATTAATTATTTAATATTTATATAATATATTTTACATTTAATTGATTTATTATAACCTTATTAAGTTCATTCATGGTCTTTGTTATGGGTTAAAAGGTTCGATTTCATTGTTCGGGTCCATTTGTTTCATGATCGGTATACTTATTTACATGAACGAAGAATCATGTAATATGAGGATTGTAGTCTAGAATTTAAGTTATATGTAATTAGGGAAAATAAAAATGGTTACATGTTTTTAAATTTAATTTGGTTACTTGGAGTGAATATTAATCATTATTTAAATCATTTAATGAAAAATGTTTTGGTTAATTTGTGGATTCTGAACACAACAAACTCATTTTGCTTTATAAATCAAAACCATGTGTATAAAAAGATTCCAGAACCATATATGAGACATAATAAATATATTATAGTTTTGTTTAACCATAATAATGGTTTCATTACAATAATTTAAGACAGTAATAGAAATTGAAATCCCATCATCCTTGAATGTGGTAGATTAACACATCTCGGGTGGTGTTTTAATTTTTAGTATAAAAGAATGGGAAAGGCGAGATAATGAAAAATTATTCCTTTATAATGAAACCATTATAGTACAAATAATATAATTTATTCATCACAACATTTGAAATAAAGGAGGATATGAAATAAAAATAAAGGAACTCAAAATAAAAGAAAAGTTGAAAAATCCCTAATGCAAATCTGGCAACCTAACGGCGTCACTTAAAAATTCATAAGATATATTAATGAGTGAAAAAGGGTATCTAATAATTAGTAAATAATATATAAAGTAATTGGGATATTTAATTACATATACCAACATAATAAAATTGAAATTAAAATATAATAACATAATAAGAGTGCTTGAAAAAGAAATAGATTTTCAGAAGAAAATTCTGCAGCATAACGGTTAGGCAACATGGTTTTAGAAAACATTAAAAAGGGAGGGTAAAGGGGTCACCCATTAATAAAAGAATAATAAAATAGTAGTGCAATAGAAAAAAATTAAAATAATAATATGGTATGAAAACTTGAAAAACATACCACATAAAAGAGAATTTCAAATAAAAGAAATGAAAAGAGGAATTTACCTCCCGAATCCACCTCCTTGAGAATCTCTTTAAGAAAGAAGTTTTAGTCTTTTGGAAAGACAAAGATCTTCTTGGATGTGGGGAGTGACTAGGGGATGTTATTTGGGAAGATTTTTGAATTGATTCAAGGCTTAGAGGAGTAAGGAGAAGAGGGGGTGAGGGGGGTTTTACAGTGGAGGAGAGGAGTGAATTTTGAATATTTTATTCATTATTTTATTATTTCCATCAAGACAACCAAGAGTGTTATTTCATGTGAAACCTAATAGTGATAAGTTCAATTGAGTTTGAAAAAAGTGTCCTTAAATCACTCATGATGTCATAAATAGTGTATTTAACTGATAATTTGTATATACAGTATTTTGTTGTATTTCACTATTCATCAAAAATTTGAGTATTTCAGAAAAATCCCAAAAATTCACCCTAACCATTTTTCGACATGTAAAATTATAAAATGTAGTAAATTTATTTAAATTAATTTTATAAATATTTTTAACTTAATTTTTAAATAAAATCACAATTTATTCCAAAAAAACAACTTTAAAACTATAACTAGTTTTATAACATATTGAGAAATTAATCAAGGTGCCATAAAATTATCTTATAACCATGAGAAAATAAATTAAAACTTTATGATAGCATTTTTTGAAAATAAATTTCCATTTTAAATTATTAAACTAATCCTAAAATTTTAATTAAAATATTTATGACATACAAAAATACCAATACTTATACTATGATCATTTTCTCACTTTTAAGATGTCTAAATTGTTTTTATACATTCATGGTTGAAGTTTCTATTTTTTTGGATGATTTACTATTCATTAATATTTATAAGGGTATGTTACTATTCATAAGGGTATGTTACTACTCACCAAAAATTAAGTTTTTCTTATCAAACTCTAAATATCTTACTGAATGCAACTATGTATGTCAGTTTTTTGAAATTCAAATCACAGAGGTGGAAAATTATGTTTACTTGGTTAGTTTATAACAAAATTTTGTTTTGTAGAGACTCAGTGTTTCATGAACTCTGTATTAAATGTATTTGTAAATTTTTGGGGTGTTACAATATCCCCTCCTTAAAAAATTTCATCTTCGAAATTTGAAATTGAACTTCGAAAGTGAATAGTTGATACTTGAAAATTCCCTTATGGGAAACCCACGTCAAGAATAAGATTAAAATATCCTATTAATAATAGGAAAGGTAAATGCATCAATTACTAAAAAACTACGCATTCTAAGAGGAAAACAAGGTCATGGAAGAATAATCAAACCATCTTTTAGTGACATTAAACTCTAAAAAACTGTACAATGATCAACTTAAACCATTTTGTAAATGCTTAAAATTAAAAAATATAAAGATTCAACACATTATAATGAAGGTCTCTAAATTTCTATGATGAACAAATCATTAACCCTTAATCAACAAGATGTAGCTCTAAAATTCACATTTCAAACACGTGAATAACTTCATCATGTATCCACTTGAAATTTGTTGATAACTTGAATTACCATAAAAACCATATTGGAAACATGCATTATTTTGTATTCCTTAATTAAGATACATGTTATTGGATATATTCCTTAAATCCAAAAGTGTTTTAAACTCTATAGATGACAGTATAGACCACTTCTCGACAAGTCAATAATTAGTTCCAAGGTAGTCAGTACTTATTTGAATCAATCATTTCATCATCATTATCTAAATATTATATATATATATATGTATGTATATATATTAAGGGTTGTCTTTCCCTCAATCGTATATTTTTTTCTCAAAAGTTTAACTTTATTCCTAATCACTTTTCATTTGTACCATTAATAATACGACCAAAAATCCTTAATGAAATTGAACTGTAGTATAATCCTTATATATCTCATAATTCATACAACCAGAACATTACTAACAAAATATTCAAATGGCATGATTCTTGACTATGTATATTAATCATGCTACTTCATCTGTGGTAGAATCATAACTTGATCATTATCCAAAATCATCATTTGAGGTATATTCCTTTGATGCTTGGGACATTGATTCACATAGTGTGCCATCTCTTTGCAGTTGAAGCATTCAATATAGGAAAATTCATTCCTTGTCTTTAAATTATGAGTAAGGTGGACTTTTTCTCCACATCTGAAGCAAACTCTTT
This sequence comes from Viscum album, assembly GCA_963277665.1. NCBI lineage: Eukaryota > Viridiplantae > Streptophyta > Magnoliopsida > Santalales > Viscaceae > Viscum > Viscum album. The sequence continues at coordinate 573,054,990 of OY728139.1, forward strand.
TTCCACTCATGCATATACCAAGGTGTTTCCTTCCACAATTATCATGTGTGGGAAAATACATCTTTCCCTTATTCTATTTATCCATGTTTTTCACTACCATCCTCTTCTTATTTTGCTTCCCTACAAATCCAAAGGACTCAGAGAAATATTTAAATACCTTGACAACACATGATATTATTTCCTCATATTATGAGGATAATTGGGAGAAAATCTTCCATAGAAATAATGAATTGAGACCATTAGATATATGATCCTTCTTACTCTTCACATCACGTGCATTGGTGAAGTTCTCATTCCTTAGGTTAGGCATCATTTCTAATCAATTCTATATTATATATTATTTGGTAATATTATGAAATCTCTATTACTCTAAACACGGTATAGAACATAGCATAAATCTATGCATCGTAAATCCTAGAACCATATACTTTGTTTACATTGGGGGTATAAATCCTTCATAATGGAGTGTAAATAAAATTTTAATTATCCTAATCATATCCCTTGAGAGTGTCAAACTAGGTGCACAATAAGGCTCTTTGTCATGTACTAGGATACTCTGGGTCAAGCCCGAAACTCTTTGTCAGAGTTTTCACTCCAAGGTACATCTGTTCCAGAACCAAGTCCACTTGTAGTATCCATACATGGATGTATTTGCCAGGAAGATCCACATAATCTATTTCTTACCAATGTTATAGGATGTTCTTGTATGTTTATCCTCATTGACTATATTAGGGGTTTGTTCCCTAATTTAATTTTTCTAAATCTAGTTTCCAAGTTTTCTACTAAACTTCCTTTGATACCAACAGTAACGCCCCTAACCCAGAAGCCTAAAGCCGGTGAATTATTTTCATACATTAGAATGATTACAAGTAATCAAATCCTAAAGTATGTAGTAGTTTTGTAAATCTAGATACATACATAAGTTCAAAATTACAACTCAAAAATAAATAAAACATATGAATTTTATTGGGAACATACACCACTCTAAGATTATCCTTGTAGGTCAATCATAAAAAACTTCTTCATGTCTTGAAAAAATGAAACATAAGAAAGGGGTGAGCTCAAAAACTCAGTAATGTAAAAAAATACAGCAGAAAATATCATAAACATCAATAATAGGCACGATGAATAATTGAAAACACATGCCTCTACAAATAATAAACTTGAACACATTAAGGAAGGAATATTAGTTGAGTAAATAATTCCATAATAAAACATAACCATAGTTATTATACTAGTTGAATAACCACATAAAATTTCAATTACTAGCTTTATAATGAGGGAAATTCATATGCTGAACTTTCTAAAATATACCATCAAGGCCTCGTCAAATATTTCTAAAAATGATTTAGGCCTTGGAAAAAACCATAAATATTCATTTTGGAAATGCCTCATGCCAAGACCATAGTTTGTCTCATCAGACCTACTGATGCACCGAGCTATAGCAGGCCCCACCTAACACATAACAAGTCCAATTAATTACTCATATGAATGGGGATAAACATAAATAACATGTACATTCATATTAAAACTAACATAGGAAATGTAAATAACTTTCCCTAAACAATAATCATAAACACTAGCCATTCATAGTAAATTGCTGAATGGTTTTAAGATAGAACATAAATGATTAAAATAATAATAAACCATTAAATTAAATGTGTTATATAATATCATAAGAGATAAACCTCAATGAAGTACAATATTCAACAAGGATGTTATATAGATCAGATACATTTAAATGATACCATTGAAATTTTCTTGAGGAAATAATCCTTAAACATTCCAAAGTGTCAAATACCACCTTTAAATATTCAAATAATAATCCCTTATAATATCATGAGAATAAGGAGAATATTGATATGATGTTCCAAAGTGCATTACATACACCACATGTAATGAATAAGTAGAGAACAAGGCATATATCTCATAAAAATTAAAGTGAGATGAGAAAAATCCATTTTACTTTGGAAAGAAGAGTTCTTTTAAAAAATCATTTGTATTTTTCATAAAAATGGTTTAAAATATTTATATCCCATAAAATAAAATGTAATGACATTGATATTACATTTTAGGCACAATTGACAACCCACTTAAGTGAAATCATGTAAAAAGTTTTTTTAAAGAAGCTTTGGAATTAAAATATTTTAGTGCAGTTTAAGAAATTCATTAAATAGATTTTAAAGCGCAAAGGCATGTTTACTTTCATAAAACCATAAATAAACCAAAATATCTTTTTAATATTAAAATTTGTGACTTTAGAAAGATAAATATGTCTTAAAATAGATTATAGGGTGAACTTCAAAATAGGTAAGAATCTGAGAACGTCCTTGAATCGAGCTTGTATTTCGGGAAGAATTTTTGAAATATCCTTTTAAAACATATAACTCACCATAAATGAAAGTATGATTCTTATTGGTAAACATATATATAACATTCACATAGAATTTATTATGAGTACATAATAAAATAATATCATTGAGGTGAGTAAAGAATAAGAGCAACCCGGATGAAAATGGAGTTTCGGGTAGAAAATACTTGTAACTTCGTAATCAATTGAATCGTATGCCCCAAAATTAATAATAATGAAATCAAAATTTTAATATCATGAAAATAAATTTAATCATTATATGAAACATCAAGTTTCAGAATACATACACCATACGGAAGTAATATTAGTAAATATGGAATATCTCACAAAAATGGAAGTGAGACGAAGAAAGCCTTACCTTAAGTATGATTGTGTTATTCACTTGGTATTAGTGTCCTATATAACCAAATTAAATTCATTAATTAAGATTTAAATAATATATTCTAAAGTTAATTTATTTATTATAATCTTATTAAGTTCATTCATTCCCTTTTTGATGGGTTAAGAGGTTCAATTTCATATTTCTAGTCTCTTTGTTTCATGATCGGTATACATATATACATGAACTGAGAATCATGTAAAATGAGGATTTTTGTCCAAAATTGAACTTATAAGTTATTATTGAACATAAATAAGGTTACATGGTTTTAAATTTCAATTGGTTACTTGTAGTTAAGAAGAATCATTATTTAAAACATTTAATGAAAACTGTTTGGGTTAATTTGCGGTTTTTGAACACAACAAACTCATTTTGATTTATAAATCAAAACCATGTGTACAAAAAGATTACAGAACCATATATGAGACATAATACATGTATAATATAATTTTTTGACCATAATAATGTTTTCATTACCAGAATTGAATACGGTAATAGAAATTGAAAACCCACTGTCCTTGAATGTGGTAGATTAGCACATGTCGGGTGGTGTTTTTATTTTTAGTATAAAATAATGGGAAAGGGGAGATGATGAGAAATTATTCATTTATCATGAAAAAATTCCATTAAATGTAATAAAATATATTCATCATAGAATTTTGAAGAAAGTATAATAGGAAAGAAAAATAAATTAACTCAAAATAAAAGAAAAGTTGAGAAGTCCCTTACGAAAATCCAGCAGCCTAACAGCGTCACTTAAAAATTCATAAACTATATTGATGAGAGAAAAAGGGTACCTCATAATTATCACATAATATAGAAATTAAGGGGGATATTTAATTACACATCCCAACATAATACAATTGAAATTAAAAGATAATAACATAATAAGAGTACTTGAAAAAGAGAGATATTTTGAGACGAAAATTATGCAGCATAACGGCTATGAAACATGGTTTTAGAAAACATTAAAAATAGAGGGGAATGTGGTAACACATTCATATAATATTCATAAAATATTATTGGAAAACAATAAAATTTAAATAAGAACATGGTATGAAAACTTGAAATACATACCACATAAAATAGAACTTGAAATAAAAGAAGTGAAAAGAGGAATTTACCTCTTGAATCCACCTCATTGAGAATCTCTTTAAGGGAAGGGGTTTTAGTCATTTGTAAAGAGAAAGAGCTTCTAGAAAGTGTATAGTAACTAGGGGAGTGAATTTGGGTTGATAATTGAGGATATTAAAGGCTTAGAGAAGTGAGGAGAATAGGGATTGAGGAGGGTTTTATAGTAGAGGAGTGGAGTGAATTCTGAATATTTTATTCATTATTTTATTATTTCCATCAAGAAAACCAATATTGTTGTTTCATATGACCCCTAATATTGATAAGTTCATGTGATTTAGAACCAAGTGGTCTTACATCACTCATGATGTCATAAATAGTGTATTTAACTGATAATTTGTATATACTGTTTTTTATAGTATTTCATTATTCATCAAAAATTCGAGTATTTTAGAAAAATCCAAAAAATTCACCAAAAATTTTTTTTCAATGTTTAGAATTAAAAAATGAAATCCATTTTTTTGAAATTAATTTTCTTAATTTTTTTAATTTAATTTTTAAATAAAATCATAATTTATTCCAAAAAACAACTTTAAAACTATAACTCGTTTTATAACACATTTAGAAATTAATCAAGGTCCCATAAAATTATTTATAAACATAATAAAATAAAGTAAAAATTTATTCTTACATTTTATGAAAATAAATTTCCATTTTAAATTATTATATTAATTATATAATTGTAATTAAAATATTTTTGACATACAAAAATACCAATACTTATATTATGATCATTTTTTCACTTTTAAGATGTATAAATTGTTTTTATGCATTCATGGGTGAAGTTTCTATTTTTTGTTAATTTACTATTTATAAGGGTGTGTTAATATTCATAACGGTATGTTACTATTCACCAAAAATTAAATTTTTCTTATCAGACTCTAAATATCTTACTTAACGCAATTGTGTATGTCAGTTTTCTGAAATTCAAATCAAAGAGGTGGAAAAATTATATTTACTTGGCAAGGTAATAACAAAGTTGTGTTTTTTAGAGACTCAATGTTTCATAAATTATGTATTACATCTATTTGTAAATTCTTGGGGTGTTACATTTAAACTCATGTTTAACTATTTTTCTTATCAATTTCGCATCAATAGATACAACAATAGGAGTGGTATTCCAGGTAGAGGATTGTGCTAATAGATTGATATATCTATAATATTGACTCCTAATTAAATATTTAATATAATATTTAATAACTCTAAGACTCTCATCCAAACTTGAAATTCTTTTTTTATTAGATCAACTTTTCAAAATTACCCTAGCCAGATGTGTTTTTAAATAGATGCAACAACCATAAACAATCCTTCCTCTTTAGAAGATTCAAAACTAGTTCCAAAATGAAAAAAAATTCCCAACATATTAAATATATCAATTTTGAACTCATTTAAATAATCCTTTGTAACATAAGATAAAGAAGAAGAAATAGTTCAAGGTACAGGTTATTTAAGGGTAGACTGTCCAAATGGTTATGATTTACTAACTTCAATTAGTTTGGAAACTTTTACATGCCTAACAGGAGTAGGACCAAACATTTTATCTAACACTTATTCCATAATTTAATCCAACACCTCATCTTCTTTAGGAATTCTATATCTAGGATAATGTAGCTCAATCCTTTACTCTAAATTAATTTTATCAACTAAAGTTCCTTCAACAACGTTTTGTGCAATTGAGATGGAAAATCCAACATGCTCAGGCGGACTCCCACTATCATCATGCCCATCATCAACATAATTGAGGTAATCAATACCTAAAAAGTAAGATCAATGGTAATTCTCCCCCTTATAGTGTATTATATAAAATAAAGGTTCTCCCCCTTCCTTATTCACTAGTGTAATCACCATATCTTCATTATATTACTTTTCTTAAGACGTGCTCCTCATTAGATTCGTCATCTAAATCAAAAAATATTTTTCCATTCAGATTAGTCACATATTTCTCAATATATTTAACATCATAATAAAACTCTTCTTAAATATATAGTAATTACATAAGGTTCATAAATAGTATATAATATACTCCATTAGGTTAAGGAGTTTCTACAACTACTAGTTTAGGATAACACCTCTCCTCCTCTAATTATTTCCTTACTTCTACAATGTGAGTACCCATCAACTCCTCAGAAACTTTTATAGTCTCAACTCTCTAGACATACATTACTTAATTATAATAATACCCAAAAACTTTATTAGGTTTTAGTATAGGGTTTGATTTATCATTTGGTCCCAAAAGATTTTTCACATGATTATATTTCTTATAAAGATTTTCCCTATCTTCTACCAAAATATTTATCCATGGGTTACCGTTCTCTATCATTATTTTAAATATAGTCTGGTTTCATCAAATACCATTCAAATATATATACTTTTCATCCCCCTAAGTAATTTTTCCCTTTGACTCATGAAAATAATAAATCAACTTTGGGTAAGGAAGAGTGTTGAACAAAGAATATAGCTTACACAATTCCTCCATAAGCCTCATCCTAAATCTAGAAAAACTAATATTAACTTCATTATTCATTATATGAATAAAGAAAAAAAATGATTCATTAAAATAAAAAAATATCATTTTATAGGGAATATCATGTTTTTAATGAACTTAATCAATAACCATCAATCTCCATATAGATCCATTACATTCGTTCCTATAGGGTTTCTATTCCTAGTTATTTCCTTAAGATATTTATCAAACTCAAAATTGGAGTGTAGAATAGGGTAATAACTTTAGAAATAATAAAACTAAACTTCATGAGGAACTTTTAAAGATTTTATCACTTTCTATAACGGAAAAATAAGTTTCTATCTATTAATAGGGGTTTGTAAAAAAACCCGTTTTCTCGCCAATATCAAACTCATCATTTAACTAAAAATATGTAACCAACATAAGATTAAATGGTCATACATTTCCTCTAAACTAGTTTGTATATCTTTGTTATTCCATCACTTTACAGACCAATGATTTTTCTAATTTTAAATATTCAGTGTCAACTTTTTTCTTCTGAATTACCATTCAATTTGAGAGATGTGGGTTGAGAAGTTCAATAGTTGTACTCAAGCGAGATTTCTTGTTTCTTCTTGCAATTTTTTCCAATAGGAGATACAAAATCCAATTATCTTTTCATGCACACCATATTTGTAGTGATTTTAGAGGCTCTATATCATAATTTAAGGGTTTAGAAAAGGTAAGTTTTGAGGTTCAATATGGTTTAATATTTTGAGAGAATCAAATTTGAATTTGAACTCAGATTAATTTAAGTCATTTAGGGAAAAAAATAGAAATAAAATAAATCAAGAGAAAATAATAAAATAATATCATGCCAAAATTTTAAATATAGACTCTTATAATAGCTTGACTAACCATATGACTTTTCCAGATGTCACTCAGGAGAATCATGGTAGGTTGAACTACCACACAACTAATTTACATAAGCCAAGAAAATCATGATAGATTAACCTACCATAGGAATAGTCCTTATAAAAGATTAATCCTTCTACTACTTGTGACCTTTATGGATAAATAACTATTGGATTAATGATTAAAGCATGTGTAGCTTAAAAATAATAATAAAAATTAAGGATAATGTATGATAACAACCAAGTAGAACATAAAGAGACAAACTAACATAAGTTATGGATATTTAATGCATTACAAGTCATTGAAAAAACATAAGAAAATAAGACAGGGAAGTATTTAGTAATAGTTAATCATTTCTTAGTCATGTATGATAAACGTAACCTAACTATATTCGATATATTTGTGAAGATATAAACATGATTTTTTAGTGCCAATGAATTCCAGAGTGGCATCGCCATCTTGAAAATGATCTCACAAAAAGTGATATCTTATATCAATGTGTCTTGTCCTGGAATATGAAATAGCATTCTTGGAAATATAAATTGCAATTGTATTGTCATAGTTTTTAGGTACATGTCGAAATTTATATTCTTAGTTTAGTAGAGTGTATTTCATCCTTAAAAACTGTTCATAGAAACTTCATGTGACTATACATTTAAGTTTAGATATAGAAAATTAATTTCAACTATACTTTTTACTTCATAATGATACTTGAGACTTTCCCAAAAAATGACATGTTCTAGTGGTGTTTTTTCTATCAATATTAAAACTGCCAAAATTTACATCAGAATGACAAACTAATTCCATTACATATCCTATAGAGTAAAATAAACCAAAATTATATGTATTCTGGAGATATTAAAAAACATTTTAAAATCATTTTAATGATATTCCCAGAAGTTTATTGAAAATGATCACACAAACACACACTAAACATTATATATGTCCCACTAGTAGTTAAGAATAGTGAAATACAAATAATGCCTCTATAAATAGTTTGGTAAACTAGTTTCCCAGTTTCATACAAGTCTAATTTACAAGTAGTACTCATAGGAGTATCACAACTTTTAGTGTTATTCATACCAAAATGTTTTAGGAGATATCTTATGTGTCTTATTTGATTGAAAACAATTACTTCTATATTTTGAAAAATATAAAAACCAATAAAAAACTTCAACACACCCATTAAGCTCATTTCAAATTCATTTTTCATTAGTTTAGAAAATTAAATACATAAATAGTTTTTAGATGAAACAAATATAATATCATAAACATAGATTTTTTAAAGTAAAATATATCATGAAATTATTTTTATAAATAGCGTAGTATCAGTTATAGATTTTGAAAAACCCTTTGAAATTAATAAATATATGGGCTTATTATACCAAGAAATTCGAGCCTATTTTAAACTACAAAGAGCTTTATAATGTTTATAAACTTGATTTGGAAACTAAGGATTTGAAAAATTATGTGGTTGTTTAACAAAAACATCCTCAATAATATAAAAAATAAGGAAATCACTCTTAACATCCATTTGATACTATTTGGAATTCATATGAACTAAATATGATAGAAGTATTATAATGAATTCAGTTATAACTATGGTATTAAATGTATATTCCTGATAAATTATTTCCTCTTGAATATAAACATGCACAACCAATCTAGATTTATTTATAACTATAGTATCTGATTCGTCAAAATTGTTTCTAAACACCCACTTTGTTCAAATACTAAAGTAGTATTTGGGTATCTCAACTAATTCTCAAGATTTTTTCCTTTCAAATTGGTTTAATTCTTATTGTGTAGATATTACCTAGTGTTCATCATTAATTGATTCAGTGATGTTATTAGGGACTACAATGGACAAGTGGGATTGATATTCAACTTAGTTTTTAAGAGATGTTATTGTTTGATTACCATTATCAATATCACCTGCATCATCATCCAAAGGATGGTTCTTGTGGGTCTTAATAGATCATGGTATTGAATTACTTGGTTCTTTCAAGTCATCTTCAAGGTCAGGGTGGCCTATTTGGTCTCCATAGAGATATTTTTAAAGTAAATAAGAATCATGATTTGTGATCTGAGAGTAATTATTGATATTTATATTATACATATCATAATCAAGGTATTGTAAAGAAACTTTAGCTTTATATAGATCAATCTCCTCAAATTTTACATTAACATATTCTTTTAAAATCAAAGTTATTTTATCAATGACTTGATAAGCTTTACTAGAGGTTGAACAGCCTACAAAAACCCCTTTATTAATTTTGGTGAAAATTTTTCTAGATTCTATTTTGTATTAAGAATAAATACTTCATAGGAAAAAACTCTAAAGTAATTAACCTCTTGTTTTCAACCAATCCAAAATTCATAAGGATCCTTTTTGAATAGAGGTCTGATCAAAAACCTATTATTTAAAAAATAATATTTATTCATATATTTTTTCTAAAAAAATAGACAAGTCATACTCACTAAGCATGGTCTTGGTAATTACTTGGAGAGTTATATTTTTCCTTTAAAAAATGCATTTTGTTGAGGTGTTCAAGGGGTGGAGAAATTATTTCTATATCCATATTGTGAACATAATATCTCAAGATCCTAATTTTAAAATTTCGGACCGCGATCAATTCTCAAAGTCTTGATGGTAAGTCCACTATGGTTGTCTACAGATTTTACATACTTTTAAAACAAGAATAAGCCTCACTTTAGTGAGTTAAGAAAAACACACAAGTGAATATTGAAAACTCATTAATAATTACATAAGCATAATTTTTTCAACCTAGACTAGGAACTATACAATGTTCAACCAAGTCTATGTGAACCAACTCTAGAGGTTGAAAGGTACACACCTCTATCTTTAGTTTGAAATAAATTTTATGCTTCTTTTATTTTTTGATAGGGATCGTAGACATTGTATTTTAGAAATTATAGTTTGGGTATATCCTTGACTAAACCATTTATAATTAGTTTCCCAAGTGAGTTCGCATTTCATTAATCAAGTATCATATTCCACAACCAGTGTTTTTTATAAAATGTACTTATAAAATAAATATTTTGAGGAAACAAAGAATCTAATTCTACAATATGTACATTATCATTCCTTATAGGAGTAAAAACTAAATTATGTTAATAATTTGAAATTATACAATCATTATTTCTAAAAATAACATGGTAACCATCATTACACAATTGAGAAATATGAATAAAATTATACTTTAAAATATTAACATTTTTTTTGGAAATTAACATTATTTCAGAGTTTTTAATTTTTCCAAGACTAACTATATTTCCTTTAGTATTGTCATCGTATGAGATATGTCCACCATCAAATTTCGCAATATTTTTGAATCTCGAGTAGTATTCAATTAGATTGTTGGAATATCCATTGTCTAGGTACCATAAACTCTTACAGGAACTCTTCAACATTTTTACCTATACAAAATTATCCATGAAATGATTTTGGTACACACACTTTCTTGGGTTGAAAAAATTTAACAAATGAATCCTTTAGTATCTCAATTTTTTTGATAGGTTTGTTAATAGTAGAATTAAAATATTTCTATAAAAATTTCTTCTTAAGTCCAAACTAGGTTTCCTAATTTCCATAATTTACTTTATCTTTGAAAATTAAGTTCCTGATAGCAGTTTTAGAATTAGGGAAAAATTGTACAAATTTATTTGTTTTCAAGGTTGATATCCTAAATAATATTTGAATTTTGATGTTGTTTGATTACCTAAAATTATTTTTAGGGTATATATTCCTTTAGAAAACTTATCCAAATATTTTATAATATGTTCACTGTCCAATTTAAAATCATTTTTATATTTTAAAAACTTTTAATTGTTTTTTTTCAACAAAAATATTAGTTTAATTAGTGGTATTTAAAGACAAAAACTTCTTCAGATTTTTATATTTATCTTTAATCACATTCATTGTTTCATAAACATATAGTAGTACTCTTATAATTATTCATTTTTTATTTCATAATTATATTTATCAGAAATATTTTTAGTGGTATCAGTATCCTATACCCCATATACAATGGATATGAAACATAAGCTAGCTTGTTCACTTAAATAATCCTTGCCAAAATCAATAAATTTATCTACTGAACCACTCCTACTAGACTTTATTTACTTCATTGGTCTTTTTACTCTATCATCATATTTTTCTTGTATGTATTCTTGGATAAATCAGATTTTATGTGGCCCTTATTTTTACATTAATTACATATAACTTCTCTAAATGTGTCATTATTCTTCAAGTTTCCATTTTTCTCAAATTTACCTCTGTAATTTTATTTTATTTTTACCTTTTCTTATTGTAAATATTTTTAAATCTATTTAATAATTTTTCCATCTCCTCATCCCTATTCGAGTTAGATTCACTTCCACATGAATTATGGTCAGAATTAAATTTTTTATTATCAAGAACACTTTTAAGGGGAAAGTGAGAACCTACTCATCCAAACCAAATCAACCACTAAGAGAAACAATAGAGTTATTAAAGGATAGTTTAAGATGATAGGAATCCTTTTCCCTAAGTAATATATAATAAATAGAGGGTTCCTATGTACCTAGATCATCCTTTATAAGGTCTTCAAAAAGATTCACCAATTATTCCCAAGCCTATATATATTCCTCTTTGTTGATATATCATCAACTTTCCAACTAGATTGTTGAATTTTAGTTTATTGATGTCATGGTATTATCTAATGGAAACTATTGTGATTCTCTATTTTTAGGTAGACCTATAATAATTTTAGGAACATCTCGTTTCATATCCATGTTCTATCTAATTGAAATCATTATTTTTATTATCTCATCGAATCTGTAGTAAATTTTAGAAATAGATTCGTTAGGTTTCATTTTAAAATTATTGTATTGGGTAGTATAAGTATTTAAAAACATTTATTTAACATTTTAATTACCTTCATGAGACACAGTCTGGGTATCCCATATTAGAAAGGCAACATCCTATGAAAAAACATGGTTGAATTTATATTCTCCTAAAGAACAAAATAATAAATCCATGGATTTATAGTTACAATTATAAATAGACTTATTAGAATAACTCTAGTATTTCCTAGGTGTTTTATTTTTTTTATATTTCTCAACTATTATTCCCCAAATGTCAAATCCCACACTCCCAAAATGAATTTTCATTTTAATTTTCTATTGAGTATATTTTTTTCAATAAAATAATGAGTTTTATTAGTAGCATGACCCTAAATTCTAGAAGAATCAATATGTAAATAACATTAAATAAATAGAAACTGAGATCTTTCCCTCATGACTTGATTAGAGAAAAAAGTAATAAAGATAGTAAACAAGTAAAAAAAGAGATCTTATTCTTTCAATCTCTAAGATAATTTTCTATAATCCCAAATAATTTTCCTAGTGGAATGATTAAGATCGGGTGAATTTAGCTTCTAATTAAAAATATTTTCATTTTAAAAATTATTTTCAAATCCCCTAAATTTTAAAAAGTCCTAGTTTATAAATATAGAATGTGTATATAATTTGATTCTTTAAAAAATATCAAAGGCATGATCAATACCCAGTTAAAACAAATGAAATTACTTTGAATTTTGAAACTATTATAATCAAACAAATATATATATATATATATATATATATCAATAATAAATGCTAAATATAAGAGTTTTATTTTAAAATCATGGTTTATAAAAAAATTAGTGAAAAATAGAGTAGTGAAATCCAACTATATAGAACACATATCAAAATTAAAATCAAGTGGTTCAGTTCCAATATGGTACTTAGTCCTATCAACTTGATAGTGATCCACTCATAAAAATATTATTATAAATAAACTGATCCACAACCTAGATTAGGTGAAAAAATCCCTATTATGGATTGGGAATGTAGGTAGACAACAGCCCATGGACAGTCTAGGATTATAACCAAGCCTCTTACATAGTTATTCATGGTAGAAAAATTTAGATGAAATAAAGGTAAGAGTATCGCAATACTCTTCTTTAAAATTTAGGATATTGTGATAAATAAATATATAGTAAATTATATGCACAACATAAATGTAAATTGAAACATGGAGAGAGAAAATTGTAATGATAATTTAAAAAAATATACATTATCTAATCATATTAAATTGATTATAAAGGTTCCATTCTACTTGAATTATCGTCCAACAATTTTGAAAGAACATAAATTAGTTAGTAATGCTTCCTCTATTTTTTTGTAATGTTGTGAAAAAATGAGTGTTTCGTGGACTCATAAAATGTAATTGGATCATCCCTTAGTTCTCATGTATGTACTTATCTTATGTGATACTTACTCATAATTTTATAATACTCTTGTCTAAGTATTCATTTGAATATAATCACAAATAATACCTCATATTTAAAATCATTACTTTATATAATACCTTTATTAAATTCCCCAAGATATAGTCATTGGAATACTAGGAAAGATGGGTCAACACTCACAATCGATCATGGGAGGTGACTTATAATAGCGGTAGGTTGTCTTAGTCTTGCATCTAGTCATTATAATGGTAGGACCTTCGTTCTTATGAAATATTATCACTTGTGGTTGATGTAGGACTTCTTTATGTGATAGCTTCATCATGCTATCTGTTGGGGTCATTGTGTGGTAGCTTCGAATCAACATGTGTTCAATCCAATAGTTTTTAATATTTTCAATTGTGTTTAATATACACACATGATCAATTTATTTTATTCATGAGTTTGATTTAATTTATTCATGTTGTTGATTCGACACTTTAAAAAAATTGATTTGTCTTTATGTGGTTGATATGCATGGTCGCTTGTATGAATCATGGTTGATCATCATCAACATGTGGTTGATCCTCCATGGAATATTTTTAGACATAGTTCATTGACATATTTCATGTGGTTTATTGAGTATTTTGAAAAAATTTCTCTTTGGTCGATAGTTTTTAAATGTGATCGATCCAGTATAACTTACGATCGATCTCACACTCATCATTTTCTTATCAAAAATAAGTTTTATATTATAAAAAATAGAAATAATTAGAATAATAATAAAAATGATTTTGGATCCTTAAAATAAGGAATTGTTGGACTATTACAACATATTATATAATCCCAATATTACTTCCTCCATACCTATTTTGGGAATTCCTACTTTATACAAGGAATATTTAAACACAAAACACTATCTACTTCAATGTGGTTTCATCATTTCCCCATTAATAGGTCTTAAATTATTTCATATATCTAGCATGGATACCACAACTTCCACAACACCCAAAATGGCCTCCATGTGTTGTATAATGATTCTTTCAATTCAATACACCAAGTTCCATAACATGGACAGATTAAATATTTTATACTGAAAAATTCCATATTAATATTGAAAATAAAAGCCTCACATTAATTTCAATCCATACATTTCCATGTTCATTATGGATTATCTATATTCCCCATAGATGGGTGATGGAATCTCAATTCCTTATATTTTAACAAATATTTGGATAAACTCTTTTTCCCTAGATAAAACTCTCTTATACTTATTTTCTTCTAAAATATGTTATAGAATTCAATAAATAATAAATTATCTGTATTGTATCGCAAGCCTTATATTATTTATAACAAAACTATGTTAATAAACAATTTCTCTTGTCATATAAGCAAAATTATATGAAAACACACTCTTCATTTAGATCCATCTGAGATTGATTAATTCCTTTATATTCAATTATACAATTAAAAACCCATTTGATTCATCATTTTCATGAAAAAAATAATGCTCATAAATTATTTCCTTGATTAAAACTCCTATATATTTACAATATTTGTAAAATATACATTTCGAATCATATACACTTTAAAATTAAAAAATCGATTTGTATAATATTGATACTTTACATGGAAACTCTATAGAGTTTCTAGAACTCCATTAGGTATTATAGAAAATTAAATCCTATGGAACTTAGCATTCACTTTTTGATAAATATATATTTCAATGACCTTGTATAGCTATTATAATAAACCTCATTAGACTTACCGATTAACTTTTATTCTTATGGATTGAACTTTTACCAACTTTCACTAACTATGAAGCCCTAGAAACAATAAATTATATTCTGAATTCATATTTCTTCAAAACTTTGAGAAAATAGTGTAAACATATCTTGAATTCATTCACATTATCAAAATATTTCCAAAAATACAATAAAAATGAACTCCATAACTAAATTAATCCTTGATAGAAACATTCAGTCTCTCCAAGTCAATAACATATCTAGTCTTATTACATATATGAGTGGAGAATAAAATCCCTTTGGTCATCATCAATCTTATTCCTTTTAAACCTTAATTTAATTATTTTATTCTACTCATAATCATTTAAATCCACTTTTTCTACGACTTTGATAATTGGTTACTTGGGAAGAGGTTTCTTGAGCACATATAATTTTTTTCAAAATAATAATTCTTAAGTTTTGTAAGATTATAAAGATTTTATTACATTAAGAATATATTTTTCAAATATATATATCAAATTCAAGTCATATGGAGATAATTCAATTTTTTCTACAAATAAATATTTCATGAGATCGGTATCATGTTTTATTTTCATTTAATAAGAAATTTTATTAAATGTTTTCCTACTAGAATGATGAAACCTTTTAATTTTATCAAAAAAACTAGTAGTCCAAGATCCATATTTTACTAAGAAAATGAGACTCTTTGGCATGAAACTCACTACTTAGCTATTTATAAATGGCATCGTCTCAAATATATCATATATGACTATTGGATGGTTGACTAGAAAACTCTTTTCCTTATCTATAATATAGATAAACTCAACATTATTCCTCTTTTATCCTAACCCTTAGGGTTTCCCAGTAAAGGGTAACCCAAATAAGTCTCCAAAAATAATCCACCTAACTCCTAGGGTCACCTCATTACTTACTTTCAATAGATAAGATAATCCAAGGGAACACTACTTTGGTGTAAAACTACCCAATTGTATGATCAAGGTCTCAACAAGTGTTATCATTAAAAATAATTCAACACTTAATATTTTTAAAATGGATTTAATATCACTATCTTATCTCAAGTATTCCCTTTAAATGTATGTGGGATTATAATTAGTTAGATTCAAATATTATTCCTTCCACCAAATAAATATGTTCAAACCATATTTATGTGCATCTCTTTACATAACTCATTACCTGTATTATTAACCCAAATTAAAATCTATTTATATTCATGCATATCAAAATGTATTCCATGTATAAGGTATATGAATCCCTTTTATTGAAAGGCTTACAATCATAAAAAATCAATAATTCCCATAGGATTAATCCTAGAGGGATAGATAAACAACCCCCTCTTTTCTAGACAAGGAGAAAACCTCTAGGATAGTAGGAATTTTCATCCATATCCCCTCTACCTAAGGATACTTTACTCAAGATAGAATTCAATCCTAACAACTAATATATATAAACTATAATAAACTTCTAAATTCAGGATCATAACATATGAATGCACCAAATTTAAGGTAGAAAAAAAACTAAATCATTTATCATACCTAACAATTAACTCCTTAGATGTATGTATAACAATATAGAAGTAGTTAAACACTCTAAACTGAATCATGCATCATAATTCACAATATAACAATTATATTTATAAATAAAATAAGGAATAAATACACAGATGAATGATTCACATAGTTAAATATGAGTTAAATAATTTATGAACAATTCATAATTAAATTATATACACATTATAATTTATACGTGGATAAACTTTAATAATTAAATTTTATCCAATATAAAATTTTCATATTATAATTTACTTAGATTTAATATGAACTGCTTCATATTGTAAATGTGAGATATTTTATGAATACTTTTATTATTGAATAATAAATATTTCATGTTTTATATAAACAATTTACATAAGTTAAATATATCACATATTTTAATTTATTTAAACAATTGATAGAATCATCATTCATAATTCCTTTTTGTAATAGATTCAATGAATTTTTTAAATAAGGCCTAAATATAAAAAATATATATTTATATTAATAACTATTCATAAATAAATATAAACACCTTTATATTTTAAGTTATTTAATTTATAAATATTTTATAAATTATTCAACCATGAAAATAAACTTTACACCATGATCACATATACCAAAATATTTTTGGTTCAATTTAAAATCCCCTTTAGATTCAGTGAAATCTTGGTTTTTTGGGATTTTAATAAAAATATAAGTATCTTTAAAAAAAATCCAAAACAACTTACATCGTGGAATGGTATTCCCCATATAAGAAATTCCTAACATAAGGAGGTCATGGACATTTAAAAGGCCATTTTAATTTAACCATTTTGGTAAGGCAAGAAGTTTAATACATGGTGTTTTGGGATGGACTTCTTAAGCCCAAAATGTCTTGGCCATTTACATTATACCATGACAGTACTCATTTTAAACACCATCATGGAAGAATGATCTAGACCACAGTGTAGTGGAATAAAATATTTGCTACTATATTTTAGATGATATTCTAGAGATGCTCAAAATGACTATTTTTGTAGAAATATGTCATAGTTTATCCACTTTAAGTACCAAAACACCTATTTTTTTAAGGAAAATGTTAAACAAAAACGTGTGTTTTAGCTTTAGTTATGCCAAGACACATGGAAAACTTATTTTTATAGTTTATTAATCTATTCAAATTTCAAACCAATAATTGATATATTTTCTACAATACTTATAAAGGGTTTTACAGGTATGTTTAACATCCTAAACATAGTGGGAGAAAAACTCAAAATCACTATTAAACGTAGAATCTATCTGTATGTCTAGAATGCATAATAAAATAAAGAATAAGAATGTTATACCTTTCACCTTACTGATTCAGCCTGTTTAATATTTACATGATAATTTGATCAAGTTTACTAAGAATCAATTGAAATAATCCTTACTTAGGTGGTATCTAAAATTTTTTATAATCACCTGAAGCTCAGGTAAGATCTCTCTCAACACAATGATCTACTGGAGCATTGATTAAAGGTAGGGGAGAAATAATAGATTTATAGAATATAAGACAAGGATTTTCATAGTGTATTAATGAAATTAAATCAAACACATTATCACAATCCATAGGCCTTTATATATAGTCTACCTAAGGGAACTCTATAGATTCCAATAATTTTATAAATACTTAGACTATTCAGTAAATAATATCATAAAACATTTCATAATGAATCATCAATTTTTGTTTCATTATTTAACACATAAATAATTTCATTGTACATATAAACTCTTCCTAATCATAATCATAGGATGATTGTAACTGATTATGATAACAAGCCCTCTAAAACCCTTTTTTATTTTTAAAAAGACCACTTTAAGCTGAAGTGGGATCCATACAAGTGAATCAACATGAAAACAGATCACAAAGTACAAGCATAATATTACCTATAGAAACCATATGTAGAAAGAGACAGTATAAGTGTAAAATCTTATAGGAATTTCCATCCACCTTGGACATACTATAGAAAACCACACTACCATAAAAAAGGGTCAAGATTTATCATAACGTGGGACTTAAGGAGATAACCATTATTATCTTGTTAATCTCCTGATATCATACTTAGGATATCCTTGCCTGTTCTATTTGATGATACGATTAATAAAGTTCATGAATTACATATAGTAATAATAATAAAAATATTTATCTAGTTTATCAAGAGTATAATCCACCTAAATTTTAAACCATTCAAAATAGTTACATTTGAATCCATGGAGAAGTATTATCTATAGAGATCCAAGATAAGTATATATTTATTTTACATCATTACAAAAATTTAAACATTACATCTCATAATAATCTCACAAAACTCATATAACCTTTTGGTTTAGTGTCTTTGAGGATTGGTTATATAGTAAGCTTATTACTCAAAACTTGTGAACATTTCTCCTTAATTTAACTCTTCTAGACCCCCTTATAGACATTTTATAAGTTATACTTATTTTCAAAAATTGGTAAGGGAAACATAAGGGTTGGGTTCAAATTATTAGTAAGGGGAAACTTACCAACATGTAATAAATAGTTAAATAATAATCATATGAGAAAATATTATTAGGGATAAATTTATTATTAAAAAGGGCATGTAATAATAAGATTTTTCCACAAATCATGATGTAAGTACAATGATCAAATAATAGCAAACATGTACCATGACATAAAAGTGTGAGATAAGCATGGAAACATGGTATAAGGAAATTATATCATAATATCATGAAATCATAAATATGTGGCGACAAAATAAATCATGACATCATAATCATAAGTCAAGGCTCACTACTAAGAAAACATAACATAGTGTACATAGAATAACCACTCATGCACCATAAACACATGTCCAGCCTCACCACCAGGAAAACAAAACATGGTGTGCTTAAGATAACCACTCATGCACCATACATGGAATATCATGAGATATGAATATTACCCAATTTATTGGAGCACTATCAAGGAATACCCTTCATATTCATAACATGTATATGCATATATATTCCACAAGATTAAAAGTAACCAGGCATAAACCATAATCATGATAAACCCATGAGAAATAATTCGGTTTCATAATCTTATCTAAAATCATAACCAAATGGTATATCATAAAAATCACAAAGAGAATAAGGAATTATATAATTTTGGATATTCGTATTTGAAAGAAGAAAAGGTCTTTAACATGTATTTACAACATAGAAAAATCTATGGAGGGGATTAGAAAAGTATGAATAAAAAACCACATGGTGGTACTTTATTAAATGACTAAAGGATATTTTAAATAAGGAAGATGGTTATTATTTTACTTTAGACCATAATTAAATTAGGAGGTTTTTTTATAAAATATTGAGGCTTTTTAAAATCTATCCATAGATAAAACAATTAGATTGGGGCGTTGCTTGACATGAAATGAGATACAAGGAAGTTACCTTAAATAAGGTTTACTTAAATGATATATTTCCTAAGGTAATATAAAACATTTATTATCACCAATAAATAAAGGTATAGTAAACTAGGTATATATTTAAGGAACATATATACATAATATGGAAGAAATAAATGAGAATAAGATAGACAAAAAAGGAGAAAAATAAATAGAACATGTAACCTGAAAGTGATGAGGGTTGTCAGGAAGATCCATTTTTATCTTTTAAAACATCTTTTTTGAAATCACACATAAAAAATAGGTAATAAAACATTATTTTAAAAATATTTAATGACCTACACATTTATAAATAAAATTCACTTTGTGTTTGAATTAAATACCATATTATGTATTATGGTTATATAAAACATATACACTTCTTTGTAATATTGTATCCTATTAGATTTAAAAGATAGTTAATCATCATAATAGTTAATAATATAACCATTTAACAATTATCATATGATTATTATAAATATAGGGTTTTGATAAATCTAATTGACATAGACAAAGGAAGTGATGGTCTCGACTAATAGGATCATACCCTATGAAGCAAATTTATCAAATCGTGTGAGGGATATCACATCACTGTTATTTTCCTTGACTAATATCATGCCTAGATCCAACAACTAAAGCATGAGTGAAACATTTTATGGGAGAAATTAAATCTCATTAAATTTATGGCCCAAACTATGTACGATGAACCACCCCATGAAAATCTCACCATTTCACACCTTACACTTAGGGAGTTTTCTAGTGTAATAAAGGGTTATGTATCAAGACCCTAATAATACGAATATGTATATTTTATTTTCAATAGTATAATTATTATATTTTCTTCTTATTTTTATTACATTATAAATGATTTTTATTTCAATATGATAAAACATAAATTGTATTTTTGGGTAATATACAAGTTCAATTAAGAAATTTCTTTATATGAATTAATAAATTTTTGAAATAAATAAAATTTTAATAAAATATCATTATTAAATAATTTTTTTAAAATATAAATGATAATATAATTGTTATGATGTCAAATTTAATTTTTATAAGGGTTTGAAAACTATTATTGTCAAAAAAACCCAAAATTTCTCTATAAATGTCGATTCTATTTTAAAAGTGAAAATTAAAATATTTATAAAATTGTTTTGATAAAATAAATATTATTTTTGGAATCATCAAGTCAAAATTTTCTAATGGTTAATTTTTCATAATTTTCTGAGATAGTCAATTTTTTAGGCAAAAATTAAATATGGTATAAATATATGGTGTGTATTATGACATCATAATGACCAAAAAGTGATGTAATAAATACTATAAAATTTATGCATGACAAAATATATTATTATAAATTAAATTTATGTTTTTTTATATTATTTGATAAATTTTATAAAACCTTTAAGAATCCGTAAAAATCTACATTATATTTTAAGGTTTTAAAATAATTTCTTTATGAACATGACACACTTATACATCACCAAGGTTAATATGTTAATAATTTTGGATCCTATCCTTATTAAATAATAAAAACCAATCCTATTTATAAAAAACCATGGGTAAAAACCATAGTAAGGTTTTTATGTTTGATTACTTTATTATATAGAGTCCAAAACCTAAGTTTTGAAAATAATAAAGAACTCCTCGGTCATTTCCTATATAAACCCACCCAATATCCCCTTAATCTTCACTCAAAAACCTTGAATCACATCCTTAATCTGATCTACCTTCACTATATTCCTCTCAATGTTCCCCCAATCTCTCATGAATACCCTCCCAAACTTTTGGAATCACCCTCTCAAGGTAAGGGACTTCTCTCTCTTCTTTTCCATTGAAGCGCCATCTTTATATTTAACCTTTTGAATCTCAATTTTTTATGTGTTCATGCCTTTATAAATTTCAATTTACTACCGAATTTATATTTTTATAATGTGATATCATTTATCCCATATCTTTATAACCTTTACTTAAGTTTTTATTATGCAAAAATTTAGTAAGGGGTCTTTCTCTCTTCTTTTCAATTAAAGAACATACTTTGTATTTGGCCTTTTGAATATCAATTGGTTATATTTTCATGAATTTATAAAGATCCACATACTATAAAATTTATGTACTAACAATGATATATCATTTATCCCTTCACATTATAGAATTTACACAAGTTGTTTCTATACCGAAATTTAGTAAGAAATCCTCTCCATCTCCTCTAGATTCAAGAATATTCTTCATTATGTGCCTTTTATTTCCAATTCCTAATATTGGGATATTTTTTTGAACATCCAAATTACTGTATATTTTATTTACAAATTATGATATACCCATTTATTTCTCATTAAACCATTTTATGAACCTTTATGTACTGTGGTTATGCTACCAAAATTTCACTATTATTTTTCCATGCCAAATATATGTGTTTTGAATACCATCTCTATTTCCACTCATTGGTATTAACCTAAAAATACCTATTGTTATTTTATTGGGGTTTTACATGTATTTATTACACACTCCTTTATCATTGAATTAAATTTTATGAAATATGTTCTTATGTTATATGATCTATGTGGCATACTTATGCATGTACATGGTATGATTATGATGAGTGAGCTCATATAACACTCCAATGCATTGGGTAATGTTTTAGTCTCATGATATTACATTTATAGTTTATGGGATGATATCCTATTCACATTAGGTTATGATATCATTGTGTTTAACCTTGAGTTATCTTTATAATTTCTTGTTAAATTTTTTGTCACATTCCGATTTTGCCTTTCTGTTATCATGCAATATCATGCCTCATTATTCATATTTATGATTATCACCCATTTATGTCTTTTGGAAGTTCATGTTGTCTAAAATATAATATTTTCCTCATTTTCTGCCTTGTTTGTTCCCTTATTGGGCTTTATAGCTTTCCCCTTTGTTATGTATGTCCCCAGGTTATCCCTTGTAGTTTTAGTAGAATAATATAAACATGTTAAATAAGTTTTCAATAAATATGTTTTAACCCCTATTTTAAGTTGTTATGTAATGTACATAATTACCCAAATACATTAAACTTCTCGATCTTCTAGGTTGTATTATGTGTATTCCAATGTAATAAATCATGAATTAATGTGTAATAAATACAAGGGTTGTCATAAAATAGAAGAAGAGAAATATTAAATTCACATGAGATAACACATAATTATTTTTCTAAATATAAATTAAAACATTGGAAATAAGGTAAAACATGGACAAGTAGGAAAATCCATCATTAAAGAGAATGAGAATTATTCTTAAAAATGTAATGTTTTTTTTGGGGAAGAGGTTCTTAATGGAGTAATATTTGAGTAAAAAGTGTTATTTTCCCCATATATAAATATAAAGTTCAATATAAAATATTAGTTGAAATAAACAAAGCATTGAAGTAAGAAGTTCAGTATGAAACATTATAACTCAAAGAAAGTGGGTTTGAGTTAACCAAACCCTTACAACATCTTAATCTTTTGAAATGAACATCCATGGAAATTATAACATGATATAGATTTTTAAATAACCTATATTTCATGAAATTTAATATAAAAATAAATCCATTCCCAATATATACACCACAAAAATAAACAAGGGGTTAATATGAATCATATCTTTATGAAACAAAATTGAGATCCAAAACCCATTACCTTTGGTTCTGATTTGTTTTTTATGTTCACCTAATGTGTTTTATAATCACATTAAGTATATTAAAAACTTTCTTAAGATCATTATTCATTTATATTTCATATTTTAAGGTCTATCTATTATCATGTTCTAATAATTTACAATATAGTTTTTGTTCAGGTCAATTACTTGAGGTTGTGTGGTCAATTTCTCCATAACCCTCTAGTTATATTGATCATTATCAAAGTTTTTGTAAAATAGATTCATAATATCCATAATTATATATATAAATTTCATTTATTATTACATTTACACATAATATATTTAGTTATATATCTTTCCAAAATGAACTCAAATTAATAAAGGTTCCCTAAGATGTTCATTTAATGCTGCTAAATTTTATATAATCATTTATTATTGATATTACTTATATATTGTAAAATATTATAGTTATATAATATTAATATTTTCATAAATATATTTTTATACAATATATGCATTTTTAATTTCATCCATGATATGTGGTAATGAGAAAAATAAATATAATGTTTCATGGAGGTGGTAGTTCACACGTACACGGAGGACACTTTCATTTTGTATAGAATGGGTTGGGAGTATAAACATGAAATAATTTATCATTTCAGGGTATTTTACATTTTAAAAATAATATATTTATAATTAAATAAATCTTTTCAATCATCCTTTAAACTATTTCATGAAAAAAACTTTTCAATCATAGAGGTCGTAGTATGCACAAATGCAAAACTATGTTTTAATTTTTTAAATGGTTTTGTAGGGAGGTAGAAGAATGATATTAAATTAGTATATTAACATACATAATATTAATATTACTTATTTTTTAATACTTTTATGGATATATAATATTTTAGGGTTTAGATGATGATTAAGAATAAAATACTGAGTAAGAATTACTCATGTGGAGAACTTGAACTTTCTCTAGAAATTATTCTTGTAAATGAAAGGATTATGAAAAATTATAGAGAACATGGGTTAATTGATGTGAAAGATAATTATAGAATAGTAAAATTTTTCATATTTTATGGAATAAACAAAAACTTATAGTGGTATTAAAGGGGTGGTGATCGGCCGCATTTATAAGTGAGGGAAAATGGAATTTTTGTAAATACCCATTATATATCAATGATGCCATTAAAGGCTTAATGGATCCAAAATTTCTCCATAATTGATTTTATAGGGGTTTATATATTCAAATACTCAAAAAATAATTTTTAAACATGTTTTAAATTGGTTTTGAGTCTTTTTTTATTAGATTTATACACTTCACCATTTTGGTTTTTACCTTAGTAACTATTTTTTAACTAAGTAATTTATGTTTTAATATAAACATATGATAACCTCTCTTACAAAATTTTGGTGTGATGATCCTAAATTTATACTCTATTTAATCTAATTAAATTTCTAAATATTATATAATTAACTTTTAACTTAAAACATATAATATGTAGAAAAAATTGTTTTTGTAGAAAAATAATTCTTTAACCATTAAGTGTTCTTAATATTATATAAAATTAATAAAAAATTAAATTAATGATAATATAATTGTATATATTTATAAACCTAATATCATATTCATTATATAAAGTATATAAATATAATTCATTAGATAAAATTTCACAACATTAATGAGACAATTCTTTAAAAATAAATCTTTCAACATTATCATAGTCATTAACTTTAATATTAGTAATCATACTTGTGTGAATAAAAAGGAAGTTAACCATATTATATAATATGATAATTTTTAACTAAAACTTTAAATTCATGTTTTTATATTTAATTTCTACAATTGATGAAAACTAATTTTTAACATAGGCAAATAAAACAGTATTTAGAGTAAAATGTTACCTAAGTTTCCAAAATGATTGACATGAGTTTTATAAATACCACATAGAATTTTAAAATGATTAATTTTAATTATTAATATATTTATTTTATATAAAAATTGTTTCAAAAACGTTTAAGTTATTCTTTTATTATGATAACGTCATAAAGTGGCTGTGTTAGAAAAAACAGTATTTTTCACTGCTCACCTAAAAATAAATTATTTCATAAAAATAAAATAAAAATCTCAATAAAATATTGATATTATAAATAAAAAAATTAAGTTCATTTTTTTATATTCAAATTCTATTATTTTATCAATTTAACTTTTAAATGGAAATATAAAATATAATGAAAACTGTTTTTAATAGAAAAATGGTTTTTTAGATATTAACTATTCTTATTTGTATTTCTTATCAATTAATAATTAAATTAGTGTTAATATAGTATCCACAATATTTTTTATCCATGATATATTTATTTTATTAAAATAAAACACATAAAAAATATTATATAATAAAAAATACATAAAAATGATCTCATTAATTTTAAAAATGGATTTGACATAAATATTCGTTTTATTTAAAAGTAAAAATTAAATATGTATAAAATAAATGTAATAAATAAATTATTAAATTAATAATTACATGTTTATATAATCCTAATTTCTAGTTTCATAGCCACTCAATATCTCTACATAATATCTAAGCATGAGGTAATCTTTGGTAGCTGTCACAAGTGGTGATTTCTCTAGTAGTGGCCTCATAGAAATTTTCACGAGATTGAACTTGTCTCACATATGATTTTTCCCATATATTAATTGTTGGATTTTTTATTGGGCTTGGTCTATATAAAATCCTAGTGAATCTACCTCCTTTCCAAGATCAAAAAATGAGCTTTATAAGGGATAATTTCTCTACCTAATGTCATTTCTTTCTATTTTCTTCCTAGATTTCATAATATGGTTACTTCTTTTTATACCTTCTAATTTAGTGGCAATATTATAGTTTTTAAATTCAATGATTTAATTTTAATGTATCAATATTTTTTTAGTTTGGTGTTGTGTGTGAAATAATCTACTTAAATCATTATGTATTAAAGAAAAAATATAGTAAAATCTATAGGTGTTATATTCTCCCCCTTAAAAAAATTTCATCATCACAATTTTAATTATCACTTACCAATGGAAATAACTAAGCGTATATAAAAGATAGAAATGACACAAGATATAATTTCTAGTTATATATCAACCTTATAAACTCAAAATAGTATCTTTTTCCTCAGAATAGGCTTAACTTTAATATTGAGTTTTTCTCTAAACATTTGATCCAAGAGTATATCATTATTCGGAATCAAGACCCAAATTATATAAGTTCATACTAAATAGTGCTCCCAATAAGCCATTCATTGATATAGTATCATAAATTGATATGAAATGTGAT
Source organism: Viscum album (assembly GCA_963277665.1). Taxonomy (NCBI): domain Eukaryota; kingdom Viridiplantae; phylum Streptophyta; class Magnoliopsida; order Santalales; family Viscaceae; genus Viscum; species Viscum album. Next base: position 573,082,171 of record OY728139.1, read on the forward strand.
CTTCTTATTCTAAACAATTTTTCCTCTAATTTTTTAGAATCAATACATTTTAAAAATCACATTAAATTTATATTAAGGATAGTATGATTTGCAAAAATTTATTTCTTATAAACTTAAACATGGGATATAATGTTCATGGATGCATTTAACTGTTAGTGGGATGAATAAGATATAAATACAACACTTATAGTTCTTGAGTTGATGATTAGTGTTCCTCACTCCAAAACAATTTTTGAACTCACAATAGTAGTTTTGAATTTATAGGATCTTCCTTATTACCTTATCTTCAGAATTTGTTGATATCTATCATTCTTGTTGGATATTTTATTAGGTTATTGTCTTGGATAATTCCAAAGTTCCCTCCATTAAAGGAATAGAATTGTTAGTGGTATCTCAGGTTAAAATCTTTTTCCTTCTACTATTTCTACCGAGCTCATCATTTTTCCTAGGAAATTAGTTTTTTATTTCCTCTTTTATCATAGATAAAATATCTTAAATATTCTTTGAGTTTGTCCCCTAGGAGCCTCTTTCCACATTTTTGACATGAAGGTAATTGAATCTTATTTCTTTTTTCATCTTCATCACTTAAACTTACATGAGACTATATCCTTATCTTATTTGGTGTGCTTAGGAATCCAACTATGTTCTAGTTGTTAATTATAATTCATGATATCTTGTTTGGAATAGTCAGATGGTTTCTCACTCTAGTTATTATCCATTCACATTTGTCATTAGGAAAATATCTACATTATCCATGGAATCCATTATTAAATTGGTTCCTTCAGGCTTCATCCATTAATTAAACCAAACCAGGGTTAATGTGAGTGATGAATAATTAATATCATAATATAATTATCATAAATTTTCTTATGAAAAACTTAATCTCTAAATGTATTACTTTTTAAACCCATCACATTATCTTTTAGTTAAACCTAAATCACTCTCTATTCAATATAAGATTACTTATATTGGGTTTTCTTGTACTCCTTAACCTAATTACACAACATAATAAATCTTTTATAATGGATCATAAGGATAATTTGATGAACCAAAGCATATCTCTTGATAGCTTCTAGTCTTGTGTGAAGTCTTAGGCCCACTCATCAAGAACCGTGTGAAGATTATGCTAATACTCAACCAAAAATTTGGGATATTACCCAACACATAAACATATCCATTAGAATTATCCCTTGAGTTTTCAATAAAGTTATCAAATCTTAATCCCCCAAAAATAACTAGACTAATACCCAAAAATAATTAAACCCTTCCTTTGATACCAACTATAACAACCCAAGATAAGAATATATTTATTTTACATCATTTCCAGAAGTTGAACTTCACATATCACAATAATATCACACATCTTGGAGAACATTTCGGTTTAGTGTTTTTGTGGACCAGTTACATATATGCAACTTATTTTACAAAACTTAAAAAAATTATCTATAATAAAACTCTTATAAACCACCTTATGTACTTCTCAGTATTTATACTTATCTTCATAACCCAGGGAAAGGAAATATAATAAAGGGGTGATCTTAAATTCTTCGTTAGGGAAAACTGATCAACATGTCATCAAGGGTTAAATCATAATCATATGAGAAAACTTGAGCAGGGAGAAATTTCTTATTAAAAAAGAAATTGAACAATAATATTTTTCTATAAATCTGAAAGTACATGTAATCTCAAAAGAACAAACATGTACCATGGAAAAGAGTGGATATAAGCACAAAAACATGGTGTAATGAAACCATATCATGAGATCATGGAATCATAATTATATATAATTATCATGACATCATGACATCATAAGTAGAATTCAAGTCTCATCACCAAGACAACATAACATATTGTGTTTCCGCTACTCTCTCATGCACCATAAACATAAGTCATGGCCCACAACCAAGAAAACATATCGTTATGTGATTAGGCTAACCACCTATGTACTATACATGGTATCTCAAAAGATATAAACATTACCCAGTGTATTAGAGAACTATCAGGTAACACCCTACATGTCAAAAACATGTACATGTATATGTGTATCACATAAGAAAAAGTAACCATACATAAAGAACAAGCTCGACAAAAACAATGAGAAAGAAGTGGCTTTCATAATCATGTCTTAAAGAATAAACAAAGGCTATATTATGAATATTACAAAGATAATAAGGGATTGAATAAATTTTATGTTTATATTTTAAAGAATAAAATTTCCTAAAAAAGTAGTTCTAATGTATAAAAATCTTTGATAATGATTGGAGAAGTAAGGATAAAAAATGAGCCACTTGGTGATACTTTATGAAAAGAGTAAAGGATATTTTAAATAAGGAAATAGGTTAGTATTTTAATTTAGACCATAATTGAAACCTAATGGTTTTCTATAAAATAATAAGGGTTTTCAAAATCAATCCATGGTTTAAATAATTTTATGGGGGTGGTACTTGACATGAAATGATATATAGGGAAGTTCCCTTAAATAAGGTTTACTTAAAAGAGAGAATTACATAAGAAACTTAAAACAGATATTATTCTAAAAAATAAATATATATTAAACTAAGAATATATGTAAGTAACATATATATAGAACATGTAATAAATAAATGAGAATAATATATAAAAAAGGGGACAAAAATAAATATAACAAGTAACCCAAAAGTAATGAGGGTGTTTTGGAAGATCCCTTTTTAAGTTTTAAAACACCTTTATTGAAATCCCATAACATAAAAGAGGCAATAAAAATTATTTTGAAATTTGGTGAAGAAAAATATGATGGTCACATGAGATAACACTTAATTAGTTTTCCAAATATCAATTACAAAGTTGGTGGGAAGGGAAAATATGGATAATGAAGAAAAATCATCGTTAAAGGGAATAAGAATTATTCTTAACAATGTCATGATTTTATGAAGAATAAGTTCATAGAGGAGTAATATCTGAATAAAAAGTTTTATTTTCCATATATATAACCCTAAATTTTAATATAAAATCTCAGGGTGGAAGAAATCAACCATGAAAATAAAAATTTCAATATAAAACATTATAACTCAAATAATAGGTTTTGAGTTAACTAAACCCTTACAACACCCTAATATTTAGTATTGAACATACATGGAAGGTATAACATGAGATTTGTTTTTAAATACACTAGATTTAAGGAAATATATGGCAAAAAGAAACTAATTTCCAATACATACACCACAAAAAGAAACAATTAGTGAATATGAATCATATCTCAAAGAAACAAAATTGATATCCAAAGACTCTTACCTTAGGTCATGATTCGTTCTGTACATGGGCCTAACATTCTATTTAGTGAAATTAAGTTTATTAAAAACTTTATTAATATTATTATTAATATATATTTCATATTTTAAGGTCTATCTATTACCATATGTTATTAATTTACTGTATAGTTTTCATTCATATTGGTTACTTGAAGTTGTCTGGTCAATTTCTCTATAACTATCTTGGTATTTTGACCATTGTCAAAGGTATTGTAAAATATATTCATAATATACAACATTTTATATGTTTATTTCCTTTATTATTCCATTAGAATAAAACACATATAGTTCCATGGGTTTCTAAAATGGTTTCAAATTAAGAAAGGTCCCTTGAGATATTCATTTAATACATTTAAATTTAATATAACTCTTTATTATTAAAATTAAATATATAGTGTCAAATAATATCATTCAATAATATTAATATTGTCATAAATATCATTTTTATACATTATATACATTTTTAAATTCATCTATGTTAGGCAATAATGGGAAAACAAAATATGTTGTTTCATAGAGGCGGTAGTCCATACAAACAATAAAGACACTTTCATTTTCCATAGAATGAGAGGGGGTATAAAAAAACTAATTTATCATTTAATATTATATCTAAAATTATATATTTTATATTTTATCATTAAATAAATATTTTGAATCATACATGTAAAAATAAGAATAAAAGACTAAGGTGTAACAATTACTCACGTAGAGATCTTGAACGTTCTCTTAAAAGGATTATTTGAAATGAAGGGATTGGGATAACATATAGAGACTAAGTGCTTATGGATGTGAAAGTGGATTCTTGGAGCGTAAATTTTTCAAATTCTCAAGAATAAACTAAAACTCATAGTGGTATTTAAAGGGTGGTGAGAGGCCCCTTTAATAAGTGAGGCAGGATGACATTTTTTTAATCACCCATTATATCCCAATGATACCATAAAACTATTCAAAGGTAAATGGCTTTAAAATTGTTCCATAATTGATTTGAGAGTTTTTTGGTCAGATAAAGACTAAGATTAATTATCACCCAGGGTCTGTCGACTAGCACCAAAGGCGTAAATCCCGATAACTGGGAAGGCATTGCCTTTATAAAAGTAACAAAACACCACAGAGTACAAGAGGAAGTAAAACACTAAGTACAAAGAAAGTGTTGAAAAGTAAATGGGCCAGAATACAAACCCAACTAAAATTACAGCTACAACTGAATGAAAGTACAATAGAAAAATACAAACAGCTGGAATAAAGGAAGAATCTCCTGGGTCGTCCTCCTCGGATCCTACCGGAAGGGTAGGTACAGATAGCACAGCTCCTGGATCGTCCACCACGGATCCTACCTGAAGGGTAGGTACAGATAGCGCAGCTCCTGGATCATCCACCACAGATCCTACCGGAAGGGTAGGTACAGATAGCCTCCACAACGCTCTCTCCCTTCAACCTCCTCTGAGTGTCGTCTCTCTGTGAATTCCACCTCCGGATACTGACTTGTCGTGTGGTCCACCTCCGGGTACCATCCAGTCCTCGAATACTCGGCCTCTGTCAGCGTTGTCATCATCTACAACCAACACAATGAGGTGCGGGCATAGCCCGTGCAGGGGTGAGTATAACGATACTCAGTAGGGACCCTGAGACCCTCAAGGTCTCACTAAAACCAACAAGGATAACCACAAAGAAGATATCAACAGATAACCTCTACTTAGGTATATGCCCATACATATACCTAAGTTATCAAGTAACCCATCTCAATCATGAGGAAACACAAGATTATGAAATCATCGGATAACCACTACCCAGGTATATGCCCATACATATACCTAAGTTATCAAGTGACCCATCTCAATCAAGAGGTAAACACAAAGGTCATAGACTCAACTCAAACCAGGATTTTCATTATCGAAACTGTAACTGCTGAATAGCCCCGTCTCTAGAGTATACAGTGGTCCTGTCACAACTCTGAGGTACTTCTCACTAACCTAATACTGCTGAGGTACTCCTCCTATCGAGTACCGCGGGTCTGCCACCTCACACAGTAGTGCTCCTCCGCCATGGGTCTGCCACCTCACACAGTAGTGCTCCCCCTCATAGCCTACAGAGGTACTCCTCCTGTCGAGTACAGCGGATCTGCCACCTCACACAGTAGTGCTCCTCTGTCATGGGTCTGCCACCTCACAAAGTAGTTCTCCCCATTGGGCTATGCTAGTCACTCCGAATCGAATCGGACAAGCAGTCATCCGTCACAGCCAACTACATGGTCTTCGTACTCTGTATGCTTGTCTCCGGGAGGGTCCGCTCCACGAGCTACAGGTCGATACTCCAAGTATCACAAGTCCCACGAAGAAGTTTCTCAAAGGACCCCCTCGTCATAGGGGTCTCAACGCAACAGATAGCGCGTCAATCGGACGCCCGGTCTGTGAGTTACTAGCCTTTTCGTCCCAGGGGCCCGGTTGGTTTCGTGTGCGAACCAACCCGGCCGTATCTCAACTGTACCCCGAACTCTCATAGGGTATTCCCATAGGGACCGTTTCTCAACGTGATCACTAACGCCGCTGACGGTTCGTCAAATGGACGTCCGGTCTAAAAGATATCAGCTTTTCCGTTCCAGGGGCCCGGTTGGATTTCGGGTACAATCCAACCCGGCCATACTCCAACTGCATCCAAAACTCAGGCAAAGTATTTCAAAAGTTCCGTCTCATGAAAAGGAATTCAACGAGACAGATGGCGTGTCAATCAGACGCCTGGTCTGTGAGTTATTAGTCTTTTTCGTTCCAGGGGCCCGGTTGGTTTCATGAGGGAAACAACCATACCACACTCCTACGGCATCCAAACCTCGAGTGGAGTAATCCAAAAGTTCCGTCTCATCAAGAGGAAACCAACAAAGTCGACGGTACATCAATAGGATGTCCGGAACTCAAGATATAAGTGTTTCCGCTCTGAGGGCCCGGTTGGTTTCGTATCCGAACCAACCCGGCTGAACACAAAGTTCTCCTAAACCTTGAGTGTGACATACCAAAAGGAACGTCTCGATCCAAGGATCGCATCGCAACTGACGGTGCGTCGATCGGAGGCTCGTAGCCCAAGTTATGGGAAAAAGACCGAAGAGGTCCGAAAACGGGAGTCTGGGCCCGGCCCGGCCCGGCCCAACCCCCCCCCCCCCCCCCCCTGGGTCGGCCGAACCGGGTCAACCCGAACCGGGTCCGGGTCCAGCCCAGCTGGGCGTGGCCCGGCCTAGCCTGGGCGGCCAGTTAGCTTCGCGCTGGCGCAGCGCGACGGGTGCGGGGGGTTACAACCCCCCCCCCCCCGGTTGTCAACCTGGCGCGGCTTAAAGCAGCGCCGCCTCAAACCCGGAATGGCCCGGCCGTTCCGGTTCACGTCCCACTGCCACGTCTCAGCCGCGGTGGTTTGCTCCGGTGGCGCGCCGCCGCCGCCTTCTGTGGACCACCGGACGCGCTCCGGTGGTCCGTTTCACTTGCCGCCTTCGCCAACAGTCCTCCCGGGACCCGATATTTACTGCGAAGGAATTCAAACTCCATTTCGGCCCGACCTCCTCCGTTATTTTGATAACAGTTGGCCGTTGATATCGAAGAACGTCTAAAATTATTCACGACATGAAAACCAAAACCCTACCTTGCAAAGACATCACATGTCGTCGAGCCGCGGAAGAGGCAAGCGTCGCGGTGATCGGACGTCGCGGAAGATCGGTGCTGATTCCGTTGACGTCGGAGGGTGAGTCGTCCTCAATGGCGACTTTCCCCGCGGTGGTGTCTCCTCCCTTGACGTGGAGGAATAATAGGAAGAGGCACGTTGTCGGTGATCGCCCGATGAAGAATGCAGCGTCTCGCTTCCTTCAATATGGAGAGAAGGTGCAAGATGAGACGACGTTCTTCGTCAAAGCTTCGGTGTTCTTCACATTCTTCAACAAATGAGATGAAGCGTTCTTCTTCAGAGGAGTAAGTTCTTCAAAACTCAAATGCTCTCTTCCCTTTCTCTTAACACAACATTTCTAACCAAAATAAAATAAGGCTCCACCTTATTTTATTTACCCATGCTATGAATTCAAAAATACAAAATTCAAAACCAACACACTTAATTAATTGATCTTGAGTTGTCAAATTAATTAATGTTTAGGTGGCATGAATTAATGTGGGAGGTGAGGAGGAGAGGAGTCACTTACGTTAAAGTGGAGTTACAATATTAAAGTGGGAGGTGAGTTATGGGAGGTCAAGGGGGTTATGGGAAGATCAAGGGGGGTTAGGGTCTCGTGTGGGCCCCAACACCCTCTTAACCTCTCATGGGTAGTTCCCTAACTTCCACTCAAAGGATATAACTACTTTAAAGAAATAAAAATTGTAACTCAATTTTTATTTTATCTTCCACAAATTTTTAACAACTCCTCCCATGAAAACGCAACTCTGAAAAAGATCTTCTTAAGCAATTATCGGGGCTGTGAATCCATCGGTGCCCTCGGAATTCGATTTCGAGCACCGGTTCAAAAGTTAGAAAAACCCGCTCATTCGTTCACTGAACGTACCCGAGCTAAACTTCGGAAATAATTCCAGGCACACCAGGCCTCGGAATGAGGTGCCGTCAGAAACAGCGTTCTTGTAAAATTCCAAAGAAAATTAAGAAAAAAAAATTCCCTTGAAATTTCCGGGTCTTTACATTACTCCCACCTAAGGGATTTACGTCCTCGTAATGCTTTAACATAAACAAGGGTTACAAAAGCGGTACTGATCACGCATCTGAGCCTTCCGCTCTCATGTGCTTACCTGGAGGTTCTCGTACTGCTAGTAAAAGTGCTCCCGAGGAATCTACCGTCCTCGTAGGACCCGCTCCTGTCGATCCTTGGTCCCCACTGGAACCTCCGTGAAATACACCCCATCACCATTGTCCAGCTCCCCACGGTCGATGATATGTGAAGGATCACGCACGTATCTCCTCAGTTGAGATACGTGGAAGTCGTTGTGAACCTGGTGCAACTGAGGTGGATGGGTCAAGCGGTAAACCACCCCACCTACCCAGCTGAGGACCTAGGAATCGTCCACTGAACCTCGGAGATAACTTTCCACCTTGGCCACATCTCCGTAATCCTTGTTGAGGTGAGACTCGTATAAGGACGTGATCGTCATCCTCGAACTCTAGAGGTCTCCAATTCCTGTTTAGAACTGGAACTCAAAACGACTGCTACCATGAGGATAATTTTGACGGACTCAAAATTGATTGGTCGAACCCTCATGTGCATGAGTTTATCATGTGCTGCCTGGGGTTTCCTTTTTGCCGACCAAGTAAAACCCATTCCGACGTCGTAGTTAAACCAAAACCATTTTGCCTAATACTGTCAATTTTTGTATGAACTGTGATTGCCCAGTCCATACTCAAACCAACGTCGTAATGCCTCGACGCTGCCACCAAGAGATTCTAAGCGAAACTCTCGCCTCGAGGGTCTAACCACACTGTCAGCGTAATTGTGATTATCAAGTCTTCTCCCAAGGTATCTCCAGACATGAGGGTCAAGTCTACAGATTATCGGAAACTCTAGGTCTGGGACAAGATTCGTGGAAGGAATTAATGATTCATATCGACGTTTGTTACTACGGCAGCTAGTAGTGGATACAGATTATCCCTTGAATCATTCTTAGAGTCATTGGGTCACTCTCCCTGACCGCAAGCAGCTACTCTCTTCCCCTGCCCTCCAGCTCCCTGATCCTGGCGGGGAAAACTAAGGTGGGTGGTTTTAGTATGTTAAAACGTACACCACCACATGCTGCTCTCCTAGCTCTGCCTCCATGTCTGCTGCTTCACAGACTCATCTCTCCTTAAAGCTTCCACTTCTTGAAACATTAAACATGCCAGAGTCTCTAAGACTGGTGCCAGTTTTCTGTTTCTTACTGCACTGTGCAGTCTTCATCCGCTCCTGGATGATTTGCACCTTCTTTTCCTACGATCTGAAAGAGCTGCTAAAATTTCTCCTTTGCCGAAAAGAGAAACTCGGTCTCATCCCCTGGATGAACCACGTTCTTTGCCTAATACAGTCAATTCGGACATGAATGATGTATTCATGCTATGGATGACGTCGTAAGGCCTCGATGTTACTACCAAGAGATCCAACCGTCACTCTCACCTCTAAGGGTCGAGTCACACTGTTGGCATCAGCGTGAGGTCACTGGGTCTCTTCCAGTAGGAATCTCGAAAGTGAGGTTCAAGTCAACAGTTTAAACTGGAACCTCTTAGAACTCAAAAAGGAAGGAAGAAAATGTCACAAAGGTAAGTGTATTTATATTATTACAGCTCATGGTACAAGACACGAATGTAACAACAACAACAACATGGAACTAGATATACACCACTAGTTCCACTCCTATACACTCGCTTTCAGAGCTCCGTAGTTGTAAGCTTCTGCTGCCAGAAGCTGAGCTCTCCCATGTCTACCTGTTCCCTGTGGTCGGGGTGGACCTCCTAGTGGTTGTGGTGGCAACACCTCGAAGCGTCGTCCACCTCCAACTGCACGGCCAGCTCCCCTCCCTCGGCCTTCATCTCCTAGTGGTCTAACTTGATCGAACCTCTACCTCTGCCTGGGAGGTTCTTCATTTAACTGCTGGTTATCTGCATGGCGGGTCGGACAATCACGTGCCATGTGACCAATCCCTCCGCAGGAGTAACACTGCATGGCAGGTCTGTCTCTGTCATTCCCCTTGGTGCCTCACACTACCGACCCTGAGTCATGAGGTCGACCACCTGTTGGTCTGGTCCTCTTGGACCTCTGCATCATTTGTCTACTGCCTGCTACAGAAGACTCTGCCGCATGCCGGCTAGTGGTGGGTCCTGCTGCTGGAGACTGCTCAGCAAAGAAACTCTCAACTAAGATAGCTCTCTCCAACACCCCTGTCTGCGTCGGAATGCTGTGAGAAACAACAGAAGCTCCAATCTCTTGCCTGAGCCCCTGCTCGAAGGTTCGGGCCCTGAAGAACGGGTCTCGTACCAAATCTGTGGAGTAGCACGAGAGGTCTGTGAACCTCACTGAATACTGTGCCACTGTCATGATACCCTTCCGTAGCTGAAGTAGCTCATGTATACGCACAGCTCGAAGGGTGGCTGGTACAAACTCTGCCCGGAACAGGCTCTCGAAGTCTGCCCATAGAAGTGTCGCCTCGTCATGCATCGGGAGAATCAGGCTCCACCATCTACCTGCTGCTGCCTGAAGAAGGCTGGCAGCAAAGATCACCATGAAGTCTTCTGGTGTCCCCAATAGCCTGAAGACTCTCACCACAGCCTCCAGCCAATCCTCAGCCGCCTGCGGGTCCATCTCTCCCCAGAACTTGGGTGGCCTCTGGTGCTGTAACTCGTGCAGCGCACTCAAGTGGTGTGCATCGCCTACTGCTGGGGATGGTGGCATCGGTGGCCCAACATATGGTAGTACCGTTGGTGCCTCCGCTGGTGCCTCAACTGCAAGAGGGCCCTGTACCGAAGCCTCGTCGCTCGGTAGGCTGTCAGTACGCACATCCCTCTGGGCTCCAGCTGGTCGTCCACAAAGAGGCATCCTGAAAGAAACAAACATGACACGATCAAATGATTATACCTGGTGAGATGACCTGGTTTGAGCTGACATTTAAAAACTTCTGGAAACACACACGCAATCAGTGTTTTTGTGCACAAAGTCAGAAATCAGTTGTCAGGGTCCTGGTGTATGGATACGTCGGCCGCCCGCACCAACACTGGAATCCCTGAACTGAAGACCACACTCGGTACCCTTAACACTATTGATTCACAGAAAGAAAATATTAGAGTTATAAGTTCTACTGTAGAACCGACTCCTCTGATAAAAATTTGTCATGACCAGTCCTCGGGGCCCGTTCTGTGACTACCCCAAGCCCGCCTTCCATAGGTCAGGGGCTGGCGACTAGCACCAAAGGCGTAAATCCCGATAACTGGGAAGGCATTGCCTTTATAAAAGTAACAAAACACCATAGAGTACAAGCGGAAGTAAAACACTAAGTACAAAGAAAGTGCTGAAAAGTAAATGGGCCAGAATACAAACCCAACTGAAAGTACAGCTACAACTGAACGAAAGTACAACATAAAAAGACAAACATCTGGAAGAAAGGAAGCAGCTCCTGGGTCGTCCTCCTCGGATCCTACCTGAAGGGTAGGTATAGATAGAGCAGCTCCTGGATCGTCCACCACGGATCCTACCTGAAGGGTAGGTACAGATAGCGCAGGTCCTGGATCATCCAACACGGATCCTACCTGAAGGGTAGGTACAGGTAGCCTCCACAATTCTCTCGCCCGTCAACCTCCTCTGAGTGTCGTCTCGCCGTGAAGTCCACCTCCAGATACTGACTCGTCGTGTGGTCCACCTCCGGGTACCGTCCAGTCCTCGAATACTCGGCCTCTGTCAGCACTGCCGTCGTCTGCAACCAACACAACGAGGTACAGGCATAGCCCGTGCAGGGGTGAGTACAACAATACTCAGTAGGGACCCCGAGACCCTCAAGGTCTCACTAAAACCAACAAGGATAACCACAAAGAATATCTCAACAGATAACCTCTACTTAGGTATATGCCCATACATATACCTAAGTTATCAAGTAACCCATCTCAATCATGAGGAAACACAAGATTATGAAATCATCGGATAACCACTACCCAGGTATATGCCCATACATATACCTAAGTTATCAAGTGACCCATCTCAATCAAGAGGTAAACACAAAGGTCATAGACTCAGCTCAAACCAGGATTTTCATTATCGAAACCATAACTGCTAAAGATCCCCGTCTCTAGAGTGTACAGTGGTCCTGTCACGACTCTAAGGTACTGCTCACTAACCTAAGACTACGGAGGTACTCCTCCTGTTGACTATCGCGGGTCTACCACCTCGCACAGTAGTGCTCCTCCGCCATGGGTCTGCCACCTCACACAGTAGTGCTCCCCCTCATAGCCTACATAGCTACTCCTCCTGTCGAGTACCGCAGGTCTGCCACCTCACACAGTAGTGCTCCTCCTCCATGGGTCTGCCACCTCACAAAGTAGTGCTCCCCACTGAGCTATGCTAGTCACTCCGAATCGAATCGGACAAGCAGTCATCGGTCACATCCAACTACATGGTCTCCGTACTCTGTATGTCCATCTCTGAGAGGGTCCGCTCCATGAGCTACAGGTCGATACTCCAAGTATCACAAGTCCCACGAAGAAGTGTCTCAAAGGACCGCCTCGTCATAGGGGTCTCAATGCAATAGACGGCGCGTCAATCGGACGCCCGGTCTGTGAGTTATTAGCCTTTTCGTCCCAGGGGCCCGGTTGGTTTCGTGTGCGAACCAACCCGGCCGTATCTCAACTGTACCCCGAACTCTCATAGGGTATACCCATAGGGACCGTTTCTCAACATGATCACCAACGCCGCTGACGGTTTGTCAAACGGACGTCCGGTCTGAAAGATATCAGCTTTTCCGTTCCAGGGGCCCGGTTGGATTTCGGGTACAATCCAACCCGGCCATACTCCAACTACATCCAAAACTCAGGCGAAGTATGCCAAAAGTTCCGTCTCATCAAGAGTAATTCAACGAGACAGACGGCGCGTCAATCGGACGCCCGGTCTGTGAGTTATTAGCCTTTTTCGTTCCAGGGGCCCGGTTGGTTTCATGAGCGAACCAACCCGACCGCACTCCTACAGTGTCCAAACCTCAAGAGAAGTAATCCAAAAGTTCCGTCTCATCAAGAGGAAACCAACAAAGTCAACGGTACGTCAATCGTACGTCCGGAACTCAAGATATAAGCGTTTCCGCTCCGAGGGCCCGATTGGTTTCGTATCCGAACCAACCCGGCCGAACCCAAAGTTCTCTGAAACCTTGAGTGTAACATACCTAAACGACCGTCTCGATCCAAGGATCGCATCCCAACTGACGGTGTGTCGATCGGAGGCTCGTAGCCAAAGTTATGGGCAAAAGACCGAAGAGGTCTGAAAAAGGGGGTCTGGGCCCGGCCCAAACCCCCCCCCCCCCCCCGGGTCAGCCGAACCGGGTCAACCTGAATAGGGTCCGGGTCCGGCCCAGCTGGGCGCGGCCTGGCCTGCGCGTCCCGGCCCATCTTGGGCAGCCGGCTGGCCTCGCGTTGGCGCGGCGCGACGGGTGCGGGGGGTTACAACCCCCCCCCCCCCCCCCGGTTATCAACCTGGCACGGCTTAAAGCCGCGCCGCCTCAAACCCGGAACGGCCCGGCCGTTCCGGTTCATGTCCCACTGCCGCGGCTCAGCCGCGGCGGTTTTCTCCGACGGCGCGCCGCCGCTGCCTTCTGCGGACCACCGGACACGCTCCGATGGTCCGTTTCGCCTGCCGCCTTCGCCAACAGTCCTCCCGGGACCCGATCTTTACTGCGAAGGAATTCAAATGCCATTTCGGCCCGATTCTTCATTGCCAATTGATCCACACTCAACATTTAAAACGTGCCGTCTTCGTGGTTTTCCGGCGCGGTGCGACGGCGCCGCGCCCCTTCACCGCTGCCCGACTTCGACCGCGGATTCGTTCGACCTCAAAGGCGCAGTGTGACGGCGTCGCGCTTCTTCTTCGTGATTCTCTAAATTCCCCCACGGTGTGACGGCACTGCGTCGCTTCCATTTCAAGCCATGTAGATAACCAACAAAATAAAAGGGGAGGATGTTCGGCCATGTTTGTGCAGTCCGACCTCCTCCGTTATTTTGATAACAGTTGGCCATTGATATCGAAGAACGTCTAAAATTATTCACGACATGAAAACCAAACCCCTACCTTGCAAAGACGTCACACGTCATCGAGCCGCGGAAGAGGCAAGCATTGCGGTGATCGGACGTCGCGGAAGATCGGTGCCGATTCCATTGACGTCGGAGGGTGATTCGTCATCAATGGTGATGTTCCCCGCGGTGGTGTCTCCTCCCTTGATGCGGAGGAAGAAGAAGAGAAGGCACGTTGTCGGTGATCTCCCGATGAAGAATGCGGTGTCTCGCTTCCTTCGATGTGGAGATAAGGTACAAGATGAGACGATGTTCTTCGTCGAAGCTTTGGTGTTCTTCACGTTCTTCAACAAAGGAGATGAAGCGTTCTTCGGAGGAGGAGGAAGTTCTTCAAAACTCAAATTCTCTCTTCCGTTTCTCTTAACACAACATTTCTAACCAAAATAAAATAAGGATCCACCTTATTTTATTTACCCATGCTATGAATTCAAAAATAAAAAATTCAAAACCAACACACTTAATTAATTGATCTTGAGTTGTCAAATTAATTAATGTTTAGGTGGCATGAATTAATGTGGGAGGTGAGGAGGAGAGGAGTCACTTAAGTTAAAGTGGAGTTACAATATTAAAGTGGGAGGTGAGTTATGGGAGGTCAAGGGGGTTATGGGAAGATCAAGGGGGGTTAGGGTATCGTGTGGGCCCCACCACCCTTTTAACTTCTCATGGGTAGTTCCCTAACTTCCACTCAAAGGATATAACTACTTTAAAGAAATAAAAATTGTAACTCAATTTTTATTTTATCTTCCACAAATTTTTAACAACTCCTCCCATGAAAACGCAACTCCGAAAAAGATCTTCTTAAGCAATTATCGGCGCTGCCAATCCATTGGTGCCCTCCGAATTCAATTTCGAGCACCGGTTCAAAATTTAGAAAAACCCGCTCGTTCGTTCACTGAACGTACCCCAGCTAAATTTCAGAAATAATTCTGAGCACACCGGGCCTCGGAATGAGGCACCGTCAGAAACTGCGTTCTTGTAAAATTCCAAAGAAAATTAATAAAAAAAAATTCCCTTGAAATTTCCGGGTCTTTACAAGTCTTGCACAACATGAAACCCTAACTTGGCTTGCATTACATGCAATCACGACCTTTCACGATAGCGTGTGTAGTACGCAATACCGGGTTTCACTAAACAACGATATATTATTATAATATTATAAACTAGCTGTTATGAATAGTATTAACTGAATTTTGAATTTTATAACATTATAATTCATCTTACACATTTTCTAGAATGAGGTATGAAAACAAAATCAGTTTTTCGGATAAAAGAAGTATTTTTCAAAAAATGCATTTTTACCACCTTTTGATGGCGCACCCACTTTAAATCTAGTTTTTCACATGTTTATAAGTTCATTTTGAAAAAATAAAATTCTTCCTTTGAATCAGGATATAAAAATTTAATTTGGATAAATGTTTCATATTATTCTGATAACTTTCATATTTTTATGAATAGTAAAAACACGCTATATTTTAATTAAAAACAACTTTTTTCATCGCAATAATTTATATGGTTAGATTATATTTTTAATTGGTTTTGAAGTGTAATTATAATATATTTTTACCATTTAATTCAATGTTGGTCATTTTAATTAATTTCACTTTGAATTTGGACATAAACAAGTGTCGATCTTTTGATAGTTATCGTTTCTTAAAAACACGCTATTTGTTTTGATAACGGGAATTACTTTTAAAATTAAGTAATGCTGCTTCTATGTTTTTAATTTGGAAAAATAGACATCATTTTTGAATTTGGAATATCAAATATATCTTAGGCTGAATTTTTGGTATTTTTCTGAAAAACTTCAATTTTTGATGAATAGTGAAAACACTGAGTTTTTGGTTAAAACCGACTTTTTATTTAAAAAATAATTTATTTGATTTAAATTTATTTTAGTTCAAAATATATACATAATACTTATATAAGTTCAATGAAATTCATTGGAATCTTTTTATAATAATTTTAGATTTATAAAAATTGTATTGAACTTTCACCGTCTTTTACCCACCTCCTAGGAGCTTTTGCAATTGTTCATAAAACTTAATTTTACCTCTTCTGTGAGTTGAATTTCGAAAATCTGAGAGACATGGTTAATATCAAGGAGTAAAATTTGGTTCAATTAGATAAAAATAATTTTTGGTGAATAGTAACTTTTTACTTTTATTTACCACGGTTAAAAGTAAATAGGGTAATTCAAGGTTAAAAGAATATTATAATAATTACAAATTACCTTAAAACTTTTCCAACCCTTATTAGAAGAGAAATGGCCGACCATGGGAATCCTTGGGTCGATTTTGGGACCCCATGGAGCCACTTATGAAAGACAATGACACATTAGATTAATTAATTTAATGTAAAGACAAAATTGGCATTAACAAAAATCTTTTAGTAATTAATTTTTATAAGGGTCTATGTAAATTATCTTTTCGACTATAAATATTCATTTGAAATCTAAAAGGATTTCCTACATTTTGGTATTTTTTTAAAAAATTAGACATCAAATAAATTAAATTATTTATGACACAATAATTATGCAGCATTTAACTCATTAATAAATGATTTAAATAAATAAGATTATAATGATTAAAATATTATCCAAAACCTTTCCAATTCCTATTGGATGATTTTATTTAGAATATGAGTCATCTGATATTCGACATTAATGTGTTTTGGACCTATTGAAACCGAAGATAAGTTTATAATAAAATAATGTTTTCACACTTTCCTAAAGAGCCCCTCCTCTCCATTATAAAAGGAGACCACTTATATGCAATTACACACACCTCTCAAGCCATTTGGATCATCCAAACTCTGCCCAATTAATCTCTCTACATCCCACTCCTCCCCCTTGAAGCCTTACATTAGGCAGAAGGTAATCCAAGAAGTCCTTTTGGTTCAATCCAAAGGAAGTTACCCAAATTAAAGGTAAGGGTTTCTCTTAAGTTGTTTTCTTTTATTCTACTTCTCCAACCCCTAAACTCTTTTTAATCCATTATTTTATAACAAAAACATTATCCTAAATATACTAGGATGTTGTTATGAGAAGTATTCTAACTACACTTACACACACCTCCATCTAATGGATGAAGAACATAATGTTTCTATGGATGGCAATCAAACGCCTCACGAAACGATGATTGTTCGATTTTCTCATACCGCCTCTCATGGTGGCCATTATGATGGAACTGTATTTATATATGATATATATTATGTTTATTATTTCCTTATTATTCTTTACTTCCCAATTATATCAAGCCTTTATGGTTTCCATAGTGGGTAAATACGATGATCTCATTTAAGGAAGTGCGGACTACCGCCCCCTCAAAGTGATGTGATTCGTTAATGCCTTATGTGGGATGTATAAAGGATGGAGTTAATGATATTATATATGATATTATACTAGAATTATAATATTCCTATTCCATTAAAAAAATATAAATTAAAGTAGCGTTTATGCGTACGTACGGCTTACCGTCTCGATGAATGGTGCATTTCATTTCTTACCTCCATATGTTGTGTACTATTATAAATACATGTATATGTTGGATATATAATGAATATATATGATATATAAATCATGATTTACATTATGGAAGTAATTAAATCATTATATAAGTAATAATAACATCAAGAACAACAAGTCCAAACACGTACAATAAATGAGATGATTTTACCCAAAACGTTGCTTTAACATGGGATTTACAAAAGAACAGGTAATATAAAGTCATTAGTAAACCATATATGATATCATAACAATGAATATGATTCTTTAATAAGTCAATGACATTATTTAAATCATTATACATGAGGTTCGGATACGTACGAAGCATATCGGACCTAAGGTAAGGGATAATTATTCAAATCTCATTCTTATCCGAGATTGTTTATTCGTAAGTATTTACTGGGGTTATATTTATCATCCATGTCCCTGATTTCTAAAAATGGTTTCATGTCTGTTAAATGTCCTTTTTACCTATTTTTTACTTTTACTACATGGTGTGTAAGTAATATTTCTTTTACAGGGTACTTTTTGACTTTTTCGGCAAAAGTACGAGAAGAATGTTTTTTTTAACTTATACGTCATGAAAGGATTTTTACGGTTTTATAAAGCCTTATTTTCATGAAGCTTAATCCAAAAGATTTCATGACTATTTTAAACAAAATCCTTTTCTTTTAAAAATTCATTACATTTTGTGAAAAGAAAATGATTTTAAAGAAGAAAGGATATTTTCCTCAAGAATTCATTTCAAGTGTTTTATCAAAACCATTTTCCATCTAAAATTACATTATTTCATATGTGTATGTTTCAAGTATAATGTCTCTATGATTTACATGGTTTCACTTTTCTTATTATGAAATGATATCCATTTCTTTTATATGGATTATGTGATTATGGGATGATGTTTATGAAACCCATTTTATTCGTAGGGTTATTATGAATGATGTGTGTTTATTTTGTGGCACAAGTAAGAATGATTTCATTATGAGATGGGTGGGACCTATATCTCCCTCAAATGCATTGGGTAAAGATTTATATCTCATGAGATAGACATGGCTGAAATGGAAAGTAAATCCAGTTCAGTAATACAGGGCTGGAACGGAAAGTAAACCCGGTTCAGTAAGTGACTTTGTCCACTAAGATGGTCTTGGAAGCAATATCTTGGCTACTATGGAAATCATATCTTGTTCTTAATGGTTTTCCACAAATACATGTTTTATTCCCATGCTATTTTATCATGATTTATGTTCCATTATGATCTATGCCTTATGTACTTCCATGTTTTATGTCGTTTCTCAAGATTTTGATGTTTAAACATTATGTTCATGTTTTTAAGTTCAAATGTATATGGTATATTTGATTTTATCCATGCTTACCCTTACTGAGCATTTGAGCTCACCCTTTTTAAGTTTTATTTTCCCCCAGAATTAAAACAAAGGTTTTAGGTAAGGAAACAAAAAGTGGAAGATCGTTATGGGAGATGTTGAAGATCTTTCAACATGATTAGAAGTTTATATTCCAAGTTTCCAAAGACACTAAACTATTACAGTCCTTGAGTGTTTGTTTTTGTTATGTATTAGGTATTCCGAAAAAGTAATGTAATATCCATGTATGTCAAGCTTCGGGCCTCTACATTAATCATCTCCTTGGGAACATCCAATTTATAGAATATTTTATTTTCTATCCTATCTAGTCCCTTTTCAATTTTCCCTTCTGGAACCTGATATCCAATGCACTTACCTTTAAATCAAGTTTACAAAGGTTTGAGAATCTTTGAGTAGTACTTATTCTATCTAGTTTTATTATCTTTGGAAACTGAGTAATCTCCTGAATAAAATTCCCCCTACTTTCTATTTTTTACACCTATTATTGAATAGAAAAATTTAATTACCAGTACATCTTCCTCATATGATGAAAATGCCTCATAACCTTTATCAAAATTAGTGGAAATACCATATTCTGCTACCAATAAATCCTTAGAACCTTTTTTGGGGTCTTATTTTGTGACCCGGTATAGTTTATTATTACCTTTAAGACCCACCATTTGTCATCCATCATTATTCTTATTAGGATTAACTTTATCTAAATACTCAAACCTATTACTAGACTCAAAAAGAGAGATAATGTTCTTCCCCTTCATAGTAGGCAAGGTCATCATATCCCGATCGACTAGAATATCTAAACAAATTCTAAATGATGCACCATAGGAAACATTAATGATACTAGAATTAGAGTGGTGAGATACAAGAGTGTTTAAAATAAGAGGATTGTGAACTTTTCTGAGTGGTTTCCTACTACATGTTTACAACTAAATTACACTCCTCAACTATTGATCCTTCTATGAAAAAATAACTCTAGGATTACATGTGTAGAACCGATTAGATTAATCTCAGATCTATATAGGGAACCTTCCCCCTCAATCCCCTCTTTATAACCCTTACCAATCCCCCTCTTTGTAAGAACTCGGATCTTCTTTTCAGGTATGTTTTTCTTTTTTAGTATTTTTGAGAAAGAGGAATTTTCTGGAAATTTTTGAAGTGCATGTCGTGTACTTTAAAAGTAAACGTCGTGTACTTGTTTATCATGGGTAGCTGTGTGCTGGTCATATAGTGGTCATGCACACGGCCATGTATGGTGACCTAGAGACTACCTAATGCGGGGGCCGGTAAAGGCAAGTACACACTGTGTACTTCCAAAGCACACACCATGTACTTTATTTTTTTTCATTAAACATATCGGGGTTGCCTATGATGGACAGAACCATCTCTTTCAAGGTCTGGTTTGTCCGAGAGAGGTAGTATGGCTGAGATCTTTCCCTAAGCCCCTGATCAAGAATTTGATCTCCGATTCGACCACTGGAGATTGCGTTGGGATCGTCTCGGTAAGTTATTCCTTCCTTTAGAGCTTTGTTTACTGATACTTCCTCTTTCAAGAGTTATCTTCTGTTGAACGTTTTAGATGTTTTTGTAGATATACGGTGTTCTTGGGTGATTCAAGGCTTTATTTTCATGTATATCGATATCCCAACACCTAGGTAGGTGGCTTGTGCCTTTCCGCAGTTAGTCTTTGAGTTATATGTGCAAAAGTGCCCAATACCCTTGATCGGGGTATTGCATGTTTACAGTTTTAACCCTGTAAATTGTTTGTTATTCTTTTATGCTTGAGTAGAGGTTAATTGAATGTGAATATGGTTAATTTTTATTCTTTGGAAGTGTTTTCCCATGCATGTTTTCTTGTTTTGTCCATTTGGCCTAGTCTTCCTGATAGGATGCTGTTGTTTTTCCCATGCCTAGTATTATAGGATGGTGTGATTATTTTATCTAACATGTTTTTATGTTGTAGACTATTATCCAAGTAGATCTTGAGGTTCACTTTGGCCGCTATGCATTGTTGTGCTCATTTTATTTACATAGGGTTGTGAGAACCTAGTGTAGTAGACCATAGGGAGAATGGATGTAAGGGATTCTCTAGAGTGTATGTTTTACTATTACAATGTGATACCATAGGGGGAATTGATGTAAGTACTTCCTTAGAGTGTCTATAGTTCAACGACGTGGGCCACAGGGGGAATGGGATGTAAGTTATTCCCCAGAGTGCCTTTTAGTTACCGATACGAGACTATAGGGGGAATTGATGGCGAGTGATCCCTCAGAGAGTCTATGCTTAAGCTGAAACAGAGGGGTTAAAATATGTGTACTTCCCAGAGGGTTGCTTGTTCTTATTTGGTTGAACCATAGGGGTTAGGCTATGAGTACTCCCTGAGGGTTACCTGCTTTTATTAGCTGCTTACTTGATACATTATTTTGAATGCATTGAAACTATAGGAATGTTTGCTTTTAAGTACTTCCTTGTTTACTTCTTCCTTTTGCTTATTGCCTATCATATATATTCACTAACTTTTAAGCACAGATATTATGGTGGTTTCCTACTAGGATTAGTCTCACACCCTATTTGGTTCATGCTTTTGGGCCCAAACAGATTATATTGCTGCAGGTGTAGATAAGGGAAAGTGTCCTTCTACTTTAGGTAATTGACCGCTTTGGATCTAGAGCGCATGGGACCAAGATGAGGCTTGCAATGTTGAGGAGTTGTTTATCTATTTACTTTTGTACTTTTTTTAGTTTTATTCCATCAATATGACTTGTTTGGCTGTTTTCCTAGACATATGTATCATGCACCATTTATATATGTGCTTCAGTTTTTTATTATCTTCAGTCTTCCACTGTTTATTATTTTATGGTATGTTTACTACTTCTGCTATTGTATATCTATTTTTTCACTATGTTACTCTGTTAATGAGTGCATAGTTTCCCCACTATCACACCCAAGTCCCTCACCGCTAGTCTACAGCCTCTGGTGTTCGGGGAAATGCGCTTAAGGCCATGTGACCAACTGGGTACGGAGCGCCTCTAGGTGGCTTCCGGAACTGGGATATTACAAAGTGGTATCAGATGAATTCTTTTCTTCTTGACTTACTGTTTGGATCCAATATCCAGGGATAGGAAGGAATAGGTACTTGGTAATAAGTTGTGCTCAAAAGTAGCTAACCTGTGTACAGGGAAAAGCCAATATACCTCATAATTGCAATTTTTCTTTTTTGAAAATATTATAGTTGATTTGATTTCCCCTGAGTGATTCACATGTTTTGTGAAGTTATTGTTGATTTTATTGAGGTTTTATTTCTGTCGCAACCCGATGAGATGAGGGTATGCCATCTCAGGCATCATATAGGAACATGCTAGAAATCACATGTCATGCATTCTTTCTATGCTATTTAGGGTGCATTAGCAATTGCATGTTGTTGTGATAGATGTTGTGCTAGATATGCATGCTATTGTGATAGATGCCTTGATAGAATACCTGCTTTTGATAGGGTATTACTTTGTGTAAGGTTTGTTTGAATGAATGCCAAACTTTGGTTCTTGAGGTGTTATAGGCCCTCATGAATCGAAATTTGGTGGATCA
This sequence comes from Viscum album, assembly GCA_963277665.1. Lineage (NCBI taxonomy): Eukaryota > Viridiplantae > Streptophyta > Magnoliopsida > Santalales > Viscaceae > Viscum > Viscum album. The sequence continues at coordinate 573,104,677 of OY728139.1, forward strand.
TTGACTTGTTTCCTTGTATATTACATGTATAATATGCCGAGATTTGATTCGCGGGGATAATGGGCCCTCACAGATTGTAATTTGGCACTTTCAATGTTCATTTCAGTGTTTTTATGGGTTCCATAGTAGTTTCTGAGGCTTACTGTCAAGAAAAAGCCAGAATACACGGTGTGTAATGTTGAATACACGCCATGTGTTCTTCTTTTTGGGAAGAAATTGTTTTTCTTAAGTACACGTCATGTACTGTATGTACACACCACGTAGTCTCTTACCGTTTCACTAGCTGTGTGGGCAAAAACACGGAGTTGGGACATCTTGGTATAACACATTGTGTAGTTGTAACTATGTGACTACCCATGTAACTAACAACACGGGTAGTTAAAACCTAAGTAGCACATGTCATGTCCATCTGGAACATGTCGTGTAGTGTGAGCCTTGTATCCAGTTGTGTCACTAACAACACAGGTCGGTGAAGCTCGTCTAGTACACACCGTGACTGGAATGAACACTCCGTGTAGTCTTATTCTAGGAGAACTGTGTGGCTTATCCTTGTAGAAGAACTTGGGAAGGGGAAGAGAAGTCAAGTACACGCCATGTGTTTGGACAACACGCCATGTGTTTGGGGTGTTACACGACCAGTTGTGGCAGGAGTAAATGCCATGTGAAAGGATTCATGGAATACACCGTGTTGGAATTAAACACGACGTGTATCCATATTTTGAAAAACTTTAATGCCTTCCTTCTCCTATTCCCTTCTTATACTTCTAAGTTTTAGTCCCTGTTAATCTTGATCTAAGGTGTACAATTGACCTTGCAGAGTCATTCCACTGATAAGACCTCCAGTTGTACTCCAGTTGCAAGGCCATCAGACACTAGACATGGCTGATCAGGGACTACCTGTAGATCCTCCAGTTGTGCCAGTCTTGGTACCATCTATCATTCTATACATAGGTGCCGACACACAGTTTCGAGAAGGAATTATGAGGTTCATGAAGACATTCCAAGGCATACCATATCCTACCCCTTCTATGGCATAAATAACGTGGGTTTTCCAATAGCATCATCCTCCCACCTTCACAGGGGAAGGAACACCTCAGGCTACAGAGTCGGGGTTATAATCCATGCTTTCTATCTTTGATCATCTGTAGACACCTCCGGAGGGGAGGATGAATCTCTCTACTTACATTCTATGTGATTCCACCAAGAGATGGTGGGATGTGATCTCACAGGCGGCACACTAGCAGGTTATGGCATTGGATGAGTTCCAGCGTGCCTTCTATGACTACTTCTATCCAGAGACTTTGAGGGCCGACTAAGCCCGAGAATTCATGAGTCTGGAGCAAGGTACTCTTTTTGTTATGGATTATTCTGATCACTTCACAGATCTCCAGTGCTTCACACCCATCCCAAGAGATGATGAGTTATTCCTGACAAGGAAGTTTGAGGATGGTCTCAGGCACTACATCTGATCTCAGGTGAACATCTTTCGGTTGACTTCCATCACTTCTATAGTCAACAAGGTGATGATCACAGATCGAAATTTGAGGGATTCTGGAGTTGTGAGAAAGGGAGAATCGACATCTAGAGTCAGTATCCCTCCTACTAACAGCAGGAAGCGCCACAGGGGGTCTTTGTGAGGTGATCCAAGGAGGCAAGACACTTCTTATGGTAGCCAGGTGGTGTGATACCAATGCGGGGAGAGTGGGAATATGAGACCACGTTGCACGAGATACCCAGTGCAGTGTCAATATTACAGCAAGATGGGGAATCTCAGCACTTCTGTCAGATCTTCTCACCAGTGGCTGGTGATAGGGGGTCTTCTATAACTCCTCGTTCAGGAGAAGCACCACCAGTTTCTCATCTGTATGGGAACTGGAGTTCTTCTGGACGTTCAGTCTGAGGTGGAGGTTGTGACCATGGTTGTCAGTTTCTAGGCTTTCAGTAACAGTAGGGTGGATCAGCTCAAAGTGGTCAGGTAGGGTCACAGGGCTGCAGTACAGGCCAGACTTTTGCAGGGGAGCAGGCCTCACAGGAGCAGGATCCCGGACCCTCTGTAGTTCGAGGTACCATTCCAGTTGCCTTAGTTTTAGCATCTGCTCTTTTCGATATAGGGTCTTCCCATAGATTTATACATGTTGCTGTTGTGGAGAGCCTCGGGCTTTTTATCCTTTCTTCTACTGATATATTGACACTAGACACTCCATTGGGGACCAGAATGGCTAGTGTGCATCAGTGCAAGGAGTGTCCTCTTGAGGTTAGTGGGTGTCACTTCTTATGGGACCTCTATATCCTAGAGATGACGGGCTATGATGTCATTCTCGAAATAGATTGGTTAGTTTCCTTCCAGGCTATCTTTGACCATTATCGTTGTAGGGTGAGTTTCACCTCACCAAAGGGTGGATTGTTTCTTCATAAGGGTGAATGGGATGTCCAGGCGAGCAGATCGGGACCTGAGCATCATGGGTTAGGGGGAGTTACAGCCCTGATCGTTAGTTTATATCTGGATGACCAGGGGACTTCACAGATAGACTTTCCTCCAGTGGTGGATCGTTTCAGGGATATCTTTCCAGAGAACTTTCCAGGTTTTCCTCCAGAGTATAAGGTATACTTTTCTATTGATCATGTGCCAGGAGCAGCACTGGTGTCTATTCCTCCCTATAAGATGGCTACACCAGAGTTACAGGAGCTCAAGAATCAGTTGGAGGAGTTTCAGGAAAAGGGTTTCATCCGACCTAGTACTTCTCATTGGGGTTCGCCTGTCCTATTTGCGAAGAAGGCAGATGATACCCTCAAACTTTATGTGGATTATCAGAAGTTGAACCAGTTGATGCTCAAGAAATGATATCCCTTACTGGGGATTGATGATCTCTTTGATCAGCTTCGAGGAGCCTAGGTGTTCTCAAATATTGACTTGAGATCAGGTTATCATCAGTTGTGTGTTAGAACATCTGATATACATCTTACAAACTTTTGGAGGAGGTATGGTCTATATGAGTATGTGCTTATGTTGTTTGGTCTCACGAGTGTGCCTGTAGTTTTCATGTCACTGATGAACCGAGTGTTCCATCCATACTTATATTCCTTTGTGATAGTCTTCTTGGATGATATCTTAGTGTATTCTCACACTCGACACGACCATACTACCCATCTTGAGATTGTTTTTAGTACACTGAGAGAGCATCAGTTATTTACAAAGCTCTCAAAATTCCACTTTTGGATAAACCAGATTCACTTCTTGGGTCATGTTATCTCAGAGATAGGAGTATCAGTAGACCCAGATAAAGTGAGAGCAGTAGTTTCTTAGGAGCATCCGAAGAATATTTTTGAGGTATGAAGTTTTCTAGGGCTGGCTGGTTACAAAAGACATCTCATACAGGACTTTTCACATTTATCAGCACCACTAACGGGTCTGACTAAGAAGGGTGCAAGGTTCTTGTGGTCAAATTATTCTGAGTCAGCCTTTTTGGAGTTGAAAAGGAGGTTGACTTCAGTACCGATACTAGTATTTCCAGAGTCAGGAAAGATCTAAATTGTTTATTGTGATGCTTCAGGTATCAGTCTAGGAGTTATGCTTATACAGGGGGAAGGATTCATTGTGTACAGGTATCAGTAGTTAAGTCTATGTGATAGGAATTACCCGATGCATGATCTGGAGTTGGCTACTGTTGTTCATGATTTATGATGTTGGGGCATTATCTGTTGGGAGAGCATTTTGTGGTTTTCACCAACCACAAGAGTCTCAAGTACATCTTCACTCAGCATGACTTGAATTTGAGATAGCAAAGGTGGGTTGAGTACCTTCAATCCTTTGACTTTGATCTTTCCTATGCACCTGGAAAACGAAATGCATTGGTTGATGCATTTAGTAGGAGGACTCAGATACAGGCAGTTTAGGAGGCAAGTAGTGAGTGGTAGCTTATGGATCTATTCTTGGAGATGCATTTGGAGGTGCATGACATACAGGGGTAGACTTTTCTATCTTCTATAGTTGTTACCTCTACTCTTCTTAATCGAGTGTGAATGAGGCAGCTATAAAATTCAGAATAACTAGTCCCGTGGGAGAGTGTGTTAGGAGAGGACCCCATTCCTTGATATAATATAGGAGAGGATAAGATCTTGCATTTTCATGGGCGTGTTTGGGTACCAGCAGACATACGCGAGGAGCTAATGCGGGACTTTCATTCCTCAGTTTGGAAAGTTCATCCTAGTGTCACAAAGATGTATTATAGTCTACACCGACTGTATTAGTGGCCAGATATGGAGAGAGATGTTATTGGGTTTGTCATGAGATGTTCCACCTGTCAGTAGGTGAAGGCAGAGCATCAATGACCAGCAGGGCTTTTGTAGCAGTGACCCATTCTTGAGTCGTAGTGCAATCACGTCGTGATGGATTTCGTAACCGGTTTAACGAGGTCGCCTTGAGGGAATGATGTTGTGTGGGTTTTCATTGACAGACTCACGAAGGTTTCTCACTTCTTGCTGATTAAGGAGACCTTCAGTGTTGATGAGCTAGGACGGTTGTACATCTGAGAGATTATATGTTTATATGGGGTTCCGCACTCAATTGTTTCAGACAGGGATGCACCCTTTACTTCTCAGGTCTAACAGGGACTACAGAAAGATTTGGGTACATAGGTACTTTTGAGTACAGCTTACCATCCCCAAATAGATGGTCAGTCTAAGAATATGATTCAGGTGATTGAGGACATGCTCTGAGCATGCATCCTGGATTTTTGAGGTTTTTGGGAGAAGCATATACCTCTTGTGGAGTTTGCCTATAATAATAGTTTTCAAGCAACTATTTGGATGTAAACTTATGAGGATTTGTACAGTAGGCCATGTCGATCACCCTTATATTGGTTGTCACGAACCAACCTGGGTCGACCCTAAACCGGTCACCCGAGTGGGTCCGCGACATGGCCCGAAGGGCGTTCCTGATCCCCATGGGCTCGCAACCAGTGTCGGGCATCAAATTTTAATCATTCGGAACATTTTTTCCCATTAAAAAAACCAAATAAACAAGAAAATAGATACACACAAACATTTAATAAACATAACACTAGCAGCAGAAAGAAAAAAAAACTAAACATACCTCCACATGACCTTTCAGGTCACCTCCCGACCAAAGGCCAACTTTTCTCCAACAACGAGCAACTCATCCAAGAAAACCTGAGCAAGGAAACTTACAACTGAAATGATAGAATAGGTGTAAGCATTAAAAATTCTCAAAAGGGATGCCAAAATAAACCACAGAACCCAATTTCTCCCTTTGCAAAGCAATCCATTAACGCAAGTTTGAAATACAATTATAAAAGTAGGTTTTTCACATTTGAAAAAAAGAAAAATGTTTTCCCATTTAAAAACCCAATTCATGCCTAATACCATTTTTTTTTCAAAATCATTTGTTATTTTATAAATGAAATACAAAACAGATTATACCAATGTTGTGCTAGAGTAAAACAAGTAAAAGTGCAAGATGAAAATAAACTAGTGCATGGAAAGTAAACAAGCAAGGAAAATAAACCAGTAACCATGGGTGATCCTAAACATCCCCAGAGGACCCCTGGATGTACAAGGTTTCAGAACCACCTGCTGGTGTATGGTGAAGCTCCTAAGTCTATAACCAACTGAATGCCCTAACTGACCAATCCAGTGGCAAAGCCCGCCTGGCCTAACAACAAATCTAGGGGGTACCAACCCGTCTAATCGGGGTTGATCAGCAACCGTCACTCGATCTATAAAAGACGCCTAGGAAACCATGGTTTTTACAATCATACTATGTAAGTAGGAGGCCCTCTCAAATGTGACTCATATCACCACACTTGCCTACCCCAAACACGGACGCTTCCTATGCGTTCACCCATAAAGGGTTAGTGCCCCCAAATACACATTCAAACATTTCACGTTAACAAAGTGCCAACCGGGCTGTCATGCCATGAAATCATTAAAATCATTTGATACCTTTTTAAAAATAATAAATTTGTTAAATGGGCATACAGTAATCAAAATGTCGTCATTTCAAAGAATCAACACAAACATTACACTAAAGATGAAAGTGGCAAATGGGCCGTCACGTTCCAACACACACCCAAAACACACCTCATTTACCAAATGGGTATTTACACTTTCCAAAACCATCTTTTATTTCAAAACAGGATGAAAATCACACAACACACATAAATATGTCAAAAAGGGATTCCTTACCATAAAAAAATTGTTCTTTATGCGACACCAAAACCATTTAGATACATGATTCACAATCACTTACACATTTTAGTAAATCGTTTAAACAATTTATAAAACACTTATAAGTAGCAAAAAATATACTCCCACCACATACACATACGAAATACTCATTTGAAATTAGATGCACACCAAATCCCTTCAAAAATAAGTTTTGCATCTCGCACAATTTATCAAATGCCATCAAATGACTCAACCAGGGTTCACACATAAATGAAACCCAATACATCATTAAAATAAAATCATCCTAAAACCAAATACATAACAAGTCTTTCATGAAAAACATTTTTTGTAGTACACACATAATCTATAAAACATGTCAGAGTGCATAAAAAAACATAATATTTTTTTTTCAAACAATATTTAAATTGGAGGTCATTTTAAAATATATTCTTAAGAAATTATATCAGTTTGAAAACACCATATCAGAATAAAATCATACATCAAGGAGGAATGAATCATATTTTAAAAATCATCCAAGTAAAATTTGACGCCTAATCAAACATATCATCGCAGATACATGAAGACATAAACCAGGAACTGACTCAAAGCATACTTTTAACAAACTCTAAAGATTTAAGAACACTACAGTAGTTAAATTAAAGGTGTAATGAAACTGTGAATCAAGTTTCAAAACTAAATGAAAGAGCGCAAGTATTAATGGAGTGCTCCAGAAACGAAAAACGTGAATTCACCTACCTCGGTGATGCGCGAATACAACCGCGTCTCAACATAAGGGAGAAGAGGACATCGCGGACCCTTCACACCCCCTAAAAATTGAGGAACACACATAAATTATACCTCAATATTAGGGTTTGGATAAAACCCCGAAAATTGACAAAGTAACACACCGGAGGAGGAGAACGCCGGAGAGGGAGGTCGCGGCCGGAGATGGCGTCAGCGAAGGTGGTCGCAGCTACCGAAAGAGAACGCCGGCAAGGAGGAGGTCGCGCAAGGAGTGTCGGAACAAGGATGGGTCGAGCTGCGGGGTTTGCCGGTGGGGAGGTCATCGCACGGGAGAGAGAGGGCTGGGGGGTTTGGGTCGCATCGGAAAAATACCGGGGCGTGTTCGAGGTAGAGGGCCCGGCGGTGAGGACCTGCGGGGAAAGGCCGGCGGGGCGGCTGGAGTCCAGAGCAGGAGGCTGGTCGGGGTGATGAGGGGGAACTGGACCACGGTAGGAACCAGAACAGGGCGTGAGCGGTGAGGCTAGGGGTGCGGAAGCCGGGACGGGGCGTCGCCGGGAGGAGGAGGTGGACGGATGGGGGAGTTGCGTCGAACAGGGGGATGAAGGGAGGGGGGCTCACATAGCGGAAAAGGGGAAAGTGGTCTGCAGGGGTGCGATGCAGGGAGAAAAGGGGGGGAGACCTTGGGTATGCGGGTAGAAGGGAGAGGAAAAAGGGGGGGCGCCGGCTCGGGTAGAACTTGGGTTTAAGTTTTTTTTCATTTTAAAAAAATGACAAAAGTAACAATAATAATACTATAAATAATAAAAATAATAATAAAAAAAATAACAATAAAGATTATATTAATAAAATTTATTAACAATAAAAATAAAAATAATAAAAATAATAATAATAAAAAAATAATAACAATGCAAACAATAATAATAATAATAACACAATAATAATAATACTATAATACTAATAATAATAACAATATCATTAATAAAATCAATACTCCGAGTAATAACCTTAAAAATAATAATAACAACAATTTAATATTATTATTATTATTATTGAATTTTTTTTTAAATCTTAAACTGTTTATTTACCTTACTCTGAAAACTGGATCACCGCACATTCGGCGGACAACTTAATAAACTGTGTGCAAGTTGTGCGCCTCAACCCAGACCGCTTGGGCATTCGCACAAGCACATTGGGTGATTGTGCGGCTACCTCCTACCGTGCAGTGACCATGCACGGGCCTGAAACCCGCTAAAAAAAATTAAACGACAAAAATTTTAATCCAAGATCCAACTCGGACCCTGGAGCGAGAACCCAGATCCAAGAATTAAATAAAATAAAAATTAATTTAAGATGACGAGTGTGACAATTCTCCACACCATAGATACTTTCTTCCCCCAGAAAGTCACCCAGCTGAATGATAGACAAGGCAAGAATCCATGCCCAACTGAAACTGAAGGGAACCACACCACAAGAGAATGTGAGAACACGAGAGGGTTCTCCCCACCACAAGAATTGAACTAATACTTAAATTTAACACCTAAACATACCACCTCGGGAGGGGGGGTGACACGGGAACTCCCAATCGTTCCAAACTATCTTCTATAGCATGAGCAAAACAACACCTCCGCTGAAACATAGAACTCTCGACCCGTACCAATATCCCCGCACACTATAGAAAAACCTCCAAGAAGAACATGATCCCCACAATGAACCCGAGTATATCCACAAGCCTTGACTCCTCCATAGGCACTTACATCTCTAAAAAAATTCCACCAACCACGACCAATATATACAAGGATCAAACACACTTTTAAGAAAACGCATGATTCAAAAAACCATAATCCGACAAACAAAACTGTTGGATTATAACAGAACCTGCCTATTATAACTCCAAGAAGAAGAAATGAACTTACAACGATATCAAAACTTTAACAGAAGAAAAATAAAGGACAAAAAGACTTTAAATTTTCCACTACCAAAATGGAATACAAAACCCGGACCAAGGCTTCACACCCCTGTCAAAACATGATTGCGCGCGATCTTCACCCCAAGGCCTGTGGCTGGGGCTCTAATGGCTGAAGCATCTTCTGCCTCACAGTCAAGCACTGAAATTCCTCTAGTCATAGCGTCTTCTTCAGGCGACACTTCCTGCAAAACTTCTCGAGATGACCCAGACATCCGCAACGATGGCATGTCTTCGGAGGGATGCAACATGACGGCTTCACGTGCCCGAACCGGCCACACTGGTGGCACATCACTAAACAGTCTGATGAACTAGAAGTTAGAACCACTATAGAGGACTCTTTAGGAACAATTTCTTCCGGGACATCCTGCTCTCCAGATGGGGAACCCTCATGAGTAACTGGATATGCTGGATTGCCAATCACCTATGCTCTAGGAACCAGTTCAGCTAAGAACGCCCCATCCACCAACTTCTTGAAACTATGGTCTTTAGAAAGAAGGAATTGCTCCTTGATCTCTGGACAAAGAAACCCAATGAAGAGAGAAGTTTTCATCAAATCCCATGATGTTTCCTCAGGAGAAAAGGACACAAGATCATTGAAATGGTCAACATATGCCTTCACCATCCGTTGGCCTTGTTTAATATGCATGATCTCTTCCCTTTTCTTCGTCTTTACCTCTTCAGGTATAAACCATCGGATAAAGACGGATTTAAAGACATCCCATGTCATCTCAACTCACACTGAAGGTGGGGCAACCAACTCCCATTCTTCCAAATCCAGACCTTTAAACAGACCCAAAACAGCATGTACTCTGACAGCTTCGGGAGTTCCCAAAACCCTGAAGACACGCTCGACCCCTTCAAGCCATTTTGCTACTTCTAATAGACCTTGATCACCATGAAGGATAGGCAATGTCCAAGAAGGAACAAAAACTAGGCATGACTTATCAGAAACCTTGGGGACCTTTCTGGGAGGCATTTTCTTAACAACATATAAAACACAGAAGCAAAACCAATATCAAGCCGAAGCGACATCAAAGAAAGAGCCTTCATCCAAAACAACCAGCTCAAAATAAACAAGCAAATGTAAACATATAAAAAATACACTTTTTCATTTTAGATTTCAAAACCTCCTTTATACAAAGCCACTTTCCAAAAAAATCAATTTTCCAAAAATCATTTTTCCTTTTTCTTTTTTTTCGCTTTATAAAAACAAGGTCAGACCTTTAATTCTAAGTGCACACCCCAGTAATCCCATGAACCGTTGCACATGTCTTCATCCGATTTCATCCATACTCACTAACACATGTTTCTCATGTATTCCCTCACATGTTCAAACATTCATAAAGAGTACTTGATGTTTCACTCAAACCATATCTCTACCAGTTCCAAGCAAACACCAGATTTTTAGACCAAGAGCTTTCAGTTTTAAAACAAATCCATTTCACAAATTTAAAGCCCTTTAAAAGAAATCGTTCTCATTTCAAAAACCCTTTTTCATCTTCAAAAGTTCACTTACACCCACAAGAACCAAGACAACACACAACTTTCATCAAATTACTGAAGTGAGGGACTAGTAGTCATGCTTAACCTGGGGACATGGTAGTGGGTCATGCCCCAAGCAAGTGCCGACAACTAGGAGGAACTTAAACCATGTAATCGGACTCCACATCGGTCACTACTCCATGTGAAATCATGATGTGACATTAGATTTCCTCTGTAGTCATCACTCAATCAAAACAAACCAGAATGAAACAAGGACTCAATTCCCGGACTAACCCTGGTGACTCGAGGATCGGAACGGGCGAGGGTTCATGACGTCCTTCCCGTACCTACCTCTCGAGTCCCGATAGTCCTAATCTCCATCTACCGGGCACCCCAAATAAAAAGGTCCCCTTTGATGCCATTTTTTCACGAACCAACCTGGGTCGACCTTGAACCGATCACCTGAGCGGGTCCGTAACATGGCCCGAAGGGCGTTCCCAATCCCCATGGCCTAGCAACCAGTGTCGGGCATCAAAGTTTAATTGTTGGGAACGTTTTGGCCCATTAACAAAACCAAATAAACAAGAAAACAGATATACACAAACATCTAATAAACATAAGACTAGCGGAAGAAAGAAAAAAAAACTAAACATACCTCCACGTGACCTTTCAGGTCACCTCCCGAACAAAGACCAACTTTGCTCCAACAACGAGCAACTCAGCCAAGAAAACCTGAGTAAGGGAACCTGCAATTGAAATGATAGAATAGGCGTGAGCATTAAAAATTCTCATTAGGGATACCAAAATAAACCACAGAACCTAAAATCTCCCTTCCCGAAGCAATCCATTAATGCAAGTTTGAAATACAATTATAAAAGTAGGTTTTTCGAATTTGAAAACAAGCAACATGTTTTTCCCATTTAAAAACCCAACTCACGCCAAATACCATTCTTTTTCCAAAATAATTTGTTATTTTATAAATGAAATCCAAAACAGAGTATACCAATGTTGTGCTAGAGTAAAACAAGTAAAAGTGCAAGATGAAAATAAACTAGTGCAGGGAAAGTAAATAAGCAATGAAAATAAACCAGTAACCATGGGTGATCCTAAACATCCCTATAAGACCCCTGAACATACTCGGTTTCAGAACCACCTACCAGCGTATGGTGAATCTCCTAATTCTATAACTAACTAGCCACCCTAACGTACCAATCCAGTGTCAAAGCCCGCCTGGCCTAACAACAAATCCAGGGGCTACCAACCCATCTAATCGGGGTTGATCAGCAACTGTCACTCGATCTCTAAAAGATACCCAAGAACCCATGGTGGTTACAATCATACTGTGTAAGTAGGAGTCCCTCGCAAGCGTGACTAATTTCACTACACTTGCCTACCCCAAACACAGATGCTTCCTATGCGTTCACCCACAAAGGGTCACCCTAGACAGGAGCGCCCCCAAATACACATTCAAACATTTCACATTAACAAAGTGCCAATCGGGCCGTCATGCCATGAAATCATTAAAATAATTTGATACCTTTTTCAAAATACTAAAGTTGTTAAATGGACATACAGTAATCAAAACGTCATCATTTCAAATAATCAACACAAACATTACACTAAAGATGAAAGTGCCAAACGGGCCGTCACATTCCAACACACACCCAAAACACACCTCATTTACCAAACAGGTCTTTACCCTTTCCAAAACCAACATTTATTTCAAAACAGGATGAAAAGAACACAACACACATAAATATGTCAAAAAGGGATTCCTTACCATAAAAAAATTGTTATTTATGCAACACCAAAACCATTTAGATACATGATTAAAAATCACTTACACGTTTTAGTAAATAATTTATACAATTTATAAAACACTTCTAAGTAGAAAAACATGGACTCCCACCACATACACATCCGAAATACTCTTTTGAAATCAGACGCACACCAAAGCCCTTTCAAAATAAGTTTTTCATCTCGCACAATTTATCAAATTCCATCAAATGACTCAACCAGGGTTCGCACATAAATGACACCCAATACATCATTAAAATAAAATCATCCTAAAACCAAATACATAACAATCCTTTCAAGAAAAAAACTTTTCATAGTACACACATAATCGATAAAACATGTCAGAGTGCACAAATAAACATAATATTTTTTTCAAACAATATTTAAATAGGAGGTCATTTCAAAATATACTCTTAAAATATTCTATCAGTTTGAAAACACCATATCAAACTAACATCATACATCAAGGAGGTACAAATCATATTTTAAAAATCATCCAAGTAAAATTTCACGCCTAATCAAACATATCATCGCAGATACATGAAGATATAAACCAAGAACTGACTCAAAGCATACTTTTAACAAACTCTAAAGATTTAAGAACACTATAGCAGTTAAATTAAAGGCATAATGAAAATGCAAATCAAGTTTCCAAACTAAATTAAAGATCTCAAGTATTAATAGAGTGCTCCAGAAATGAAAAACACAAATTCACCTACCTCGGCGGCGCATGAATACAATCGCACCTCAATATATGGGAGAAGAGGATATCTCAAACCCTTCACACCCCCTAAAAATTTAGGAACACACACAAATTATACCTCAATATTAGGGTTTGGATAAAACCCCTAAAATTGACAAAGAAACCCAGTGGAGGAGGAGAACACCGGAGAGGGAGTTCGCGGTCGGAGATGGCGCCAGCGAAGGCAGTCGCGGCTGCCGGAGTAAAACGCCGGCAAGGAGGAGGTCGCACAAGGAGGGTCGGAGAAAGGAGGGGCCGAGAAGGGGGCTTCACCAGTGGGGATTCCATCACGCGGGGGAGAGAGGGCTAGGGGGTTTGGGTCACGCTGGAAAAACATTGGGGCGTGGTCGGGGTAGAGGGTCCAGCGGCGAGGACCTGCGGGGAAAGGCCGGCGGGGAGGCTAGAGGCCGGGGTAGGAGGCTGGCTGAGGTGCTGAGGGGGCGTCGGACCATGGAAAGCACTAGAGCGGGGAATGAGAAGTGAGTCTGGGGGTGCGGAAGCCGGGACGGGGCATCGCTGGGAGGAGGAGGCGGTCGGATGGGGGAGTTGTGCCGAACAGGGGGAAGAAGGGAGGGTGGCTCGCGCAGCGGCAAAGGGGAAAGGGGGCTGCAGGGGTGCGATGCGGGGAGAAAAGGGGGGGAGACCTAGGGTATGTGGGTATAAGGGAGAGGAAAACGGGGGGGGTCCAGCTCGGGTAAAACTAGGGTTTAAGTTTTTTTCATTTTAAAAAAATAACAAAAGTAATAATAATAAAACTATAAGTAATAATAATAATAAAAATAATAACAATAATAATAATAAATATTATATTAATAAAATTTATTAACAATAAAAATAAAAATAATAAAAATAATAATAAAAAGAAAAATAATAATAATGAAAATAATAATAATAATAATAATAACACAATAATAATAATACAATAATACTAATAATAATAACAATATAATTAATAAAATAAATACTCCTAGTAATAACCTTAATAATAATAAAAACAACAATGTAATATTATTATTATTATTATTGAACTTTTTTTTAAAAAATCTTAAACTATTTATTTACCTTACTCTGAAAACTGGATCACTGCATGTTCGGCGGATGACTTAATAAAACACGCGCAAGTTGCGTGCCTCAACTCAGACCGCTTGGGCATTCAAACAAGAACATGGGGAAATTGTGCGGATACCACCTACCGTGTGGTGACCACGTATGGGCCCAAAACCCACTAAAAAAATTAAACGACAAAAATTTTAATCCAGGATCCATCTCGGACCCTGGTGCGAGAACCCAAAGCCAAGAATTAAATAAAATAAAGATTAATTTAAGATGATGAGTGTGACATTGGATGGAGGCAGGAGGGGAAGCTATGATGGGACCTAATATTGTCTAGGAGACTACAGAGTAGATATAGTTGATTCAGAATAGAATGGCTACTGCACAGTCTTGACAGAAGTCTTATTCTGATCAGTGGAGACGACCTCTGGAGTTTGAGGTCGGATATCAGGTTTTCCTGTGTGTCACACCAAGGTTGGGCCACATGAGTATTAGGAGACAGGGTAAGATTTTGCCGAGGTATGTCGGGACATTTGAGTTGTTGGAGAGAGTTGGGTCGGTTGCCTATCGGTTGTAGTTACCTCGAAGGTACCGGGATATGCATGACGTTTTCCACATTTCTCAGCTTCGGCGTTACTTTTCAGACCCTTCTCATGTTTTTCAACCCAAGGAGGTTGAGTAAGAATTGGATGCATCTTTCGTAGAGCATCCTATCTGGATTGTTGATCGAAGTATGAAGGTTTTCCATGATCAGTTTGTTCCTCTGGTATGAGTGTTTTGGCAGCACAGGCGAGTACAGGACAAGACTTGGGAAAGGTAGGTCGATGTAGGATTGTAGTGGCCGGAGCTGTTCGGGGATTCTTCTTCTGTGTCTCCTTTCTAGGGAAATTTGGGGATGAATTTATTTAAAGAGGGATGTTTTTAATAACCCAGATCTTAATTTCAGGTATGTTTTTCTTTTCTGGTGTTTTTGATAAAAAGATGAATTTTCTGGAAATTTTTGAAGTACACACTATGTACTCGGTTACCTCAGGTAGCAGTTTTTTGGCTGTGTAGCGGCCATGCACATGGTTGTGTGTGGTGACCTGGAGACTACCTAATGTGGAGGCCAATAAAGGCAAGTACATGCCATGTACTTCCAAAGTACATGTCGTGTACTTTCTTTTTTTTCATTAAACGTAACGGGGTTACATCTGACGGACAATACTATCTCCTTCTGGGTCTGGTTCGTCTGAGAGAGACCATATGGCTATGATCTTTCCCCAAGCCCCCGATCGAGCATCTGATCTTTGATTTGACCATCGTCTATTGCGTTGGGATCACCTTGGTAAGCTCTTCCTTCTTATAGATCTTTGTTTCTTGATTCTTTTTCTTTAAAGAGTTATCTTCCGTTGAATTTTTTACATGTTTTTTTAGATCTACGGTGTTCTTTGTTGATTTAAGGCTTGAGGTTCATGTATATCAACCTCCCAACACCGAGGTAGGTGGTTTTTTCCTTTCTATAGTTAGTCTTTGAGTTATATGTGCACAAGTTCACAATACCCTTGGTCGAGGTATTGCATGTTTAAGGTTTTAACCCTATAAATTTCCCGCTATGCTTGTATGCTTGAGTAGAGGTTAATTGAATGTGAATAGTGTTAATTTCTATACTTTGGAAGTGTTTTCCCATGCATGTTTGCTTGTTTTGGCCATTTGGCCTAGTCTACCTGATAGGTTGCAGTTGTTTTTCCCATGCCTAGTATTGTAGGATGGTGTGATTATTTTATCTGACATGGTGTTATGCAATAGACAATTAGCCAAGTAGTTCTTGAGGTTCACTTTGGATGCTATGTATTTTTGTGCTCGTTTGATTTACACAGGGATGTGGGAACCTGGTATAGTAGACAATAGGGAGAATGAACATAAGGGCTTTTACAGAAAGTCTTTTTTACCATTATGATGTGATACCATAGTGGGAATTGACGTAAGTGATTCCTCAGAGTGTCTGTAGTTCCTTGACGTAGGCCACAGGAGGAATGAGACATAAATGCTTCCCCAGAGCGCCTTTTAGTTATTGATACGAGACTATAGGGGGAATTGACTGTGAGTACTTTCTCAGAGAGTCTATGCTTAAGCTGAACAAGATGGGTTAGACTGTGTGTACTTTCCAGAGGGTTAATTGTTCTTGTTTGGTTGAACCAGAGGGGTTAGGCTGTGATTACTCCCAGAGTGTTACCTGCTTTGATTATCTTCTTACTTGATAAATGATTTTGAATTCCTTGAAACTGTAGGAATGTATGCTTTTTAGTACTTCCTTATTTACTACTTCCTTTTTCTCATTAGCTGCTATATATATTCACTGACGATTAGGAAGAGATCTTCTGGTGGTTTCCTACTGGGATTAATCTCACACCCTTTTTGAGTCGTGCTTTTGGGCCCAAACATGTTGTATTGTTGCAGGTATATATAAGGGCAAGTGCCCTTCTAATTTAGGTACTTGACCGCTTTGGAGCTCGAGAGCATGGAACCAAATTGAGGCGTGCGATGCTGAGGAGTTTTTATCTGTTTACTTTTGTACTTGGTTTAGTTTTATTCCATCAATGTGACTTTTTTGTCTATTTTCCAAGACATATGTATCATGCACCATTTATATATGTGTTCTAGTTGTTTCTTATCTTCAGTCTTCCGCTGTTTACTATTGTATGCTATGTTTACTGCTTCCTCTATTGTATATCTGTTTTGTTTTTACTGTGTTACTCTTCCAATGAGAGTATAGTTTCCCCACTATCACACTCAAGGCCCTCACTGATAGTCAGCAGCCTCTCGCGTTTGGGGAAATGTGCTTGAGGCCATGTGACCAATCGGGTACAGGGCACCTCTGGGTGGCTTCTAGAACTGGGATGTTACACTCTTAGAATGATCATCATAGGTAACCCATTTACCAAAAACCCCAGCCGTTATAGAAGCATTTGAAAGGTTCACAACCCTAGGGAGGATTTTCTACGTATCCACATCATGAAGATAAGATTCAATGTAATGTGTTCTGGCTCTAGTCTCAAAATGATAATCAATATCTACCTCCAAAAAACTATCTGACTCCTACATGGTTGGAGTTAGATCACCTGAAGTAGATCCAATATTGTAGGTTCTAGGTATAGTGGAAGCATGGGAGGAATGGTGCCCAACTTTTCTTTTTTCTATTATCAATTACTAATCTGAGATCAAGTTATGATGAACATCATGATCAATGGATTTTAATCAAAGAAAGAGTAAGGATTATTAACCTAGAACCAATAGAGAGTAGATAAACACATGTTATTTATATTTACTTTAATTAAATAATAATTACCTTCAAGGTTATTCTTTCATTGTTGATGTGTCTCTCCACAGATCTGTAGTGTTCCATTGTTGTGTTGTAGAATCCAAGTGTAGGATTCTACTAGTGGTGATCCACACATTCTCCATGAATCTTTAGATGTTGCCAAAGGAGTGTCCATGTGTTAGCATTGAAGATCCTTAGGCTTGTGGTGTCCTCCTTCGATCGCCTTAAGAACCGCTTCCAAAGCATTCTCCTTGATCTGGTGGAGGAGTATCTCTCTCATTCTTGAGAGCATTCTTGGAGACGGATGAACTCTCTAGGCTTGAGATCTTTTCTCCAATACGTTGTACACAATGATTTTCTTGGCTAGGGTTATGAGAAAATACACATAATACGGTATTTATATCGCTAAGATTAAAATAACATAATTACACAAGTGCCCTTATTTATTTTATTAACCCTGGTGAAACCACATGTCAAATAATACTAGTATTATTATTATTGTTTCTTGACATGCGCTTAACTTGCAAATTATAATTAAATATTATTTAATAAAATGATATTCAACATTATTATTTCTCACCGGACTCTTGAACTTGGTCTTTCAATCCTACACCATATTTATTGAACCTTGAATAATGTCTATTTATTTATAAAATAAATATCACTGCATTATTCGCCAATAAATATATAAATTTTATATTCACTAAACATCAAATAAATATTTATTAAATATTCCACCCATAATATATTCTCTCAAATAACTAGTGTTGGAATAAATGCAATCAGGCATCCATGAATAATTATTAAACCAAAATTGAGAATATTATTTTTTCAAATTTTAAATAATAAATAATATATATTATTTAATTGAGATTCTGGATACACTTGGTGTGTGACCCTCTAGGCCTCTTTGTTAGTAGCATTAGACGTAGTAGCCTAAAGTCCAAGGTTAATGTCTAGAAACATGCCAAGTCACCCATAGAGAAAGAATTTAATGTCAAAATGATATTTCACCACATACAAACACTTATCATGTAATATAATCTCTTTGTCTCAATATATCTAATCAAGCGGTTTTCATGCTAGTTCCATCAACCCATGCGATCTATTTATCTTTCTTTTATTTATTGGAAATTGAAATTTCCTATAGAACACCATGGCCATGGATTTATTTAGGCTATATAATTTCCATCAAAGGTCATGAGACATCAAATTATGTTAAATAACATAAGGTACAAATCCTTTTATGTGTTATTCATTAATGTAGTATTACTCATGACGCACCCAACATATCATACCTCACCGCAAACATATGTTGTCATGGTTTTCTTCAATACAACTTAGTGTGAGAGTCATAATACTCATTAATAATAATATTAATTTCTAAGGACCAGTACACACATCCAAAGATAGGAACATCCAATGACACTTGTAAATGTGGATTTCCTACTCGAGGGTCTCGTTCTAATAATATCCTCTTAGATATTACCAAGGGCATACACCATGAGAAGGTTCCTCAAAGTCCTATGAGTATCCACCCTTGATATCATGTATCATTTGTGTCCCTCAAGTGATATCATCTGGCTATGTAACATATATTCAAGAATAGTGTTATAGAACTTCCAAATCTCATCATAGTAGGGATCCGCTATGACCTTTTAGTGTGATAGTTACTCTTAGGACATTATCATATACAATTACACATAAAAGAATAATCCTCATGTGATAAGGAATTTATTGATATTAAAAACCATGAATATAAGTTATCATAAAGTACAAAATAATTTGGATCTAGGGCACCAACTACAACAAACTCCCACGTACACTAAAGTAAAATTCTAACAACATTTTGTATGCTAGATCTCACATGATATTCATGCTTCTGCTAAGACAGGCATGTATTAAAGGGGTCCACCAAGTTCTCTTCCTTGGATAATCTTATCACCACAACTTCACCACTCTAATAAAAAATCCATCAAGAGTTGATACTTCAAGATTATATGCTTTGTCTGTTGATGTGACCTTGTATCTTTTTCAAGAGCCACCGCTACAGTATTATTACAACAAAATGTGATAGGGTCTTTACTGATATGTACCACATCAAGCATATGGACAAAGTTCTGAATCTAGATAGATTATTTGGTTGCATCATAAGTCGCTATATATGCAAACTCCACTATAGAATCAGCTACAACTGGATGCTTTGAACTCTTCCAGCTCACAGCTCCTCCATTGAGATATAAAAAATATCTTGATTTTGAATTTAGATCATTCTGACCTAACTGAAAACCAGCATCAGCATACCCTCTGATGAAAAGATCCACATCTCCTCCATACACTAGTAACATATCCTTAGTTCTTCTCAGATACTTAAGGATGGTCTTAATAGCAGTCCAATTTTGTTCTCCAAGATCTACTTGATATCTTCCTATCATGATCAATGCATAGACAGCATCAAATCTAGTACATAACATGGCATACATGATTGATCCTATCACTAAATCATATGGTATCTTTCTCATTCAATCTTTCTCATGTAGTGTCTGGGGACACATTTTCCTAGAAAGATGTAAATCATGTGACACTGGAACCAATACCCTATTGGATTGTTCCATACTAAATCTGTTTAATATCTGGTAAATATATATAATTTGACTTAGTCCAAGCATCCTCTGTGATCTATCATGAATGATCTTGATCCCTAGAATTTAGGCTAATTCACCTAAGTCCTTCATGTATAAGCACTTGTTCAACTAGTCCTTAACTGATTATAATACTATTATGTCATTTCAAATAAGTAATATTTCATCAACATACACTACTAGGATAATGATTTCATTCTCATTAATCCTTTTGTAAACACATGGCTCACATTTGTTCTTAATGAAACCAAATTCTATTATAGCATCAGCAAATTGAATATTCCATGACCCAGATGTTTTCTTAAATCCATAAATGGATCTCTATAACTTTCAAACCCTTTTGGAATCACCTAGTGTCACAAACCCTTCCAGTTGTGTCATATATAAATCTTCTTAAACATTCCCATTAAGAAATGCAGCTTTTACATCCATCTTCCAAATATCATAGTCATGGTAAGATGCTATAGCAAGTATGATTCTGATGGATTTAAACATAGAAACTAGAAAAACGGTTTCATCATAGTCAATTCCTTGACACTTTTTAAACCCTTTAGCCACTATCCTTTCTTTATAAGTACTTAATTTACCTTTGATGCCCATTTAAACCCAAAATTCTTTACATCAACTGGCGCATTGATCAGAACCCAAACTTAGTTCTTATACATGGAATTCATCTCATAATTCATAGCTTCTAGCCGTCTTAAATCTTATGATCTCCCTATTGAATCTTTGTTAGAGAGAGGTCCATCATTATCAATCAATAATTAGTCACTATCCTTGGTGAAAAGAAGAACATATCTCTTTAGTTATCTTAACTCTCTTATCCTCCTAAATGGTACTTGTGTTTTAGGAACTACTTATTCCATGGGGATCTATGGAATCTGTTCCTGTACCAACTCTGGTGCATCTTGAGGATCAAATTCATTGAAGTCAATCTTTCTCCAACTATCCTATTTGAGGATGTGATTCCTCTCAAGAAAGACAGCTTTTCTAGAGATAATCAATTTATTGTCTGAGGGGTTGTATAGATAGTATCCCTTTGTTACCTTAGGATAACCTATAAAGATACACCTTGTGATCTAGGGTGCTAGTTTGTTTCCTGAGAAAGCCTTAACAAATGTCTCGCAACCCCATACACGTGTATGTGAAAAAATGGGTTTCCTTCCACTCCATAGCTTGAAGGGAATTCCATTTTCTGCTTTAGTTGGTACTCAATTTAATGTGCATGCCACGGTTTATAATTCATATCCCCAAAAGTACAATGGAAGATCTATATGACTCATCATTGACCTTACCATGTCCAACAAGGTACGGTTCCTCCTTTCACTAACACCATTCCAATGTGGTGTATAAGGTGGAGTTACTTGATACAAAATCCAAAAATCCTATAGAAATTTGATGAACTATTGGTTAATATATTCACCACCTCAATCTGATCTAAGATTATTTATATTCTTACCAAGTAGATTCTCTGATTCATTCTTGAATTCCTTAAATTTCTCAAAGGACTTAGACTTATACCTCATCAAGTAAATATAGCCATATGTAATCAAGTCCTTAGTAAAATTTATGAAGTAAGAATATACACCTCTATATTATACTGGAAATAGTCCCCATACATCAATGTGTACCAATCCTAGAAGCTCTTTGTCCATTTCACCCTATCCACAAAATGGCGGTTTGGTTATTTTTCCTTGTAAACAAGCTTGACATCTTTCATGTGATTTTAGATCAAAAGAGTCTAAATAGCCAAATTGATAGATCTTTTTAAAACTCTTCTTGCTTACATGACCAAGATGGTGATGCCAATGTTGGGTGTTATATGAGTCATGTGAAATTAATTTGTTATCAATTTCCAACACTTGGTTTTTCTAATTTAAAACATACATACCATTATTTAAATGTTTCATACCATAACATATGTTATCCTTATAAAAGAAACAAATTTTATTTCCAAATTTGAAAATAAAAACATATGTATCTAAACTTGACATAAAAATTATGTTTTTGGTAATAATATATACATAATAACAATCGTGTAGAACCAAAATCATTCAAATTGTTAATGAAATGTGGTAGTAAACAATGGCTAGAGCATCTGGCCTTGCACCATTGGCAGCTCAAAGATCCACCTATCCTCTAGAAATCTTCTAGAATCTACTTGGTTCCTATATTTGGATATATACGTGGGCACAACAAGCTATATCTAATACCCAATGTGTATATATGTAAAGCTTTTACTTGATAAAAAATGCACCTTTAGCTTCTCCATGAATTTGGGTGTAGTTCTTCTTCCAGTGGTCTGGCTTGCCACATGAAAAACATACTACCACCTTTTCCTTTCCCTGCCTATGGATCTTCTTCTTCTTGGTAGGACAGTGGTTAGAAGATTTATATTATTTATTATTCTTGGGACTCTTTTCCTTTTACTTCCTCTTCTCATTCACTATAAGGATTATAGGTTTCTCACACCCCATGTACTTATCCACTTGGAGAATCAAGTTCAGAAGTTCTAATACACTCTTCTCATTATTTCTCATATTATAATTCACAATAAAATTAGAGAAGTTATTGGGAAGTGATGATATTATGATATCTATATGCAACTCATTTGGTAATTTAATCCCAAATATTTCTATACATTTAATGTATCCAATAAGCTTGACTACAAGAGGCCGACCTGGAATAGAATCTCCAAGAATATTGGTAAACAAATCATTTGAGATATCATACCTCTCTTGTCTCACCTTCTCTTGATAGAGATCCCAAAGGTGATACATCATGCTATATGCATCCATATCCTCATGTTTCTCTAAGAGCTCATTAAACATGGACAATAGAATAAAGCATTGAGCATCTGTAGAATCATTCATATGTTTCTTATAGAGAGATAGATCTTCGTCACTTGACTCATTTCCATGCGAAATTGGTAAAGTTTCTTACAGAACATATAATTTCCTTTCATGGTGAAGGATGATGCATAAACACCTCTGTCATTCTTAGAAATTTGTGTTGGTGAGAAGGTTTTCCTTCTCGAGTATGGATCGTAGAGATATGTTTGATGTTATTTTTAAAGTTTTTTCTATAAATAAGATAAGCATAGATTTAGTAATTTATTTGATAAATTTAGACTAATAAATAAATCTTATATTTATTAGGCTCCCATTATTTTATCGAAACCCAATAGCCCTTGCCATTGGCTTCGGAATATCCTATTTCTTGGAAATTCTTGTGGAAAGGATCCATATTTCCTTTCTCATTACCCCAACTATGGTTGGTCAAGAAACTTGAAAGGTTTTAAGTATGAATTCAAAATACCAACCTCATTAACTCGTAGTTCCTTGATCTATTAAGTGGAATCTCCAATCCAAAAATCCTATAATTGGATTTCCTCAACTTTTTCCTCTTAGTTACACCAAGTCCTACTTGGGCTGTCAGACCTTGATGTGAACCAAGTCAAGTCAACCCAAAACCTCATGTTAGAATTCCCCAATAATTGAAAGCACGCCAACTTTGGTAGGTCAAGCACTTCGAACTATGGTTTGATTCTAACCGAAGTAATAAAAGGCTATACTGCTTAATATTTTATTGAGTGATTTTATCCTTTATTTATAAATTTCAAATTATTATATTTATCACATATGTGTTAATATTAAGTGGGATTACTTAAGTGATTAACCATGTCTTTAGATAATATTTATGCATAATTCAGTTTATTTTAGTTTCATATTTCATGCTTGTTAATTCATTAATTATGTGATCGCGAAAAAACATCCATAATGAAATAAACATGCAACTCACAGAATTAAAATAAAGGGTTTGATCATGAAATTGTTCTAATGGTTATCTTATCTAATGGTTGATAAACTAACCACTAACCTAGGGGAGAAACACCTTGAACCAATTAGGTTTGTGGTTATATATTTCCACATGTCCACCTCTGTATTTCCTTGGATTGGTGTCTCCTTGGCACCAAACTTGAACCGCCTCCACTAGCTTGGGATCTCCATCTATTACATATGCTTTTACTCGCACATAGGTGAGGGGTAAAAGGGGGTTTACATAAAAGAAACCATGGGCATGAAGGACCTATATATTAATAAGGAGAGAAGGCATGTGGGCCAACAATTTAATTTAATAATAAATTAAAATGAAACAAATCACATATAAAGGTCTGATCTAGATCATGATCATCCACTTGCATGTAGCGAATTACGATTTAATAAAACTAGGATTCAATTCTTAATCATTATTATTTAAGATAAATCACATTCGAATCAATTAATAATTATCTTTAATTAATCAATCCTTTTATCTTAATCCATATCTGAATTTCCTTGAGATTCTCATCCTTTATAATTTTAAACAAATTAAATAAATTCATTTAAAATTAACTGTATATGTAACATTACCTTGGAGGTAACCCGGTGAATACCCATCCAAATCTACCCAACATGTATTATACTTTTATACACTTTATTCTTTGTGACATATAGCATGAATGACTTATCCATACTTTCATGATGTGTATTTCATAGATTATTACACAAATTACAAGATTTTCTGATAACATGTCATGCTTTAATGCACGTAGAATAATAATTTTGATACAACTCATACATGACATGAATATCTTGAATATTATTTAGATATTAATTAAATATTTAAATGTTTATGAATATTAAAAATTGTCACATGGTGTGTCTTGTCTTTATGACCACATGCAAGTACATGTCTCAAGGTTTACATAGTAAAATAAATAAATTTTAAATATGAATAATATTGTAAAAGTATATGGTGTGTAGATCCAATCTACATGGTGTGCACACACTTTTCTGTCTATCTGAAGTACATTCCTAGGGACACGACGCGTGAGGCGTACTTCGGAAATATTGAAGTAAACAGCATGTCCATTGGGTCACACATTGTGTTGACTCTGTGTTACACGGTCACCAGTCGGGTAGGCCATGTATGAAATACACGGCCCAGACCTGACCCAAAGGGACTACACATCATGTCCAATAGGCCACATGGTGTGTAATCTAGATGACCATGTGCCAACTAATCCTAGTCAACATGTGGTCCATTAATGTTGTAATTAATTCCCCAATAAATGCAAAATATCGAATTTATTTTTGAATTAATCTTGATGCATTGAACATGACTACATGGTGTGTAATGTTGATTACATAGTTTATAGTCTGGTGTTGTATAGAAAGGATCCTTGGCACCTCCATATCAGTACATTGATTTTATTTTAATCATAAAATTAATTGTTTCTGTTACATCTTCAAGAAATGATGGAGGAAGAAACAGATCTCGTAATTCATATTTAAAGAAAAATTTAACTTGGATTGAAAAACTAAATTATGAATGTGTAAATCATCAAAAAAACTAAATAATTATAAACAATGAAGTGTTCGATATAATACCACTTGTATGTTCTGGGTGTAGTGGAAGCACGAGAGGTATGGTTCCCCAAAAAAAATTCCCATTATCAATGATTAAAATCATATCAAGCAACGATTAATGTCATGATCAACAGATTTGAATCTAGGAACAAGCAAGGGTTATTAACCCAAAACCAAGAGAGAGTAGATCAAAACATGTTGTTTATAATTAATTTAATTAAATAAGAATTTCCTCCAAGGTTATTATTTCTTCATTGATGCACCCGACCATAGATCTATAGTGTGCCACCATTGAGTTGTAGAATCCAATCATAGGATTCCTCTAGCAGTGATCCACACATGCTCCATGAATCTTTGGATGTCTCTAAAGGAGTCTTCGGGTGATAGCGTGGAAGATCCCTGCGCTTGCGATGTCCACCTTTGATCACCTTGAGAACCGCTTCCAAAGAATTCTCCTTGATCTTTTAGAGGAGGATATCTCTCATTCTTGAGAGCATTCTTGGAGAGGAATGAACTCTCTAGGCTTGAGATATTTTTTCCAATCTATTTTGCACAATGATTTCCTTGGATAGGGTTATGATAAAATAAACATAATTGGGTATTTATATTGCTAGGGTTAAAATAACATAATTTCACAAGTTACCTTATTTATTTTATTAACCAAAGTGAAACCCCATGTCAAATAATAATAGTATTATTATTATTTTTTCTTGACATGTACTTAACTTGTGAATTATAATTAAATATTATTTAATAAAATAATATTCAACATTATTATTTCTCATCGAACCCTTGAATTTGGTTCGCCAATCCTCCACCATATTTATTGAACGTTGAATAATTTATATTTATTTATTAAATAAATATAATTGAATTATTATCCAATAAATATATAGATATTATATTCACTAAACCGAAATTAAATATTTATTAAATATTCCACCAACAATATATTCTCTCGAATAACTAGTATCAAAATAAATGCAATCAGGCATCCGTAAATAATTATTCAACCACAATAGGGAATATTTTTTATTCAACTTTTAAATAATAAACAATATATATATATTAATTAACTTAGATTCAAGATACACTTCATGTGTGACCCTCTAGGCTTCTTTCTCAGTGGCATTAGGAAAAGTAGTCTAAAGTCCAAGGTTAGCATCAAACGATACGCCAAGGCACCTATAGAGAAATAATTTAATGTCATAATGACATGTCACCTCAGACGAACGCTTATCGTGTAATATAATCTCTTTGTCTCAATATCTCTAATCAAGTGGGTTACATTCTAGTGCTATCAACTCATGTGCTCAATTTCTCTTTCTTTGATTTCACATAAACTGAAGTTGCCTATAGAACATTGTGGCCATGGATTTATTTAGACTATATCATTTCTATCAAAGGGACTGAGATATCAACATCCATTAAATAACAGAAGGGACAAATCCTTTCTCATATTATTCATTAACTTAGTATTACTCGTGATGCACCCAACATATCCTACCACACTGCAAACATATGTCTTCATGGTTTTTGTCAATACATATAAGTGTGTGATTAATAATACTCATTAATAATAATCTTAAAGTCTAAGGACCAATACACATGTTTTCATATAGGAACATCCAATGACACTTATAGATGTGGATTTCCTACTGGCGGGTCACGTTCTTATAATATCCTCCTGAACATTACCAATGGCGTACACAAAGAGAATGTGCCTCAAATTCCGATGAGTCTCCACCCCTGATATCCTGTATCATTTATGGCCCTCAAATGATATCATCCAGATATAGAACCTATATTCAAGAATAGTGTCATATCACTTCCAATTTCTCATAATAGTCAGGATCATCTATGACCTTTTAGTGTGATGGTTACTCTTAGGAAATTATCACATACAATGCCACACATAAGAACAATCATGATGTGATAATGGATTTATTGATATACAAAACCATGACTATAATTTATCATAAAGTATAAAAGAATTTGGTTCTAGGTAAACAACTCTAACAAAGATAAGGTGGTTTGTATAGGCTTAGGGATTAATGATTTCATATTTACGTACTAAATCCTGGGTGATAGCCCTTACTTGAGAAAATCCATATTGATAAAATTATTTCTGATGACCTAATCTATTACTCGATAGACAATAATTGACTCAAGACTCAAATTTCATAGATTTCTTGCATGGGTATTATTTTTCAATATCGATATGGAAAAAATCCTTAGAGGGTTTAAAAACAACCCCTTCCATAAAAATGAGGGGATCTATTAGGTGACATAGTGATTGATACCTTCTATCGATACAGAGAAACTCAATTACCAAATTTTGAATCATACTTTGAATCAAGGGGTTCTGGAATGGAATTGGAGGCTTATGAAAACCCACCCAAATGGTCATAGTAGGGCGATCATGTTTCAAGTGGAAATATAATGACCACCAAAAGAGAGTAGGGAATTAGACCATGTAAAAAGTAAATCATAATACTTTGAAAAATGAGTCAAGAGATATCAAGGGTCTATAAGAAAAACAATATAAAGATTATACAAGCCCCAGATGCCAAATATGGAACTATCAAAAGCATCAATATATGGGTGATTCTTACTGAAATGGGCCACCATTGGAACAAATACAATGCTTTAGTGAACTCTAAAGGAGACAGGGGAGCTTAAGAAATCCATGTTTGAAAGAGGTAACTTTTCGGTGGAGATAAATTTATAGGAAGTTAGGATGACTATATAGGGATGTGAAAGGTGGGAAGTGGTAGGTATTTTCAATGTGGGATCATCCAGGCATCCCACCTCTAGAGGGGAAGGGACTGGGTCAGCAACCATTGGTTCCTAGGCTATGGAAAACCTTATAAGTGAGCAAGAACATGAGTTTAGTCCTAATTATGGTAACTAAGGTGGGACATGTTGGTCAAACTATGTAGTATAATACAATATTATAATCTCATATATATTCACCATGACATATTTTCTTACACTATGTCCTGGTGAACTTAATGTTAGACTATCAAGTGGTCTAAACCAGCATGTTATGGTCATCCATTTAGTGCACATAACCATTATAAACATGAGGACCAATGGATAAAACTACACACAAATAAATAAAAACAACCTAAGGAAAATTAGACTAGTCAAAAAGAAAATAAAATACAACATATGATATAAAAACTAAATGAAAAAATAAAAACAACAATAAAACATTCATAATAAAATTTTAATTAAATAATAACTAAAGTGAATTACAAATTTTCACATAGTGACCCATCAATACTCTTTTCTATGGTTCTATTTTTCTTGTATAATATAATTTAATGGGAATATTGTGAACCTACCCCTCATGTTTCCATCACTATAGGCTGAGGCATTAGGTTCAAACTATGCATATATATGTATTTATATGGTGTTGATAATATGAATTAAAAACACTCGATGGTCGATGGAGTGAGAATATAAATTTCAAACATAAATAAATCCATTGTTTGAATGGGTTTAATTTACATTCACATGTGGTAGTAGGGTCTTAGTAAACATGTTGATTCAAAAAGTCAATTAAATAACTTCAAATAATAATATTGAAATTTTTAATATATATTAAATGTGTCGGTGTTTAAAGGATTGATGGGTAGAATTATTTAGAATGGGTTGAGATGATCTGAAAACAGTATATTTATAAATTTTGAAATCAGTTCAAACCCATGACTTTGGTCATATCAAACCTTCAAAAGAAATATTACTTTATTAAAACCTTATAATTTTTCAGAAAAATTGTGTTAAAATAATTTCACACTATTTGAATGAATTCATAAAAAATAAAACATCAAAGGTTATAACCAATCATGTAATTATTTGATTTATATAAAAAATATCTTTTTGTTCCTATTTACATAGATAAGTTTTAGTAAAATAAATTGAAGATTTTGTGGCCCTGGAAGTAGGAGACCATCATGTGGTGGTCACTAAAGCTACTATTAGTGACCATTAAATGGAAATCATTGGGAATTACAAAAAAATAGCATGATTGTTTTTCCTTCTCCCAATTCCTCACCTTTTTCACTCTTCGACCACTTCCCTATACCCCAACACTCTAACTAGAGACCCCTGTAGCCTTTCACCCACCCATTTTCGATTACCCCAATCACACCCATGATCCCTTAGGTAAACTACGCCTATAATTTCCCATTGCACACTGGTTGAATCCCCCCTCTGGTGTCCCACTACCCTTCATCTTCCAATGACTATCATGGATCTACCATGGCTGGAAGTGCATGGTCCCTATCACGCATGCATTATTATGAACCCATAGGCACTACAAGATGCATCTTTATAGAGTAAAATATTAATTACCCCTTAAAAGTGATCATTACTCAATGGATACTAATCAGTAATTATAGGAATTTAGAAACCAATATTGATGATTGTTAAATCTGATAATTCTAGTAATGTTTTAAGTGACACTACTATAGAATGTGTGATAATCAACACTACCCTATATCAGCACTACCTAAAAGAACTGATGAAAATTCATGGGAAAGTGCATATGGGACTTTTTCTTAGATTAAGTGGGCCCTCGGGGCATGTACTGAGGGTATTCATGCCTCTTTATAATAGATTTTTTAAGCCTATAATATATAATTAAATGAGGGGGCTTGAAAGGTGGGTTACCCCTTGGGAGGTTATGACATGTCATTCCGACATGTGGGTGTGAAGAGTGTGTGTTAAGTTATAGTAGTACCTCAAATATCTGATATATTATTATATCTATATTGATATGAATACAATATATATTATTAAATGTGATTTATATAAGACTAAATATAAATTTACACATGATATATAAGAAATTTAGTAAAAATGGAATATAAAATAATTAGGAAAAATTATATATTATTAAAAATCATACTTAAAATATAAATATATTGATATTTATATATATATATAATTTTCTTAAATATGATTAATATAATTCTAAATATGTATTTGCACTTAATATGTCATATATTTAGTGAAAATGATCTATAAGTTAATTAAAAAATAATATTTATTAAAAACATTGACTAGTTAATAATAATTGACATTTAATAACATTTTTTTATATTAATGTCATAATTTTCATTAAAAAACTCTTCAAATTAAATCAATATTTACTGGATAAATTTATTTGGATGCTCTTCAATGGGAAGTTGGAGGCACTTATATTTATGAGATAAAAATTTATTGGTATGCTTAAAGTTGTGAATTTAAATTATGTGTACTCCTCCATATGGCCTTCCCTCAAGGATTATTTCTCTATAATTTCAGTGAACTATTATAGGCTAGACATCATCAATTCATCTCTTAATTTTTGGTCAGATAACTGGATCGGTATGTCTCTTATAAATATCTTAAACTCTCCTAACCCATCTCTGGACACAAATGTGTCAATCAAGGACAAAATGGAGAATTAATTGGACATGCTTCTAACTTAAATCTATGAAACAGTTTTGTATTAAAACTTCATTAATGGTGATGAAATTATGATTTGGGAACCTACCTTCAATTGGGATCTCTCCAATAAATTATTTTATTGCGAGGCTTTTATAGGGACCCGGTTAGATGGGCTAAAATCTTAAGAATAAGTTGGATCCTTCCATCAAGATTCTCCCTTCCATAGAGGGTGATGCATTATAATCTTCCCACTGATGATTTTATTCAATATATTATCATTAATTTTTTATCAATGTGTGTCCTATGTAATCAACATAGGGATGAAATTGATCATTTTTTTCTTAGTTGTGGTACTGCTACTGCATTATGGACTGTTGTTCCTTATTTCTTTGAAGTGAAACTCCCCTGCATAGCTAGAATTTAGGAGCATTAAGTGAATATATTAAACTATCTCTTTCACAAAAATTGTTGAAACTATTCTTAGAGGCCATATATAAAGTAATACACATGATATGGACCATCCAAAACAAGCAGGTTCATGGAAATATATAATTCTATCTATAATCATATTTTTTGTAATCATTGTTGCAGTCAAAATTCCAAATACTCTTCGAAATAGCTATTGTGATAATTCTATACAAGATCATAATATGCTTAAACATCTTGGAAATATAAGTAATTATTATCCTCCTTCTATAACCTTTAAATTCATGTGGGATACTCTATTTCTAGTCTGGATCAAATTTAATTCAGATAGAGGTTCAAGAGAAAATCCAGGTCCCTCTGGATATAATACAGTTTTCAGAAATCATATTATAGATTTAATGGAATACCTCTATGATTCATGTGGAACCAATACGTCCCTTTATGTAGAAATTCCTAGTATAATCGATGTGGTTGAGATGGAAAAACAATGGGGCTAGTTCAATTTGGGTCTTGAATGTGATTTTACCACTATTTTGCAAGCCATCAAAAATGGAACTACTCGTCTTTCATGGAAGTTGGTGTCCAGATGAATCAATTCCATGGAATATCTTTTTTCCATGAATTATATTATCACTCGTACATATCATAAAGTAAATTTTTTGGCTGATGGGCCTACAAATAAAGGGGTAACTGTTCCTGAGCTAACGTAGCTCAATGATGTACCTAATGATATTTTCTCTTTCTTGCAAAGGGAGAATTGTAAAAAACCTTATTTTAGTCTTCTATAACATTGTTTTTTTTTAATAAAGGAGGATTTACCTTTTGGGAAAGCTCTCATTATCAAAAAAAATGTCATTTTTTTAATTTAAAATATATATAAAATAATAAAGATTTAGTTATTAATTAAAAACATTAACAAAATATGTATTTACACTTGATATATCATACAATAATTTCACACTATATATACGAACATAATTCAATTATATAGAGACAAACATGAAAAAATAATAAATTCTTAATATAATCATTTTATATTTTTATTCATTAATTTTAATATTTAATCTATTATATTTTTTATTATTGAATTTTATTTATTTTTTAATTTTTTATTTAATATATATATACTATTTATTACTTTTAAAATATATATTTTTTTAAAAAAATTGTTATTATTATTATTAATTTCATTAATAAATTTTTTATATTTTCATAATTTATTAATTTTTAATTTTTATTTGATTAATATTTTATAATTTTATTCTTTTTTAATATTTATTTATACTTATTTATTGATTAACATTTAATTTTTTTAATACAATTATAATTTATATAATTATTGTATGAGTTCTTTTTTATTATAAAATATATTAAATTTTAAATTTTTAAATTTTATATAATTAATAACTCTGATTCATTTTTTAATATTTTTTCAATCTCTTCATCTTTTAATTGAATTTCACTTATTTTAAAAAATCATTCATTTAATATTATTTATTCATTAATAATGTTAAGTTTTTTTTACTTTTTAATAATTTTTTTATTTTTAACATCTATTCATCTAATATTTTTGTAATTTATTCATTTTTAAGATTTTTTATACATAATTATTCATTAATATATTTAAATCTTTAATATAGAAATATATTCATATTGATATATATATATATATATATCAATATATAATATTTCCTTAAATATGATTTATATAATACAAAGTAAGTATTTACATTTAATATTCATATATTTAGTGAAAATTTTTTATAATTAAAAATTAATATTAATTAAATAATATTGACTAACTAGTAGCAAGTAATGGATGTTTAATAACATATTATATAAATGTCATTTTTTTAATATAACATTTATCAAACTTGTGTTATATATATACATTAATTACACACATACATATATGTAATTAATGTAATTTTATATAGAAACACACACACACATAATAAATATGTAATTTATTAAATTTTTAAAATTCATTCTATAATTTTATTTATGAACATAATATATTTTATATATTATGTTTTTAAATTGTAAATTTTATTCATTTTTATATTTTTATTTAATATATACTATTTCTTACTTTTTAATATTTTTTCTAGTTTATTCATTTTTAATATTATTTATTCATTAATAATATTAATTATTTTTAATATTTTTTCAATTTATTCCTTTTTAATTTTTATTTGTTTAATATTTTTGTAATTTTATCCATTTTTAATATTTATTTATACATATTTATTCATTAAAATTTAATGTTAATATGGTTGTAATTTATATAATTAAAATTTATTCTTTTTCATTATATCATATATTCATTTTTTAATTTTTTTAATAATCAATATAATTAATAACACATATTTAGTTTTTAAATATTTTTTTCATCTATTGATATTTTAATTATTAAATTTCACTCTTTTTTAACATTCATTTATTTAATATTATTTAATATTATTTATTTACTTATAATGATAATAATTTTTATTTTTATTTTCATAATTTATTGATTTATAAAAATTATTGGTTTAATATTTTTATAATTTATTCATTTTTAATATTTATTTATACATATTTATTCATTAATATTTAATGTTTTTACTATGGTTATAAAATACATATTTAATATGTCATGGCCCAGCCCACTAGGGCCCTGCCTGGGCCAACAGTAAGCTGAGAGTGACACCTCAATCCCACCTCTAATAGGCCTAGTGCTAGCAAAAAAGCGTCGAGTATGTATAACACTGAAATGGGAGGCCTTTGCCTAATGTACCTATACACATGCACACACACATAACTCCAAGGAATGGTGAAGAGATACAATAAACTGAAACACCTAGAGAGTAACCAATGCATGTGACATCCTCTAGGAAAAATATATCAAAGTGTAACGAGGTAAAACAAAAGTATTGGGGGAAAATACATGCCCATCCATGAAGAAAATGGAGGTACAACCCAACATCCACTAAAAAACAGATATACTAAAGAGAGCCTGACTCACAGACCTCTAGAGTGGCCACCAAATATAGTCATCTTCTCCATGTATAGTTATACTCCATCAATACTAAGTCCACCAAAGTCACCACTGCTTTACATGTCATCTACATAATACACAATACATGTGATAAAATCCCATTCAAGCATGATTATAAACATACTTAGGAAGACGCCCTAAAAACAAAGAGGGAAACAATAGAATAAAAATTTGGCTCAACCCATAAGACAAAGTGGTAAAGGAATCCCAACATTAGATATGCTCACAAAGAAATACAATCGAAGAGAGTAATGGGATATCTATATTCGAATCTTGTTAAGAATGATGAGTCTACCTATAGCTCCAAAGGTATCACCTCTAATTCCAAACACCACGCACAACCTCACAATAATCAAAGTGGAGGTCTCGCTCCTCGCTATTACACTCCACAGTCAAGGGAGCACTATGGAGGAACCGCACCCCATTGGAGCTCAATGGTGAGGGGGTACCACTTTGTTAATAGAGGACCTTCACCCTCTGAAATGTGGGGTTATATCGACTCTTCCTTTACAAAAAGTATGGGGAACCCACGCCTTGGTGTGAAAGGGGAGTACCAACCCTGACATCTCTCCAATGATAAAACCTAAAAAAATTATCTACTAAGCATCACTGAAAGAAGCATCCATATCACATCACCTCACATCATATCACTACTGTCAAAACAAATTCCATCGTCAACCCTACATAGAAAACTACTTAAGATGGGATACTCATGGGCCCAAATCTAAGCCCCAAAGAATTAGATACGCATGTTTTAAGGTTCTATAAAAATTACACAGTGTGTTTTTCTAGGTTACATGAGGTGTACTTCAAATCTAAATCCTAGTCATGTCCCTCTGCTACACTCAACATGAAAAAGTCAACGAACACGAAATTTCATATATGTGACACAACTTGTGGGACCACCCAAATTCCAAGCCATGTTCCTCACTGAACATGACTTCACTGGCTGAGTAGGAGTACACAGGGTGTGGTCAAGGTACACGGCATATAGGCTACACAGACTAACTGAGTCTATACCTCTATTACATGTCTTGGCTACCCATCCAAGGTCACATGGTTTGTAGATCTTCCACATAGCATGTTATACTTCTAGTGCACTAAAACCCTAGTCACCATGAGATCCTTAAAACATGGTGTTTGTTACTCTGGAATACACAACATGTAGTCAGGTTTTTCACAGACTGTGAATCCTGGTCTCTGAATCTTTATGCACTTTCCAGATCCACCTAATCTTCCACCATTCTTACTATTTGACTCACTCAAATATATTATGATCAAATTTAAACACCTCTTATCCTTGATTACTAGCCTCTAATGGTGGTAAATTGGGATTCGTGTTTCCCATGCATGATCTATTATGCCTCACATAACTGAAAGAGGGTTTTTATTCCCAATTTCTTCACCCATAATCTATTATTCCACCTCAATCCATATAAAATACATCAATCCCAATTTCCTCCATCAAATCATCATCAATTCAAAGGTTCAATCACACTCAAAATGGTCTATAAATGTCAAATATCTCACCCCATAGGCCAACAATGAAGAATGAGTATGGAAGAGGCAAAAAGTGATATTATCATTGTCCAATATGATGCCAACCAATGAAAATAATTATTAAAACCAAAAAGGGTAAAAATCATGGGTGTAACAAAAACAAATAATCAAATTTAAAATTATGATTAAATTTTTAAATCATGCAAAGAATTAAATTCAATAATTTAGTAGATATGTGACCCATATTGAACAATCAAAATAATAATGGTAGAATTCTATAAAATAATGATACCTACCTTGAGAACGAGTTGATTTTTGGTGAAGAACATGTTCGCTAGTGATGTCATTGAATATTCTTTTGTGTTCTTTTCTCTTCCTATGAATCTCCTCAATTTTTCATCATCAATACATGTTCTTGGGTTCGTTAATGCTAACAGTGGATATTCCTCCTCCTCCTAATTCTCCTAGGGTTATGTGGATAACCATAAAGATTTAACATATGGGTATATTTATAGAGATTCAATTATTTTTTTATCATTAAATAAAATAAATTTATTAATCATTAAATTTAGTTAACACACCTATAAATTTCTTCCTTTCATGGAACGTTTAACGCTGACCAACCTTATGTCACTCCTTGGGTAAACCCTACATTTGGGAAACAACAATTGTCTTGTATTTTCCATCTAAGGTCCCAATCAATGGGAAAACCATCAATTCTAAAAAGTTGTGTGTGTGTGTACTTTAATATATTTAATATTTTTAATATATTAATTTAGGGTCCTACGACACCCCTAACACAACGCCAACTCTAAAAAAATTAAAGAAATATTCAGAGGATTAAATTATAAAAACAAGAGTTGTTACATTCTACCCCTTTAAAGATTTTCACATTGAAAAATATAAGCTAAAAAAGTTAGGATATTGAGCCTACATCTGGAT
This sequence comes from Viscum album, assembly GCA_963277665.1. Classification (NCBI taxonomy): domain Eukaryota; kingdom Viridiplantae; phylum Streptophyta; class Magnoliopsida; order Santalales; family Viscaceae; genus Viscum; species Viscum album. Next base: position 573,141,351 of record OY728139.1, read on the forward strand.
CTCTCACTTCCAGAAAATTTCCTAGATGTTCTCATACTACCAAATCACACAAACCAAAAGAATGGTCCACCCATGCAGGATCCCCTATGGTTGATCCTCAATCACCACTAGGTACTCCAAGAAGGTAACTCTATCCTTAATGTATAGTTTTCCCCAATCAATAAGGTGTGATGGTACATGCACATAACTCCTTATCTGCGAAACATGGAATGTGTCATATTGAGGTCTCTCTAGGTGAAGATATATCTAAGGCTATGGTGGTTTGAGTAAACAATGAAATTCTCACCCAGAATATAATTCCTCCACATAATTTAGGTGAATACTACCATTGTTAACTACAATTCATGGATTATGTAGTTCTTCTCATGGTTTCACAACTACCTTGACCCATAGGAAATAATTTCCCACCTTTGTTTCATAACCCATCTGAACCCAATTCTGGAGGCATTGAAAAACACTATGTAATTGAATCCCTCCACTTGTAGTGTCATAAAATTAGTAATCTATTTCTAATAGATATTACCGAGCTTTTCCACATGATATGGTATGATATAAATGCTATTATTCAAAAGAATTACTCATTTAATATTAATGCAGGTCGAACTCAGATTCTCACTGCCATTAGAGAAGTGGCCTCGCTTCAGAAAGCTTCCTGTGACAACACTGTTGGAGACTTTACGATCCCGTGTCATCTTAGAGTCTAAGGTCTCTACAGACATCCAAAGTGAACCTTTGAAGAGTTCTGGAAAGCTCTGATCCTAGGTTGGATTAAAGTAAATGTTAATGGAGACTCTAAATGTAATCTGGGACCTACGGGATACGGTGCTATTTTCAGAGATTTTCTTTGCCATTGTCATGGATGCTTCTTTGGTGATTGCAGTTCGGTCTCCTCTTTGGAATCAAAGATGTTGGTGTTGATACATATAGTTTATTTTGTGAAACAAAAAGGCTGGAACAATATATGGATTGAAAGTGACTCAACAACCATTGTCTAGGCTATCTGGAATGGTGTGGTACACCTTGCATGGCCGCTTACCACCCATTGGATGAGATGCCTTTCCTCGCTCCTGGATACTAGATATATCATCACTCATGCTTTTCATGAAGCGAACATGGTTGTTGACGGTCTTTCCAATAAAAGGATTAATCACAAAATCATTTGGATTTATGACATTCCTATCGATCTTCTTTAGATTTACGAAAAAGATTGTAATAATATTCCCTTCTTCACACTCATGTAGTTCCTTTCTTTTGTTCAATATATGGTTCCCCTTACTTTTTAAAAAATTGGTCAACCTTCTCCTTATTTCCTTGAAGGCTTTATAACACCACTCAATCTAGAAAAATGACTACCCTTTCCATGTAAATGTATAAAAGGGGATTCAAGATTGGAAAATTCTACCATGAGCCTCCAATAATTATCTACCAAATTGAGGAAACTTTTCACCTCATATGCACTCTTGGGTTCCTCCCAAGCAATAAATACATAAATATTTGTTGGGTGCATTTCTATACCATGATAAGAGATGACATCCCCAAAATGTGAACCAGTCGGATCCAAAAATTACACTTTGAGAGATCATTATAAAGTTATTGTTCTCAAATTAATTCTTGGACCATCCTAAAATTATTTATATTCTTATCCTCATACATGGTATAAATGAGAATTTCACCAATAAAGATAATCATGAACTGATACAAAAAGGGATGGAAGATCTAGTTCATAAGTTCCATGAACACTTTAGGGACATTCATAACACCAAAAGGAATCACCAATAACTCAAAGTTTTTGTAGTGTAATTGGACTTTAATCTTCAAAATATCATCCTCGTGAACTCACAACTGATGGTGACAAGATCTGAGATCATTTTTTTAGAACCAAATCATGCCTTTTAAGTTGTCTAAAAGGTCATTATTCCTCAAAAAGGAGTACTTATTCTTGATCATCACCTAATTCAGGAAATGTTAATCAACACAAATACTCAATATCATTTCCACCTTATTCACAAACAACACTGGAACCACCTAGGTGGCACACTAGGTCTGATAAATCCCTTATAATAAAGGTATTTCAACAACACCCTCATCTCTCAGAGCTTAGTAGGGGCCACATGATAAGCTGTAAAAGATATCAGTGAGGTCCTGTGGTGAAATTTGATGATAATTCGATCTCTAGCCTTCAATTTAGTCCTATAAAATCATTAGGAAATATTTCAATATAATCCTCCACTACCAATGGAAACCAGATGTCTGAAGAGCCCGATACAAAAATTTCCAAACTCTCCAACTGATGGGTGATCGGTTATAGTTTCCTGATCATAAACCCCACTCTTCTTTCCAAATGGCCCTTCTCTCTCAAGAATGAGAACTTTAATCCATCAAACCATAAGCATCCAAATCTACTTCGGTGATATTCTATCTGAACACACATCATGGAAGACCAGTCCATACCCAGGATGATGTCATAAGGTCTTCTTATGAAAACCAAGAGGTCCCATAAGAAACTCTCTCCACTAAGTGCCAGATCGCACTTCCAAAATATGTGATATATATAATAATCAAACCCTATAGGACCCTCTATCCATATATATTATGGGAATGTATTTTCTCAACAATACTCTATAAAAATTATTAATTTTTATGATCATAAATACTCTTGTTTTTTTACTAATGATATTACTTTAAGTGTATTTCGTGGAATTAATATTCTTTGTAATATTTATTCTAGAATTATATTCAAAGTATTAATCTCCAAGTATGATTCTTCAAAGAATTTGGAATGATTTTTTATGTTTTCTAGAAACATTGTTTATACCCTATGTTCATAATAACACATAAGGAATGAACCTTACATTGGTAAATGTAGCATAAGGAATAAAACCTACATTCATAACAGTGTGAATGGATCATCAACCCTGTATTTTCATAAAATTATGGTTAAATAACCTTACGTTTGGATGGAACCTTACATTTGTTAAGAGAAGAAAGTATGGTTAAGGAACCCTACATAAGTAAGGAATCCTACATTTTAGAAACAAATGTATGGTTCATCAACCTTACTTTTATGATCAACCATATGTTGTCAACCTTATGTTCAGAGAATTAATGCTTTGTAGTTGAACCCTACATTTGGTATTTTGTAATTTTATTAAGGAACCCTACATTTGACTATTCAATGTTGGAAATTTAAATTCACGATTTTATCTAGGATTCATGCAATAGTCTTGTTAGAATTAAATATCTGATAAAATATCAATTACAACTAATTCAAAGGCTTGTTTTGATCAATTCAAAGAACCATATTCATTAGAGAAAATCACTCCTATTCTTAAGGGAAGTTACATCTCTTCTGATTATATTTTATTTTAATATCTGTGATTTGCCAAGCAATTTTATTGGATCTAGAATACCTAAGAAAGTTATCTAGTCTATATATTCTATCATAATTTATTTTTAAAGATATATGATTGTATACCTGTGAATATCTTTTATAGTTCTATTTCATCGAATGATCAACTCCGTTATTTTTTAAAGGGGCTACACTTTGGAGACATTCATTTTTTTCTATCTCGTACTGTTGTAAGATTTCTACTTTTGATTGTTGCTATTCAAATTAAAGATAATTTTCAACTAGGTTCGCTTCTAAGTTATTTTTTCTTGAAGAATTTTATTTCTAAAGAAGAAGATCCATCTACTATCAGTTGATGCTACTGCAACTGTGAAGTTCAACCTGAACCATCATCAAATCAAACTCTTTTGATTTAGTAGAGTTTCAACTGGCTGGACTCAGTTGTGGATAAATTGTTAGCTTATTGTGCTAAGATGTAGATAATTGGATTTCTATAAAAGAACTAGAAGGATCTATTTAGCCTTTTTTTGAAGGTTTAAAATTTATTTTCTCAGTTTTGGATTTGAAGGTCTTATGATAAGAGGACCTTTTCTAGTGAAATTCACCAAGCTCGCATAGAGAGTGTTGGTGGAGTGTATTGGGCGATCTTTGTGCCCTGAAACACTATAAAATTGATTTTTTCATTCCTTATATTTATTTGATACTCATAATCATTATAGAATAGAACACAACATATCTTCATAAATTGAAAAGAGATTTAAAATCAAGAATCTATAGATATTTCTTAAAAGACACAATTCACCCACCTGCCCCCCCTCTTGTGTATATTTGGATTATTCCAACCATACAAGTTGATGGGGAAAATACTCTATAGTAATATAAAACTATTTCATAAGGGATACGGAGATGAAGTAATAAATTATGCATGTGGTAATGGAGTTAAAGTTGAGAATATATAGATCGTACATAGAATCATCTCATGCATGGCCTAGTCATATCACTCTATAGCCTACAACTATTCACAACCTCTTCCTCCAACCCTCTAATCATGGTATATTCTACCTGGTGGTGGTAGTTAAAGTAATTTATAGTTTTATCCTTTACCAAAATCTCATCCCTATGGGGATCTATTTTCCCTTATACCAACATCTCCTCCCCGAGGGCTGCCTTAACCATTAATGGGAAATACCTGATCATAGTGTTGTCTTTTCCATGGGGTTTCATCTACTATTTTCCCACATCTATAGCATGTTGGATCAGGAAATTAAAAGCAATGTGACCTCACCCACCACATGCATAGAATCATTTCTCTCCAAGATGTATAGACCCTCTGTTTGTTCCTTGCACTAAATATCCCCATGTCATAGTTTGGGTATTAATATGTCTCTTATGTCGAGACCCAGATGTTCAACATATATCATCCATTGTAGACGACTCATTCCATCAATGACCATTGTTGGCTCCAATTTCCTGAAATCCCACTTCTAGAATGATATATGTCACCAAGGCCCACTCCAGCACTCCAAAATAAGTGGGAATACATAAGGAGACCATGCTTTCCCAGATATCCCTATAGAGGTCATGCTCAAACTTATTTTCTTGAAAGTATCCATCTCACTTCATATTAAGAAAGTGGTGTGTGAGGTTAGAAAACCTCGATGTGTACTTGGTAGCTTACATATCACCCTGTTGTAGATAAAGAAGATCTTGGATTCATACATACTGAAGGCTTAAAGGGTAATAATCATCGTAGAACAACTATTGAAATTATTTCTCTGAGAGAACTATCACATCATGAGTTTGAGTGATCAAACCCCAATATCACCCTACTTCTACATGAAGAATACTTTTTAAACATACAACCATCTGATCGGCCAGGGTCCGTACAAGCCAAAAAAATCATACCATTACTTTGAGTCAATCCTCCACTGCCTGAGGGTCTAGATATCCATGAAACCTAAGTGGTATCTATGGTGACCCACCATTTAAATACATGACTTTTACATAAATACTTAACAAAATATTTCATTAATAAACTCTAAGGATATTTTTAGGTTTAGTGTCTTGTAAATTAGGTGCATATTACATGAATTTAATAAGGATAACATGAACATAAACATTATTAAATTATTTTGGTAAAATAATTTTTTATCCTATCCTAAGTCACCTCACTATAAATAATTTTCTAGGGATACACATAAAAATAAAGGGGTGAGAATAAATCCCAGTGAGGAAAATAAACAAAGGATATACTTAGCACATGACAAAGAGACATAACAATAAGGCATGACCATATGAACATGAGGCATATAATAATAGAAATAAAATGAATCATAACATGTAAATGTGCATAAAATATAAAAATGAGACATTCATAAACATATCGCTAAGATTTATCACTAGGGTTTCATAAATCATAATTACCATGGTTATTCACCAAGTTATCGTAAAACATTTTATCTATATAGATTAATTATTTACACAATGTGTTGAAACTCTATGATGGTGTATCCTTAATATGTATTAAATAATGTGATCCAAATTGAATATAAATTAAATCATTTCATTAATAACCCATGGAAATAAATAATGAGTTTCATATCAAAATCATTGCGTAAAAATTACTTAAGTATTGAACATAATATCAATTTTTAACTCATGAAAAGGGAATATGGGTTTAATATATTTTAATAAAAAAACTAATAAGACATGTTTGCATATATGTGAATACCCATGGAAGATATTTGATCATTCATAATATTATAATTTCTGAAGTATAAAAGAGAAATTTCAAGAAATTAATTTAGCAACATGACGATATACATTGTGGCTTATGAAAAGAGGGTAATGGGAGGGAATGAAGGTATCACATTTTTAAAACACTATTTTGTAAGTATAGGTAATAAAAAATTATAATTAATAAAATAAATCATCTAGAAGCTTATAATACATGTAATAAGGATGTACTTGAATGAAAAGGTGAGGAGGATAATTCCCTTACTTTGGCATAGTAGCAGCTTATGTAAATGCTACAATGAGAGGGGATAAATGATCTATCATTATTAGGAAATAAATTTTAAATTATATCAATATGTAATAATATAATACATAATGAAAATTTTTTAATTAAAAGGTATAAGACAAGATGAGTGCTTGAATAAAACTTTGGCATGGAAAAATCACAGGGTCATTTCGACGGCATAATGGCACATAACATTGACTAAGAAGAGGAAAATCAGGAGGGAATTGAGGTCTCCCAGTTATAAAAAACTACTTTTGAAGTATAGGTAAGAAAAAAATTTCATTAAAATAAATAATTCTTGACATTAAGTAAACTCACAAAAAGAAGGCACTTGAATGAAAAATAATAAGATGAGAATTTATCTTACCTTAAAGAGTTGCTTCCTAAATAGTGTTGGAGGGTGACCTTAGGAACTTTGATACACCATGGGGAAACCTTGGAGGATATTTATAGAGTGTAAATTGTCATAAATTCATGGATTGTGAATTTTAAGTAGTGAGGAGTGGGTAAATGTTTGTATTTCTACATGAGGATGGGTGGGTTTTAAGTGATTAAATATAGGTTATTTTATTATAAAAGCTAACCACTTGTGGGTAAAATCAATTACAACCATATTTATAGATCATTAAAGAGTGGGATGGGATGGTTAGACATTAAAGGGTTTCCAAAATCAAACAATTCCTTTCAAACTACCCAATTAATGCACATAAATCAAAAAATAAGTTTTATCTTTAAAATTCCAATTTTTTACCCAAAATGAAAGGTATAAATTTATAAATTAAAATTAGTATTTATAATATAATTTTTATACTTATTAAATTATATTTTGATTTAATAAAATATTTCATAAATTTTTATATCATGATGACATAATAAGGATTCCATAAAATCACAGTGATTTTTACAGCGACAATTTTCAATTTTTCAACCAAAAAATAAACTTTGTTAGAAAATTACCAAAAAAACACTATAAGATGATTTTGGTATGATGAGTCAAAAAATAAAGTTTATTTTAAAAAAATTCTATAAGTATGTCAATTTTAATTTTTAATTAAGTTATTATTAAAATGAAAATTAACAATTTAATAGAAAAAATAAACATTCAAACCATTATAAAAATTAATTTTTGATTCATTCAAATATATTATCATTTAAAAATAATTTTATAAGATTATTTTATGAAATAAAATTTTATTTAATACTTCCACATAAAACATATTTTAATATAATGTGTTTATAGTCTCCTAAAATAATACAGTTTCGATTATATAATTAAATAATATCGATGATCATTTAAATGTATCTACATAACCAACAAAAATAATGATCAAATGTTTTATTGAATAATGATCATAATGCTGACCAACCATATTAGTCGACCAACATAAAGGTAGTTGATCATATTTTCCTATAAATATACTATCATTATTACACTTCATTATTCACTTTGATTCTATCAAGGTTCTATATCATTCCCAGAATGAATATTGTATTACTAACTCTCAGTTTATTTTCTATAGTGATGTTCATGGGTGGGATAAATCTAACAGATTGAGGTGGCTCAAATTTTTATATTTTACTTTATTTATTCTTTTTTAGTCTTCCCATTGTAATATTTTGATTAATAATAAGAATTTTTATAGATTGAATGTAACGTTATTAAATAAAGTAATAAAGTGTTGTTAGTTTTCAAGAAATTTTTTTCTATCCTTTTATTATTCTTGGTTGAAAAAGTTCATCTCATCCTATGATGTAAATAGTTATCATGAAATAAAAAAAATTCTTTTTTCTTATAGTATAAAACATAATAAAACTTTATCTAGAGATAAGAGATCCATTAATAAAATAATAACATTTTCCAGGTCATTACATTCTTACCCCTTGAAGAAGTTGCATCCTCACAATTTTATCTTATTGATCAATAACTTTGATTCAAAATATCAGGGTCATCCTTAACATTTTTTATATTTAATTCATCATTTAGTATTAATTCTATAAGTAAAATATAGAAAAAGACAATCCCTTGGTAGTGTTTCCTTTCTCAGAAGAGATGATAGAATTGGGATTTTGAAATCATCTTGTAAAGACACCATGATCCATAGAAATTACAATGAAATAAAAATGTGTTGGATAGATCAAATAGTTTTTTAGGTGATTTGAATATTTGAAAAACTTACAAAAAAATTCAAACTTAACTTTAAAATAATATTGATGATTGTATCCTCTAGAAGGGATAATAATATTGTACACAATATCTTTATTTCAATTTGATAAGTGTTATGTTGAAAATGAAAAGTTAAAACATAAAATTAATTATCTATAACTAAATTTTAATTTTTTTAATTAACAATTATTTATATCAATTGACTAAAAAAACTTAAATATAAAGAATGATACTTTCAAAAATAAAAAAAATAACTAAAGGAGGTATAATATGATTTGTAATAAGTACATTCTCATAAAATTTAACATGTGACACAATAGTCATTAATAGTTTTACCCCTAATGAAATCAGCTCATTTCAGGTCATGAATTGATAATTTTAGAAAACATCCCACATAAACTAGACGCATAGCCAGAAAAACATAACTTTGGAGAAGTGGATCATAAATGTAAGTGTAGTCCCAATGTAGTTCCATTGGTTTAGATATTACATGTTCTTACCATCCTTATTAGCCATTGGAATAGGGAATTTACTTGGATAATGAAAAAGTTCCTTGCACCTATGACATAGAAAAATTAATAATACCTTAGGTTAAACCTTTTTCCCCTTCATAATATTCTAATTTAGACACTGATTACCATAATTACCAAGTGGTACACACTTGAAGCATTGAACTTTAGGTTGAGTCTGCATTATCTTCCCTTTTTTGTTAGTGTTGAGAATTTGATTCTTCACCTCACTATGACAATTTTAAACTATATGACCATCTCTTACACACTTGTAACACTTTACACATCCTTGCAAACAATTCCCCAAATGCTTCTTCCCTCATTTTTTTCATGTGGGGCATTTCACTTTCTTCTTGTTCAGATTATTCCAAAAAATTCCAACCTTACCTTCTTTGTTATGTTTGGAAAAAAATTCTATATTCTAGTTGATTACCATAATAAATGATAATTGGTTTGTAATAAACACTAAATTCCTTACTTTAGCTCCCCCCATAATGGTAATTTCATCATAACATTGGTTTTCTCATTTTTTTTTATGATTCCTTCTATTTCGGGTCATTTTTTACTAGAAGGAGAATACCTAAGTGAAAAAATTGGTACTATTAGGAATCTTATAATATAAATTCTAAAGGAAATCTTATTCTTAAAAATTTTTAATATTGTGATTCTATGATGATATAATTTAATCTTAATAAAAGTTTTATATTATTTTTATATCCTATATAGTGGTTTGTACAAGCTTATTATTAACCAAAGTATATTCCATGAGAGTGTCAAACTAGGTGTGCAGCAAGGCCCGTCATTGTGCACTAGTTCTTGTTCAATTCTATCTCAATGTGGTGTTTTTAGGTGTTACCCCTAGGTGAATCTCTTCCATATCCACATCTAATTATAGTATCCAGATAGGGATATATTTTCTAGGAAACCACTTAGTTAATACTCACCAAAATACCAGGATGTTTTTCCAATATTTAGACTTATTCTTTGGGTTTTTACTAATGATTACTCATCCTAATTTCGACAAATAACTAAACCTCTATCTGATACAAACTATGGTGACCCTCCTTTTAAATACATGACTTTTACAAAAAATCCTTAACAAAATATTACATTAGTAAACTCGAAGGATCTTTTTAGGTTTAGTGTCTTGGAAATTAGGTATATATTACATGAATTACATAAGGATAACATAAACATAAATATTATTCAATTATTTTGGGAGACTCCTTTATTATCCCATCCTAATTCACCTCATTTCAAGTAATTTCTTGGGGACATACATAAAAATAAATGGGTGATCATAAAGCTTGGTAAGGGAAATAAACAAATGAGATACTTAGAACATGACAAATAGGCATCAGAATAAGGCATGATCATATGAACATGAGTTATATAATAATATAAAGAACATTAATCATAACATTTAAATTTTTCTACAACATAAAAATGATACACATATGACCAAGGTTTATCACAAAGGTGTCATAAAACATAATTACCAAGTTTATTCACCAAGGTATCATAAAACATGTCATCTCTAGAGATTAATTTTTTATCCAATGCATTGGATAAATATTAGGGTGCACCCTTAATATTTCTTAAATAATGTGATCCAAATTGAATATAAATTAAATCATTTCATCAATAACATAAGGAAATAAATAATGGGTTTCATGTCAAAATCATGATGTACAAAGTACTTAAAGTCTTGAACATAAAATCATTTTTTTTTAACCCATTAAAATAGAATATGTGTTTAATATATGTAAATAATATGATCAAAAATATATTTTTAAATATAATTGAATACCCATGGAAGATATTTGGGTATTCATAATATAATAATTTCTTATGTGAAAATGAGAAATATCAAGAAATGAATTCAGCAGCATGACGGTACACATTCTGGCTTATGAAAATGGGATAATTGAAGGGAATGAAAGTATCCTATTATTAAAATGATATTATAGAAGTATATGGAAGAAAAAAAATATCATTAATAAAAAAATTATTTGGACACTTGGAAAACACATAATAAGGATGTACTTGAATGAAAAGGAGAGGAGGAGAATTCCCTTACTTCGACATAGTAGCGGCTTAGGTAAAAGCTATAATGAGAGGGGATAAATGATATCTAATTATTAGGACATAAATTTGATAGTAGATTAATATTTAAGAACATAATACATCATTAATATTTTTTAATTAAAAGTAATAAGACAATACGAGTGCTTGAATAAAAATTTGGCATGGAAAAGTCACAGGGTAATTCCAGTAGCATAGTGGTACATAACATTGACTAAGAAAATGAATAATGGGAGGAAATTGTGGTATCCCGTTGATAAAAAAATACTTGGTAAGTCTAGGTAACTTAAAAAGTGCATGAAAAAATAATATTTTACATTAATTAAACTCACAAAAATGTGGTACTTGAATAAAAAAGAAGATGATGAGTATTTTCCTTACCTTAAAGAGTTGCTTCCTAAATCATGGAGGAGGAAAACATTAGGACCTTAGAAACACCTTGGGGAAACCTTGGAGGATATTTAGAGATTTTTAATGGTCATTAATTCATGTATTATCATTTTGGAGTGGAGAGGATTGGGGAAATGGTGGTATTTATACATGAGGAGGGGTGGGTTTGAAGTGATTAAATATAAGTTATTTTATTATATAAGTTTACCACTTGTGATTATAATCAATTAAAACCATTTTTATGGACTGTTAAAGAGTGGGGGCTGTTTGTACGTTCAATCCTTTCCAAAACCGAACAATACCTTCCAAACCATCCAATTAATGTGCATAAATCAAAAATAATTTTTATCTTTAAAATTCCAATTTTTGGTTTCAAAATGAAAGGTATAAATTTCTAAATTAAAATTAATATTTTTTAAATAATTTTTAAACTTATTAAATTATATTTTAATTAAATAAAATTGTTCATGAATTTTTAGATCATGATGACATGATAATGATTTCATAAAATCACAGTGATTTTTAAAGTGGAAATTTTCACATTTTCACCAAAATATCAACTTTGTCATAAAATTCCCAAAAAATCACCCTAAGATGATTTTCATGTTATAAATCCAAAAAAAATAAGCTTATTCATAAAAAATATTCTTTAATTATTAGAATTTTAATTTCTAATTAAATAATTATTTTAATGAAAATTAACAATTTAATAGAAAAAATTAACATTCAGACCATTATAAAAATTAATTTGGGATTCATTGAAATATATTATAATTTAAAAATCATTTGATAAGATTGTTTGATGAAATAATTTTTTTATACTTCCACATAAAAAAATATTTTAATAAAATGTGTTTATAGTCTCTGAAAATAATACAGTTTTGATTATATCATTAAATAATCTTGATGATCATTTAAATGCATCTACATAACCAAAAAAATAATGACCAGATGTTTTATTGACTAATGACCATAATTTTAGAAAACCATATTAGTTTACAAAAATAAAGGTAGTCTATCATATTTACCTATAAATACACTATTATTTTTACACTTCACCATTCACTTCTATTCTATTGAGGTTCAATATCATTTCCATAATGATTATTGTACTATTAACTCTCTGCTTATTTTCTATAGCATTGTTCATGGGTGGGATGATTCTAGGGGATCTAGGCGACCCAAATTTTTATATTTTACTTTTTTTATTCTTAGTTAGTATTCTCATTTTAATATTTGGATTAATAATAGGAATTTTTATAGACTGAATGTAACATTCATAAATAAAGTAATAAAGTGTTGTTAGTTTTCAAGTAAGTGTTTTCTATCCTTTTACTATTCCTAGTTATAAAAGTTCTTCTCAACCTATGATGAAAAAAGTTCTCATGAAATAAAAAATTTGTTCTTTGTAATTATATTTTAAAATATAAAAAAATTTATTAGTAAACAAGAGATTCATTAATAAAAGAAGAACAATTTTCAATTCATTATAGTCTTTGTCACTAGAACTCACGTAACATACTCAGTCTACGTGCATCATTTTTAGGAACTACTGGAGTTATTGGCTACTTGAAATGCAGTTTATCTTCTTCATAAAACACTATAGGTGGGTCCACACTCTACCCATAGATTGGAATCACTACTCTGTGCTCTCTTAGAGGTAATACCTTGAGAATAGGTCCCTGCACTGAGGTCTCATCACTCAATCGGTCATCATCACAACCCAGTATCAAAATCATAGATGGTCATCATTATGGGGGGGGAATTAATAAAATTAACAACACATACCACAGTTAGATGATCATATCTAGGGAGTTGACTTAAGAAGTACATGGAAGTCAAAATACTCAATCCTGTAAGATGCATGTACCATTGGTTACACTGCAATCAATGTCATGGTATTCTAAGTCGACAATTCGGTAATCAAAGACCTAGTGTATGGATACGTTAGTCACCACACCATCACTGGGTTTTTAGCCCGAGATCTGAGATCTAGATACCTATACACCATTTCACTAAGTTCCCAAACCAATCCTCACAACATGTATAACTACAAACACTAACCCTTGGATAAATCTCCTTTGATACTGGTTTGTCACAACCTAGTCCACTAGGACTGCACTTGGGTTAGTAGTAAGCTGAGAGTGGCACCCTATGCCTACCTCCAATAGGCCATGGGATAAACACAAGCACTAAGTAGGAATAACACTGAAATGGATGGCTTTATCCTAATGTACCTACACACAGAGACAGATCTCTAAGAAAAAAATGCAGAGATATGATAAACTGAAGCATATAGAGAGTAATAGATGCATGATACATCCTCTAGGAAAAATATATCAAAGTACAATGAGGTAAAATAAAAGTGCAACGAAAAAAATACATGACCAGCCATGAAGAAAATAGAGCTCCCAACCTGAAAGAAACTAAAAAAGGGATATATTTAAGAGATCTCGACTCACAATCTTCATGAATGACCACAAAACATAGTTAGAACCCCCAAGTATAGTTATGATACACCGATACCAGGTCCAAAAAAATCCATTATCGATCTATTTTTTGTCTTCATAATACATGACACATGCGGGAAAATATCATGAAGGGGTGAGTATAAACATACTCAATAGGAAACCCCGAAAACCAAGAGGAAATTAATAGAATAAAACAGTCAAATCAAACCATAAAACAAAGTGGAAAAGGAAACCTAACATAAGATATGCTCATAAAGATACCTAATCAAAGGTATAAAGGGGATATCCATCTTTATAGCTAGCTAAGATCAATGATTCTTCCTACAACTGTAAATTTCTTATCTCTGATTCCAAACACCAAGTGAAACCTCACAAGAATCAGAGTGGAGGGACCACTTCTTACTACTATGATCTGCAGCCATGGTAGAACTATCTCCGATCAAGGATCTACTCCCTATAAGAGCTCGATGATGGGGAAGCACTACTCTATAGATAGAGGGCTCATGCCCTCTATAATGTGGGGGAGTACTGACACAATCGGTATAAATATTATGGGGGAACCATGCCCTAGTGCGATAGGGGAGTGTTTACCCTAAAATCACTTTGATGATCAAACCTGAACATTTTCATTTGCAAAGCGTCACTAAGAGAAACATCCTACTCATATAACCATGCATCATATCTGAGATACCAAAATTAAGTTGACCATCATGTCCTATGTGGAAAACTATATGGGATGAGATACTCATGTTCCCAAATATGAATCCTGAAAAATGAGATATTCAAGGTTTAAGGTTCTTAAAAAATTACATGGCATGTTATTTTGAGGTACATGGGGTGTAATCTGAAGTTGAAGCTTGGTCGTGTCACACTGCTAACTTGATGTGAAAAAATAAATGTACATAGCATTCCATTTAGGTGACACGATGTTTGGGACCACTCGAGGGGGAAATTTGTGTTCCTTGACTAACACAGTATCGCTTCATGACTAGGAGTACATGGGGTGTATCCAAGGTACATAGCATGTGGGCCACGCAAACTGCCTGATCATGTACCTCTGCTGCATGGCTTAGCTACCCAGCTAAGGTCACAAGATATATAATTCTTCCAAATGGTCTGTGGGTATTCCACATGTCATGTGATACTTATGGTGGATTGAAACTATGTATTATGTGATATTCATAAAACACAATGTGTGTTTATCTGGAATACATAGTGTGTAGTCAAATTTTCCACAAACGATGAAGTATGCTCTCCCGGCCTTTATGTGCTCTACATATCTACCCAATCTTCCCCTAATACCACTATTTGACCCACTCAAATCTACCATAATTTAATGGAAACACTTTTGATCATCGATTTCTGACCTCTGATGGTTGTAAATTGGGATTCCCATCATCAGTGCATGATTCTCCATGACACCCATTGCCTAAATGGGGTTCTAACTCCCATAACCTTCAGCCAAAATATTTTTTTCCACCTTGATCCATTATAAATCCATCAATCCTCAGATTTTCATCAAAACATAATGAATTTAGAGGTTCTATCATGCTCTAACTGGTCACAATTTTGAATCGTTGACCCCATGGTCCAATGATGAAGAACGTGAATAATGGAGAAGGGAGAGGGAAAAAAAAGAAGTGAGATTATTGTTGGCCAATGAGATTCCAGCCAATGATCATAATTGGGTAAACCAAAAAGATAAAAATTATGGGCACAATGAAAATAAATAATCAAAATTAAAATGCTGATTAAATTTCTAAATCATGTGAAGAATGAAATTCAATAATTAAAAAGGTGTATGATCCATGGTCAATAATAAAAAACTTAAGGGTGGAAATCCACAAAACAACAATCCCTAAATTGAGAATGAATAGATCAATGGTTAAGAACATGTTCTCTAGAGATGTAGTTGAATATTTTGTTGTGTGTATCATTCATCTTACAAATCTTGTCGATCATTCATCTCCAACCCATGATCCTAGTTTTTCCAATGCCAATGGTGGATCCTCCCCCTCCTATATATTCTCCCAAGGTTATGTAGCTAATTCTGAATATTTTATAAAAGGGTATATTTATAGAGATTCGGTTAGGTTTTGGTTATTAAATTAAATAAATTAATTAATCATTTGATTTTTTTAACAAACTCGCTGATGACTACATTCCATGGAACATCTAATGCATACCAACCTTATATCATACTTAGATAAATATTATTTTTTAGAAACAACCATGGACTCATATTTTCCATCTGAGGTCCCAATCAATAATAAAACCATTAATTTTGAAAATATTTGTGCACATGCTTTAATATATTTAATATTTTAATATATTAATTTTGGGGTCCTCCGACACCCATAACATAACGCCAACTCTGAGGAAAATCTAGAAAATTTTAAAGAAATATTCAAAGGATTATATTTTGAAAACTAAATTTTTTATATAATATGTTTTCATATTCATTTTAATATATATTAATTTTTAATTTTTAATTTTTTAAATTCTTTGTATAATTAATTAAATTTATTGTGATTTATTTTAAATACTTTTTATTATCACTTAAAAAACACCGATAAAACTCTTCCATATCCTTTAAAATAAACCCAAATAGAACCCCATTCACTTGGGTCATTCAAGATCTCATAGAACTCTACCTTTGCTGATGCTCCCCTTGATCTTCTTGAATTAATCTACCACTGTTTTTGCCCCCCTAAATCTTCTTGAATGAATCAACCTCTACCGATACTCCCCCTCAATTTTCTCATATGAATCGGCCCTCTCACAACTAAAGGTATGTCACTCTTTGTACACTTATTTTGTTTATCTTTCATTAATTCACAAATTTTAGTTCTTATTTACCCATGTACCATACCACCCCATTACCTTTAGCCTATAGGTACTGTAGTGAATTGAACTAATGAATATGATCAAGACCATCATGTTTTTAATCAACTTAGTTTGATGTAGATAATTTCTTCATGGTTATTTATTCGACCAAGATTCCAAAGGGTTTTGATACTAATGTTTGGGTGTTTTTAATTTTTAATGTATGGAAATGGATTTTTTAAGTTTTTTCTCACAAATTTCATCCTTAAAATACTCTTCTAAAATATTATAATCTCTTTCTCTCATATTTTTTTACTCAAATATGAAAATTCCAAAAAACAATCAGGGTTAAACTGCTCTAAATCGGTGTGTGGGTGTTTTGGAATGTGATTTTAGATATAAAAAATATGTTTTTCAATCAAAAATTAAAAGTAATAAGATGGATTCTCAAAAATATTTCAATCAAAATATGAAAAATATTGAACTTCTTAATAACCCCCTAAAAATGATGCCAATTTGATAGTATAAATTTTTTCGGTAAATCCCAATCAAAATATTTTTTATTTAATAATATAATATAATTTTCCTAATTTATCTCTCAATGAGGTTTCTAATTTAGTTTATTTTCACTTAAAAGATTAGTTAATTTAAAATTAATAGAGTTAGATTTATTGAAAAAGATTTATAATGTAATTCAAAATAGTTATTTTTATTGGAAAATGAGTCTAAAAATGGTGGTTTTTGAAGAATGAAAAATAAGTGAAATAATGAAAAAGGTTTGAAAAGGGGAGAATTCATGTTTTAAGGAAATTAAGAACTAAATTTAGAGTAGTGGACTTAAACATGTTCAGCTATGAGGTTCCACTTCTCAATTTTCTAAAATATTTCTTTTAATAATTTATTTTCAATAATTAATGTATAATTACAAACTAAGAACTGATATGGTTAAAGTAAAAGAGATTATTTACCATAATCACAATGATAATTATCTTCATTTCTATAAGATTCATTAATTAATCAATGGTCATTAATAAAAAGAGTTCAATGGAATACTTATTTTCCACATGACCTGAATTGAGTGTTGATAAATTTAAATAGTTTATAAATAATTGAAACTATTATTATTTAGTTTTGAATTATATAAATATCATTCGATACAATAATATTTCAATCAAACATATTCAAACAAATGAATGGAAGGTAAAACATCAATTAATTTTTTTGGGAAGAAAGAAAAAAAACAATTGTTCAACTAAATATAAACATCCCCAAAATAAAGAATATGAGAGTACATAAAATATAGTTAAATCCTTCAATCGAGAACTCCCAAGTTTAGTTCGTGAGAGGTTTTTCCAAACATGGACACAAAATAACTTATATCCTTTTTATCATTAAAGAATTTGTTCCCGTTACTTCTTTGAGTGTCCAAAGTGAATGTGAATTTTTTTTCTTAGGAAAATAATCAAATTTATTATAAGTATCAAAAAACATTAACCTTTGATTATGAATATTTTTTACTTCATTAAAATATAGGATTTATATATTTATATACAAATATGTTTATACACACACATATACACAATTATATATTTACACTAAAATTATAATAATTCGTTTGTATATCAATGTATATATGCATTATATGCATACCATATGTGTATTTATTTATTTTTTAAAAAAATGAATATTATTGATCCAAAATGGATGGATATGAATCAAAAATGGATGGATGTTAATCATATAAAAAAGGAGTATGAGGGTGGAGTTAAAGAGTTTATAAAGTTTGTAATAGATCTTGCATGCGACCCTTCTCATATCCTTTATTCATGTTTAAATTGTTGTTATTCAAGAAAAATTCTTCCAAAAGAGTTGTAAGAGCATTTGATTTTTCATGGAATATATCAAATCTATAAATATTAAACTAAACATGGGGGAAATTGAATCTACATACTGACTAGGATGATACTGTGGTTTATGGTTCATTTGACATGAATACTAGTGTAATAGATGATGGGGATCGTATGAAAGAAAAGAAATTGGAAATTGAAGATTACCTTCATGATTTTCCAATGTTGTTTTAGAAGTTAAATAGCTATGAAAAGAGACCATTGTATACCATTTTTAATAAATATACAACATTTTCAGTTTTATTGAAGTTATATAATTTGAAAGATAGCAGGGGATGAAGCGACACTAGTTTTAATGAACTACTTGGTCTCCAAAATGATATGATACTAAAAGAAAATGAGCTTACTTATTGAACATGTGATTATAAATGAATGATAAATTCAATGGGTGTCATCTCTAAAAAAATACATGTTTGTCCAAATGATTGTATATTGTTTCCCAAGGACCATAAATCACTTAGAAAATTCCCTAAGTATGGTGCAGATCGATACAACAAAAACGAATCAAGTCCTTTAAAAGTTGTATAGTTATTTCACATCATTCCAAGGTTTATATGACTATGTGGATGTCAGGAAACCACAAGAAATTTTATATGGCATGCATATACAATAATTAATTATGGGAAACTACATCACCCATCAAACTCTCCTCATTTGAAAAAATTGATTATGAGTATCCTAAATTTGGAAACGATCCAAGAAACCTCCATTTTAAGTTATCTACAAATGGAATATATAATTTTAGTGTACAAAGTAGTACTCATAGTATATGGATAGTTATCTTGATAAATTATAACTTTCCACCTTTATTATGTATAAAGTGAAAATACATTATTTTATCTCTACATATATCTAGACCAAAACAACCTAGTAATGGTATTGATTTCTATTTGGCTCCATTGATCAAAAATCTGAAATTGACGTGGGATAAAGGTGTTACATTTTATGATGCTCATAGAAGTGAAAAGTTTACATTGAGATCCATGTTTTATAGGATGATAAATGATTTTACTACTTATGGAAATTTTTTAGGCTATAACATTAAAGGAATGTTAGGGTGTCCAATTTGTGAATAAGGTGGACACTCGGATAGATTGAAACATTCCATGAAGACTATGTTTTGAGGCCATCATAAGTTTTTACCCTGGAAACATAAATAATAATCTTTGATGAAATTATTCTATGGAAATAAAAAATAATGTACAACTCCATCTCCACTAAAGGGTGATCAACCATTCAAAAAATTAAAAGACATTAACGCTGTTTTCGGTAAACCTTTTTTGAAAACCCTTATGAAATCAGGTTAGAAAAAATATCAGTTTTCTTTGAATTACCATAATATAATTTTTTGTACGTCATACATTTTCTTAATGAAATGTATGTAAAAAATGTATGTGATATTGTTATTGGTATGTTACTAAATGCACCAAAAAATAAAATATGGAATTAAGGTTATTTTGGACATGGTTAAAATGGGGATAAGGGATGAGTTGACCCCAATGAAGGGTGAAAGATGAATTTTTCTTCCTCCAATAGCTCACACTCTACCCAGACAAGAAAATTTTCAATTTTTCAACTTCCTTAATGGTGTAAAAGTTCTAGAGGGGTATTCATAAAATATCAAGAATTTTTTATCAATGACTAATTTGAAGTTACAGGTTCTAAAATAACATGATTTCCATGTTTTGATATAATATTTAATGCATGTATCCTTACAATATATTTCGTCTAAAAATGTATCACATACATTAACTAGGATTTTCTTCTTTTTGAAAGACTTGTGCAGTAAATTTATAGACACGGTGAAGTTTTCAATCATGAATAATGAAATTATTGTCATATTATGTGAATTATAGATGTTATCCATGCCATAATTATTTGATATGATGTTATTATTAATAATTCACTTGTTTAGAGAGATTAAAATATGTGTTCATATACATGACAGATTAATGTACCCTGTAGAATGGTATGTTAATATTTCTGAAAGGGTGCACTAAGAATCAAATTTGGCTAGAAGGTTGTATTGCAGAGCGAAACAATTTTGAAGAATATATCGAATTCTATACTGATTACCTATCAGATATTGATAGAATTGGTCTCCTAATATCTCATAATATTATATGCCTTATGGGTGAAGCGGTTTCTAGAATAGATGTTGTTACAGTTACCATTGAAGAGTGGGATCAAGCTAACCTTTATATTTTACATAATAGTGAATAGGTTTCTCTATACTTTGAAAGTAATTCTTACACATTTTAATCCAACAAGGTATGAAATATTGATATCAAATACACATAATAAATAGTTTATATGATAGTTCCAAGATCATATTTATAAAGAGTTATTTGTAAATATGAATTTAATTATTTAACGACTTCAATGGCCAACCATAGGACCAAATATAAATGTACTATCTTACAATGGTTATTTAATTATATTGATACATTCGATATGAATGAATAAGATGAATTCATTATGATGCAAAATATTGGAGTTACACTTTTGGTGGAAGTAATGTATGTATCTAGTTCAAAGGATAGAAACCCAATTTATTTGAATATGTCATACTTAAAAATCTTCCAAAAAATATGAATTGGATTATACTATATTTTAAGTGACACTTTTCCATTATGAATGGGTTGACAACAGGAGTATAGTTAAAGATGGTGAATTGGGATTTGTGAAGGTGAATTTTAGTGTGTAATGGTATAAGTAAAACCCATTCACATTGGAATCACAAGCAGTGAAAGTATTTTATGTCTCAGATCCAAAAAACAGGAATTGGTCAATTATTCTATTGGCGATTAAAACAATTAGAGGGTTAGATGAAATTTCAATTAAGGGTGACCCTTTGATTGGGAGATCACAATAATTTCATGGTAGTACCAATGTGAGTGTCCTGTGTTTTAGATGGTACCACAAGGAAGAGATTTAGATATTCAATAGAGGGTCCAAATCCCTTCAACCATTAAAGAAAAAAATAGATTTCAATGAATAGGTTAGAGTGTTTTTAATATACTGTGCTTTTAGTATTAATATTATGTGTTCTATACTACATTTAATAATATAAATTTAATTTTTAACTAATCATGAAAATAATGACTTCTTCATGTGTTGGTGTTACCAATCTTGAGGAAGAACAAATTGTTGATGCTGAAACTGAGGAATTGTTAGGGGATCAATAAAATGTGGATGAAAAAAAAATAAGAGTGGTGTAGCATCACCATGTTAACTAAAATTATCAAGGAAAGAATCAAATGTATAAAATTTGAGGTTGGATGGAATCAACATGGAAAACTTGTTGACCTCAACAAGTCAATGTTCATTAGTTGCATTGGATACACAACTCAAATGAATGTGCTAATTGATATAGATATGTAGAACAATTTCATGACTACAATAAATATAACCCTTTGGGAAGATATTAGGCTAATGTTATAATATACATTCTCCATTTTATCAAAAAATAATATAATGAAATGATGATTTACTTTTCAGTATCCCTTGTATAGTTATTTTAGTTTATATGATTTTCATAAGAAATTTTTATTAATGATCACTAGAAAAGATCATAGAGCCTTTTTAACACTTTTAAAAAAGCACCATCTTAGTGATACTATGGGGAAAGTAAACCCGTACCCACTAGTTTTTTATGAACATGTTATAAATGAAGAAACGTGGAAATATTTCATTAGTAATTGTGATGAGGAATAAATTAAAGTGAATTATAATCAATAATATTTTCTTTGAAATTATTTATTTTATCCAATTTGATTCAAAATTACTAATTTATGAAATATAGAAAGGATTATTAAAAATAATCAGTGTGTATTAAAACCAGTGTAACCCTATCATAAAGAAAGGATAGGTTATTCTTTACTTGAGAAGAAAATGGTATGTATTTTAAATCTATAGTAAAAGACTTATATGATATGAAAAAACATATGTTAATTTTTTTATATAAATATTGATGAATTAGAATCCAAATCCACTTCCATCCCACGTCATGTGTTATGGAAGGAGGCTCATGTAAATAAAGAGGGAAAACTGGTAGATAAAAACATACAAGCAGTATGGGAATCATGTATAAGTATTACATAATGGTAATTTGTTATGATTTATAATATAATTACATAAAAATATATATATTTATGTTTTAATTTTTTTTCATGGTTTAGACATGAGAAAATTTATTGACGATAATTGAAGAATATGTACTTTTAGTTACTTTGAAACATCCATAACAATATGGTCTTATTAGAGGTGCAGGTTTTGGAGTGTCGCCTCGAGAAAATTCGAGGAGACAAAGTTGAAAGGAGATATATATGAGATGATGAAAGTAATTCAAGCATAAATAGATTCTTTAAAAGATATGATTGTGTATTCTAGATTTTAATACCAGTACATGAAAAAGGTTCAAAGTGAACCAATACTAGAATAATGATCAGTACATGAAGAGTCACATGACCCCATTAGCTTTGAGTCTAGCCATTCCTATCAACCATCTGCCTTACCTAAGGTAATCAATTTTTTAATAACTCATTTTTCTAAATGTGAAGCAAATAACCATCAATAACATTATATTACTAAAATTCTATAGGGTGAAATTGTATGTAATTTATATCTATGAGCACCCACCCATCACCTTTTGCAAGGGGTATAATGTACAATATCTTGATACATAACAAATAACTCCCAAAAGATCACATGAGAGTAGATGTTGAAGTATCTCATGATCTGCCCACTAATTTTCCTGTTACTCTTGATGATATGGGTGTCACCACTATCAAAAATGTTATTGGAACTTTCATAGCATGGACATTTAATACTATAAAGATACATGAAGATAATGATGTATGTCCTTTATAAAAAAATTCAAATTAAAAACCTTCAATAGCTGATGAAAAAGGGTCTAAAATCAGGTGTGGTATTATAGGTAGAAAAAAACCAAAGGGAAATAGAATTTCAGATCAAGAAAATCGATTAGAACAACTAAGAAATCAAAAGGGCCTTCTGAGAGTACCATCACCCCACCCATTTCACTGCCGCATCTATTAAAATTTCAAGTTCATGCAGGTACAACATTCAATGATGGTAATATGTACTACATAGAATATAAAGAATAAATTTTTAGAGAGGCCATTACAGATGTGATTGGTCTCAAGATTATAAATAAAATTATCAAGTTTGAATAGTTGAGAGTATCATTTGTGAATGAATACATGAGGTACATTTTCATAGTCTATTTTTTCAAAAAATGATATACTATGATCATTACAGTTAATAATTATTCATGTTTTTTATATTCATATATATAACGACTATATAAATGGAAATCCCTGTGAAGAAAGTTTTAGACTCATTAATCTCACTATCATTTCTACGCCACAATTTAATTTGAGTGTTGAAGAAATTGATTAAAAAAGATGAACTAAGCATGAAGTTTGAAAAGAAAATAATAGAATAGATACTCTTCTTGATTCCTATAATGCAGGGGTAAAACTCTATAATCTAATCATATAAAATATATTTTTCTTTTTTCATTACTTTTTTTATGAAGCAACAGATGCTCATTGCACTCAATTTGGATACCCCAAATTTTTATTCCTTAGATTCAAGGAATGTATTTCCAAAAAATCAACCATAAATTATGTACATTTTGAATTTTTAATGTTCTTATATTAACATTTTACATATAAAGTTCAAATTATATGTTTTAGTTTATATTTTAATCAGAATTTTGTTATGATGGGGTGATCTATAAATATCGTCAAAATCATGGTATGAGTTTAGTGACTGAACACAAGAAGCCTATATATTTATTCAGATGGATATATATTAAGGTATATATATTAATATTTATATATCAAAACATATTTCAAATCAATTTACTTATTTTTTCAATTTTTCTACAGTGTCTGAAACAAATAACGAAAATGATTTTTTATATTGTGTTTATAAATTTATGAAAGATATCATCTACCGTCAACAAAATATCATCCCCAAATAGGAATTTCCAAAGGTAATTACCATTTCATTTAAAATATTTGTTAATCATTTTTTGGTTTATATTTTCTCATTACTACCAGGATTTCTAACAGCCTACATACTCAAAAGAAGAAAGGATTTGTTTAGAGATGAGTGGTCAGAGTAGGTGCTGTCAGGATGTTTTTAGACATCAAGTGGAGGTGATTAGATATAATGTTTGTGATCTATTATAGGATATTTTCTTAGAGATACATTTGGGATGTAAAGCATTATTATCATAAAGATTATATATTCTCTTTTCAAAAATAATATTCATGTAGTATTAGAAATCTATTGGTTATATTTTTATTTTTATCCTATATTTGTAATTTCCATCCAAATTTTTTTTTCATATTTAATTCTCCTATCATTCCAAAGTAATTTGAACCCCACCACAAATTTTATACCCCTATTGAGTGAGGATACATAGTTGATTATCCTCTTCAACCTTCGGTTTCTCTAATTGATGAAAATAGTATGAAAGTTTTGATTGAGGGTGTTGAAACTTTAATAGATCATTGTGGTAAACTATTTTATGACCTATCTAGGGAAAAATACCATCCAAAACCTTTAGTTTTTTTTCTTATCAAGGGATATATCCATGATTATTTTGAAATTAAGCTTAGGGAGTGGAAACAAAATCAATTAGATAACAAGCCACATCTTGATGAGAAATCATTTCAGAATATGTTGTACATTCAAATTCACCCTCTTCTTTTATAGATGTAGTCCAATTTCAATTTAACCTTTTAGATACATTTACTAAACCTACATATCATTTCATCACTCTAATCTTCCAATTGTTACTATAATTATTAAATGATTCTAAAGGGTATATTCTCATTCCCCAATTGACCATGCATTTATTTTCAATTGTTCACTAATTTCCTTCTTCTGGGGATAAGATAAGTTGCTATAAACTGCAAACCCTTTTGGTGATGACCCTATAAAGTAGGAAAGATTTGAGTTATTTATCAAGGAGAAGTATCATGGAGGGTTACTCTTTATAGATTTTGGTAGATCTAGTAACATGTATGAATCTTCTTGTGCTTGTGAGAGATTATACTTTGAAGCTATAGCTGAGATAATGGGGAGATGGAAATGGGTCGAGGATACTTCTACCCAAACATTTGAAGACATATTACCAACTTTTGGGATACATTTCACCCCTAAAAATACAATAGTGTGGGTATTAGGGTTTTTTTATTTATTTTAAGAAATTAATGTTCCTTTTTTCATGGTTTTTAGTATTTAATTCAAGCTTGTGTTCCCTTGTGTCCAAGTAGTGTAGGTTTTCAAGACTGAAGATTTAGAAACAAAGAAACCTTACCTAAAATGGGAGGAGTTTCGATGGAAACATTCTCCTATTTTATGAAAGTGCTTTGATATTAGTGAAACATATATAGGGAAGGTGATTTTATGATCCTAGAATCATCATTTTTATTTTGTGTCTTTCTATATTTTTATGGGTTTGTAAAAATGGTATGAGGCCTATTACAGTCACTTCCACCTCCACGGTGGAGAAACAAGATGGATTCATTTACTTTCACATTTGATTCAATGAAATGCATGGAAATTAAAGATACTATAAATAATAATATAGATAACTCACCCATATCTCGAACCAATCACAACTAGAAAGTGAACCTATACCCACAATTTTAAAATGTGGGTATAAACCCTAATATTGTGGTTATAGGCTATACCCACAGTTTTAGGAACTATGGCTAATAGAGGTGTTGGTATAGACCTATACCCACAATTTCTAGACAAACCACGGGTATGGGTCCTGTAGATTTAATGATACCTATGGTTTTCAAAACTATGGGTATAGCTAAACCCAACAGCAAAACTGTACCCACAGTTTTGAGAACCATGGGTATAGGTACCTGCCTCCATTTGGCCGAAGCTGCAGCTACACATCTTCCACCACCACCTAAACTTGTAAATCAAATAAAACACATAGTATACATCCAATATAGTAAAAATATTATATATTTGATATTCAACCAACTGATTGAAAGAATTTTCAAACCATATACAACACTAAAACATACAAAGACATATGCACAAGCAATCAATACAAGTCATGAAAAAACTTCCACAAGTATCCTTCCTACTAAGTCAAAAATGGATTGGATCAATATTTCCCCCATTACCAACATCATCACCATCAACAACATCATAATTAGCATCAAAAACATCCTCATCACCAACAATATCATCTGAAGCAGCACCATCACCAACAGCATCATCAACATCATCATCACCACCACCATTAGCCCCACCGACACTAAGACCCTCATTAGAATCACATGGGGGTCATTTAAAGGGAATATTGATTCCATATATGAATAAATATTACTATAATACTCTAATGTAAGTGATTTAATTATAACTAACATAGCTTTCAAGAAGTGTTTGGTGATCATATTACTTCTTTCATGATCCTATAAAGCTTTTTTTTTTGCCACAGCTGCTTCTGTATGAGCACTTTGCAACTCAAGGGTATGAGAGGTTTGATAGGATCCTAATGAAGACCAATGCCTGGAGGGGATATTTTTTTCCCCTGGTCAACATTAGACTCTCCCCTGGTTCTCCTCACCTAATACCTTACCCAAATGATCTTTTGTCCTGAATTTTTCAACTTCCTTCGCATTGAGGGACTCCATGTAAGACTATTGAAAATATAAAAAATGATATTAAATTGTGAATTTCATATAAATATTTGAAATATAAATAAAAATACTTACAATATTTTCTTGTGTTTTTGAATTTACTACACTTCCATTCTTTTTCTTCCTACTCGAGGAAAATAATTTTTCTTGAGGCACACGGCCTTCAATGTCCAATACCACTTGATGCAAATGAAATTGATTAGTATACACATATTCAGAATACAAAAAATTTATAATCTTGAATAATAATAAAATGGAATAGATTTTAAATGAATGAACAATTCATAAATTTAAACATGTCATAAACATTGATGAAAAAAATCATAAATAAAATCTAATGATAAACACTGTATAATTTTAAATAATCATTATGAAAATTCCATAAATATCATCTATTATTTAGTGATGAAAATGGAAATAAAATCGAAGTTAACACTACCAACATTCATTGAAATTGAATATTACCATAGTAGAAAAATAAGAAAGATTATTTCTAAATCACATGAGGAAAGAAAGGTTCCTAAAAGAGGAATTACTTGGTGCTTCTCATGCTTGGGCATTGTAGTGCACCCCAATGTGTGTAGATACATCATTGACTCTTTGTTTGTTTTTTCAATGCTTCCAAAAAATAAAAATTCAATACAAGTATTAAGAATTAAATTATATATGAAAACTTTTAAAGATTGAAAATACCTTAAACTCATCAGTCTTCTAATATGCAATCATTTTTTGATATTGAGTTTTGGACAGTTAGGGAATATGGGTAAATCCTATAAATGAGAACCAACTCTACTCCTCTAACCAATATATAACTCATGCTTGTATGATTTTCATGACTCCCCAAGATCCATAAACCCTGCAACCTTAGTAGCTTCATCATTAGGAAATTTAAATTGACTATGAAATGAATATGTTAATTCATATAAATGAAACAATAATATAGATATAAATTTATAAAATTTTATTATCCATATCTACGCTCATACTTTGTCCTTGATGTCATTACTGAGATGTCTCCATGAGACCAATTCTACTAGAATGATATCATGGTACTTGGCTAAAGTGGCCATGAAACTTCTACACTACCTATCATTGTTACCTACCATCTAATTTTCTTGATTGTAATCCACTATTATTTGTGTTTTGTGATTCCAAGCTTCCCGCATACGGGTGTACCCACATCACCAACTAGTTGATCCAACTGAATAAGATAAAAGGGAGAAAAAAGAAGAAGAGTAAAATCATGGTATAGTGGTAAAATAATGAAGTGATATAATTTCACACGGTTATAATAAAAAAACTGATGCAGGCTACTCAATAGGCTTTAATGAATCCATGGGATGTCTTAGATCAGTAGCCTCTAAATGATGTGTCTATTCCAATGCATGATCTTTATGATTCTCATGCACTTGAGTGGGAACTAAAGGAACTAAATCATCAGATCCTATATTGATAGGATATGGGTAGTAGGGTTGTGGATACATTAATGGGTATGGAAATGGTATTGGTGGAACCATCCCTATAGGTGGTGTAGAAACGGTATGGGAATAAGAGGCTGAATGATATGATGAAGGAGGAATGGGTAGGAACATCCTTACAGGAGATGTAGACATGGTATGGGAAGAATATACTAAGTTAGATGATGATGGAGGCATGGGTAAGAACATCTCTGTAAGCGGTGTAGACATGGTATGGAAAGAAGAGGTTAAATGGGATGATATTGAAAGCATGTGTGGGAATATCCTTGGAGGCTCAAGATAATGATGGAAAGGTGTAGAATATAGGGTATTTTCTGGTGGTTTGGGGTGGGAATGTGTAATATGAGTGCTCTGTCTAGGTCTGGGAGCATCCCCGCTCGTACCCATGCGGTAGGATGAGGAGGATTCAAATCAAGGGATATTGAATTTCCCTAAAATAAATTTGATAAATAATATGAAAATTTTATTATATGTAATGTAGAAGAAAAATATTAAAATTATTATACTCACTAAGGGAACTATAGGAGCTAACCCATGCTCGTGCCTCTGTTGAACAGCATCAGATAATCACTTCCTTTAAACTTCTTTCATAATCTGCATAAGAAGGAAATGTAAAAAATTTAGAAATGGTTTTTAAAAATCATGCATAAAACTTAGAAGTCAAAGAATTCATAAAAAAATATGAAAACATGTTTTAGTAACAATTATTTAAAACCAAGTTATACATTTTTAAAAAAAACTTGTTTTAAACCCAGTTTTTTGAATTAAAATAAATCTAATTAAATGTAACAAAACCAAACAATACTGAAACATACATATCATTCCAAACTAAAACTAAATTAAAGTAATTATAGTAATACCAACTTGAGAAACTCATTTAAAGGTAAAATAAATGAACTATAAACATATATGTTTGTTTCTATATATTACCCACCACTACTTCAGGTTCAACATCAATTCTCACAAAGGGACAATTTGAGTCATCAAATGCAATATTTTGGTCAACATCAATTGGGGAATCAATGGTGTCAATTTCATCCCCAGCATAATGAAAAATATTTCTTGGGATTACTTCATTAATGGAACTGTAATCATGTCTCAGATGATCTTTCACATAAAACATTTTTTTTCCATTGATGCCAAAATGTATGGTTCATAGGTTGCCAAGAATCGACTCATATCAATAACTCTGAATCCATAATCATCAATAAATGTACCTTTTTGTATTATTGAGTCAAACCATTTATATTTCATCATAGTGACTCGACCTCGAGAGTAGTAATACAATAACAATATTTTCTCAACAATTCCATAATAATACACATCTTCATATCTGGGCCAACTATCTGATGAAATAGTATAATAGTATGTTGTAGAAGTTAACATAATTACATCATGTTGTGTTCTCATTTTCACTACTCGATTAGTTATAACAAATTTATACCCATTGATTATTAAAGATTTTCATTCACGCGCCAAATAATTAGGACCAAAATCCAACACTCTTAATTCTTCAGAAACAAAGTCAACAGGTAAACTCAATACCTAAAATATATATGAATAATCCAATTAAATGGATATCTATATTTTAAGTTAATTTAAGTAATGGTCATACCTTTGATTCTAACAAAGTAGGAAACTATTGGCTATATAAAGCCTCTCTCATTCTCAAAGGAAAAGATCGATGAACTCTACTTATAATTTGTTTATGTTCCCTACATAAAATGATAATAAAATTAGAAGGTATATGAGAAATTACATAGTATGAGATAACATATAAATATCAAAATTACTTACTTTATATAGTCATCGGACAAACTACAGTTAAACAAGACTGTGTAATGTGTCATATCCCGCTCTTCAAGAATCAATGTTGCCAATGTATATGACACAGGAATTCCTTTTATTTGGGGAAGAGATGAAAATGAGGACTCAATTTTCCCATACTTATCATATTCATTTCTCATCATCTGGTTATGTCTTGTACTCACATCATACAAATACATTGAACAAAAATCCATACATTCTTGAGCCAAATAGCCTCTCACAACTAAACCTTCGAGATGATTCTTGTTTTGGACATAATATTTCATTATGCGCATATTTCTTTCCATAGGATACATCCACCAAAAAGCAACAAGTCCCCCGATAAGTGTTTCAGTTGGAATATGAACTATTAAATTCAGCATGCAGATGAAAAAATGAGGGAGGAAAAAAAATCCAACTCACACAAAATTAATGGTACCTCTTGCTGAATTTTTATCAAGAATGGCTTGGAAAACCTTTTAGCACAAAGGTATCTAAAAAATGCCACAAGCGAATCATTTTCACCCTTATATTATTGGATATAAAATGCCAAATTAAATTTGGAATCAAATCACGAAGAAGGATGTGATAATCATGAGTTTCTAGGGATTTTAGTTTTAAATACCTTCTGTTGACTCATTTAGATATGATTTTGGAATATCCATAAGAAAACTTGATATTCTTTAATACTTAGAGAAATTGATTTTTCTCTAATAGTGTCATCACGTAAGAAGCACAAGGAACTTTTTTTTGTTTTCATTGATACACACAGGATGCAGTTCTGGTCAAATACCCAAATCCATCAAGTCCTGATGAGATTAGAAGTCATCTTTGGTATTCCCCTTGATATTTAGAAGTATTAAAAGCATAATTTCACAAATACTTTTCTCAATGTGAATTACATCTAAAAATGAAGTAATTAATTGGTAAACTAATATGGAAACTCAAAAAATATACTTCTCTTTTTCCAATTGTAAGTGCCTTTAATGTCAACATTCTTACTATTTTCATATTTTATC
Organism: Viscum album; assembly: GCA_963277665.1. NCBI lineage: Eukaryota > Viridiplantae > Streptophyta > Magnoliopsida > Santalales > Viscaceae > Viscum > Viscum album. Next base: position 573,173,085 of record OY728139.1, read on the forward strand.
TGACCATTCCCTAATGAAAAACTGAAATATTTCAATTCATTAAGCACATAACTTCATAAAATATGTTGATGTGGCTGTTTAATGTCAACAGTATTATCAATCCTCTGGTGATTATTCTGGTATTGATGATCCATTCGCAAGAATCATCAATGCCCCATGAAACTAAAACTATGGTGATATTTAAGCCTTCTCAATCATGTATTCTTCATACAAATAGGACGTGATAGTTTTCCCTTCATGCACCAACCATACATCATTTCATAATGAAGGAAATCCTTCATAGTCTATAAAAGGGTAGCATGCATTTGAAATATATTTCTTGAAGAAGCATCGAATGTACACACACCCATATCCCAAAGCTGTTTCAACTATCTTATTATAGGTTACAAGTAGATGTCTATATCATTTCTGGGATCATAAGTTCTATATATAAGTGTACTCAAGAAAGCGAAAGGTTTTTTCATACACATCCATAGAGTAAGATTATAAACATGAATAAAAATTGGCCACGTGTTGTGAGTAGTAAGCATCTGACCGAACAGATTAAAACCATCATAGGATAGACCCAACCTAACATTACATACCTCATATTCCAAATCAGGGTATTATGCATCAAATTAACACCACATTAATCCATTTTTATGATGAACCAACTCATCATTACCTTTAATTCTCTTAGCATCATTCTAGCACATATTGGCTTATATTTCTGCAGACATGAAGATATTTTGAAGCTTTGGAATCAATGGAAAGTGCCACAGTACTTTCTATGGAACACGAGATGGTGTTCCATATACATTTTCTTTTCATAGAGATGTATCACATTATTTAAAATCATTAAGGTCATTAATTTCCTCCCAAAATAAACTAGAATATTCCGGACAAGCGTGAACTTTATTAGTAAAATATCCTAGATGATTAATTAACTTCCATGCCTCATAATTATTTGAGGGAATATCTACACCATTAGGAATAAAGTCCTTCAAAAGGTAAGAATATAATCAATGGAAGTATTATAAATTTCATACATGGTATTTCTATGATATAACTGCATTAAAAATTCTAACTTGGTCATTTTAGTACATTCTTGATATACTGGAGTTATGGCATCATCCATTAAATTTTTCACTCTCTCAACATCATAATCTTTAGTATTTTCCTCATGCGTATTGATATCATTTCATTCTTTAATTGGCATATTATCTCTCTCGTGATGATGCACAAATGGTAACTAATCAAATATCAAATTCTCTATACTAATTCTTTCTTTTTGTTCGGGAATAGTATAAGATTGTCCCGTCTCTCCATGGTGATACCAAACATAATAGTTTATTTAAAATCCATATTTTCTTATATGGAATCTAATATCTTACCATATTAACCATGGTCTTCCAACACAATTATAGCATAGACACTATATAAAACCTCCATATGAAGCATTGTTAAATAAAATATCTAAAAAAATCCAAATTATTTTGAAACTCAGTTGAAATATGATCTGAATAACATCTAGTTTTATTCATTCTATTATAAGGACAAAAAAATATGTTTCAATCAACATTATAAACCATAATTAAAAAAATCATTATAACCAATTTTAATATTAAAGTCATCAAAGCATACTAGTAGCTAAAAAAACAAAGAATAAGAGAAATAACATATACTATGAGCCATAATTATAGATAACGAACCAAGGTGGGTATCCTAGAAATTTAAGAATTCGCTATCATGGTCATTATCCAAACATCTCCCCAGGAAGATCAAGAGGTGGAACAAACTAGAATGAAATGAAAAAATAAACATTTTTCATAAGGTTTTATGAAATGAAATGAAAACACATCAAAAGTGTGTTAAAAATATTTTCTAGTATTTTCATTAAATAGTAACAATCACTTTGAAAATTTTTTTCCCTAGAAAATACCTCTTTTAAAAACCACCATTTTAAAGTTCTACTTTAAAATCACATCACAGACACCCCTTTCTAAAATACTAATTTCCAACTCAAAAGATGATTCTAACATCAAAAAACTTTGGAAAATATATTTGAAAACTATCATTTCTATAAAATTTTATATATTATCCTAAAACTTTGTTTTTAAAACCAATAGATACTCGTAGTTTCATTAACAAACAAAATATGCTTTCCTATGAAAGTTATTCCAAAACTATTTTGGAAGCCCGCGGGGGCTGGGTGAGTTGGTTCAAGGCGGTGGCGACCCGTCGCTGAGGTTCCGGGTTCGAGTCCTCACAAAGGCAACGCGCACCATTTGTCAGCGAACCTCTCGTCCCCTCGACTCCGTGGGAACTGGCCCAAGCCCAAGGGTTGGCCACCTTGGGCCTAGCTGGGGGCGTGTGGCGCGCAGGTGGGCAGGCCATCCCTATACCTCATTACCCATACAACACGTTTTCCTCACAAAGGCAACGCGCACCATTTGTCAGCGAACCTCTCGTCCCCTCGACTCCGTGGGAACTGGCCCAAGCCCAAGGGTTGGCCACCTTGGGACTCGCTGGGGGCGTGCGGCGCACAGGTGGGCAGGCCAGCCCTATACCTTGTTACCCATACAACACATTTCCTCCCATGTACCGCTCGTCTTGCCGGGTCACCTGGTGTCTCACCGGGTGGGCAGAATGGGCGCACTTCACCTGGCTGACGGATTGTTGTGACGAACCATCGTCGATCGAGGTGTTACCCCGTGGGACGCAATGTCATCTCGGCTGGCAACGGCTCCTCCCCGGCTGGTGCATCCCCGGATGATCTCTTCGTGGGGAGGGGGGTTCTTGAGTGTGGAGGGTTCGAAAAGGCCACTCTCGGGAATTCCCTTCTAAAATATATATATATATATATATATATATATATATATATTTTTTGGAAACAATATTTTACACTTTAAAGAACACACCATTTAAAACTCATTTAAAAATAGTTTGAAAGAACTATATGATTATAATTTCTCTTTATTTATTTTAAAATACCAGATTAAAACATAGAGATGTAAACCACACACAAATAATAAGGAAGCGCATAGTTAAGAACCACTGTGTCAATCCACACAAAAAGGGTAAACAGTAAGAACATAGGTTCTAGAAAATAATCTAAGAATAAGGGGATACAGTTGATAAACAAGATAAATCCCCTAAATTGATCCTAAAATGTATCCTAGTGAAATGGATGTTACAAATTGACTTTAAAAAATGGGTTCTAGCATGTCTTAGAATAACCCTAGGTTCCTGAATTACATTGTATGCCAATATAATTTGGAATCTCACCCTATCTCTGGGAGAAATTTCTAATATATGGGATCCCTTTCTCCTGGTCAATGTTCCTTGAAAACATGACCCTATGCTGTCACATCCTGATCTTGGGTACTCCTTTATTTTACTATTTTCTTTATCTTGAATCCTTTTGGCCGAGGTTCGGGTTGAGCCTGGTTGAAATTTTTGAAATTTTGGAAGTTTGGGTGAATTTTGAACATGTGCATGGGAAGCGCACAGTTAGTGGAAACTGTGCAGCCCATCCCAAGTACTCATGAGGCAGGTCCTGGTGTTGGACAGAAGCTACCACACAATTTTATCACAGTCGGTCAAACAGTGTGGTCTGGTCGTGCGGTCAGTCCTCTCCTAGGAAGAAGCAACCACACGGTTTGTGCATGGTAGGCCAAACCATGTGGGTTGTTCATATGTTCAGTTCCTACTTGGGCAGTGGCTACCACACATTTGGGGCATGGTTTAGAAAATCGTATGGCCAAACCATGCGATCGGCCTAGATATTTAAAACTTAAAAATTCCTAATCTACACTCTCCCCCTTTTACCCTAATTTGGACCCCTTCCCCTTGGTTCATTTTTGGCACATGAAGGAAGGCCCCTAGCCCCCTATCCTTGGTTCCTCCTCCTCCATGGATTTCCCCCATCAATCTAAGGTAAGTTTTTAGGTTTTTGTCCATTTTTCTCCCATTTCCCTTCTCCTCTCTTAATTCTTTGGTTTTCCTTTGGGTATTTCTCTCTTAGTCAAACCCTAATGGCTAGGGTTTATGTGTGGGTTGTGTTTATTTGGATCTAGGTTGTGTGGATCATCCTTGGGGCCCTAATCTCCCTTCTTTAAAAGTTTTGTCATGTTTTCATACCATTGAGGTAAGTGTTTCCATATGTTTCCTTTCTGATGCATTATATTGATGCTTGAGTACTTTCAATTAATTCTTAAACATGGTTCACACATTTATAATGAACATGGTTAGTTTATGGTAGTGTTTTCTCATTGTTATAAATTGTTAAAAATGTATTTTTAAAGTGATTAATGAAATATGCCTAAGTGTATGTGCATTTAAGGTGTTTGTTGAACAGTCATGTGCCCCTTTAAAATGAAATTGGGTATTTTGTGAGGTGTTTGGACTTATTTATGTTATGATAACATTATTGGATTTTTACTTAGTGATTGTATGTGTGAATTGGTGATTTCTTAAGTCATGATGCTTATTTGTGGCTTATTGTTTTGGTTGGAAAATACGTAGTGTTCTTTTAGAATTTGTTTTTGGAGAAATGTCATGGATGCTTATGGTGTACCATTTTATGTGGGCATATACATGTGTGAACCGGGTGAACACATGGATATCCCAACAAATGATAATAGTCTTGGATGAATTTTCCAAACTTATAAACCAGGTTTTCAAAACACTTACCCCTCCCCTTTCTCTCCCTCTTTCAAACTCTTGGTCCTTCACTAAATGTCTTTTTGTCTCAAGTAAATCTAATGTGGTTTTAAAGGTTATGTTTAATATTATATATCATTCGGTATTTTATAGAAGGTGGTTGGTTTCTAAATGATATAGAAGCCCATTTGGAATCTTTAAGTGCATTTTTTATTTTCATCTTGGTCTTGAAATAAATTTTGATTTAGAATAAAGGTTTGTTTGGCATTGCGCTCTTTAAAGTAGTTGTTTGTGCTAATTTTAAAAATAGTTGAGAAATGTTTTGAAATTTTATTTGATGTGGACATGATATAAGGCCTGGTTATCACCCTATTTCATCTTAGATATAAAATGTGATTTTGAAAGTGTAAATGCCCGGTTGGAATATTTGAAAGTTTTAAACAAGGTTTTATAAGGGCATGTGATGTGACGGACCAGTTGGTGCTTTTAATGACTTATTGTATGATGGTAAATTCTATAGATGGATTTCCCTATATGGGTTATCGTATAGGTGGTGTTTGTGTTTGGGGTAGACAAGTGTGGTGATGATAGTTAAGGTGAGTCGCGTGTGTGAGGGCCTCCTACTTACACAATATATTTTTACCATAGGTTTCCTGGGTACCTTTTAGAGGGTACAGTGATGGTTCCTGATTGATCTCGATTAAATAGATTGTTACTCCCTGGATTAGATGAGAGGCCAAGTGGGATGTGTCACTATATTGGTTAGTTGAGGGAGGCCAATTGGTTATTGACTAGGGAGCTTCATCATACGTCGGAAGGTGGTTCTAAACCGAGTACGTCCAAGGATCACTCTAGGGATGTTTAGGAAATACCCATGGTTACTAAATTGTTTGTGCTTGTTTTTTTCTATTATGTTTTATTCACATATTTCACTACTTAGTTATTTTCAACATAACCTGGTATCATTTTTCTTAGGCAACTGGCTTGGGATTTGGTTTCTAAAATGATGAATTATTTGAAAATAAAAAAGGGTGTTGTGTTATACTTTAAAAAGGGGGAAATGTTATTATTTATTAAAATGTGAAAACCCTATTTTTATATGTGTATTTCAAACTAGTGTTAGTGGATTTATTTTGGGAAATGAAATGTATGGATTCTTTGGTGGTTGTCTACTAATCTATTTAGCTCACACCCTACTTGTACCTTTTAGTGTTGGTAGACCTAATTTGTTTTGTTGGTTCGAGTTCCTTGTTCGAGTTTCCTTTGTAGCTAGTCGGTTGCTGGATGGTGGTGACCATGTGGTCATAGGAAGATTGTGTTGGTAGCGGTCTGGTTTTTTTTTTTGAGTTTCAGTTTTGTATTTAGTTTTCCATTTGTTCAATTGTTGTAACAGAATCTATTTATACACATTTATTTGGGATTCAGTAGTTAGTTTTGTTGCTTGTTCTATTTATTTTATTTGATACTAGTTATTGGGATGAAATCATTCCCACTCCGTTTATATTTGATTCCCAACACTATTTGTTAGCTCGTGGGTATTGGGAATTCCATTCAGGCCATGTTATGGACCGGGTCGGGTGTCAGGTTGGATGGAATCCTGGCCCGGTTCGTGAAAAAATGGTATCAAAGGAGAATCTTTTTATTTGGGGTGCCTGGTAGTTAGAGATTAGGACTATCGGGACTTAGGAGGCAGGTGTGGGAAGATATTTATGAAATCTTTCTCATTCTGATCCTTGAGTTACCATGGGTAGTCCTAGATTTTAGTCTTTTGTCTTTGTTTTGGATTGAGGGGTGACAATGCAGGTGATCCAGTGTTATGTCATGATCTCACATAGAGCAGTGACTCGTGTGGAGTCTGATTACACGGTTAAATATCCTCCTAGTTTTCTATTCATACTTAGGGAATGGCCCACTACCATGTCACCAGGTTAAGCATAACTACTAGATCCTCATTCAGGTGGTTGGCATGAGTTGTGTCTTCTTTCGGCATCAGTTGATGTGAGTAATCTTTTAAAATGAAAATGGATTTTGAAATTGAAATTATTTCTTTCAAATGGTTTTGGATTGGAAAAATGGGATTAAAAGGAAAAAAAATTGGATTGAAAATTTGGTGAATTATAAGGTTTTGATAATGAAATAGTAAGTGTAACCCTTGTTGTTCCTTATGAACATTTTCACATGTGAGGGTATGTGTAGAAAGTGTGTGTTGGCATGTGTGGATGGAAATGGATGAACACATGTGTAACAGTTTGTGGGATGACATGGGTGTGTATTTGAGATTAAATTATTGGCCTTATTATTTTCCAACGTGATTTTGAAAGGGTAAAATGATTCTTGAAATTGGTTTTTGTTTTATAATATAGGTTTTGTTTTGTGAAAAGTGTCTTTTGTGTTTGTAAAGTAGCTTTGAAATGAGGTGGTTTTGAAAATTGAAAAGGAAATAGAATTCTCAAAAAGATGATTTTTTTGTTTCATTCATATGTGTTTGGTTTGTGAGCCTTTTTTTGGCTCAAGATGTTCTTTTTTATTGTGCCTTGGACTGATGATGGTTTTGAATTGGTGTTCTTTGTATTGTTCAAAATATGTCACCTAGAAAAGTCCCCAAAATTTCTAATGATTCATGCCCAGTTTTTTATTCTTATTGATTTTTTCCTATTCTTCATGGTGATCGAGTTCTGTTAGTGGCAGTGGAGTGGTTTGAGGAAGTTGAGTGTCTCTTCAAATTGTTGGGAACTCATGAATCTGTTAGAGTTTGTGTTGTCTTGGGTTTGTTTGAGGGTATAACTTTGGACTAATAGGAGTTGTTTGCTCTATTGTCGATGCAAGTTAGCATAAATTGGGTGGTATTTAAGTCCATACTTGTCTTATGGTTCATACCTAAGGAGGTGAATATGGATAAAAGGGAAGAGCTCATGAGTATTCAACAAGGCCAGCAGAGGTTGAAGGCCTATGTTGACCATTTCAAGGAGATGGTTTCCTTTTCTCTGAAGGTAGTTTCACAGGATATGTTGACGGATTATCTTTTCATGTGGTATCTTTTCCAGAGATCAAGGAGCGATTTCTCTCCTCTAGGGATCTTCATTTTTAAGAAGTTGTTGGATGAAGCATTCTTAGCTGAGTTGGTTTTTGAAGAAAAGGTAGTTGGAAATCTGGTGTCTCTCATTGTTTGTGAGGGTTACCCATCTAGAAAGAAGGGTGTGCTAGAGGAACTTGTTTCTGAAGAGTCTCCTCCATTGGGTCTAATTTACAGTTCTTTAGGTCATTCGGTTATATACCACCAATGTGGCCGATTCAGGCATTCGAAGTCATCTTGTCACAATCCTCCAAAAACATGCCATCGTTGTGGCTATCTGGGTTATCTAGAGAGTTTTTGTAGGAAACATCGCCTGAAGAAGATGTTGTGATCAAAGGATGTCAGTGCCTGAGCTGCTTTGGTGGTGGCGTAGTGGTGCAGGGTTGAGGGTCATAACAAACGGTGTTCGGTGAGGTCTGGGGTTCGATTCCTGGGAGCCCACTCTTGGGGGAATTTTCGCCTCCCATGTACCACTTGTCTTTCCAGGTCACCTGGTGTCTCATCGGGTAGGCAGAATGGGCGCACTTCACCTGGATAACAGATTTTTGTGTCGAACCATCACTGATCGAGGTGTTACCCCATGGGACGCACTGTCATCTCGGCTGGTAACGGCTCCTTCCCAGCTGGGGCTTCTCCAGAAGACCTCTTCGTGGGGAGGGGGGTTCCAGAGTGTGGAGGGTTTGATAAGGCCACTCTCAGGGATTTCCTTTTCTAAACATGATGTCAGTGACTGACTATGAGTCAGGAGATGCTTTAGTCATCATGGCTCCATCCATATGCCTTAGAGTGAATTTCGTGAACAGTCAAGAGTTATCAGGGGTGTGTGAAACCTTAGCCCAGTTTTTGTTTTCTGTGCTTAGATGGAGACATTTAAAGTTGTCTTATTCCTATTTCCCTACTGTTGTAAGTTCATATTTCATTATATAAGTGTAATGAACTTATTATTTCATGATCTAAATGGTTGTGTTCATATGAATTTGGATTCAAGAATCATTCATTTAATCAACCTTTGTGTGGGTTGGTCTCGGTTTTATTAGTGACTGTTTAGAGATTCTTGAGTTTTATGGAATTGATGGGAGGTGTTTCTGGTTCGCTATTTGGTTTGAGTTTATTTTCGTGGGTATAATCTCCCATTGTGTTGGGAGTCTTAGATCAGCATGGGAAATTATTAGTTCTTATGGTGTTGTTGTTTTCCCTTGTACAGAGGGTTTTTGGTTCTTGTAGGGAGTCCCCTTGTTCCCAGGGTCCTGGTTTTCTAGGTTGCCTCATAGTGAGTTTTTCATTTAAGTTTTGGTGGTGGTGTTTGGGTTTTGAAGTTCCCATGTTAGTTGGGTTCTTATGGCGGGGAGAATCCCCTCATGTTATCCCCTCATTCTCATGCTATGGTTTCTTCTTAATCAGTCGGGTGTGACTTGTGGAGTGAATGGTCACCCTGAGGTTCGTGGTTTCCCCTCAGTTTTGATTGGGCATGGATTCGAGTTTTGATCATCTTTTTACTGGGTGAATTTCATAGGGTAGAAATTTTCTATGGTGGGGAGAATTATAATACCCCAACCTTAGATACTCCTTTATTTTACTCTTTTATTCATCTTGAATCTTTTTTGTTGAGGTTCAGGTTGAGCCCGGTTGAAATTTTCAAAATTTTGGAATTCCAAGTGAATTTTGAACCTATACATGGGCAGCACACGATTAGTGAAAACTGTGCGGCCCAGTCCAGGTACCTGTGTGGAAAGTACTAGTGTTGGAAAAAATCTACCGCACAGTTTAAGCACAGTCGGTCTGGTATGGTCATGCGGTCGGTCATATCCTAGGTAGAATCTACCATTCAATTTTTGCAAAGTAGACCAAACCATGTGGGTTGGTTTTGTAGTTGGTTCCTGCTTGGGAAGTGGCTACCGCATGGTTGGCGCACAGTTTAGTAAATCATGCAGCCAAACCGTGCGATCGGCCCAGATCTTTAAAACTTAAAAATTCCTAATCAACCCTCTCCCCATTTTTACCCTAATTTGGACCACTTCCCCTTGGGTCATTTTTGGTGCATGAAGGGAGCTCTCTATCCCCCTCTCCTTGTTCCATCCTCCTCCATGGATTCTCCCCCTTCAATATAAGGTAAGTTTTTAGGGTTTTTGTCTATTTTCCTCCCCTTTCCCTTCTCCTCACTTGATTATTTGGGTTTCCTTTGGGGATTTATCTCTTGGATGAACCCTAATGGGTAGGGTTTATGTGTGGGTTGTTTTTATTTGGATCTAGGGTGTACGGATCATCCTTGGGGCCTTAATCTCCCTTCTTTGAGAGTTTTGTCTTGTTCGCACACCATTGAGGTAGGTGTTTCCATCTGTTTCCTTTCCAATGCATTATGTTGATTCTTTAGCTCTTTAAATTGATTTTTAAACATGATTTTTACATTTATAATTCACATGGTTAGTTTATGGTGGTTTTTTATCATTGGTATAAATTGGTAAAAATATATATTTTAAAGTGATTCATGAAATATGCCTAAGTGTATGTACATTTAAGGTGTTTTTTGAAATTCCATATTCCCATTTAAAATGAAATTGGGTATTTTGTGAGGTTTTTAGCCTTATTTGTGTTATGATAACATTGTTGAATTTTTATTTGGTGATTTTATGTGTGAATTGGTGATTTCTTAAGGAATCACTACTACAACCTTCCCCTTTATCAGCGCTAAAAACCGGCATTAACAGCACTAGAAAAGTGTTGTTAATGTTGGCGTAGATAAAGGGGGGTCCCCTTTATCAGCACTTATTTTAGCGCTAATAAAGGTATCCTATATCGGCGCTTGACAGAGCGCTGATAAAGGTTTCCTTTATCAGCGCTCCTCTAGCACTGTTAAAGGTGTCCTTTATCAGCGCTAAAAAAGCACTGATAAAGGCCCCATCGCCTGCACCTACAAAACAGTACCTGCACAAAGTAGCACATGCACACCTGCACACCATAGCACCCTCACCCAATATTTTGACCGACAACGGTATATACATTTACTTAACATCATGAATACAAAAAAACGCATTTCTATATACATTTCAAACATTGTTTTACATGGTTACATTTAAAATTATTCAACAACAGTTCTAAACATTCATGTTTCATCCTTTGATATCCGTGATCCGCTCTCGACGGTATTTGTTGCCAAACAAAGCATCTGAACTCAAGGGAAAAAATTCACCTATATAAGAAAACAAATATTATGTTAGTAATGCAATAATGAAAGAAATTAAAATAGTAATATGAAAGAATACATTAATATGGAAATGTGAAACTAAAATATGAAATTTTAAACTCAAAAGTTTTCATTTTCATAACAATGAAAGGGAATAATGTAAAATCAATATGTTTTTGATTGATTTATCTCATTTAATAAATACTGATTCTTTATCTAATGAAAAGCTTTACCGGTCACACCATGCGTCGGTCGGATTGAGGTGTGGTCGATTCGTACACTTCACAAATGACTCGTGGATCGTTGCCCTAAAGTATCAAAACAATCCGAACGCGTTTTCTCGGTTTGGCGTATGTCATTGGTGTTGTTTTCCAAAGTTTATCTCAATTTGAAACTGATATGAGACACTTTTAGCCATACCGGTCACACCGTGCGTCGGATTGAGGTGCGGTCAATTCGTACACGTCACAAATGAATCTTGGATCGTTTTCCTAAAGTATCAAAACAATTATAACGCGTTTTCTCGGTTTGGCGTATGTCATTGGTGTTGTTTTCCAAAGTTTATCTCAATTTGAAACTGATATGAGACACTTTTAGCCATACCGGTCACACCGTGTGTCGGATTGAGGTGCGGTCGATTCGTACACATCACAAATGACTCGTGGATCGTTTTCCTAAAGTATAAAAACAATCCGAATGCATTTGATTGGTTTGCCGTATGTCATTGGTGTTGTTTTCTAAAAGTTTATCTCAATTTGAAACTGATATCAGACACTTTTAGCCATACCGGTCACACCATGCATCGGATTGAGGTGAAGTCGATTCGTACACATCACAAATGACTTGTGGATCATTTTCCTAAAGTATAAAAACAATCCAAACGCATTTGATCAGTTTGGCGTATGTCATTGGTGTTGTTTTCTAAAGTTTATCTCAATTTGAAACTGATATCAGACACTTTTAGCCATACCGGTCACACCGTGCGTCGGATTGAGGTGCGATTGATTTTTACACATCACAAATGACTCGTGGATCGTTGTCCTAAAGTATCAAAACAATCCGAACGTGTTTTCTCTATTTGTCGTATGTCATTGATGTTGTTTTCCAAAGTTTATCTCAATTTGAAACTGATATCAGACACTTTTAGCCATACCGGTCACACCGTGCGTCAGATTGAGGTGCGGTCGATTCATACACGTCACAAATGACTCGTGGATCGTTGTCCTAAAGTATCAAAACAATCCAAACCCGTTTTCTCAGTTTTTAGTATTTCATTGGTGTTGTTTTCCAAAGTTTATCTCAATTTGAAACTGATATCAGACACTTTTAGCCATATCGGTCACACCGTGCGTCGGATTAAGGTGTGGTCGATTCTTACACGTCACAAATGACTCGTGGATCATTTTTCTAAATTATCAAAACAATAAGAACGCGTTTGCTCTATTTTCCGTATGTCATTGAAGTTGTTTTCCAAAGTTTATCTCAATTTGAAACTGATATCAGACACTTTTAGTCATACCAGTCACATCGTGCGTCGGATTGAGGTGTGGTCGATTCGTACACGTCAAAAATGACTCGTGGATCGTTGTCCTAAAGTATCAAAACAATCTGAACGTGTTTTCTTGGTTTTCCATATGTCATTGGTGTTGTTTTCCAAAGTTTATCTCAATTTGAAACTGATATCAGACACTTTTAGCCATACCGGTCACACTGTGCGTCGGATTGAGGTGTGGTCAATTCGTACACGTCACAAATGACTCGTGGATTGTTGTCCTAAAGTATCAAAACAATCTGAACGCGTTTGCTCGGTTTGGCGTATTTCATTGGTGTTGTTTTCCAAAGTTTATCTCAATTTGAAACTGATATCAGACACTTTTAGCCATACCGGTCACACTGTGCGGTCGATTGAGGTGTGGTCGATTCGTACACATCACAAATGATTCTTGTATCGTTGTCCTAAAGTATCAAAACAATCCGAAAGCATTTCCTCGGTTTGGCATATGTCATTGGTGTTGTTTTCCAAAGTTTATGTCATTTTCAAACTAAGTAGTAGGAATTCACTAATCTAAGGATATGAAACATAAGAAAGGGAGATCATAGATTCTCAATAAGTTTAAATGGAGATATCAATGACCATATAAAGATAACATAAGTATTAGGAATTCACCTTCATTTTCCTATTTGTTTAAATTCTTCCATCAGGTACGATGCCCATTCGTTTCTAAAGACATTTATATGATCTTCTGAATATGAGTTTTTGCGACAGTCGTAGTAGTACTGAAAAAATATAAATACACAAAGGATTAATAATTATTTTAAATAAAGTAGTAATTATTTTCAAAAATACCTCTTCAGGGATGCTAGTTTGTTCATGAAATATGATCTCTTTCATAAATTTACAAACATAATAATCGCAGTCCTTGTCATTTGTTTGTTTCGGACACTGTAGAAACATCGAGAAAAATAAGTAATTTGTTTTGATATGTATTTGGATAGTGAAATATAATTATATATACTCAGATACTTCTCCATTTGTAGATCTTGTGGGCATTGTCGTCCTTATGCCCTGGATTCATTCCAGCCTTTAGACGATATTCATACACCGCCCTATTATAACAAAATCCTCATTAAAAGATAATATAAATTATATAACTAGATATTTAGTTTTAAAATGTTGGATCTAGTGTATTAAAAATTGACAATCGCCATCATTTGTGGTCGGTTAGTTGGATATCCATGCAGTGAATCCAGAAAATAAATCTTTGGAGTATCCAAATTGACTGCAATGAGCATCCAATGTTCCCTAAAAACACAAAAAGAAATAATTACTGATAGAAATGAAAATATAATTGATATGATTAAAATTTAGAGTTTTACCCTTGCATCGTTGGTATTAAAAAGATCCTGTCAATCGTAATTCTTCTTTGAAACGTTCTGAGCAGATTTGACATTAATTCAGCCTGAAAATTAGAATCTATTTCTGTTCGTTGTGTAGAAATGGTGTGAGGACTAACGAGTCCAAATTTGTATTCATGGGAAAATCCCTTCAATTGTTTTTCATATATACGCCTGTGAAAAATATGAGATGTATTTATCCATAATTATCAAAGTATATCAGCTTCTGTAAAATCAAATCATGAAAACATACCTCATGTATACATTTATAACTGAGGCGCCTAGCCAGTCGTATGTGATGATCTCAGAAACAGCGTCTGCACTAACGAAATCTATTGTTTCCTCTTCGTACATATCTTTTTCACAAACAATTGTATGACTCTTTTCGTCTTTCATTTTTGTATCCACGTGCAATGATATTAAATGTGGATATAGAACGGGCAGGGTGAACGCGCTCTCAGTAGATCGTTTTGATCGGTTGGTTGATCCAATTTTGGAGCTGCTATTTCATTTTAGCTTCTCCATTTTATCCTTCTGTAATAACATTCATCATTTCAGCCATTTTCTAATTTAATGTTAAAGGTTCTGCTTGAAAAATGAACTGGAAATGAATACCTCATCCTCGACATGTTTTTTTACAAGATTCGACGGCCATGCAACGAATGTTCCAACAGCTTTTTCCACTGTATGAATGTCATCATCGTCATTTGGCACGGGTAGCTCGGCGCTCGGCTCATGAGCTACGTTAATCGACACTTTTACATGACCGGTTGGAATTGGTCTGGAGTGTAGCGTGTCACTCTGCATATTGAACACTATAGCCCTCGCTACAAGGCGATGGGTGGGAGTTGACAGATATAAACCACAGTCATTTTCACCCTAAAGAATATCATTACATGAAAGGTATCAGTGTCTATGTGATTCACATCTCACAAAAACGAATATCATAACATTGATTACCTCGGTTAAGTCAGGTCTTTAAGGGGAATGGCTCGCCTCAAAGCTGGTGAGGGGTGGATCTTCTCGCGGTGGTTGTTCTTGAGTTGTTTGTTCTTTTCGCCTCTCCTCCATCAAACTCTTTAGCATCTCTCCCTGAGTTTGGATTAGTTCTTCAAGGGTATCTACTTTATCTCTAATTACATGCAATTCTTTAGTTTGTTCATCCTCTTGTTTTTTTTTGAAAATATGTCTGGGGTGACACCCCAAAACCCACACCTCTGACGCGGCCATACTGTTCTGGCTGTTTCAAGGCCGTCGAAAGTATGTCTGCATCCGGTGCGGGTGTTGTTGATTCCTATGACTATGTCAAATAGAAAATATGAAAAAATAAGTAAGCATCGTTATGTAATAGTGATTTAAAGCAAAACAAGTTTATATGATGTCGTACTTACACATGTTTCCCACACTTTTTGTGTGTTTTCATCTATCAGTTTCCCCTCTTTATTAACACGAGCCTCCTTCCATAGCACGTGGCGTGGTGTAACGTCCCGACCCCAGTTACCCAGAGTCGGTGGATTATTACATAACATTGGCATGATCACAAGAAAGATCAAATCTCGAAAGACCGATTGGTTTAGTAGCCTTGGAAACACTAGATATATTCATAAGTTTTACATTACATCATAAAATGAAAAACTACTACAATAACATAATGTCTCCATAATCCACACTCATATCCCCACATAATATCCCTGCAGGTCATTCATAATTTACTTCTTCACTTCCTGGGAAAAATAAAACATAGAAAAGGGGTGAGCTCAAATGCCCAGTAAGGATAACAATATAACGGAACTTTCATAAATAAGAATAAACATTTAAGGCAATGTATAATTAAAACAAAAGCCTTTTAAACTTGAACATTTAACATAGTATGGCATAAATAAAATGAAATAATGTCATTTACTTATTCACATGGTTATTCTACTAAACGAATAATCACATGCAAAATCAATAACCACTTTCATAATGATGGAATGCATAATGCCAGACTATCATAACCACATAGCCAAGGCCTCGTGCCAAGACTACAAATAAGATTTTTCCAAGGCCTTGTGCCAAGACACTAGTTTGTCTCATGAGACCTACCGATGCATCGAGGAGCTATAGCGGGCTCCACCCATCACATATTAAGTCCAATGCATTCCCATATGAAAAGGTTTAAACATAACATAAACATTCGTATTAAAACTAGCATACGAAATGTCAATACTTTCACCATAAACCATGAATGGTATAAAAATAGCACATCCACAGTCAAACATATCACAAAACCTTCAATACAATATATAAGTTTTGTATCATAATAAATCAACTTCAAATAATCTTAAAATCCATCAAAGGATGTTGACATAGATGAAATCACAATTCTTTTTAAAGAAATATCTCCTTTTATTTTGAAATCATTTAAGATCCATATAAAATAAAACATTTTCTTTGAAAATATTATTATAAGCTTGTAAGGGAATCTTTGAAGATTTTATAACGGCGGAAAATAGCCGCACCCGCCGTATAAAAAAAACATTCTTACCTTAATTCTGTCGAAAAGGTTAAAAAGGACCTTGTTTTGAAAACGACCGAAAGATTACTTTATAAACCACTTATAAAAGTCAAAAAGGGTATAAATGACTTTAACTCATATTCTAGTAAATAGTAAAAATGTTTTGAAATACATTTTTAAGAAACATGGATGTGGATGATAAAGAGATCCCAGTAGATTATTACGTATAAACAACCTTGGATAATGAAGAGGTTGTAAAGTAAACCCTTACCTTGTACTTTTCCTTGGTTGGGGTAGGTTAACCTCCTGTATAATGGTGAAATAGTTGTTATTAAATTATACAAGAATCATATATATTAATATGATATCATATATGATCTTTTAACATTGATTTGTTAATAATATCTTAGAATTATCGTCGTTTCGGGAGTTAACTTACTCATTTTCTTTTATATGTTTTGTTACATAAGCCATGGTTGTTGTATCTTATTCATATCCAGAATGATATCCAGTCCTTAAACATCATTTTTAAATCATCAAATGATAATTATACTTGAATGGATACGATGGATAATGAATCTCATCGCGTTCGTGGAGACGGTAGTCCGTACGTACGCATGAGCGACAATATCATTCTTTTGATATTAAAATAATATATAAATGGATGGTACATCATATATACAGAATCATTAACATGTTATATTTATTATTTACATGAGTTACACATCATTAGTATACCCATCCAAATAATATTATATTGAATAACAATTACACCACGACGTGGAGACGGTAAGTCGTACGTACGCACGTATGGTGACATGTTATTCAAAGGGTGGATAGAATACTGAATATGATTGTACCATATTTATAATAACATCACAGTATATGTGAGATACTGGAGTTATTATTTTAGAATGGTAAGAAAAAAGGAAGAAGAAGTGGAAGAAGAAATGAACTTGGAGAAGGGTGGTGAAATCATTACCTCTTCTTCGGGTTCTTCCTTTTGATTTGATCAAAAGGGCTCCTTAGGTTGGATTTCTGATCAAACTAAGGCCTCTAGGTTGTAGTGAGGGATGTTGGGAGAGTATTTGGGCAGAGTTTGGCCAAACCAAAAGGCTTTTAAGGTGTGAAGAAATGAGAAGGAGGAGTGCCCTTTTATAAGAGGGGTGAGGGGCACCTTTGGAAAAGCTAGAAATATTAATTTATAATAAATTCATATTCGGTTTCTAATGGCTCCAAAGCTTATTATTCAAAGGTTAAGGTGGGGATAGGTCGAAAACCACTCAACCAATAGAATTTAGACAGGTTTGGGTACTTATATTAACCTTATCTTTAAGTATTAACTCTAAGTTAATTAGTTTCACTTTTACAATGTCTCTTTGTATTTTTTTATAATATGGTTAATAAACTTACTATATACATCCAAGCGACCCCCAAGTGGTACATTAATGATGAAACTATCATGATATAAGTCTCTTGGCCGAACCTTAGATTTTTAGGAATTTAATATCAATTAATAATATAATATTTGTTTTAAGAACTCTTTTATGTCAATTTTGACACTATTCAATAGTTGATTTTTGTGAAACTCATAACAGATTGATTACTTCTAACAAAGTCAATTAAATCAATCCTAATATATCATATTATCCTAGAAAATTAGTTTAATTCATTAAAAGTTTCATATTATATTTATTTGGGTATTTATAATATCAATTATTTTAATTTTTCACTATTATAGTAATTACTGCATCATCATTGTGTCATAAATAAAATAAATTATTTAATGTCTAAAAATTATAAATAAAATATCATTATGTAGGAAATCTTTTTATCTTTCTAATAAATATTTATAATCTAAAATCCAACATATATAACCCTATGTAACAATTGTTGTTCTAAAAGATATATGCTTGTGTCATTTTTGTATTTATTTTAACTAAATTAAAATAAAGTGTCATTATCACTTACAAGTGGATCCATGGGGTCCCAAAATAGACCCAAAGATTCCCATGGTCGACCATGTATCAACCAGTAGGGTTAAGACACGTTTTAGGGTAATTTAGTATTATTATAATATTATTTTTTTAACCCTTATTTACCGGATTTACCCTTAACCATGGTAAATAAAATATTTACCGCAGTAATTTTTCAAAATGTCTAAAAATAAAAGTTACCTATTTACACAATTTGAACATCCTGATTCCAAATATGAAATCCATTTTCCTAAATTCAAAACACAGAAGTGGCAGAAATTAATTTAAAATTAATTCCCGCTGTCAAAACAAAAAGCGTGTTTTTAAGAGATAATAACTATCAAAAGATTGACACTTGTTTATGTTCGGTTTAATTGTAAAATTATGTCCAATGACCAACATTATATTAAATGGTAAAAATATATTCTAAATATACTTTAAAACCACTCAAATTCATAATTTATCACTATTAATTATTTTGATTAAAAAAGTTGTTTTTAATTAAAATTTAGTAATTTTCACTATTCATCAAAATATGAAAGTTATCCGAAATGTACCAAAATTTCACCTTAGGCTAAATTCAATATTCCGAATCCAAAAATGAATTCCATTTTCAAATATAAAATATATATAATTTCAAAAAGTAGGTGTTACTATTCATAACGGCTAGTTTGATTAGTTATGGTGTGTTAGAACTCGGTGTTGCGTACAACACACGCTATCACATTATTCAAAGAGAAGCGTATCATAGAATCTTGGGGTGTTACACGTGGAATGGAAGTGACTTGAGATTTTGCTTCATCAATCTGCATATAAACAGAGAAACATGGTTACAGTGTTGTTTTATGTCACATAAAAATATTACAGTACTTTTAAAATACATACCAATTGTTTTTCAATTTAAGCGTACCCCAACCTTGCTTTACGGTAGGGGTACGCTGGTTTTGCTGCCCGTTCTTTATTTTCAGCACTCAGTTGTTGTTTCATAAATAAAAACCTATCAATCAACGTGATGAATACAAGAAACGTTACACAATGTGTAACCAAACACAATGTACCTGAAAATTCTGTTTCGCACGACGGTTGCAAAACGCATCCCACGTTCCTTGGGATATCAAGTGTGCATAAAGAGGAGGCAGGTGCGTCTTGATTTTCTCTTCGGCATCTTTCAGATGATGTTTCGTTAAAATGGTGTGAAAGCCTCTATGAATCCTTCCTGCCAGTCTGAAAACATATTCTTTGTGCGAAACATCTACTATAAATGCACTCTGCAAGAGACGATGAAGGGTTAGTCAATATTTCAATATTTTATTTTATTTTAATAAATTAAATAGATGATACCGTAATGTTACCGTAATCTCTTCCCACATTAATGTTTTCAACCCACTGACAACATGGTGCCACGACTCTACGTCAATCGGCATGCGTTGTCGAGTGACGATTCCAATGTAGCTACTAAACATGGCTTTGTTGGGGTTTACATGCTGGCCTAGCTTATTCCATCCCACCTCATATTTGATGCCTTTTGCTTTTTCCTTAAGGATTTTTGATAAAACTGTCAAACTACGGCACACCTGTTTTTTTTTTGTGTCTTTGGGGTTTCATCGCCTACCATTTCCTCAGTTTCTGCATCATCAATATGTTTCTCCGAAGCGCTAGCATCGGCACTGACACCAGCTGCAACAGGTTGAGAGACCTGTTGTACGTCAGCAGTGGGACCAGCTGCAACAGGTTGAGAGACCTTTTGTCTCTCAGCAGTGGGACCAGCTGCAAAAGGTTGAGAGACCTGTTGTCTCTCAGTAGTGGGACCAACTGCAACAGGTTGAGAGACGTGTTGTGTCTCGGGATTGGGTGCATCAGCAGGTGAAGAAGTCATTATCTGCAGAACTGGTTTAAAATTTAATTTAGATCACATAAAAGCAGCAGCGAACAGATAATAACATAATGTAACACAATCTATATTACAATAAAAATCAATAACCTGATTATTGAACTCCCTTTTTTTAAAAAAACTGAAGGGATTTGACCCCTCTATCAACTATCCATATCCCTTCATTGTGGTCTCCTCTGACATAAAAAACGTCATCTATATTGGGACCACTGCGAAATGATTGCGAAGTCTCAATGAAAGGGTCATCTTCCGTTGAATTCTCATCTGACCCTTCAGCTGTTTTGGTCGATAACAGAACAATTGACCAGTTTCGGTTTGCGGGATCTGGAACATAAAATACTTGCACTGCCTATGATGCCATTATAAATGGTTCATCTTTCTCCCCTTCCTTACTGAAATCAACTTTCATGAATCCCAAATCATCTATTTTAACAGCACTCCTGTTATCAACCCACTTGCATTGAAATATCGGAACTTGAAATTCCGTATAATCCAACTCCCATATTTGTTTGATGATGCCAAAGTATGACATATTCGCATAAATTGGATTTCTGTCCTTAGCACCAGAAACATGCATCGCTTCAGCCACAAGTGTAACCCCACTATTCTGCATGGTACTGTCTTCATCATGTTCATTAGTATAAAATGTATAACCATTAACTACATAAGCATTGTAAGATAATTCATACACACTTGGTCCTCCGGCTAGCCATCGAAGTCGTTCCGAAATTGACTTTGGATTTTCATCTGACTTCTTAAAAATATGATCTCGAAACCATCCTATAAACTGTCGATTATGTGTATCAGATATTCATTTTTCAGCCCTTGATGGATTCAAATGCCTAAGAATTTCTTTGTGGATTTCAACATATGGGTCAACGTCGAAACTGTTATGCAAAACATAAAGGTGGGTCTGCTCCCGATCTGTAATATTGATTGTGACAACCTTTCTTCCAGAAATTCCTTCACCCTCAAGCCACCCAGTGTGACGAGATTTCGGTAAGCCAATGCTTTCCACACCAGACAAGTATTCGGTACAGAATTCAACAGCTTCCTCAACAATATATCGCTCTGCAATACAACCCTCTGGCCGACTTCGATTTTTGACATACCCTTTCAAAATCTTCATATACCGTTCAATGGGGTACATCCATCTGTAATGTATAGGACCACATAGTCAAATATCTCTCACCAATTGGACCATCAAATGAACCATCATATCAAAAAATTAAGGCAGGAAGAACATTTCTAATTCACATAATATGACGGCAATTTCTTTTTCCATAGTTGGCAATTTCGTCGGGTCTATAACTTTGCTACATATAGCTTTGAAGAAGAAACACAGTTTCGTTAATGTATGGCGGACATTCTTGGGAAAAATGCAACGTAAAGCAATTGGAATGAGATTTTGCATCAAAACATGACAGTCATGTGATTTCAGACCTTTTAACTTCAAGTCGCTCATTGACACAAGGTTACTGATATTTGATGAATACCCCTCTAGAACCTTTACGTCATTCAAGAAGTTGCAAAACTGATATCTCTCCTTCCTGGAAAGAGTGTAAGCAGAAGGAGGAAGAAATGTTCGTTTTTCACCCTTCACTGGTGCCAACTCTTCTCGTATTCCCATCTCAACCATGTCCAACCTAGCCTTAATTCCATCTTTTGTTTTGCCAGATGTATTTAGCAACGTGCCGATAACACTGTCAAATACATTTTTTTCTACATGCATAACATCAATAAAATGTCTTACATACAGACAATTCCAGTATTGTAATTCAAAAAAAATTGATCTCTTTTTCCAACCGATTTTCGTAAGGTTTTTCGAAGTCGGTTTACCAAAAGTAGTGTCCACATTTTTAACTTTCTCAAACAATTGATCGCCTATTAGTGGAGACGGTGTTGTACGTTCTTCTGAACTTCCATCGAATGATGTCTTCCAAGAACGGTACTTATGTCGTCGCGGTAGAAATATGTGATGTCCTAGAAACACGGTTTTCGATGAATGTTTCAACCTAATTGATTGTGTACCTTCTTTGAAAATGGGACAGCCTTGAGTTCCTTTAATGCTATATCTTGACAAATTTCCATAAGCAGGGAAGTCATTTATCGTCCCATACAACATGACTCTCAAAGTGAAATCTTCCTTTCTGTAAGCATCATACAATGTAACACCTGAATCCCACAATAATTTCAAACCTTCGATCAATGGAGCTAAATAAACATCAATATCATTACCCGGTTGTTTTGGACCTGATATAAGCATAGATAACATGATGTATTTTCGTTTTATGCATAACCACGGTGGTAAGTTATAATTTATCAACATAACCGGCCATGTACTGTGACTGTTGCTTTGAAAACCAAAAGGATTCACTCCATCTGTAGATAACGCAAGAAGAAGGTTTCTCGACTCGTTTCCAAATTCAGGATACTCATGATCAATTCTCTTCCACTGAGGAGAGTCTTCCGGGTGACGTAGTATCCCATCTTTAATTCTTGTATCTGCATGCCATGTTAATTGTTCTGCAGTCTCCTCACTTTCATATAGGCGTCTAAACCTTTGAATGATTGGAAAGTACCATACAACTTTAGTAGGACTGGATTCATCTTTCTTGTATCGAGAAGCACCACACTTTGGGCATTCTTTAAGTGATTTGTGGTCCTTGAGAAACAGTATACAGTCATTCGGGCAGGTGTGTATTCTTTCAGAGATCATACCCATAGAGCGTAGCATTCGTTTGGCATCGTATGTTCAGCTTGGGAGCTCATTGTCTTCTGGGAGCATGTCATTCAAGAGGGCAAGTAGTTTCGTAAAACTGTCGTCACTCCACCCGTTATCTGCTTTCAAATTATACAACTTCAGTACGGCTGAAAATGCTGTATATTTAGTGCAACCAGCATACAATGGCGTCTTTGCACAACTTTTTAACTTCTCAAACAATTTTGGGCAATCACTAAGTTCATCTTCGAAGGTCCTTGTCATTTTCTCAATACGATATTCATCATCATTCACATATGTAATCACATCCTCCATACGGTCATCTTTATTGTTCATGTTTGTAATCATATCAGATGATCCATAAAACGCAGTGTCACCCCATTCACTACCTACATTCGTTGTCTCCCCATGTTTATTCCAACATGTATAACTTTGATCTATTCCGTGACAGATCAAGTGTACTTCCAACTCATCTGGACTAATTTGTTTTGAATAACAACAGCGTAAACACGGACAAAGGATTTGAGAAGAGTCACATGCATGATCTTTTGCAAACTTGATAAATTCTTTCATGCCTTCTTCATACTCTTTTTTCAACTGATTGGCATTCATCCATTCTTTATTTATATTCATCCTATTTGAAATCCATAGGATGAGTATATAGGTTAGAGGAGAAGTAATATGATTATAATTTAGATAAAAAACAAGATACTTCAAGGAAATAATGTGACCATGAAATGACTAAGTCTAGAATGTTGTGGATCTTGAATACATTCTTTGACTGATTTGGAGAAATGACTTCTCGAACCTTTTCTGGATAACCTAGAACTCCTTCCAAGGAAATAATGTGACCATGAAACAATACTTCTTAAACAAAATATGGGGAATTTATAATATTGTAATAAAGACAAAGCTCTCTAAAAACACCCAAAACAACCTCCAGATTATCGAAGTACTCCTCCTATATATTGTAATACACCAAGAAGTATTCTAAAAAAACGAAAATGGAGGTGTCTAGAAAGATATTAAAGATCTAGTTCATCAGTTCCATGAAATAGATAGAGCATTGGTGATCCCAAATGGAATTCATAAATACTTTAAATTTCCATATCGACTTTAAAAATCTATCTTTTGAGCATCCTCTTCCCAAACCCTCAACTGTTGGTACCCTGATCTCTAGAAAATTTTCAAAAACCAATAGAACCTTATAAGATGGTCAAAAAAATCATCAATTATAGGCAATATGTAATTATTAATTACTGTCACCTGGCTATGACTACGGTAGACTGTTAAAATTAATAGGCTATGATATGACTTCATTGAAAATAGAATTGGAAAATTCCATAGTGACATGATCATATAGATAGAACCATTTCCCTAAAGATCTTCTAGCTGATCTTTTAGCTCCTCTAAATCGGACAGAGCCTTATGATGTGATGGAATGGAAAATGGGATCGTCCTGTGAAGCAAATAGATAGAAAATGCAAACACTCATTGGGGAGGTTATCCCATGAAGTCCTCTAGAAATGATTTTGTGTACTTTTCCATGACCACTGGAATTTCACATGAAGAACACTTCTCAACAACCCCAAGGAAAACCTTGGAAAAATGACATGATATGAACCATAACATAGAAGCAACTTGTCATACCCTCCATGGTTATAGATCACAATCTCCATAAAAGACATGGAATCTCCTGTTAAGAGTAAGTAACTGAACCCAATGGTGATAATAGTCATCTAGTGCACTAAATCCAATAAAAAAATCCAAGACGATAATGAGGTCGGAAAAGACCAAGTCCAAAACATGGAATTCTGAAATGTCCTACATGCTAAGTACCACAACACAACTCTCAAAGAACATGAAACCATGACCATTTTTCCTACCCAAAAGGGTTAGGCAATACATGAAATAATTCATAAACTCTGCCGTCATACCCAAGTAATAAAAAAATATGTGAAATTAATGACTAGGATTCACCATTTTGAAATGAAACCAATTATATAGAATAATTAAAAAAAATCACCTCGAATTGTGGTTGGCCAAGATTATGAGTCCTCATGAATGACCTCTACTGCATTGATTTTTTCTAGATTAGACTCGTCTATTTATTATTTCCCTATTAAGAATCCCCCTTTCTTTTAGTATGTGATCCTCCACCATTTGAAGCCTCTTATTTTAACTAAGAGACCTTAAAAAGTGGAGCCTACACCACTCCCATTAGGAGCCAATTGAAAAAATCACAAGATATTCTCCGGCTACCCAAATAGGTGGAATGCCCTCAGAGTCTCTGGTAAAATCGTCCAGATGTTTCCCACATTTCTAATCTGATAAAAAAATAGGTCTATTGTCCATAGAATCCACATAATCTGTTCATAAAGACTACTCAAATCCCTTTCCACTACTTCTCTAAGACTCATCGTGCTTTAGATTTTATCCTCAAAAATAATTATGGATACCACCCATTAATGGAACACCATTGAGACCAATATTTCAATTAAAATATGCCTCTCACATCAATACCTTGGGAAACACCTAAAAATAGGTTGGTAGACTTAGAACAATAAGAATAAATCTGATATATTTCCTCAAACCCATCTCAAAATTAATAGCCATAAGATAATCGTTCGTGGGGAGATAAAGAGATACATGAACCAAATTACGGAATCTAGTGGCATAATCCGTGACTAAATGACCACCATACTCTATCTTTAAAAACACATAGTCATTCATCAATCTCAAGGTATCTGGGTAGAACCTTTGAAGAAATAACACTTAGAAAGTGGTAAAAGTGAGATCCTCTCTATTCCTCGAAAGAATCATTGAATCGCACCACATTCAAATAAATTCTTTTAAAAAGGAACCAAAAAAATAACACTTTAGATGTCTTAGGGGTTTTCAAAAACTCTAAGATCTACTTGATACAGTCCAACTACTCCTTAAATTACTTGGTTTTCTTTTCAGTAAGGAAAAACTCTGAATTATTCTTTGAAAATTCTTGAGTGTGGTCCATAGTTCATGTCTTATCATGGATACCAATTTAACCCATGTTTTTGAAATTATAAATCATTGAATCCAAAAACAATTGTATCAATGGGATGGTTCCTCTTTGGGGTACTCTGGTTTACACTCTCTATGCTTCTACGTGGTCCTTCTAGGAAGTATTGTCTACAAGAAACATAAACAACCTCCATCAAGGAAAACCCAACATCAAATCACAACAAAATAACTAAATGAAAACACCAAAACATAAGAATAACTAAATAAATCTAATGAAGTAGTGGGAAATCATAAAAACAACCCATAGTCAGGATCAAAACATAACCACAATCCCAAACCACCCATGGAAATTGAAGATTCAACACGAAGAATAGTTGGCCAAACACTTACCCATTCCAACCATATGAGACCTGATGGTTATAGATCTAAATTAGAAATAACTCTAAAATATTAAATATGTAATACCATATTTCATTGAATTAATCCATGGTTTACCATCCTTTTCACCTGATTCTTCCTACCACATGTCCTGAAGAGCATTTACATCACCAAGGGATAACATAATGCGTGAAGAATATCTGACTTTCACTTGGGAACAACATTGCCACTGGTAAACAGGACTAAAACATATAGAAAATGGGATGGCCACATAAACATAATCAGAGTCAATAGTATATGATAAAAATACACCATAATTAGTGACATACATTGAGTAAAAACATCACACAACACAATGAAAACATAATTAATTCATGAAAATTCAATTTGAATCACCTTAAGGAGGAGGACCCGGTGGCGGAAGAGAAGGAGGTGTCGAAAGTGGAGGCACCGGAGGCAATAGAGGCAGCGCGGAGGCAGGGCGGAGGCAGGGCAGAGGCAGCGGAGGCAGCGGAGGAGGAGGAGGAGGCTATGGTGGAGGAGGAAGCAGTGGAGTAGGCAGAGGAGGAGGAGGAGGAGGCATCGGTGGAGGAGGAGGAGGATGAGGTCGTGGACTAGGAGGAGGAGGAGGAAGTGTCGGTGGAGGAGGAGGACGAGGGCGCGGTGGAGGAGGAGGAGGAGGAGGAGGCGGCGGCGGCCGGAGGAGGAGGAGGAGGAGGAGGCGGCAGCCGCGGCGGAGGAGGAGGAGGCGGCGGTAGTGGCGCAGAGGAGGGCTTCCGCGAGAGCTTGACCAGGTGCAGGGAGGAGGAACAGGACCCGCGGGTTTTTAAAAAATCTTCGTGAGCCTTTATCAGTGCTAGTAAAAAGCGCTGATAAAGGGTGTATTTATCAGCGCTAAAATGAAAAGCGCTGATAAATACAACCTTTATCAGCGCTTTTTTAGCGCTGATAAATAAGCCCTTTATCAGCGCTTTTGTTAGCGCTGATAAAGGCCCGCCCCTTTATCAGCGCTTTTCTGTTAGCGCTGATAAAGGCAGGCACATGTCTTTCCCAGTTTTGTGGTAGTGAATGATGCTTATTTATGGATTATTATTTTGGTTGAAAGATTTGTAGTGTTCCATTAAAATTTGTTTTTAGAGAAATTTCATGGATGCTTGTGGTGTATCATTTGATGTGGGCATATACATGTGTGAACTGGGTGCACACATGAATGGTCTAACAAATGATAATGGTCTTCGATGAATTTTCCCAACTCATAAACCCAGTTTTTAAAACACTTACCCCTCCCCTTTCTCTCCCTCTTTCAAACTCTTGGTCCTTAACTAAATGTCTTTTTGCCTCAAGTGACTTTAATGTGGGTTTAAATGTTATGTTTAATACTATAACATGTTCAGTATTTTATAGAATTCAGTTGGTTTATAAATTATATGGAATCCTATTTGGAATCTTTAAGTGTGTTGTGTGTTTTCAACCTGGTCTTGAAATAAAGTTGGATTTAGAATAAAGGTTTGTTTGGCATTCCGCTCTTTAAAGTGGTTGTTTGTACTAATTTTGAAAATGGTTGAGAAATTTTTTGAAATTTTATTTGAGATGGAAATTATATAAGGCCTAGTTGGAACCTTATTTCATCTTGGAAATGAAATTTTATTTTGAAAGTATAAATGGGCGGTTGGCATCTTTGAAAGTTTTAAACAAGGTTTTATAAGTCCACGTGATGTGACAACCCAGTTAGCACTTTGAATGGCTTATTGTATGATGGGAACTCCTATAGAGGGATTTCCCTATATGTTTTATCGTATCAGTGGTTTCTGTGTTTGGGGTAGGAAAATTTAGTGATGATAGGTAAGGTGAGTCACGTGTTCAAGGGCCTCCT
Organism: Viscum album; assembly: GCA_963277665.1. Taxonomy (NCBI): domain Eukaryota; kingdom Viridiplantae; phylum Streptophyta; class Magnoliopsida; order Santalales; family Viscaceae; genus Viscum; species Viscum album. The sequence continues at coordinate 573,201,215 of OY728139.1, forward strand.
ACTTACACAGTATATTATTACTATGGGTTTCTTGGGCATCTTTTAGAGGGTTGAGTAATGGTTTCTAATCAACCTCTATTAGACGGGTTGGTACCCCCTGGATTAGCTGAGAAGTTAGGTGGTGTAAAGGGAAGTGTGGATTCCCATTGAGTTTTAAAAATTAGTCTCAGAAGTAAATTGAGATTTCCATTGGGTTGTTCCATGGACTGGGTTGGGTGTCGGGTTGGATGGAATCCTGACCTAGTTCGTGAGATTGGTTGTGGAATAAACCACCTTAACCACCTAAAAAATTCCCCCATGTCTACCATTAAAAGTAAAAGTAGGTGAGAACAATCAAGCAATTACAAAGATCAAGTATGAACCATTTTAAATGACACATGCCTCATCTCCCATATCCTCACAAAGAAGATTCCCCGTTTATTTAAAAACATGAGTATCATGTATAAATGTATCAATAATAAACATTCCCTCAAGATATAACAATAAATCATGGTCATACAAGATTGAAAAGGGGCACAAGAGGGTATCACGCCTTTTATAAAAAAAATCATTCTTCATAAAATAGCAAGAAATTTTTCACTTTAATGAAGCATGCTTGGAATGCCAAGTTAACTCGCCCATTATAAAATAAATCTCAATTTACTTCTGAGACTAATTTTATTAAAACACTTATTGAAACTCAATGGTAACCCACACTTCCCTTTACACCACCTTGGAAAACATTCACATCCACTAATGAGTTTCAAAACATAATCCACATGGGATAACTCACCCTTTTGAAATCAAACAACCCATTTTTTATTTTTTAAAAAGTTTTAAACATAAAAAAATTAATTTAAACATCAACCAAGATTGAAAAAAAGTTTCTAATATATATCATATGGTTTAACACAAGCCTTTTTAAAATCAAACAACCCATGTTAAATACTTTAAACACTTTCAAAACACCCAAGCACTAGGTTTGAAATTCATTTAAAACAATAGCACTTTTCAAAACCTCAAGATGGTGCTCACCACTAAATCTTTAAATAAAAAAATATTCATTAAAATCCATTTAGGAGTTTTCAAAAACAATTGGCATGGAATATCATCCCATTCTAAGGTTTAAAACCACATTTAAATTAACTTGGACATTCATAGGTCACACATATAGGATTAATTTAAAATAAAACCATTTTCCAATGGAGTATTCAATAAGGGGTGACATTGAATGTTAAGAAATGACATTCCTCTAACCTAAGGGTCACATCAGGCACATGAGGGTGATTATATCTAAATACATGGAATACCATCCCACTTTAATTCCAACATAATACATGGCCCATATGATTCTATGATACAATCAAAAACAAAAATTAACCCCCAAGGACACATGTATTCACCCTAGGTTATTTCCATGCCTGAACCAACTATAAAAAATGGTCTATGGTGCACACCAAATAAGGTAAAACATAAATAATGAAGCACATACAATTTCCAAAAGAACCATAACTCAGACTGAGAAACCAAAGAGGTAACCATTAAATGACTTGGCTATACTTCCTCAAGCCAAAACTGCTCTAAACTCAGTGATTATAATCCCCAAAAATGGGATTTCATCCAAAAGAGAACAAAATAAATAAACTAAAATGGAAAATAATGCCTCTATAATGTAAAACACTTTAAAAATATTAAAAAACTATAGAGAAAAAATAAGAGTAGGGAAGTAAATCTTACCTCTCAAAGATCGCAATGAAAAATTTTCCACAAATAGAGGAAATAACACCTTCCAACAGGTGAAATGCCTCTTGGGGTATTCCAAATTCACCTGAGGAGGGCATGGTGTAGCTGAAATCACGTAATGAGGGTAAGGGGAATGCCAAATCCGCTTGAGGATTGGAGGGAGGAGGCCAAAATTTCCTAAGGAGAGGGGGGACACATGGAAGCATGGGAGGAACTAAGGTTCGAATGAGGAGGGGAGGTGGATCTCGAGTGGGCCTCCCTATATAAAGCTTTGTACCAACTATTTTTAAAAAACCGTTGGTATAGGATTTTCCAGAAACTTTATACCCATGGTTTTTCTAAACCATGGGTATAGATCTGTTGGTATAGGGTCAATTTCCAATAGTTAATGCTCAAAATATAAATGAGTAATTAACTATGAAGCAAGCTGAACTACAGTTGGAAGTTTAAAATTTTGATAGGTTGAATGATCTCTACAAGGTAATTTAGTTTAAAACATGTGTCACATTTTCAAAACTGAGAAAACGATCTTGGATTGTTTTCAAACATTAGGAAAACTATACATGATTAATTTTTGGAATGTAAGAATTAACTGCACATCAACTAAACACACAATGTGTCTGGTATGACTCCAATTACATGATTTCAATATAAGTGTCATTTTATTTTAAAACATGCATCACATTTTTAAAACCAAGAAAATGATCTCAGATTGTTTTTAAACTTTATGAAAAAAAATCACATGTGATGTGTAGGAATAAATTTCATGTCAATATAACACACAATGTGGCTGGTGTGACTCAAAGTGTGTGTTTTCACATTAAAAGTGTCATTTTACTCTAAAATACATGTCACATAGTCAAAACTGAGTAAAAGGGCTCTGGTTTTATTGAAACTTTAGGATGAAGATCCATAATTAATTTTTTATGTGTAGGAATCAACCACATGTCAATCCAAAACATGATGCAGTTGTTATGACTCAAAGTATATGTTTTCAATATAAAATTATCATTTTAGTTTAAAACGCACGTCACGTTGTCAAAACTGAGAAGAAATATCAGATTATTTTCAAAAATTAGTACAAAAATCCATAATTCATTTATAACCTTCAAGAATCTACCACATGTCAATCTAATACATGATGTTTTTGTATAACCCAACGTGTGTGTTTTCATGTTAAAAGTGTCATTTTGGTTTTAAAATCATGTCACATTGTCAAAACCAAGAAAAAAATATCTGATTGTCTTGATACATTAGTAAAATGATCTATAATTTATTTTTGACATGTAGGATTTTATCTTACATAAATCGGCCACATGATGTGGTCGGTATGACTCAAAGTATATGTTTTCACATTAAAGTGTCATTTTACTCTAAAACACATGTCACGTAACTAAAACCAATTAAATGTGCTCATATTGTCATGAATCCTTAGGAAAATAATACATAATTCATTTATGGCATGTAGGAATTTATTGTGCATCAACCAGACACATGATTTGTCTGATATGACTCAAAGTTTGTGTTTTCAATATTAGTGTCATTTTAGTTTAAAATGTGTGTCACATTGTCAAAAATGAGAAAACGAGTTCATATTGTTTTCAATCTTTAGTATAATTATCCATAATTTATTTTTGACATGTAGGTATTAACCACATGTCAATCTAACACATGATGTGATAAGTATGACTCAAAGTATGTGTTTTCAATATAAAAGTTTCATTTTTGTTTAAAATGCACGTTACATTGTCAAAACCAAGAAAACAAGCTCGGATTATTTTCAAACTTTAATAAAATGATTCATAATTCATTTTTGATGTGTAATAATCAACTACATGTCAATCTGACACACGATGTGTGTGGTATGAATCAAAGTGCATGTTTTCAATATAAAAATGTAATTATAGTTTACAGCATGTTTCACATTTTTAAAACCGATAAAACAAGTTCAAACTTTAGTTCAATGATCCGTAATTCATTTGTGATGTGTATAAATTGTATACACGTCAATTTGACACACGATGTGGTCAGTATGACTCACGCACCACATATCTAAAACTAATTAAATGATCTCTTATTATCTTGAAACTTTAGTAAAACAATACATAATTCATTTTTAATGTGTATAAATTGATCGAACGTCAATCTGAAATATGTTGTGACCAACATGACTCAAAGTGCATGTTTTCAATATAAAAGTGTCATTTTAGTTTAAAACACACGTCGTATTTTCGAAATCAAGTAAATAGGATTGTATTATCATAAAACATTAGTAAAATGATTTGTAATTCATTTGTGATGTTTATGAATTGACTGCATGTCAATCTGACTCACGATGTGGCTGGTATGACTCAAAGTACGTGTTTTAATATTAAAAGACTCATTTTGATTTAAAATACATATCACACTATCAAAAATAAGAAAATGATCTATTATTGTCTTGATGCTTTAGTAAAATAGCCCATATTTCGTGTGTGACATGTATAAATTTATTACACGTCAATCTGACATGAAATGTGTTCGGTATGACTCAAAGTGTGTGTTTTCATATTAAAAGTGTCATTTTACTCTAAAACACGCATCACATTTTTAAAACTAGGTAAATGAGATCATATTGTCTTGAACCTTTAGGAAAAAAACATAATTTATTTTTTATGTGTATGAATCGACCACACATCAATCGGACACATGATGTGGTCAGTATGACTCAAAGTACGTGTTTTCAATATAAGTATCATTTTAGTTTAAAATGTGCATCACATTATCAAAAATGAGACTACAAGATCGGATTTTTTTCAAACTTTAGAAAAAAAATGATCCATAATTCATTGTTGGCATATAGGAATCAACCGCATGTCAATCTGACACATAATGTGAATGATATGACTCAAAGTGCATGTTTTCAATATAAAAGTGTCATTTTAGTTTAAAACATGTTTCATGTTTCCAAAAATGAGAAAATGAGTTAGGATGTTTTCAAACATTAGTAAAATTATTCATAATTCATTTTTGATGTGTAGGAATCAACTGCATGTCAATCCGACACACGATGTGGCTGGAATGCCTCAAAGTTTGTGTTTTCAGTATAAAAGTGTCATTTTAGTTTAAAATGCACATCACATTTTCAAAACTGAGAAAATGGGATGAGATTGTTTTCAAACTCTAGGGTAAAGATCCATAATTTATGAGTGATGTGTCAGAATCAACCATGCATCAATTCAACCCACGATGTGACTGGTATGACTCAAAGTGTGTGTTTTCACATTAAAAGTGTCATTTTAAATAAAAAGCATGTCACATTGTGAAAATAGAGAAAACAATCTTGGATTGTCTTGATACTTTAGGGCAATGATTCATAATTCGAGTGTGACATATAAGAATCGACCGCACATCAATCCAACACACGATGTGCCCAGTATGACTCAAAGTATGTGTTTTTATTATAAAAGTGTCATTTTAGTTTAAAACACGCATCACATTATCAAAGATAAGAAAACAAGATTGTATTGTTTTTAAACATTAGGACAATGATCCATAATTTATTTATGATGTGTAGGAATTTTTTGGGGTATCAAAACTCCCTATTGATGAAATAAATTCAAAATAGAAGAGGAAGAATGAAGAACACATAGATTTAACGTGGTTCAGAAAGATTTTCTACGTCCACTGGAGAAGGGGGTGGTTATATTACTCTCTCTGGATAAAAAATCGAAGAATCACACAAAGGGTTATATAAGGTTTTTTACTGATTACAATTTCATGGGATTTGATCCCGTTTTATAGATGAAGGAATGCTAATTTTTCTCTGGTTGTTTGGGTGGTTCATTTACCCTTGAAACCATCCACATTGTCTGTTGCACATCCACTATGATAGTTGTGTTGGTTTCCAAATGAAGAAGAAAATCATGCTGACAGTTTTCCTCTGTATTTATTTCTCCCTTAATTGGGAGTGGCCCCCTAAAATATCCCCCTCGTGACCAATTTGGGGTAGAAGCTAGATCTATAGTCTCCTTGTGGGCTTCTAGCTTCTCTTTCGATAGAACCTTCATCATCTTGTCTTCCCAATTATCATTGGTGTGGATTTTATCAACTTTCAACAACATTTCTCCCAACACATTTCGGATCTGGTGGTGTCGTATGTTGATGTGTTTGGACTTGGAATGAAATGTTAGGTTCTTACTATGATGAATAATACCCTAACTATCGCAATAGAGAATATAATTCCCCTAACTTTTTCCTAGCTCTTGTAAATACTTCTTCATCTACAACATCTCCTTGCAGCCTACTTCGATGGTATACAAGGCAACACACTTCTGAAGACATGATTTTAAAGAGACTAATCCCTCTGCAAATTATATCAGGTACCCAGATATGGATTTTCTCATGTCTATATCTCTAGCCATATTTGCATCTGTGTATCCTTCCAAAACATGTTTATCACTTCCAAAACATAAATGATGACTAGATGTACCTCAGAGATACCTTAATATCCATTTGACTACTATCCAATGCTCCTTTCCTGGATTTGATAAGAATCTACTCACAGTGCCAATAGCGTGAACAATGTCTAGTATGGTGGACACCATGGCATACATAAGACTATCAACTACCAACTGATAAGGAACTTTTTCCATCTTTTATTTATCCTCCTCAGTTGATGGACTCTGACTTGTCATGATCCTGAAATAACTCTCAAGTAGAGTACTAAATGGTTTCACCTTGCTTATGTTGAACCTTTCAAGAACCCTTTTAATGTACCACTCCTGAGATGGCCAAATCTTATGATTCCTTCTATCACGAATAATCTTCATACCAAGAATCTGAGTAGCGTCTCCCAAGTCCTTCATTTCAAAAGACTTATTAAACTCCTTCAACCTATCAATCATGGTGATATCTCTTCCAATAATCCTTATATCATCAATATAAATCAACAAGATAATGAAATCACCATCAAAAAATTGTTTGATGAAAACACAATGATCAGCAGTCATCCTCCTGTACTCATTTTTCTCCGTGAATGAGTTTAATTTTTTGTATCATTGCCTCGGTGCCTGTTTCAAACCATATAAACTCTTCTTAAGTTTTCATACCAACTTTTCTTTACCCTTCACTTGAAATCCCTCTGGATACTCCATGTATATCTTCTCATCAATATCACTATGTAATAATTCTATCTTTATATCTAGTTGTTGAACCTCTAGGTTAAAACTAGGCACCAATCCAAGAAAAACTCTGATAGAAGATATTTTAACCACATGATAAAAAAATCATCAAAGTCAATACCTTTCTTCTAACCAAATCCCTTCACAACCATTCTGTATCTATAGTGTGGTTGTGAGCTATCATCTTCTCCTTTTATTTTGTACACCCGCTTATTCTTGAGTTCCTTCTTTCCTTATGGTAACTCTAGTAAATCAAATTTGCAGTTCTTATGAAAAGATCTCATCTCCTCTTGCATATCCTTTTTCCATTCCATCTTCTGTTAACTCATAATTTTTTGGCTCTCCCCCGTCAATGGGAAACACATACTCATGTAGTGAGTATCTACGACTCAATTATCCTTCTCTAGTAGATCTCCTCAACTGTGCTTTGAGTGGAATTTGTTCTGGAATATCATATTATGGATACATTTCCTCAAATGGAGAAATATTACCTGGTAGTGATGTATCATCAGTCTCATGTATCTCTCTCACAATAGATGGGACTGATGGTGGTGAGACTGGTTCCAGATTGACTGGAATTTCCTTAGACTACAACTTCTCTGCATTTTCTGGATTCTCAAAATCTTTTGATTCTCAAGAAACACCACATCTCTGTTTTGACGCTCCTCCTACTGATAGGATCCTAGATTCGATATCCAAACTCCTCATGAGCATATCCTAAAAAGATACACTCTTTTACTTTTCCATCTAACTTCACCCTCTTATCTTTCAGGATGTAAATAAATGTTTTGTAGACAAATACTCTCAAGTGTTTGAATGAAACATCTTTACATGTCTAAACCCTTTATAGAACATTGTAGTTCAGTGGAACTGATGGAGAAAGGTTGATAAGATCAACTGTGGTTCTCATTGCCTTCCCCCAAAAGGTGTTTGGTAGCTTTTCATTTGAGAGCATACATCTGACACTCTCACAAATTGTCTTGTTTATCCTCTCAGCAACATTTTTATATTGAGGCATCTTCGGTACTAATTTTTTCAGTCTGATGCCAAAACTCTCGTAGTACTCCTCAAATAGACCACGGTACTCTCCTCTATTGTCTCCTCGCACACACTTTAACTATCTGTTTGTTTCTCTTTCCACCTTCACATGAAACTACTTAAAAACATCATGCACTTGGTCTTCAGTTTTCAAAGCAAAGGCCCAGACTTTTCTAGAATGATCATCTGTGAAGGATAAAAAATAAATAGCACCACCCATCGGCTTAGTGCTCATCATGTAGACATTAGGGTGAATCAAATCTAAAACATTTTCTTTTCTAGATGGTGAATAACCATGAAATGATACTTTATGTTGTTTTCCCATGATACAATCAAGACGGGTATCCAAATGTGTACCTTTTAGTCTTGGTAAGAGATCCTTCTTAGAGATAATTTTTATTCCTCTCTCACTCATGTTACCAAACCACCTATGCCAAACTTTTGTTGGAACATCTTTCCTGACTGCATTGACTTCTCCTCCACACGGTTTGGCATATGTGAGATAAAGAGAAGTATTTTTATTTCCTTTTTCAATTACCATGTTACCTTTGGTAAGATTCTATTTCCCATCACCAAAGTAACTGATATATCCATTATCATCAAGCATTATAGTGGATATCAGATTGAGGTGAATATCGGGAACATACCTCATATCCTTTAACAGTAACCTGCATCCAATATTAGTCTCCAGAAAAAATATTACCAGTACTAGTGATTTTGGATGTGTCATCATTTATCATCTTCACATGTTCAAAACACCATGAAGTGTAAGATGAGAAGAAAACTCATCTAGCAATAACATGGTATGAGGCACCTAAATCAATCACCCATGTCGAGTCTTGGGTTGCAAGACTGACCTGCTTATCTTCCTAAACAATAGCGATCTCTTCATTGATAACTACATCATCATTATTATTTTTATTACCTTCTTGATTCATCTACTCTTCCTTCAGCAATCTACACTCCTGGATGAAGTGTTCAAGCTTGCCACAGTGGTGGAACTTCATATCACATCTTTAGGATTTTAATTGCATCCTCGTTTTTAGACTTTGGTCATGGGGTTCTCTTTCTCTGCTTCTTCCCTGCCATTTCTTCTTCCCTTGTCTTTCAGTGACAAGAGATTCTGATTTAGGTGTACATCCCCCATCCTTCCTTCAGGTTTCTTCATTCAATATTCTATTTTTCACCATTTCTAAAGTGAGGGTTCCGTCTGTAGTTGAATTGTTGACCGACACAACTAGTGTCTCCTATGTCTTTGGTAAAGAGCTCAACATCAATAGTGTCTGCATCTCATCATCAATCATCATTTTCGTGGAATTCAACTGGTCAATAGTACATTGGAACTTGCTCGTGTGCTCTGATACGTTGTTCCCATCATTGTACTTCAAGTTGACAAGTCAGCGTATCATGTTTTCTTTGTTCTGCAATGTTGTCCTTGCATACATCTTTTTTGATTTTCACCAAAGAACGAAAGCATCGTGTTCATTGGCAAAATTCTGGAAGATACTCTTATCGACCCACTGTTTGATTTGGGCAATGCACTTCCTATTGAGCACGACCCACTCTACATCAACTGACGAGGTATTGGTTGACATTTTCTCACTGGATTGACCACTTGTTGAAGTTTCCTCTGCTTGCACTGAAATGGGCTTAGTGATCTCCACAATTGATTTCCATAAATCTTTAATATAAAAAAATCCTCCATTTTAGGTTTTCAAATGACATAATTAAAAGTGGTGAGTTTAATCATATTATTGGTATTTTCTTCCATTGATACAATGAGAATCTTGAAAAACTAACCACACAAATGATTTCAGAATGGTTAAAATAGCTAGAAACAGCTCTTGGATCGCTGAAAATGGACTCAGATTTGGCAAGATATAGCCAAAACAGTTTCAACGGCCTAGATCAACTGATGAGGTGGTGGGGATGTGGCTCACCGAAACAGTCGCCAGAAAACCTACTGGAAAGTTATCGCCGGCGTGAATAGTATTGTCTTCCCCAGCAAGGGAGTACTGTAGCACAACCGAGTTGATCGAAAGTTTGACTGCTTCTACCAACTTTGTTCCAGCTCCGTTTTTGGTGTCGTTGCGCCGTTGGAATCGTCTCGATGAGCTCTTCAGGAATCTGGCCTCAAAAAAATTGATCGCCTTCAATTTTCTGATCATCAGAAAACCCTTCCGCATCATCAGTGTTTCGACCTCGAAGCCTCTGATACCCACTCTGTTGGGGAAACGAAACTCCTTAGTGATGAAATAAATTCGAAACATAAGAGGAAAAATGAAGAACACACGAATTTAATGTGGTTCGACAAGATTGCCTACGTCCATGAGAGAATGGGGTCGATTCTGTTACTCTCTTTGGATAAAACGTCAGAGGATCGCACAAAGGGTTACAACAGGTTTTTCCTTATTACAATTTCATGGGATTTGATCTCGTTTTATAGATGGAGGAACACTAATTTTTCTCCAGTTGTTTGGGTAGTTCGTCTACCCTTGAAATCATCTGTGTTGCGCGTCCACTGCGATGGCTAGGTTGGTTAGCAACTGAAGAAAAAAGCTTGCCGATAGTTTTCCCCTTCGTTGATTCCTCCCTTAATTGGGAGTGGCCCCCACAGAATTGACCTCACATCTATCTGACACATAATATGTCATTTATTACTCAAAAGTGTGTGTTTTCACATTATAAATGACATTTTATTTTAAAGGACGCGTCACATTGTTAAAACCGAGAAAACGAGCTCGGATTGTCAAGATACTTTAGGAAAACGATTCATAATTCATGTGTGACGTGTAGAAATCGACATCATGTCAATCTGAGACATGATATGGTCGGTATGTCTAAAAGTGTGTGTTATCACATTAAAAGTGTCATTTTACTCTAAAACATGTTTCAAAACCAAGTGAAAGACCTCAAATTGTTTTCGAACTTTAAGACAACAATAAATAATTCATTTGTGACATGTAGGAATTGATTGCACGTCAATCGAATATACAATGTAGGTGGTATGTCTCAAAGTGCGTGTTTTCAATATAAGTGTCGTTTTAATTTAAAACTCATGTCACTTTGTTAAAACTAAGAAAACGAGCTCGGATTATTTTTAAACTTTAGGAAAACGATCCATAATTCATGTGTGACGTGTAAGAATCGACCGCACATCAATCTGACACGTGATGCGGTCAGTATTACTCAAAGTGGGTATTTTCACATTAAAGATGTCATTTTAGTCTAAAACGCGTGTCACATGGCCAAAACCAAGCAAACGAGTTCTGATTGTCATGAAAGTTTAGGACAACGGTCCATAATTTATGTGTGATGTGTAGGAATTGACTGTACGTCAATACGACACAAGATATGACCAATATGACTTAAAGTGCATGTTTTCATTATAAAAGTGTTATTTTAATTTGATGATATAATTATTAACAACTATTTAAGTAATTATGATAATTAATAATTGATAATATCATTAATATATTCAGTAATTAACAATGCAATTAATAATTCATAGTGTAGTTGGGGTTTGGCTTAGTGGTAAGCACCCCTTAATTCCCCATAAAAAATGGGAGTTCAAAACCCATTAGGGGCAGGTACTGTAGCGTACTGTAGCAGTGACGGGTATTGTGCAGTACTGTAGCGGCGCGGGTACTGTAGCAGTACTATTCACATAATGGGTCTTGGGCCAAAAAAATGGGACTACAAGCAATGTAATGGGTTAAATGACTACTGAGCTTTCAGGTTATGTAATGGGTTAAATGACTACTGAGCTTTCAGGTTATGTAATGGATCTCCCTCTACCCAGTTAAAGAGGTATTTGATTTGGTTTGATAATAAATGAGGGTTCGACCCCAACCTTTTAAAAAAAAATCCATAGTATAATTAATAATTAATATATAATTAACAATATAATCATTATTAATATATTTAATAGTATAACTGATAATATCATAAAAATATTCATTAATTAACAATATAATTTATCATATGTGGATTATATAACATTAAAATTCTAATTTGTTTATTTTTTTATGTATTGTAACTAAAATAAACGTTGGTTTTATTGTAAGGGCAAACTTTTGTACAAAAGATGATCGTTGGAAAAAAGACTGCTATAAGAGTTTTGTTTTTGTATATTAGGTTGTAATTTTTTTGATCAATTGTAAATGCGACATCAATGTAAATATTTTGTACGTAAATTTTGAATTGAAATAATGGCCCAATGTAATATTTGCATTTCAATCTGGTTTTATGTATATTTGAATTTCAGTCTATTTATCTTTTCTAATATAGTTTTCTATTATAGGTCTGGTGAAGGGCTTCAGTTTTGAAGAAGGTGATATGATATTTATCATCACTAATAAAAGTTACGCGCTTTCAAAATCGCTTATCATGTCATAGTTTTTTACCCCTGACATAACCATTTTCTTACGCCAACAAATGTGGATTATTTAGTAGTGAGCATCACCTTGAACCATAAATGAGGGTTGTGTATTGAAATATGAGTCCTCCCACATTGGTTTAATGGTGTGTCCCCCCCCCCCCAAGGAAAAGATGAAGGTTTATACTGTAACCTCACATTAGGGTTATCGGTGTAGACTTCTACTTCTACCCTTTCCTTCAAAAAAAAAAATGTCATCACCTTTATCAAAGTCATGCACATATATAATTTTATATATAAACGCCTCACATGTCACGTTATCACGCGGTGCTTGGGTCAAGATTTTACCGACCTAACTTCTTTTTTTAATATTATTGAAAGATAAAAGTTGAAATTTTATTACCTGTCCCTATTCATAATAATGAAGTTTTTGGGCTGTTTGACAAAGTAAAAGGCCAAAAAGGAAGAGTCGTGGTTTTATATGATGGGTGAACCTGACTTCTTTCTTTAATTATTGTTATAATTAATTTCCCTAAATCATTGTAGTACTTGTCATCTTTTATTGAATTTGTTGTTATATATATTTTTTTAAATATTTCAAAGAGGAATATGAGGAGATAAAAGTAAAAAATGTAAGGAGATGGACAGGCTGATATATAGGAGCACACTTCATCATTATTCAAAAATGAAAAATGATTGGATAAGATTAGATATAATCCCCTTTTATGTACAATCCAGTTTTAGTAGGTTTAACCATTATTAATCGAACCCAACCAATACATTTAGCATATAGTTTTTTATTGAAAATTAAAGTGGTTACTATTTTTCTCTTATCCATTTTGATTTTTTTAAAATTATATAACAAATACTGAGTTTTATAATTGATTGTTTCTATTTGTGACCACTAAACTTATGTACACCTTTCAATGTGTGTATATTATATATTAAGTGACTGGGGGGTACAATTACATTTAAACACACATACACATCATACTTTTCAATTGATGTGTATATGTATGTATGTATGTACGTATATAAACTCGTTTTTTGACTTATTTTATTCTGATGTATACACTTTATGTCTTCTATGATCCATCTTTTATTTTTTTTAATAAATTTTGAGACATGAGTTTGATTTCCAAATCCATGACTCAGTCGTCTTGGTTAACTTGGTTACAATCAATTGATTTAAATCAGTGCCCTTAACCACTTCATGTTTGAGAGATTTGACAAATTTTAAACTAATTCAAATTGATGGTATTACAATCAAGATAAACAAAACCCTCTTATATATTATTTTAAACATGTGAAGTGAAGGTACAATTTCATTGTTTTTTTAGTTGGACATGCATGCGCTTTTGCTTTATGCTGCTTTTGGGGGTATTACCTTTTCTCCCCATAGGGGGAATGGACAAACGAGAAAAGTAACCCTAATGATTCGGGGGAAGCCTTGGGCGCATGAAGGGGCCGGCTCCCTTTAATAAAATTAAAAATTAAAAATGCCTTTAGCACTTTTTTTCCTTTTATTGCTTGCTTTGTAAAGGTCGGAATGGTAATTAAACATTAAAAAATAGTTAATGTGTATAATAGCTCATGCATCCACGTGTATACTACACACCCGGCCCCGTTATAAATATCCGAACCTTTTAAGTACATGCTTATAAATTCAAATATTTAGATTTTATTTATAAATCTAGAATACGCATATCCAAAAATTAAGTAATTTTTTTTTAATTTTGTATTTATTTGAATTAACAATAATTAATTTAACCGAATTCAGATTTAAAATTTATTTATAAATAAAAATGTACCGGATTCAAAATAAATTAATAACTTTTTTTAAAATTTTAATGTCATTTAAAAATATATTATGGATTATTTAGAAATATTTTGCATAATCGGGTTAGGGTTTATGGCACCCTAAGTGTACTACTACAACTCTACCCATTTATTAATCAAGTTCTTGATTTGCTTCCCTAACCTTATAAATACCCATTTAAACACTACTCTGGCATTATTTAATCAGGTTGGGTAGTGTCGGGTACTCGGTCAATGGATACACATTGACATCCCTACTTAAAACAGCTTAACTATCATCAAACTACACATGCTTACCATCAATCTTTGATTTATTGGACATATCTTTTATTTAGATGTTACATTTTTAGCATTTCTGGTTTTTATCTCTAATTTTCAAAGCACTTAAATATTATTATTCTATAATTATGAAATGGGGAGTAAAATTAAAAATAATGAAGGGCAATAATATTTTGGCGTTGTTTTAAAAATATGAATGTTTTTTTAAAGGAATTATTGATAAATCCATTTTTTTAATGTTGATTGTGTAATACCACTACTGCAAAATCACACTTATTCAACGATACTCTTTATCGGCATTGAAAAAAACGCTGATAAATGGATTGATTTTATCACCGCTAGCTAAAAGTACCGATAGAATCTCCTTTTACGATAACAAATGACTGATCAAAACGCCTTTTTTATCACCATTTTTTTTAGTGTTGATAAATGGTGACTTTATCGACAATTTTTTTAACGGTGATAAAAGGAGTATTTATTAGCGTTTTTTATTAGCAATGATAAAATGTGTCATTAATATATATATATTATTAAAAATCATATTTTGATATATAAATGCAATGATATTGATATATATATATATATATGTATATATATATATATAATATTGGCATAAATATGATTTGTATAATACTAAATATGTATTTAGAATTAACATATAATATATTTAGTGAAAAGATGGTTTAAAAATAATTAAAAATTAATATTAATTAATAATGTGCTAACTAGTGTTGAGTAATAGTCATTTAATAACAATTTGGTGATAGAAAAAAATTAAAAAAAATAATATATTAAGATAAGTTGAAAATAAGATTTTAACTTCAAACAACCATAACTTTTGATTCAGGTGTCCGTTTGAGCTCTTCTAAATATCAAATCGAAACCTGGGAATAAATCTGCATCGTATTGATCAAGAGGCGGAGAGGCAGTCACTATTTTTTTTTTGAGGAAAAAAGTCTCATAAGTCCTCCAAAACTGAG
Source organism: Viscum album (assembly GCA_963277665.1). NCBI lineage: Eukaryota > Viridiplantae > Streptophyta > Magnoliopsida > Santalales > Viscaceae > Viscum > Viscum album. Next base: position 573,216,592 of record OY728139.1, read on the forward strand.
TTTTTTAGTTGTGATGTCCTATTTTTTTTTAATATTCAATGTGATTTCACCTTCATTTAAGATGACATTTTTTTTTTCTTTTTTCGTTGGATAGTGAATTTATTCCTAAAGCTTACAATCATATGGATATTATGATGTTGAAATTTTAATGTTTTTCACATTGTAGTGTTATTATAAACAAGTATATACATATTTTCATATATTTACATATAAAACATTTAATTGTGCAAATCAATATTTAAATATATTTAAATATAAAATGTCATCTTAAATATATAGACCATTTGTAAAAAAAATTATTCATTCTATTTAAAATAAAATTTATCCATTTTATTTATGATATAAAAATGCATGAATATACATATACCTATACAAATGTATATGTAATGTTATATATAAATATATGTTTGTGTGTGTGTCTATATTAACAAATAGATATATATTCATGTATATATTCTAATACATGTAAATAAATAGTAACATATACTATATGTAAATAAATATTTATATTTATAGTTATAGTTATATTTATACAGACACACACACAAATGTATATATAAATATAAATACACACACAAACATATTTTATAAATGTATTTAAAAATAATTATATGAATATATATAATTATATATAAATATAAATATGAACACACACACAAATATAAATATAAACACACACAAATGGACACACACACCCAAACATCTTTTATAAATGTACTTTAAAAAATTAGATATAAATATATGGATAAAAAAGATGTGTATATATATATATATATATATATCATAAAATATAGAACAACAAAATATGGAGTAGTGTTGAGCATATAGGCGCAAAGTTGGAGGTCTCATGTTCAAATTCAGCCAGACACGTAGGTGGACGGCTTGGAGAGGGCTTTAAAGGCATGGGCGAGCGAGCTAGTGAGTGAGCAATGATAATGGGGTCTGGCAAGCGATGATAATGGCATGAGAGAGGGCGGGAGAGTGATGCTATATGGGTGATGACGAGCACTGATAAAGGTGGTGCGGTGGGTGGTGAGCACTTAAGAAAAATTATTAGCGCTCATAAACTCACTTTTATCATTGTTTTTTTGAGCGCTGATAAATGGGGTGTTTATCAATGCTAAAAAAATGTTGATAAAAGTAGGGTTTATGAGTGCTAATGATTTTTTTTAAGCGCACAACACCCACCACACCACCTTTATCAGCGGGTGAGCGCTGATAAAAGGTTTTGACGAGCGTTGATAAAGGCACAACAGAGGGCGGGGGAGTGCTGATATAAGGGTGGTGACGCGCGCTGATAAAGGTCGTGCAAGGGGTGATGAGTGCTTAAAAAAATATCAGTGCTGATAAACCCTAATTTTATCAGTGTTTTTTTAGCGTCGATTAAGAGGGCGTTTATCAAAACTAAAAAAAACGTTGATAAAAGTAGTGTTAATAAAGACCCTTTTATCAGTGTTTTTATAGTGCAGATAAATGACATCTTTATTATTGATGATAAAAGATATCGACTTTTAAAGGTCCTTACAATATCATCACTTTTTAGCGCTGATAAAACCCTTTTGCACATTGTTAAAGGGTGGATCTATAGTAGTGTATCGGGATATTTTAGTTTATATATTAAAAAAACACTGTTTGATTGCGTGCACCACACACAACCCTGAGCTTAAAGGAACTTCAAAATAATATTATTTAAATATGACCGTTATAATCTAGCCGTTGGTTTAATGGGTATGAATATGAATAGCTGTACTATTAAAATATATGTAGAAAGTTTTTCCTTAATAAAATGAATAATCAATCATGTATTAATTATCAATTGGTTACAAATGAAGGTATAATCTTTTATAGGCAAAAGAGACATTTTTTTATAAAACTGCTTTGATGTGTACGATATATTTTGATTACTATTGATAAATGAATCTAATGAAATAAGTAGATTATATGTCCAATTTAATGAATTAACATTAATTGAATTATGGTTATTAGGCAAGTGATGAGGATAAAGTCATTTTATGCTTCAAAAATACATTTTCTTTAAAAATGGTTTTTATTGCATTTTGTGCACGAATATTATAATTAATTTCTGCCACTTTTATAAATTGTATTTGAAAAATTGGATATCATTTTTTAAAATCAACATTTCATAATAGGCTTAGGATTAATTTTTGAGATTTTTCTAAAAAGATTGATTTTTGAGTGAATAGTGAAAAATACCAATTTTTGCAAAAATATCATTTCTTTTCTTTATATCAAGTAATTTAAAAGTCCCATATTGGTTTTAATTTAGTTTTAAAGTAGTATAACCCCCCTTTGATTAAACATAATCTAATTAATGCCATATGAATCAACTTTATATTTTATTTTGGTATAAGTTGCTTAAAAGTGCATTTTCTAGAAAGTGTTTTCGATGCGTTTTGCGTACTCATATTAAAATAAATTTCTACAACTTCTGGGAATTGTGTAACGTCCCCGATCTGGTGACCACTATATTCAGTGCCCTGAGCCAGGTCGTCACATGACCTCAGGAGCGCCTCCCCGTACGCTAGAGGCTACCGATTAGCAGTGCGGGTCTATGGAGAAACGTTGGGGAGACTATACTCGCTTATCAAAGTAAAGCCACAACAGAAATAATATCAACATATATAATAACTTACAAGAACAAATAAATGGACAACGTGCGACAAATGTCAATAGGGAGCCAAGTAGCACATGCTATAACAATATGACGAATACACTACATGTCAGGTAGTCGTACAAATAAAATCCCAAAACCAAAACTACCAAAAGATCCCAAGCACAGACCCGAGTCCCAACCCGACCTTGACATCTCATGCTCCAACCAAATAGTCCATGCATGAACTGAACACCCGATCCTAGTCTTGAACATGTACTTGAAAACAAGTAACATCTGCTCAGTTACCCAAGTGCCATGGCGACCAGAGCAGGGTGTGAGTACAACTTAGTAGACCACCACCAACAGTGTCTAAAGCAATAATCAGTCTATACAACAGTGTATGCGGACAACCCTAGTGCAATAAATAAACTAAGCAAAAAAAGAAAGGAAAGTATCTATATGTGTCACAATTAAACAATTATCAAATAACCATTTAGTTCTCCAGGGGCAACCAACCAACCGACTATCTTCGATCGCACCAGAAGCCTAAGCCATAACATAAGGGGCTACACACACTCTTAATCACATAGGTATTCACAAATCATCATTTATCAATGTACCACAGAACCTTAGTTCGATAATCACACCATGACTATACGTTGGGAAGCATAGAGCCTCAGTCCGACATCCCAACCATTCATTACATAACACTTACCTTGGAGCCTCAGTCCAGGTAGTCTCGCCAAATGCAACCATTAGGGGCCTAGGTCCTCAGTCCGACTCCCCAACCCATGCATTATAGGGGTGGGGTTTAGAGCCACAATCCAACCCCATCCACAGGAGGAGTCTCAGTCCAATACCCCACACACCACCAAGCCATGTGCACGTGCTTATTTAGCAATAACACCTTTACCAAACACAAACCATAACCATTAATCACATTTATCAATTTCAATCATAACCCATTACACATACCCCACTTACAAGGCATAACCCATCAACACATATACCACTATGCCAAACACCCCTTATGCTATACTAACCACTAGAAAATACTTAACATAAATTTCATTTCACAAATCAATAATACCACACAAATCAATCTACTCATTTAAAAATCATCTTGAAGCCACCCCCTTAGAACACATGTCTTCCTATTCGAAAACTAAACCATACCCCAAGGATTTCTTCTCAATTTCTAACCATTCCAACATAACCATTAAACCATTTTCACAAAAAGGGAACCATGCCCTCATTTCAAATATCATTTGAAGTCTCTTAAGAAAAACCTTTTTTTGAATCACTTTGAGGTCAACACCTCCTTTCAAAACATTACTCACTTTCAAAAACCATTTTCCTTCAATAAAACTATAATTGGGTCAAAGCCCAAAACACACCATTAAAACCATTTCAAAACCTCCTAGGCATTTCCCAAAATTCAACTTATAATCATTTTAATTAACCCATTAACCATGCCCACACATCCAATTATACTTTTACAACCCATTCGCTCTCATAATTCCCCTATCTCAATGTTTACTAATTTTATTTACTAATTATAAGGGTTCGACATACCCCATGGGTAGCTCTAGGTTCAGTCTCACTCACAAATGGACCCGATGAGGTTTGTGAAGGGTTACACTCCTCAATCTAAGGTCCAAATCAATTTCCATAATCAAAGACAAAGAAATGAAACAAGGCATCACATTGGAACAACCACATACACATATAAAACATCAAGACTATGGGAAAAAGATTAAAGACCACCTACCTCATGTTCGTTGACGAATGCTTTCTTAACCACTGCCCTTGATTTGAACTCAAACACCCATTAAATCCCTAATTTAGAATCTTCTATAAAAGTGAGGGTTTTAGGGCTTCAGAAGAAGTAGAACGATTCTACAAGCCCTAATCCGAAATAAGGAATGGAGAGGAGCATTAGACTCACTTGGATCTTCAATTCTCACACAAACGCACTCCAAATGCCTAAGAATCAAAGGAGAATCATCACTTGGATGTCTCGAAGGGTTTGGTTCTTAACCCAAACTGTTGGAGGAGGAATAAGGGAGAAAATCAGGTTAGAACCCTTAAATCCTAAGAGGGAAAAAATGGAATTTACCACTTTTTAAGGGCTGCACGGTTGGCCAAACTGTGTTCCAATCGCGTGACTCCCTTTGTCTAAGAGGGGACACGCCACACAGTTTCTTGGAAGCACCTACATAGTTTGTAAAATCATGCGGTAATTGTGCACCGAACTTTGTCCAAAAGGCCCCCCAAGCTGCACGGTTTCCTAGGCTAGGCGCATAGTTTGTACTAATCATGCGCCAAACGTGCGCTGCACACTGTTTGGTCTCTATTCTCAAACTTTCATGTCTTGAACTCCCAGTACACCCCCAAAACTCCTCATACACCCAAGAACCGCTTCATTAGCCACAAAAAGGGAGTTTAACCAAAATTTAAACAAGAACGTACCTTTACAAAAGGTCAAGATCATGTAACCACCTCACCTTATAATGAATCATCCTCGAGCCAAGCCTTACTGAGCCTCCAATACCAAATGATAGGCCACGGGGCCCACCTATCAAATTTTGTTCCTCAATCTTCCTCCTGGACACTGCCATACCCTCACCACAATCAGATCGAGGAAATAGTCCTACCCCGGAGAAACTTCCAACATATAATCCACAACCACAAACCCAATGCTCCTCAAGCACACATCTACCTCAAACTCATCATCCCCAACTTCAAACATAATAGAAAGGTTTGGGTAACACCACTAAACCACCACACAAAAGGAATACTGACAAGGCACTACATTACCCTGGGAGAGACAACCAAACCACCCTCGAGCTGATCCTCTCCACAACTCATAACCCAAATCGCTTGGCACCATCACACCCAATTATTTGAGAACTCTAATTATGACCCAATCCTGGAATCATCCAAAGAAAAAACCAGATTCCAACCACATCTCACGACCTACCTCGGTCCGCAACTCAAGGCCCAATGGCCTAAGTCCATTTCTGAACATCTGAAAGGCCCAACCTAAGCATAACCTTCTTCTCAAGGTACCCAAAAGGTCAAAACCCAAGCTAATGATTATTAATAAAATCAAAACACCAAAATAATTCTAATCCGATCCCATCCAACCTTTATTACCACTCACATCGTCAACCAACCACTTGCCCGCTAGGGTGCTCTGCACCATATACTTTAGCTCTCCACCACCATCACCTGATGTTAAGCATTTCAATTATTGAAAAGAAGACTAATAAAACCTCAACCTGACCTTAAAAACTTACCCAATGTGTTTTCCAACTCACTGTGCCCAAACATCCATGGAAATTTCATCTAAGACTGGCTTCCAACCTTACCGTTAAGACTACCCAGATTGGTCACACTTCCATCATACATATCTCAACTAGGGATAACTTGAGTTTTCCTCAAAACCCTTTCCCATTACCAGAGTGAACTTAACACCCCAACATTAACCAGAGGTGGATTACAACCCACCACATCCATTTATTTTTTACCCAAATGAGTCGGGCCATCCCGACTGACTCACTCCATTGGCGCACAACTTCCGCTACTGGCATGTCACCCCTCTACCTAGACATGATTCCTTCTCACTTAAAGAATATCCCATCACCCACACATAATTACCAGAGTTTGTTCCCAACCTCTAGTTAAACTTCACCACCATAGCATCCGCCACTCTGCAATCCATTTTCGGGCTCTACCACACCCACCACTGTGTCTCCGATGTAAACACTTATACTACCTCTAAAACTAGCTTGAGCCCAAAGCCATCATTCAGCTAGATCCACCACTACACCTGAGGCCCACTCAGCCTTCCCCAAGGAATCCAAACATGCCCTTACACGCCTCTCATCAGAATCCCGATGCCACCACTTCCACTCCATAGTCTTCTCTATACATCCATGAATGACATACCACTCACCATCTTAGGAGTGTTGTTCTCACCGATTTCCTCAAGCAATTCCAACCACTTCCGCTCAAACTTTGATCATGATCTGGACCCCAAAACTTGGATGTGGCCATCTAGATTTTCCCAGAACAACAAACATCACCGACCTCTATCCATTACCAACTTTCGATAATGACACCCACGACATTCATCGACATCCTAGGACATCATGGGAACACCTTAACCTTACTGAAAGTCTTAGGATTCCCTACCCAATAATGTCTCATCCACATTCCATGACCACAAATCGAATGGGATTTCCAACCAAAACTCCCTACCACTTCACGAACCTCTATAAAGCATTCACGACCCAATATTTCCTTTGGAACCACTTCCATTACCTCACTCGAGTCCTTCTAACATGACCCTGGTGATTTACATGGGAACACAATAACCAAAACACCGATCCATAATCCAATTATCTCGTTTAGAACGTACACTTCCTATTGCGATCACACAAAAATACAGCAGATGCTTATCCCGAGCCACCAATTCATCCATCCCAAACAACATCGTGGATTTCCAACACATGCCCGAATCTGGACCTCCTAAATCCCTCAAGGATTCAAACTTTACCATGACTACACATTGAACTCAACTCTAGATTACACGAGTCACACATCGCCAGAGCTATGCCCAATGCTCGCTCACTCAAATGACCATGCCTCCTGGTCTGTCAGCCTCTTGGTACTAGAGACATTCCCAACATTCTCATCTAACAAGACAATCATTCATACAAGAAATCCCAACCACATGATCACCACCCCACGGGTGTCACTTACATACCAAAAGAATCCATCTATGCTTTGGTTACCCTTGTCTTGTTCACTCAAATTCAACATCTATTCCCACATCAAAAACCATAAAATCCAAAGGACAAGACTCCTAATGACCTTTACTCTTACAAAAATGACCTTACAACCAACCAAAATCACTCCATTATCTCCTCGAGAAATAAACCCAAGCATACCCACACGCCTTTTCCAAACTCGACGACACCAACTATGCATCGATTCCACCTCAAAATCAACCACTCTTGCTTCACATCTTAATGAACCTTTAACACTAGGAAAACCACCCTTGAGGCTACCCTCGACCTCAAAAAACTATCAACTCACGACCACCCCTTGATTCGCCTCAACAAAACCATCAACCCTCCCACTTAGTCCCCCTAGTCTAAACCAGTACAAGGAAACACTCTTCATGTTCCACTTCCAAAGTCCAAAACTTCTGCCTACGTCATAAGCACCCAAAAATGCTAGAAAATAGCTGACCTATCTCATCGATCATCATCAAAGTTGAATGGTACCAACTCCCTAACTGGAGTCACATCAAGAAAGGGTCACTGGATCTCTGTCTCTCTCTCTCTCTAATCCATATGCATCAAACCTCAAACAACTTGCTTCTCTTAGGTGGCATTCATGCCCCCATTCCAAAACACACTGCATCTAATGCACCCATGCAAAAATTTACCCCAGGGTTCACACCAAGGATACTCGCACACATATGCTAACACCAAGATCCAAACACCCACTCTAGGGTCCAAAACATGACTTACACAATCAAAACCCGCAAGGGTTACCACATCCACATTAACAAGTGTAATTCCACAACTTCAAGGTCATAACCTAACCCAATACACAACAAGAAACATTACATTAACCAAAATATCCCAACCATCCAGGTCTCACATCTCGTAATCCAAGGTCTCAAAACTAAGGTACTCTAACTACCCAAACCACCCATACATAGAGTTAACAACCAACACAAGGGATACCTACCACCAGTGTCCCTAAAAGTTCCACCAGCTTCCCGTTTCCTTTCTTAATTAAAAATTACCATTTAAAACCCAAGGCATCGCATTTCAAAATATTCTATTTTGAAAACCCAAGCATTTACATTTTCAAAAGCCTTTTTATTAATCCAAAATTTCAAAAATCCAATATTTATTCAATTCCACATTTCAAAAAATTCCCTTTATCAAAAATTTCAAAGAAAGGTTAATAGGAAAGATCCACTAGAAGAAAAGCACACTACCAGTATATTAATCCCAAGGAACTACCAATCACAAGAAACATACAGATGAACTATAAATCCTATGTCCATATCATGATGTATGAACTCACACAACTTTCTTGCTATACCGAGCCAAGATATGGAATATCATAAATTAGTAACATCGCATCAAAGGCACCACTCGAGGTGGAAATAACATTAAACTGTAAAAGCACAAAACCAAACATCAATTCCCACCTTAGAAAACTTGGATTTTCCCTTATATGTGAGGATGTAGGCACCCAAGCATGAGTTCATTACCAGGCCCAACAAAATCCTAGTCTCCTATCTACCATGCCCCAACTATTAAGACAAAAGACACATCTGATACCACTTTGTAACGTCCCCGACTTAGTGGCCACTATATTTGGTTCCCCAAGCTAGGTCATCAAATGACCTCAGGAGTGCCTCCCTATATGCCATAAACTATCGATTAGCTGTATGGGTCTATAGAGAAATGTTGAAGAGACTATACCTACTTATTAGAGTAAATACACAACATAAATAACATCAACACATATAATAACTAGTAGGAACAAATAAATGGACAAATTGCAACAAATGACAACAGGTAACCAACTAGAACATGCTATAACAATATGATGAATACACTACATGTCAGGTAGTCATACAAATAAAATACCAAAACAAAAACTACCAAAAGTTCCCAAGAATGGATCCATGTACCAACTTGGTCTTGAAATACCATGATCCAACCAAACAACCCATGCATGAACCGAACACCCGATCCCATTCCCGAACCTGTACCTGAAAAAAGTAAAATATGATCAGGTACGCAAGTACCAAGGCGGACCAAGAAGGGTGTGAGTATAAATCAGTAGGCCACCACCAATGGTGTCTAAAACAATAACCAGTCTATACAATAGTGTATGCAGACAACCCTAGTGAAACAAATAAACTAAGAAACAAAAGAAAGGTAGATATCTATATGTGTCACAATTAACCAATGATCAAATAACAATTTTAACCATTTATTTCTCTAGGGAAAACCAATCAACTAACTAGCTCTAATTGCACCAAAATACTAAGCCATAACATAAGGGGATACACAAACTTTTAATCACATAGGTATTCACAAATCATCATTTATCAACATACCCTGGAACCTCAGTTCGGTAATCACACCATGACCATACATTGGGAGGCATAGATCCTTAGTCCTACATCCTAACCATTCATTACATAACACTTACCTTGGATCCTCAGTCCAGGTAGTCTCACTAAATGAAATTGTTAGGGGATTAAGGCCTTAGTCTAACTCCCTAACCCGTGCATTATAGGGGTGGGGTTTAGAGCCTCAGTCTAACCCAACCTGTGGGAGGAACCTCAATCTAATACCCTACATACCACCAAGTCATGTGCACATGATTCTTTAATAATAACAAATTTACCAAAAAAACCATAACTATTAATCACATTTATCAATTTTAATCATAGCCCATTATACATACCCCACTTACAAGGCATAACCCATGGACACATATAACACTATGCAAAACACCCCCTTATGATATACTAACCACTAGAAAAAAAATTAACATAAATTTTATTTCAAAAATCAATAATACCACACAAATCAATCTACTCATTTAAAAATCATCTTGAAGCCACCCCCTTAGAACATGGGTCTTCCTCTTCAAAAACTAAAACACACCCTAAGGATTTATTCTCCATTTCTAACCATTCCAAATAACCATTAAAACATTTTAAAAAAAAGGGAACCATTCATTTATTTCAAATATTATTTTAAGCCTCTTAAGAAAACCCATTTTTTAATCACTTTGAGGTTAACACCTCCTTCTAAAAAATTACTCACTTTAAAACATCATTTTCCTTCAATAAAACTATAACCAAGGAAAATCCCAAAACACACTATTAAAACCATTTCAAAACCTCCTAGTCATTTCAAAAAAGTCAACTAATAATCATTTAAATTAACCCATTAACCATTCACACACATCTAATTATACTTTTACAACCCATTCACTCTCATAATTCCACTATCTTAATGTTTACCAATTTTATTCACCAATTACAAGGGTTAGGATTACCCCATGGGTAGCCCTAGGTTTGGTCTCACTCACCAATGGACCCAATGAGGTCTGTGATGGGTTTCATACCTCAATATAAGGCTCAAATAACTTTCTATAATCAATGAAAAAGAAATAAAACAAGGCAACACATTGGAACAACCACATACACATATAAACCATCAAGACAATGGGAAAAATATTAAAGACCACCTACCTCATGCCCATTGAAAAACACTTGCTAAACTTCCACCCTTGATTTGAAATCAAACACCCATTATATCCCTAACTTAGAATATATAGGAAAAGTGAGGGTTTTAGGGATTCATAAAAAGTAGAACAATTTTACAAGCCCTAATCTAGAATAAGGAATGGATAAGAGCATTAGACTCACCTGGATCTTTGATTCACACACAAACTCAATCCAAACTCTTAATAATCAAAGTAGAATCATCTCTTGAATGTCTTGGAGGGTTTGGTTCATCACCCAATCCATTGGAGGAGGAATATAGGAGAAAATTGGGTTATAAACCTTAAATTCAGAGAGGAAAAAATTGGAATTTCCCACTTTTTAAGGGCCACACGGTTTGACCGCACAGTTGGAAAAACCATGTTCTAACTGTGAGGATCCATATGTTTGAGAGGGGCCAAGTTTCATGGTTTCTTGGAAGAACCCGCATAGTTTGGAAAACCATGCAGTAACTATACACCAGCCTCTATCCGAAAGGGTCCCCAAGCCACACAGTTTCCTAGGCCGGGTGCACGGTTTGTACTAACTGCACACCAACCACACACTGCACATAGTTTGGCCTATTTTCTCAAAATTTCATGTCTCGAACTCTGAGACACCCCTGAAAATCCTCATAGACCTGAGAAACACTTCATTATCCACAAAGAGGGAGTTTAACCAAAATTTAAACAAGGATGTACCTTTATAAAAGGTAAGGATCTTACAAATTGAATCTTGAAGAATGAATTTTATATTTAGAATCAAGATGTTCAAATTTGAAAAAATAATTCAATTTATTGTATTGTAATAATGAATGGTAACCATGGTAAAAGTTTATCAATATGGAAATGGGTAAAACTAGTTAATTAATATTAAAACTATGGGATAAAATGTCAAAATCAACCCAACACTTTATTTCATTGGATGAGAGGAATCCAACCATATTCATCTTAACTTTTAAAATATAGAGTTTTCTTACCACTCTCCCTTGATTATGACCTCTATATTATTTTAAGTTATGGATACTTACAAAATTTTACATTCTCCCACTTATTATGTGGTCATAATATGAATATAGAAAAACTGACACATGAATAAATATAGATGATAAAATTGATAATGATTAAATAATATTTATGACTGTAATTTATTTTTAATTTTTAGTGATGGTATAATTACCTTTAATTCTTATATAATGCCGATGAAATGCTTGTACAAGTAGTAGAAAAATTAAATAAATGATTTTAAAAACATTAAAAGTAATATATTTTGAATGAATTATGGTTATCCATTAATTTATTGGATAATTATAATGTATAAGTGATGGTTAAATATTATATTCAAATTCTATTGTTATCTTGATGTCTTAAATGTCAAGATATGTTAATAGTACCAAAAATGACCTAAAATGCTATTTAATGTTTACAAATTATTTTTAAATCATTAAAAAATTATAAAAAGTCTATCTTGAATCAAGTTGATGGTAAAATTTTCAGACTATCATTCATGGTTCATGTATTTTCCACTTTATATTTTTATAATTACTTTCATGACTCTTAAAGAGTGAAAACCTTGTTACAACAGTTAAGTTTAAAAGGGGATAATGAGGGGGTTAAACCAAAATATAGGGATTAAAATGGAACCTAAACTTACATAAAATTGATTAGTTAATTATATTTCAAACTTAAATTCCTTATCTTTAAATATAAGTTAGTTTGGAGCCATCTTACAAGAGTTAGACACATATTACAAATTAATATTTCAAGTATTTACAAATTTTCCACTCAACTCACTTATAAAAGGGAATAACCTCTTCTATCTTCCCCATAATTCATGATCCATTTATTTCACCCAATATCTACCCAAATACCTTAATATATTCCTTATCAACTTTATAGAGCTTCTGGTATTCCCATAAGATATAACGTCCCACAATCCGACACTCTCTCGCGTGGTTAGAAAGGGCTGGTTACAAAAACTCAAGCGCACCTCCCCATACGCTAGAGGCTATTGACTAGAAGCAGGGGGGGGGGTGTAAAGTGTATAGTGGGGAGACTATACCCCATAGTATGAAGTGTCATAATAGTATAAACAAATCATAATTAGCGGAAAAATAATCAAAGTATACACATAACAGAAGACAACAATACAAGCTAACTGAATAATCCAATAAATAATAAAAGAATAATTTAATGACGTGCTGGAATGTAACTAAATGTCATGATAGAAAAATAAAAGAAAAATAATAGAAGACTCAAATAAAAGACTCAAAGTTCTGGGCCCAAACACCATGTCAGTTCCATCTCCAAACTTCAGCCCAACCACAAACAAGCAATCAACTACAAGGTTCTTTTCCCTTGTACAAACCTGCATCCACATAATCTTCTCGGGTGCTAAACGGAGGCCCAAATAGAATGTGAGTATAACTCAGTAATTCAACACCACCATGTCTAAAAAAACCATTCTCATAAGAATTGTATGAAATAAAACGATAAAAAAGTGTATAAATTTATTCAATAATTAAATAAATACAACAACCTGCTTCGACTTCGTGCCTGAATATCTATGAGCATGTCTTAAAACCATGACAACCACAATCATATAACCAAGGTAAGATAACATACTTTAGCACCATGCTATAATATCTAGGAGCATGTCTTACAACCATGCCAACCGCAATCATATAACCAAGGTAAGACAACCTGCTTCAACGCCATGTCAGAATATCTATAAGCATGTCTTATGACCATACCTACCATAACCATATAACCATGGTATAGTCACAACAATCTGGGTCAAATCCCTATAAGCATTACAAAATTTTCTAGGTCAAATCCCTATAAGCATTACAATATGGGACTAGGCATAGCCCACTCTCTATAAGCATTACAACATGGACTGGGCCAAGCCTACTGTGATATTCCAAACATATTTTATGTGTAATAATAACATTTTAATAGTTTTAATTGTTTTACTTTGCTTAATTTCCATACTACCCAAAACAATGTTTGCAAAATAAACACAAGACATATTTTATTCAATAAAACACTGAAACATTATATTTCAACAAGGCCAAAAGAACCTTACTAACCTAGAATAAATACTAGGATACCTATCAAGATCACCAGGAGGCCCCAACAAATCACAAATAAACCAAGAAGATAGTGAGTATCCTTCAGGTCTATCACAATGAAGAACATTATACCCAGAGCTATGGTGACCAAACTAAGAATTAAGGGTATGTAAAACACCATCTTCACCAAGTTGTTTTTAAAGTTTTGAATACCTTAAAAATCTTTTTATAAGGCCTTTTATGACCATTGGTATCCATTGCAGTCCTTAGATGACCGTTGGTTTTGCAACGGTCATAAAATCTTATTACCGTTAGGTGTTTTTAAGAATTTTCTGTATTCTGTTTAACTTAGTTATTTTGAATATTTTAAGTATTTTAAGTATACAATCATTTTAAATATTCTAAGTATTTAATTATCTTAATTATTTTAAGAACTTAAGGGGTTTAAATGTTTGAAAGTAACGTTTTAGTTAATAAATATATGTTTTCAAGTAGACATAAAGAATGCCTCTCTATGTATTAAAAATGTATACTTATTTAGATTTTGATCAAAATAAAGTTCAACCAATTATTTTATGAAGAAATATATATGTTTCACATGTTTTAAAAATGTTTTAAATATTTAAAAGTTATATCTTAGGTTAAATAATAATATTGTTTTAATTAAGGGTATAGTTTAATTTAAATTATAATAACCATGATGGTTATCTTAGAACGAATAAAATCAATGAGGCGGTACTTTGAACTTATAAGTTTTAAAACTTAAAATTAATTTGAAACCATGTTTTTAATTAAAAGTTATACTTTTGGGTTAACTGATGACATGGTATTTTTTTTAATATATCAAAGTTTGGAATGAAGTTGAAAAACATGTTTTAGACTGATTACTGACATGTTTAAATGAAATCAAATATTTCAAACTTTGTTTATATTTTCTATGGTTTTAGATATGGATTATTGTTTTTGAAAATTTGGGTTTATAATTTTTTTTCACCCATAGTGTCACAACCCACCTTCACCAAAAAGGAGGGAAGGGTTAGCAGACTGTCAGACCCTTCATTCTTTAAGTTGAAGGAGAGATAATGACCCCCGAAACCCGCCTTCAATAGGTCCCGGAGTGGCGACTAGCACCAAGGGTATAGAATCACACACTCAATGGAAGACATTACCCTTTTTCTGTTTTACAGGATCGGGAGATAATATGATGGAACCCAACAAATCCAAAACTAAAAGAAAAGTAAAGCCAAAAGTAAACCATTCCCACATGCATGTTTCAAAAATAAAAGCCACAAAGTACAAAAGGTGACTACAAAGGTAAGTACCAAAGTAAGAAAAACATCAACTGCAACTGCCCCAAAGGTCCGAGCTAGTATGGTCCTGCACGATCCCCGAAGTCCTCCTGGAAACCTGAAAGCAGTTTTATATATGTAGGGTGAGCATACAACTACACTCAGTAGGGAAAACCAAAGACTCTCGTGCACAAGTGGGGGAACGTGCTAAAGTCCCCTGAGAAAAGGAGTAAGCCAAACACCTATCAAGGTAAATTATCCACCCAAGCCTCACCAAGGCACACTCCCCAAATAACGCAAGTCAAGTAATATATATAATAAGAGCACATCGATGTTCGGGTACCCATCGCCACTTTCCCACTGGTTATTGAGACATCCTACGCATCGAACCAATCCTGCTATTCTCACCGCAGTCCCACTGCCACACCCGCCCGCACAAACCTGGGCCACAACCACACGCAATCCCACTGCCGAAATCCCGCCCGCACACACCTGGGCCACAACTGTCACATGTAACCACGCCTGCAAACACCTAGGCCAGAACAACCACCACCATGACCGAAGACACCTGGGCTAGAAGATCCGCTTCCACACCCGAAGACATCTGGGCCTCATCCCGAAGACACTTGGGAAACCACCTGCCCCACACACCTGGCCAACCACCACACTACCCCGCCTGAAGGTTCTTGGGCTAATAATAGACCTCAGGCCATCACAGCCTACCCGAAGATACTTGGGCTATCCGGGAAAGGGAGCAGAAAAGGAGCTAATAACCAGCCACTAATGATAGTGTTGGGAAAAAACACCCTTCCCCATGAAATGGGGGTATTCGGCACTAAGTGCTCAACTTGGGTGGGGCACAAATAAGAAATACAAAACTAAAAATATAGATATAGGTAACAAGCACTCACCCAAAGTTTAGGTTTTTCTTCAGTCCTCCTAAAGAGCACAAACATCACTGCGTCCAAGTCACGGATCTCGCCAACAAAACCCATTTGTCTCATTCTTGTTTCATGTTCAGTAATAATGTTCAAATAAGTTTAATCACTAATGGGAAACTAATCCATAAGCATAACCAAGGAAAAGAAACCAGCCAAACGTCAACTAAGCATCCACACCCGGTTCTCTTGTAAAGTCACAACAACAAAGGAAAAGTGAGAATCCGCGAAGTACTGGAACCAGACAACCCCGAGACACCGCCCCGTGTCCCCTCCCCCAAAAAGGTTTTTCATCAACAGAGGATCCCACCCCAATTCATGATAGAAACAAGGTAACCACCTAGTCTTAAAACTCTCAAAAACTGAATCCGTAACAATAGGGAATCCCATTCCCAATTTCACATCCACCGAGAGTATAAAAATAGGGGATCCCATCCCCTCCCACATCTCCAGCAATCAGCCCATAAAAGGAAACAACCAAACCACTACCACCGACACAAAGCAGGGTCGTGCCTGTATTTTCCGATTTAAAAGATTTTACACGCTCCATGATTTCAATTTCATGTGCTTTTACCGGGGGTTATCACAAGGGGATTGATCCTGGTGCTTCCAATTTATTCAGTTGGGTATACGTGATTAACCGATTTACTTTTCACAGCAAGAGTTTACAATTACAAAACAATCCATTTAAAACACTACTAGGGGTTCATTAGTGCACAGACAACGACCACCAACGGCCTCGATTTTCAGAAGGTGTAAACCAGCATAACTCGGAAAGATGATCATAAAATAAACAACATCAATGATCACAGCCCCCCTCATCTTTCTTTATAGAATCCGTTCATTATCTTTATTAGGTCTGGATTATCCAGTTCTACAGAATTAAAAGCTCGCCCACCCCGCATGATACACAAAAGAGAGAGACGAAGGAGAAAATTCCCTACTTGTTGGATCAACGATCTACGCTGAGGCCGGGGGAGGAACTTCACGGATAGCGATGCGGCTCGCTTGAACGAAAATCGCTTCGTCTATCAATGCTTAGGCCAGGCACGGAACTCTATGCATAACGATGCGGCTCATCTGATGCACCAGAAGCTGTTCATGAAAAGCCGCGATTGAGGAAAGAAGAAACCACGACTAACCCTTAGTTTATAAGAGCCGCAGATGGTTGAGATGAGAATGCCAAACCGCATAAGGAGCGGGGGTCGTGGGTTGACCACGTGGCCCCACACGTTATTAAAGGGGTTAGGTGGTTTAAACCGACTCATTAATTCATTAATTAATTAATTAAAACATTTATGGGCATTACCCGTCTTTAAAACAAGCTTAAACAAGTCAGAATAGGGTTTAAAACCCTAATTGCACAAGAAGGAACGCCACTGGAAAGAACCCGCGGGGGTAGGCCAGAGCCACCGGTAGCTGAGAGCTACCGATGGGTGACTGCTACCGGTAGGCCGAGCTACCGGTAGGCTGCAGCTACCAGTAGACCGAGCTATCGGTAGGCTGCAGCTACCGGTAGACCGAGCTACCGGTAGACCGAGCTACCGGTAGACAGCTACCGGTAGACCGAGCTACCGGTAGACAAATCTACCGGTAGGCTGCGGCTACCGGTAGACCAAGCTACCGGTAGGCCTGCTACCAGTAGGCTAAGGCTACCGGTAGGCCTACACCACCGTGATTCCCAGACCAGAAAACCCAACACGAGGTTTTCACAAAGTAATGGACCCCAAAAACCCGGGCCATTACATCAGATACCTCTTAAACGATTCTCGTCCTCGAGAATCAAAACAAACCGGAAGGAAAGAGAGGGTTCGAACAACCACCTCGAAAGATACCTCTTAGGAGTGAACCCATGCTAACTAAAAACACTTCCCTGTCAAGAACCAAGCAACATACCATGCCAAACTGCCCAAACATGTGGGTTGGGGAGTCTCCTCCCCATGTCAAGATATTATCCACTTTGGGCGGCACTGAATCGCCCGAACGGGTTTAATCGCATCCACCTTAATGCGTCTTGATTAGGGGTCGAGTCCTCTCCTCCCCCATAGCCAGGTCTTTTCACACACATCCAGAGGAAGAAAACTAGTACATCCCATAGCAAAAAGACAAAACGTTCTACTACAACAGGTACAACAAAGAACAAAACTCAAAACAACTCTGGGTACTGGGTACGCATCTGTGCTTCCCTCTCCCACGTACTCTCCTCAAGCCCACCATGTCTCCACAACACACGAAACAAGGGAATGGTTCGCCCACGAAGCACCTTCTCCTTGCGATCCTCGATCATCACTGGTCTCTCCACAAAATTCACATCGTCCTCGATGTCCATATTACCCCAATCAAGGATGTGTGAATCGTCGTGCAGGTACCGACAGAGCTGGGACATATGGAAGACATCATGTATCCTCAATAGCGGTAGTGGTAACGCTAGCTGATAAGCCACTTCGCTGACCCGCCGCAACACTTCGAAGGGTCCGATGAACCTGGGAGAAAGCTTACTCCCCTTGCCGAACCTCCGCTGCCCACGCCGAGGGGAGACCTTCAAGAACACGTGGTCTCCAACCTCAAACTCCAAGGGCCTCCTCCTGGTATCAGCATACGACTTCTGTCGGTCCTGGTCCGCCTTCATCCTTTCTCGTATGAGCTGAACCTTCTCTGTCGTGCTCTGCACCACTTCCAGGCCAAGGATGCCTGCCTCTCCTACTTCGGTCCGACACACAGGTGAACGACAGGGCCTCCCGTACAAAGCTTCAAATGGGGCCATACCGATGGTAGAGTGGTAGCTATTATTGTAGGAAAACTCTACCAAAGGCAAGTATCACATCCATGATCTCCCTGAGTCCAGAACACATGCCCGCAACATATCCTCCAAGGTCTGGATGGTGCGCTCTGTCTGTCCATCTGTCTGGGGGTAGAAAGCAGTACTAAGGCGTAGCTGGGTGCCAAAAGCATGTTGCAATCCTCTCCAGAATCATGAGTTAAACCATGCATCCCTATCCGAGACTATAGACCTCGTAATCCCATGCAACCGCACCACCTCATCCACGTACCTTCGCGCCAAAGCATCCACTGCACTCGACTCCCTGATTTCCAGAAAGTGAGCCGATTTCATCAACCTGTCCACTACCACCTAGATGGCGTCATATCCCCGTTGGAATTTGGGTAGTCCCGTGACGAAATCTATCGAGATGTAGTCCCACTTCCACTCAGGGACATCTAGAGGATGCAATATCCCGCCTGGAACTCGGTGTTTAGCCTTCACTTGCTGACACACTAAGCACTTGTCCACAAACTCTGCCACCGCTTGCTTAACTCCAGGCCACCAAAACTGCCTCTTCAGTCCCTGGTACATCTTTGAAACTCCTGGGTGTACCGCCCGGGGTGAGTTGTGGAACTCACTGAGAACCTTTCCGCGCATCACCTCCGGAACAAACAACCTTCCCTAGAAAAGTATCCGGTTCTGACCATCCTCTGTCCATCCTTCCAGAGAATTTCCCTGGTCAACTCGGTCACGCATCACTTCTCACTCCGGGTCTCCCCACTGAGACTCCTCCACTTGCTGAAACAGAGATGACTGCACTGTCATCTGATATAGGCAGCCTCTACTGCTATCCATCCTCGCATCCAGGTGTAAAGCAACCAACTCCTCCATCGCCTTCCAGGCATCCGCCGACTCTCGGACCGTATCCTTTTGCATCCTCCTGCTCAAGGCATCAGCCACTACATTGCCCTTGCCCTCAGTATAAGAGATCTCGAAGTCATAATCCTGGAGGAACTCCACCCATCTCCGCTGTCGCAAGTTTAGGTCCCGCTGGGAGAAGATATACCTAAAGATTTTGTGATCTGTGAAGACCACAAAGCGTTCTCTGATGAGGTAGTGCCGCCATAACTTTAGCACAAAAAACGACCGCTGCAAGCTCCAGGTCGTGGGTGGTGTAATTACGCTCATGAGGGCGTAGCTGCCTGGACCCATAAGAGATCACCCCTTATTGCTGCATCAACACACATCCTAGGCCCTGTCCTGAAGCATCACAGAATACCTCATAAGCCGCCCCTTCTTCTGGTAATCTCAGCACTGGGGCACTAACCAACTTCTCCTTCAGATAGCTGAAGGCTGACCAGCACTGCTCGATCCACACGAAAACCTGGTCTTTCTTGGTAAGGGCTGTCAAAGGGGCTGCTACTCGGGAAAAGTTGGGTACGAACCTCTGATAGTAACCTGCCAGCTAGAGGAAACTACGGAACTCTTCCACATTGGGTGCTTCCCAAGAAAAAACCGCCTCAACTTTTGACGGGTCCACCACTACCCCCTGCTTAGACACCATGTGCCCGAGGAAGTGCACTTCTCGTGCCAAAAACTTGCATTTCGAAAACTTCCCATAGAGATGATGATGTCAGAGGACCTCCAGAACCGTCCTCAGGTGCTCTGCATGGTCCTCCTCTGATCTAGAATAGATCAGGATATCGTCGATGAACACAACCACAAAACGATCCAAGTACTCCTGGAAGATGGAGTTCATAAGCCCCATGAACACAGTTGGGGCATTCGTAACACCGAAGGGCATAACCATGAAATCGAAGTGTCCATACCTACATTTGAACGTTGTCTTCGGGATGTCTCCCTCCTTCACTCTCAGCTGGTGATACCTAGACTACAGGTCGATCTTCGAGAACCATCCTGCCCCTTTCAGCTGGTCGAAAAGATCGTCTATTCTCGGAAGAGGGTAGAGATTCTTGATCGTCACCTGATTCAGTCTCCTGTAGTCTATGCACAACCTGAGGCCACCATCTGCCTTCTTTGCGAACAAGACTGGAGCGCCCCATGGTGGCGCACTCAGGCGAACATAACCCCTCTTCATCAGATCGTCAATTTGGATCCGCAACTCCCGCAGCTCTGAAGGTGCCATCCGGTAAGGAGCCATCGAGATCAGACGAGCGCCGGGCTGCAGGTCTATCCCGAAATCGATATCATGTCGAGGGGGTAGAGTCGTCACCTCCTCAGGGAAGACATCCATAAACTCATGGATGATATCTGGAACTTCCACCATTTCAGCATCTAATGACCCTACTGACAGCTCATCTAACAAGGAGAGTAGGGGTTCCTCTCGCCTGTCGCCCTTCTGACTACTCCGCTCTCTGGTGAAAACAACACGCTGACCACCCAAGTTTGAGAACACGACCCTTCTTCGGAAGCAGTCGATGATGACACACACCGAGAATAGCCAGTCGATGCCTAGGATGACATCATATGGCTGTATCTGTAGTAGAAGAAGATCCCTAACTGACTGATGTGGCCCTATCATCAGTCTGTATCCCCGACATACAAACAACAAGTCGGTCTGAACCCCGACTGGTGTGCTCAACACCAGGGGAACTGGGAGTCTCTCGGCATCTAGACCCAAAGCACAGGCTAGACTGGGTGCAACAAAGGAGTGTGAAGCTCCAGTATCGAACAAGGCATAAGCAAGGGTACTAAAAAAACTGATCGTACCTCGAACAACCTCCGACCCTGTTGGAACTGCTGCCTCTACGGTATGTAACTGCCCACGCCCGGATCCTCTGCACCTCGGCTGTCGGCCACCTCCCCGACCATGCCCTGGTCGAGGTCCCTGAGGAGCACCCTGAGGTCGGCCCCCTCCTCCCACGTCTATCCTCGGAGGAGCTGGAGCTCGCTGTCCCTGCTGCTATTGCTGGAAAGGTCTGGCTGGAAGCTGCTGCTGGGGAGGGTGGTGGGGCTGTCCACCACCTCCGTACTGCACCCGGTCCTGACACTAACTCTGGAGATGTCCAGGGCTCCCACAGACGAAGCACCATGGTCCCGGGCCCGAAGGAAAAGGGCAAGGACCGGGGGATCGAAACTGAAACTGATGCGGTCTGCTCTCTGCTGGTCAGAACCTGGAGGGTCCTGACGCTGGAGGCCTAGTGCTGACGGCCTTCCCCTTCGATGGTCCCAGCTGGATCCCCTCTCATGACACACCTCCTAGAGCGTGCATCCTCTCCACCACTTCGGCCTTCTTCTGGACATCCAAGTACGTCGGTAGGGTAAAGGGGGTAACAACATACTGGAGGGAGGGTCGGAGCGCCTCCTCCAAACGTCTTGCCCGAGACTCCTCGTCGGGAAAGAGGTCCGGATAAAAATGTAGGAGGTCCTTGAACTTGATCCCTAGCTCCCTCACGGACATACTCCCCTGCTGGAGGGAGAGTAGCTCTTGTCTCTTTTCTGCCTTCATCGTCGAAGAGAGGAATTCCGCCCGGAACTCCCTCTCGAAATCAGTCCACGCCACCTCAGACTCTCTCCTCTCCCCTAGGTAAAGTGTCCACCACTGACGCACTGCTCCCCGCATCTGGATAACGGCCAGAGGAACCCAGTACTCAGTCGGGGCCCGAATCAGGCCGAAAGCTATCACTAGTTCCTCTAGCCAGCCTTCCGTCTTCATGTCAGAGGTGCTGCCCTCATACTTCTCGAGGGTCTGTCGCTGGAAGGCCTGAAGAGTCTTCTGCCACTGGTCATCCTATTCTTCTCGATCATCTCTCTACCGATCGACCAAATTAGTCTGCAGGGCCTCGATCGTCTGTACCACACGCGGTCGCCTTCCAGGTGCCATAGCTGCAAGGTAAACAAGGAATGCCTAAGCCCAAGTAGTGAAGATTGTTGTCTTTAAAACCTTTTAAACTTTTTGTTTATTCTTAATCCCCGAAACACCCCAGAAACACGAGAACACAAGTCATTATGATGCATGTACCTTTCCAAGGGTCTCTACCCTACAATCAGCATGGCCTCACTTGGTCGTTCGGTAGGTCCAGAGTCCTTGCGTCGAATCACGGGGGCCCCTAAAATCCCATGTCCTAGCCGATCTTCCCTGGCCTAATTCACGCACCAAGGTCACCCAACACTGTTTCCTTACCATCCCATGCAATCCTCACTGTGCCTAACTCCAGAATCCATCCTATCTCTCAACCTCTCTCTGATACTATTCTGTCACGACCCGCCTTCACCAAAAGGAGGGAAGGGTCAGCAGACTGCCAGGCCCTTCCTTCTTTAAGTTGAAGGAGAGATGATGACACCCGAAACCCGCCTTCAATAGGTCCTGGAGTGGCGAATAGCACCAAGGGTATAGAATCACACACTAAATGGAAGGCATTACCCTTTTTCTATTTTACAGGATCGGGAGATAATATGATGGAACCTAACAACTCCAAAACTAAAAGTAAAGTAAAGCCAAAAGTAAACCATTCCCACATGCATGTTTCAAAAGTAAAAGCCACAAAGTACAAAAGGTGACTACAAAGGTAAGTACCAAAGGAAGAAAAACCGCAACTGCAACTACCCCAAAGGTCCGAGCTAGTATGGTCCTGCGCGATCCCTGAAGTCCTCATAGAAACCTGAAAGCAGTTTTATATATGTAGGGTGAGCATACAAGTACACTCAGTAGGGAAAACCAAAGACTCTCGTGCATAAGTGGGGGAATGTGCTAAAGTCCCGTGAGAAAAGAAGTAATCCAAACACCTATCAAGGTAAACTATCCACCCAAGCCTCACCAAGGCACACTCCCCAAATAACGCAAGTCAAGTAATATATATAATAAGAGCACATCGATGTTCGGGTACCCCGCACCACTTTCCTACTGGTTATTGAGACATCCTACGCATCGAACCAATCCCGCCATTCTCACCGCAGTCCCACTGCCACACCCGCCCACACACACCTGGGCCATAACCACATGTAGTCCCACTGCCAAAATCCCGCCCGCAAACACCTGGGCCACAACTGTCACATGTAACCACGCCTGCAAACACCTAGGCCAGAACAACCACCACCACGCCCGAAGACACCTGGGCTAGAAGATCCACTGCCACGCCCGAAGACACCTGGGACTCATACCGAAGACACTTGGGAAACCACCTGCCGCACACACCTGCCAACCACCACACTACCCCGCCCGAAGGTTCTTGGGCTAATAATGGACCTCAGGCCATCACAGCCTGCCCGAAGATACTTGGGCTATCCGGGAAAGGGAGCAGAAAAGGAGCTAATAACCAGACACCAATGATAGTGTTGAAAAAAAAACACCCTCCCCCATGAAATGGGTGTGTTCGGCACTAAGTGCTCAACTTGGGTGGGGCGTGAATAAGAAACACAAAACTAAAAATATAGATATGGGTAACAAGAACTCACCCAAAGTTTAGGTTTTTCTTCAGTCATCCTAAAGAGCACAAACAACACTGCGTCCAAGTCACGACTCTCGCCAACAAAACCCATTTGTCTCATTCTTGTTTCATGTTCAGTAATAATGTTCAAATAAGTTTAAGCACTACTGGGCAACTAATCCATAAGCATAACCAAGGAAAAGAAACCAGCCAAACGTCAACTAAGAATCCACACCTAGTTCTATTATAAAGTGACAAAAACAAAGGAAAAGTGAGAATCTGCGAAGTACTGGAACCAGAGAACCCCGAGACACTGCCCCATGTCCCCTCACCCAAATTTTTTTTTCATCAACATAGGATCCCACCCTAATTCGTGTTAGAAACAAGGTAACCACCCAGTCTTAAAACTCAAAAAAACTAAATCCGTAACAACAGGGAATCCCATTCCCAATTTCACATCCACCGAGAGTATAAAAACAGGGGATCCCATCCCCTCCCACATCTCCAGCAATCAGCCTGTAAAAGGAAACAACCAAACCACTACCACTGACACAAAGAAGGGTCGTTCCTGTATTTTCAGATTTAAAAGATTTTACACACTCCATGATTTCAATTTCGTGTGATTTAACCGGGGGTTATCACAGGGGGATTGATCCTGGTGCTTCCAATTTATTCAGCCAGGTATACGTGATTAACCGATTTACTTTTCACAGCAGAAGTTTACAATTACAAAACAAGCCATTTAAAACACTATTAGGGGTTCATTAGTGCACAGACAATGACCACCAACGACCTCGATTTTCAGAAGGTGTAAACCAACATAACTCGGAAAGATGATCATAAAATAAATAACATCAACGATCACAGCCCCCTCATCTTTTTTATAGAATCTGTTCATTATTTTTATTAGGTATGTATTATCCAATTCTACAGAATTAAAAGCATTCCCACCCCGCATGATACACAAAAGAGAGAGATGAAGGAGAAAATTCCCTACTTGTTGGATCAACGATCTACGCTGAGGCGGGGGGAGGAACTTCACGGATAGTGATGCGGCTCGCCTGAACAAAAATCGCTTCATCTATCAATGCTAAGGCCGGGTGCGGAACTCTACGCATAACGATGCGGCTCGCCCGATGCACCAGAAGCTGTTCGTGAAAAGCCACGATCAAGGAAAGAAGAAACCACGGCTAACCCTTAGTTTATAAGAGCCGTGGACGGTTGAGATGAGAATGCCAAACCGCGTAAGGAGCGGGGGTTGTGGGTTGACCATGCGGCCCCACACGTTATTAAAGGGTTCGGGTGGTTTAAACCGACTCATCAATTCATTAATTAATTAATTAAAACATTTATGCGCATTACCCGTCTTTAAAACACACTTAAACGAGTCAGAATAGGGTTTAAAACCCTAATTGCGCAAGAAGGAACGCCACTGGAAAGAACCCGAGGGGGTAGGCCAGAGCCACCGGTAGCTGAGAGCTACTGGTAGGCTGCAGCTACCGGTAGACCGAGCTACCGGTAGGCCTGCTACCGGTAGGCTAGGTCTACCGGTAGGCCTCCACCACCATGATTCCCCGACCAGAAAACCCAACACGAGGTTTTCACAAAGTAATGGACCCCAAAAACCCAGGCCATTACACAAAGGCCAGCCCTCCAGTTGAGCTGAGGGAGGCACCTTGCACTACTCCTTCAAGAGTAGGAAACCGAACTTAGACCCCTTAGCCACAACACAAGCCAGCCCGTGAGTGTATGCATGCCTACAGGCACACATGGAGGAAGCGAGTAGCGCGCCACCATGCGGGGCGGCACGACAGGAGGGGTGGGCACATAACACACCCCTAGGGAGGTGAAGTAGTATGAGGTGGTACCGGGGAGGGGGAGAGAGAATTCTAGTGAGTGCTGGGAGCTCTGATCTTATAAAGTCGGCCCAAAATTCCCTCCATTTTGACATGGGATGAGTTTTTTTTCAGTGGGGATTGAATCTCAATTGTCCGATCTCACCGCATGAGATCTGGACTCCCCAATCCGGTCTCAGGTTCGAACTCCACTGCCATGGTATTAATACCACATTTTCTCTGGACCGTCTGACCGTAGTCTCGAATGATATCAACCGCTCAACCCATTTAAAACTCGTGGCTTTTCCCTTAGCCGTCCGATCAATCCCCAGCTAGATCGCTACTGCCCATCTATTTTTAAAATCCTAGAAACACCCATAGCTGTTCGATTATACCTTGTGTGATCTAGAATATCTGCTATTTTTTGTGTCTTCTCCTCATTTCTTCTTCTTCCTTGTGTCGTCGCTCCTGTGCACTAGTCTACATCAACCTCCTCCACTCTGCTATTTCTTCCTCCCTCGTGAAACTTCCTCCATCCACAGCCCGATTGTCTATGATCCTCTTTCCAAGAGTCTATGTAGGTATTTTATTTTAATGAAAACCCAATCTATTCCATGAAAGTTTTCCACAAATTATATATATATTTATTACAACAATCAACCCGGTTGATTTTTATTGATTGGAAAGTTTGTACTATTTTATTTTAGTCAGTTTTGATTTTTCCTTAAGTCTTTGTTTATAATTTATATCAAAACTGTGTTTTGTAAAATATACTTATATACATATTATATAAACACTTGTTTTTCACCAAAACCCTATGGGTTTCCTCCTCAACTTCTCCCAAGACTCTACACAGCCCTGTCTCTCTCTTGAAGCCAAGTAAGAGATTAATTTGTTACATTTTAATTTTTTTAAAATATTATACCTTTGTATTTACACACACACACAGTTTTATACCACTTCCAAATCCTAACTCGCGTTAGGCTTTCTAAATGTGTTTATCAATGTTTTTAAAGTGTATAACACATGTAAGGGATTATTATGCTTCGATTTCTATATGAAAAAACTTTTTCTTTTGTGTTTAACAATTATATATATATATATATGTATGTATAAAATTCTATATAGCTTCCAATCCTAACTTTTTTTGAGTTTTCTAAATACGATTATCAGTGTTACAATGATGTTTTAAAGTGTGAAACACTTGTAAGAGTTAATCATGTTTTGAGTTTGTGTGAACTATATATATATATATACTTATATTCATATATACAAAACAAAACCATTTGGGTTTTTATGATTTTAATTTATGATCATGTAACACCCCAAGCTTCCACGGTATGATTCTCTTTGAATAATACAGTAGCGTGTGTTGTACGCAACTTCGAGATTCTAACACACCGCGACCAATCAAAGTTGCAGTTATGAATAGTAATATCCACTCTTTGAAATTTTATAAATTTTATCTCACAAAATAGAATTCATTTTTGGATTTGGAATATCAAAATTATCTTAGGGTGAAATTTTGGCACTTTTCAGATAACTTTTATATTTTGATGAATAGTGAAAATTACTAAATTTTAATTAAAAAAAACTTTTTTAATCAAAATAATTAATAGTGATAAATTATGAATTTGAGTGGTTTTAAAATATATTTAGAATATATTTTTACCATTTAATACAATGTTGGTCATTGGACATAATTTCACAATTAAACCAGAGATAAACAAGTGTCAATATTTTGATAGTTATTATTTCTTAAAAACACGCTTTTTGCTTTGACAGCGGGAATTAAATTTAAATCAATTTCTGCCACTTCTGTGTTTTGAATTTGGAGAAATGGATTCTATATTTGGAATCAGGATGTCCAAATTGTGTAAATTGATAACTTTTATTTTTAGACATTTTGAATAATTACTTCGGTAAATATTTTATTTACCATAGTTAAAGGGTAAATCCGGTAAATAAGTGTAAAACAAAATAATATAATAATAATAATAAATTACCCTAAAACATGTCCTAACCTTATTGGTTGATACATTTCTGACCATGGGCATCTTTGGGTCTATTTTGGGACCCCATGGATCCACTTGTAAGTGATAATGACACTTTATATTAATTAAGTTAAAGTAAATACAAAAATGATATAAGCATATATCTTTTAGAAAAACAATTTTTACATAGAGTTATATATGTTATATTTTCGACTATAAATATTCAATATAAATATAAAAAGATTTCATACATAATGGTATTTTATTTATAATTTTTAGACATTGAATAATTATATTTATTTATGACACAATAATGATGCAGTATTTTCCTTAATAATAAAAGAATCAAATAATTGGTATTATAAAAGTTAAAATAAATATAATTTGAAAGTTTTGATGACATCCAAGAATTTTATTGGCTAATATGACATGTTAGTATTTCTTAAATGAATTTAGTTCGAATTAATAAAGTTTTTAAGACTTTAACAAAAATCAATTATTAAATATTGTCAAAATTGATAAAAATGAGTTTTTAAAACAAGTATTATATTATTAATTGATATTATATTCCTAAAAATCTAAGGTTCGGCCAAAGGACTTATATAATGATAGGTTTATTATTAATGGATCACTTGGGGGTCGGTTGGATGTATATAGTAAGTTTATTAACTATATAATATTAAAATACAAAGTGACATGGTAAATGTCAATCTAATTAACTAAGAGTTAAAACTAAAAGATAAGGTTAATATAATGACCCAATCCTATATAAAATATATTGGTTGAAAGGATTTAGACCCATATCTACCTTATACTTTTAATAATCCACTTTGGAGCCATTAGAAACTGAATATGAATTTATTATAAAATAATACTTTAAGTTTTTCCTAAAGAGCCCCTCCTCTCCCTTATAAAAGGACACCACTTATAACCAATTCTTCACACATTCAAAGCCTTTTGGTTTGGCCAAACCTTGACCAAATATTCTCTAAACTTACCTCAATTCAACCTAGAGGCCTTAGTTTTATCATAAAGCCAACCTAATGATCCCTTTTGATCAAATCAAAAGGAAGAACCCAAAGATGAGGTAATGTTTTCACCACTCTCTTTCAAGTTACTTTATTCTTAAACTTCTTCTTTCTTTGTTATTTACATTCTAAAATAATAACTCCAGTATCTTCTATATACTGTGATGTTATTATAAATATGTTACAACCATATTCATCATTCTATCCATCCTTTGAATGACACGTCACCATACGTGCGTACGTACGGCCTACCGTCTCCACGTCATGGTGTAATTGTTATTCAATACACTATTATTTGGATGAGTATAATAATGATGTGTAATTCATGTAAATAATAAATATAACATTATAATGATTCTGTATGTATGATATATGATCCAATTATATATTATTATCGCTCATGTGTACGTACGGACTACTGTCTCCACGAACGCGATGAGATTCATTCCCCATCGTATCCATTCAAGAATAATTTTCATTTGATGGTTAAAAATAATGTTTAATAACTTAATATCATTCTGGATATGAATAATATACATCCTATTCATAATAAACATGGCTTAAGTAACAAATCATATAAAGAAAAATGAATCAGTTAACACGAGAAATGATGATAATACTAAGATATTATTAACAAATCAATGTTAAAAGATCATATACGATATCATATTAATGTATACGATTCTTGTATAATTTAATAAAAATTATTTCACCGTTATATAGGAGGTTAACCTACCCTAAACCACGGAAAAGTACAAGGTAAGGGTTTATTTTACAATCTCTTCATTATCCTAGGTTGTTTATACATAATTATCTACTGGGACCTCTTTATCATCCACATCCATGTTTCTTAAAAATGTATTTCAAATAATTATTACTATTTTATAGACTATGGGTTAAAGTAATTTTTACCAGTGTTGACTTTTTATAAGGTTTTTATAAAGGAATCTTTCCGTCTTTTTCCAAACAAGGTCCTTTTTAACCATTTCAACAGAATTAAGGTAAGAATGTTTTTTAACTTATATGGAGGGTGCGGCTATTTTCCTCCATTATAAAATCTTCAAAGCTTCCCTTACAAGATTATAAGGATATTTTCAAAGTAAATGTTTTATTTTATAATTATGTGACTTTTTAATGATTTCAAAAAAAGAGATATTTCTATCAAATGGTTTTGATTTTATCTATGTCGTCATCCTTTGATGGGTTTTAAGCTTATTTGAAGTTGATTTATTATGATACAAAACTTCCATATTTTATTGAAGGTTTTGTGATATGTTTGACTATGGATGTGTTATTTTTATACCATTCATGGTTTATGGAGAAAGTATTGATATTTCGTATGCTGGTTTTAATACGAATATTTATGTTATGTTTAAAACTATTCATATGAGGAATGCATTGGACTTAATAAGTGACGGGTGGAGCCCGCTATAGCTCCTCGATGCATCAGTAGGTCTCATGAGACAAACTAGTGTCTTGGCACGAGGCCTTGAAAAAATCTTATTTGCAGTCTTGGCATGAGGCATTGGCTACGTGGTTATGATAGTTTGGCATTATGCATTCCATCATTATGGAAGTGGTTATTGATATTGCATGTGATTATTCGATTAGTAGAATATCCATGTGAATAAGTAAATGGCATTATTTCATTTTATTTCTGCCATATTATGCTGAAGTTCAAGTTTAAAAGGCTTTTGTTTTAGTTATACATTGCCTTAAATGTTTATGCTTATTTATGAAAGTTTCCGCTATATTGTTATCCTTACTGGGCATCTGAGCTCACCCCTTTCTATGTTTTATTTTTCCTAGGATGTGAAGAAGTATTTTATGAATGACCTGCAGGGATAGTATGAGGGGATATGAGTGTGGAATATGGAGACTATGTTACTGTAGTTTTTCACTTTATGATATAATGTAACATTTATGAATGTATCTAGTGTTTCCAAGGCTACTAAACTAATCGGACTTTCGATACTTGATCTTTTGTGATCATGCCAGTGATACATAACAATGCACCGACTTAGGGTAACTGGGGTCGGGGCGTTATAGTTGGTATCAGAGGAAGTTCAGTACAAACCTTGGAAGCTAGATTTAGATAAACTCTGATTAGAGCACATAGACCTAAGATAGAATTTGAGGATTAGTATAGAAGAACTTCCTAGAATTTTGGTATTGTAGAGATTTTGTGAGTTTTCCGAGCAATACATCCCTGTATGGATACGAGCAGGTAGAGGCGGCTCTGGCACAGATGTACCTAGGGGTAAAAACCGAAAACACCTTTTTGAGATAGACTCAAACGGGAACTGGTGCACAACAATGGTCCTTGCTGCACTCTTGGTTATGACACTCCTGGGGGATATGATTAGGATAATTATAATTTTCTTTACAATCCATTATGAAGGGTTTATGAGTATATACATCCTCAAAGAAAATATTTTTTTTATTATTATGCATTATATCCATAAATATTTCAATTTATGTTAAGTGTTTTACAAGTATGGAATTATGTATTTTGATTCATAAATTGATCTAGTTTATTATATTGTTTAGAAATGGCGCCTATTGGAAGGAATGGAAACCGTATTAATGCACACACTCCATGTAGGAATTTCCCTCCTGCTCACGATAATTATAGTGGAGCTGGTGATGCAACTAGTGCTGATCACCTAATCACCATACTGGGACAACTCACTCAGGTTATGAATAATAATCTTACCCGTACGGAGCACCTTGATCTGCAGCATAGAGGATCAATGTTAGATCGATTCATGAGGTAGCAACTACCAATATTCAATGGAAGTACAAATCCATTAGCAGCTGAGAAATGGATAAGTTCCCTAGAGAAAATATTTCAGGCTTTGGGGAGTAGTGAAAGGGAAAAAGTTGTCATGGCAGTTTATCGCCTCACTGGAGATGCTGATCAATGGTGGTCATTGATACAAAACATGAAGGAAGATGATGAAGTATCAAATATGGAATAGAGGGAGTTCAAAGAGTTTTTCTTAGAAAAATATTTTCCTCGTGACCATCAAACAGATATGGAAAGGCGATTTCTGAGTCTGAGGTAAAAGGAGAATGAGAATGTCGCAAAGTATGAGGCTAACTTTAAAATATTAGCGAGGCATGAAGCAGATTATATACGTAACCCAAGAAGTAAGATTGATCATTTCTTTGATGGGTTAAAACCATTTCTCTATCGAGCATTAGTCTCACAATCTTTATCATCGTACGAAGATATTGTCTCATGTGCTATCAAGACAGAAAATGAATTCGCTAAGTCTTATGACTTTAAGGCAAAGCAAGAGAAGAAGAGATCTGCTAAACACTCTGGAAATGGAAATAAATGGAAGAAGGGAAAAGTTGATTATCTATCCTATAGTAAATGTGGGAAGAAACACCCCGGTACTTGCTTGAAGGGAATGAGAGTATATTACAAGTGTGGTGAAAAAGTCCACCAAGCGCATGATTGTAAGGGAAAGAGAGTTACTGTCAACATGGAATGCTATAATTGTAGAGATATGGGACATTATGCAAATGAATGTCTTAAGCGTTAGGGGAACTTACCTTAGAAAAGGCCAAGGGATCAAGGCCAAGCTTATGCTATCACTACTGCTGAAGTAGAAGCTCCGAAAGACGTGGTGGCAGGTAATTTAATGGTTTCCTCAAGTTTAGAAAATGCATTATTTGATTATGGATCATCAAATTGTTTCATATCTTCCTAGTTTACTAAGAAAATTAGATATTTCCAATTTGATTTAACAAGGGAGTTGTCAGTTTAAACTCCTAAGGAAAGTATCATTGCTATAAAGTTCTATGAATCAGTCCCCATTAGAGCACATAAATGTTCTTTATCCGTTGATCTCATCGTCATACCTATGATTGAGTTTGATATAATCCTCAGTATGGATTGAATTTTAGAACATTATGTGAATATTTATTGTAATAAGAAGGATGATACGATTTTTGATGATGATGATAAGGAATACCTTATCTTTAGAGCAGAATCGTCACCACCTAATTCTTATCTAGATCCACCCCCAGTAGCTCAACTAAATTCAATTATTGGGGAGGAAGAGAATGAAATGACTCTGGGTAAGTAAAGGAATGTTCAAATAGAGGATGTACCTACTGTGAAAGAATATGTAGATGTGTTTCCGGAAGATTTACCTGGACATCCTCTAGAATGAGAAGTTGAGTTTTTCATTGATTTAATTCCTGGATCAAGGCCTATATCAAAGACCCCCTATAGAATGGTCACTGTGGAATTAGTTGAACTAAAGAAACAACTAGAAGAATTGAGTAATAAGGTATTTATTCTCCCTAGTGTTTCTCTATGGGGAACCCATGTTCTTTTTTTTAAAAAGAAAGATGGATCTATGAGGTTATGTATCGAATACAGGGAGATCAATGCTATAACAATAAAGAACAAGTATCCCCTACCTCACATTGGTGATTTATTTGACCAACTGCATGGAGCTCAATAATTTTCAAAGATTTACCTTCAATATGAATACCATCAGTTGTGTGTGAAGAAGGAAGACATTCCGAAGACAACATTTTGAACTAGGTACATGCATTACGAGTTTACAGTAATGCCTTTTGGGCTGACTAATGCACCCTCTGTTTTCAAGGAATATCTTGATGACTTTATAGTGGTATTTATTGATGATATCTTGGTATACTCCAAAAGCTACAAATATCATGAAAATCAATTTCGCATTATATTGAAGATTCCAAGAAGACATGAATTATATGGGAAGTTTAGAAAGTGTGAATTCTGGCTTCAAGAGATTTCTTTTCTTGGCCATATTTTCTCTAAGTATGGAATCTCTGTTGATCCTTCTAAGACAAGAGCAATCCAAGAATGGCCAGCACCAACGAGTATAACCGAGGTATGCAGTTTTATTGGTTTGGCAGTTTATTATTGACATTTCGTCCAGAATTTTCCCCGGTTGGCTAACCCATTAACAAAGCTCACACGTAAAGGGGTTAAATTTGTTTGAAAAAAAGAGTGTGAAGAATTTTTTGAATAACTAAATAGAAGATTAGTAAATGCTCCTATATTGACACTACCATCGGGGAATGATGGGTTTGTTATTTATAGTGATGCATCAAAGAATGGACTTGGTTGTGTCCTTATGCAGAATGATAGAGTTATTTCCTATGCATCACGATAACTAAAAATTCATGAGAAAAACTATCATACTCACGATCTTGAGTTAGCTGCTGTAATCTTTTCTTTGAAGATAAGGGGACATTATCTCTATGGTGAAAAAATGTGAGATATATACCGATCAGAAGAGTTTTAAGTATATTTTATCATAGAAAGAACTCAACGTGAGGCAAAGGAGATGACTTGAACTACTCAAGGATTATGATTACACGATACACTACCACCCGGGGAAGGTAAATAAGGTGGAAGATGCTTTGAGCAGAA
The DNA here is from genome assembly GCA_963277665.1 of Viscum album. Classification (NCBI taxonomy): domain Eukaryota; kingdom Viridiplantae; phylum Streptophyta; class Magnoliopsida; order Santalales; family Viscaceae; genus Viscum; species Viscum album. Next base: position 573,251,271 of record OY728139.1, read on the forward strand.
AGGATCATGGAGTTTTGAACGTGATGCGAATCAAAAGGGACCCTATTCTCATGAATCTAGTGAAGATAGATATGGGAATTACCATGGAAGGTGAAACATCGATACTTTTTCAAATGGTTTCAAAACCATATTTACTAGAAAGGATAAAGAGTTCTCAGATTGATGATGAATAATTTCAAAAGAAGATTAAAGCTGTGAATGATGGGAGATTGAGTGACTTTGTGTATGAAGATGGAATTTTGAAATTTGGGAAGAGACTTTGTGTTCCTGATATACTTGATCTAAAAAGGGAATTGTTGGATGATGCTTATAGTTCCAATTTCTCTATACACCCTAGGAGCACCAAAATGTATAGGGATTTGAAGGAACATTTTTGGTGGGACAACATGAAGAGGGAGATTGCTGATTTTGTGTCACGATGTATGGTGTTTCAACAAGTGAAAGCTGGAAGGCAACATCCTAGTAGAGTATTGCAACCTCTTACCATACCTGAGTGGAAATGGGATAATATCACGATGGACTTTGTCATGGGACTACCAAATAATCCTAGAAGGAATGATGTAATATGGGTCATTTTTGATCATCTTACCAAGACAACACATTTTATTTCTAGAAGGGAAGATTTACCACTTGAACGTCTAGCAAGGCTATATATTAATGAAGTTGTGAGACTTCATGGAGTACCCCTATCAATTGTTTCGGATCTTGATCCCTGTTTTACATCAAGATTTTGAAAAAGTCTTCAGAAAGCCCTGGATACTGAACTTCGTTTGAGCGCTGCCTACCACACTCAAACAGATGGACAATCAGAATGGACTATTCAAACCTTAGAAGAAATTTTGAGATCATGCTCACTTGACTTTCAGGGCATGTGGGATCAATATTTACCTCTCGTGAAATTTTCCTATAACAATAGCTTCCATTCAAGTATTCAGGTGGCACCATATGAAGCGTTATACGGAAAGAGATGTTGCACACCAACCTGTTGGGATGACATTGGTGAGAGAAAACTTGTAGGCCCAGAACTGGTGGAGGAAACGATGGAAAAGGTAAAGTTAATCCAAAACCACATCAAATCATCTCAAAGTAGGCAGAAGAGCTATGCCAATAACCGAAGGAAGGATTTGGAATTTCAGGTAGGAGACCATGTTTTCTTGAAGGTATCTACAGGGAAGGGAGTTATACGTTTCGGTAAGAAAGGTAAATTGAGTCCCAGGTACATTAGACCTTTCGAAATTCTAGAATGAATTGGGGCTGTAGCTTACTGTTTGGCAATGCTGCCAAATCTCTCCAAAGTTCACGATGTGTTCCACGTATCACTATTGAGAAAATACATGCCTGACCCAACGCATGTAGTTACCTATGAGGAAGTAGAACTGTAACCCGATCTATCTTATTGTGAAGAGCCCGTCAGGATTCTTGATATAAGAGAGCAAGTGCTAAGAAACCGGAAGACTCTTCTGGTAAAAGTTCTATAGAGGAACCATAAGATGGAAGTGGCAACGTGGAAACCCGAGGAACTTATGATGAAGAACAACCCGAGCCTTTTCATGCGGTAGTATTCTAAAAATTTCAAGGATGAAATTATTTGAAGGAGGGGATAATGTAATACCCCAAGCTTCCACGGTACGATTCTCTTTGAATAATACAGTAGCATGTGTTGTACGCAACTTTAAGATTCTAACACACCGTGACCAATCAAAGTAGCCGTTATGAATAGTAATACCCACTTTTTAAAATTTTATAAATTTTATCTCTCAAAATGGAATCCATTTTTGGATTCGAAATATCGAAATTAGCCTAGGGTAATTTTTTTTTTACTTTTTGGATAAATTTATATTTTGATTAATAGTGAAAATTACTAAATTTTAATTAAAAACAACTTTTTTAATCAAAATAATTAATAGTGATAAATTATGAATTTTAGTGGTTTTAAAATATATTTAGAATATATTTTTACAATTTAATACAATTTTGGTCATTGGACATAATTTCACAATTAAATCAGATATAAACAAGTGTCAATCTTTTGATAGTTATTATTTCTTAAAAACACGTTTTTTGTTTTGAAAGCGGGAATTAAATTTAAATTAATTTTTGTCACTTCTGTGTTTTGAATTTGGAGAAATGGATTCCATATTTGGAATCAGGATGTCCAAATTGTGTAAATAGGTAACTTTTATTTTTATACATTTTGAATAATTACTTCGGTAAATATTTTATTTACCATGGTTAAAGGGTAAATCCGGTAAATAAGGGTAAAACAAAATAATATAATAATAATAATAAATTACCCTAAAACATTTCCTAACCTTATTTTTTGATACATGTCCGACCATGGGCATATTTGGGTCAATTTTGGGACCTCATGGATCCACTTGTAAGTGATAATGACACTTTATATTAATTAAGTTAAAGTAAATACAAAAATGACATAAGCATATATCTTTTAGAAAAATAATTTTTACATAGAGTTATATATGTTATATTTTCAACTATAAATATTCATTAGAAATATAAAAATATTTCCTACATAATGGTATTTTATTTATAATTTTTAGACATTGAATAATTATATTTATTTATGACACAATAATGATGCAGTATTTTCCTTAATAATAAAAGAATCAAATAATTGGTATTATAAAAGTTAAAATAAATATAATTTGAAAGTTTTGATGACATGCATGAATTTTATTGGTTAATATGACATGTTAGGATTTATTAAATGAATTTTGTTCGAATTAATAAAGTTGTTAAGACTTTAACAAAAATCAATTATTAAATATTGTCAAAATTGACATAAATGAGTTTTTAAAACAAGTATTATATTAATAATTGATATTATATTCCTAAAAATATAAGGTTCATCCAAAGGACTTATATCATGATAGGTGTATCATTAATGGATCACTTGGGGGTTTCTTGGATGTATATAGTAAGTTTATTAACTATATAATATAAAAATACAAAGTGACATGGTAAATGTCAATCTAATTAACTAAGAGTTAAAACTAAAAGATAAGGTTAATATAATGACCAAAACCTGTCTAAAATATATTGGTTGAAAGGATTTAGACCCATACCCACCTTATACTTTTAATAATCCACTTTTGAGCCATTAAAAACCGAATATAAATTTATTATAAAATAATACTTTAGGTTTTTCTTAAAGAGCCCCTCCCCCCCTTATAAAAGGACACCACTTCTAACTAATTATTCACACATTTAAAGCCTTTTGGTTCGGCCAAAGACTGCCCAAATATTCTCTCAACTTCCCTCACTTCAACCTAGAGGCCTTATTTTGATCATAAATCCAACCTAAGGAGACCTTTTGATCAAATCAAAAGGAAGAACCCAAAGAAGAGGTAATGTTTTAACCACCCTCTTTCAAGTTCCTTTCTTCTTCAACTTCTTCTTTCTTTGTTATTTACATTATAAAATAATAACTCCAGTATCTTATATATACTTTGATGTTATTATAAATATGGTACAACCATATTCATCATTCCATCCATCCTTTGAATGACATGTCACCATACGTGCGTACGTACGGCCTACCGTCTCCACGTTGTGGTGTAATTGTTATTCAATACACTATTATTTGGATGAGTATAATAATGATGTGTAATTCATGTAAATAATAAATATAACATGATAATGATTATGCATATATGATATACCATCCAATTATATATTATTGTCGCTTGTGCATACGTACGGACTACCGTCTCCACGAACACGATGAGATTCATTCCCCATCGTATCCATTCAAGAATAATTTTCATTTGATGGTTAAAAATAATTTTTAATGACTTAATATAATTTTGGATATTAATAAGATACATCCTATCCATAATAAACATGGCTTACGTAACAAAGTATATAAAGAAAAATGAATCAGTTAACACCCGAAACGATGATAATACTAAGATATTATTAACAAATCATTGTTAAAAGATCATATATGATATCATATTAATGTATATGATTCTTGTATAATTTAATAAAAATTATTTCACCATTATACAGGAGGTTAAACTACCCTCAACCAAGGAAAAGTACAAGGTAAGGGTTTATTTCACAATCTCTTCATTATCTGAGGTTGTTTATATGTAATTATCTACTGGGACCTCTTTATCATCCACATCCATGTTTCTTAAAAATGCATTTCAAACCATTCTTACTATTTTATATACTATGGGTTAAAGTCATTTATACCCCTTTTGACTTTTTATAAGGTTTTTATAAAGGAATATTTCTGTCTTTTTCCAAACAAGGTCCTTTTTAACCTTTTCAACAGAATTAAGGTAAGAGTGTTTTTTTAACTTATACGGTGGGTGCAGCTATTTTCCACCATTATAAAATCTTCAAAGCTTCCCTTAAAATATTATAAGGATATTTTCAAAGTAAATGTTTTATTTTATAATTATGTGACTTTTTAATGATTTAAAAAAAAGAGATATTTCTATCAAATGGTTTTGATTTCATCTATGTCGTCATCCTTTGATGGGTTTTAAGCTTATTTGAAGTTGATTTATTATGACACAAAACTTCCATATTGTATTGAAGGTTTTGTGATATGTTTTACTGTGTATGTGTTATTTTTATACCATTCATGGTTTATGGAGAAAGTATTGACATTTCAAATGCTAGTTTTAATACGAATGTTTATGTTATGTTTAAACCTGTTTATATGAGGAATGCATTGGACTTAATAAGTGATGGATGGATCCAACTATAGATCCTCGATGCATCGGTAGGTCTCATGAGACAAACTAGTGTCTTGGAATGAGGCCTTGAAAAAATCTTATTTGTATTCTTGGCACGAGGCCTTGGCTATGTGGTTATGATAGTTTGGCATTATGCATTCCATCATTATGAATATGGTTGTTGATATTGCATGTGATTATTCGATTAGTAGAATATCCATGTGAATAAGTAAATGTCATTATTTTATTTTATTTATTTCATATTATGCTGAAGTTCAAGTTTAAAAGGCTTTTATTTTAGTTATACATTTTCTTAAATGTTTATGCTTATTTATGAAAGTTTCCGCTATATTGTTATCCTTACTGGGCATCTGAGCTCACCCCTTTCTAGGTTTTATTTTTCCTAGGATGTGAAGAATTATTTTATGAATTACCTACAGGGATAGTATGAGGGGATATGAGTGTGGAATATGGAGACTATGTTATTGTAGTTCTTCACTTTATGATGTAATGCAACATTTATGAATGTATCTAGTATTTCCAAGGTTACTAAACTAATCGGTCTTTCGAGACTTGATCTTTTGTGATCATGCCAATGATACGTAATAATGCATTGACTCTGGGTAACTGGGGTCGGGGCGTTACAGATCATTTGTTTTTAAATTATGTTCTTAAAACATGTAATACATGAAAGGGTTTATTTAATCTTGTTTTAATATGAAAAATCCATTTTTTACAACTTATGTATATATGGTTATGTATAAACATATATATATATATATATAAGTTTGATTATACAACAAATCCATTTCTAATTGTATGATTTTCAAATTATGAACATTTGTTTCTAAATTATGTTCATAATACATATTATGCCTTCAATGGTTTACTTGTTTTATGATAAATTAGACCATATATATATATATATATTCATAAAATAAACCTAATCTGTTTCTATGGTTTTCAAATGATTAAAATTGTGTTTTTTTAAAATATTTCCTTAAATACATGTAAACCATGTAAGGAATCAATGGGGTTTGGTTTAATTGAACCACATAAACATATATGTGTATATACAGTTATGTGTATATATGGTTATGTGTATATATAAATATATAGGTGTTAATTATAATCCGAATTGGGTTTTCATAAAACCTATTATTATTGATCAAATTATGTTTTTGAAGGGTACAACAATTATAAGGATTTATTAAACCTTGTTTTGGGTTGTGCAAATCCCAAGTATACACCTTGTGTATATATAGGGTTTTATATAATTTTCAAAACCCACATATATACATATATGTATTTCAATTTTGTCTTCTCAATTTTTAAATAATGATAGCTATGTTAGTAAATTGTATAATTGTTTTCATGCTTAAGCACAAAAATATATGCATACATGCATAGGTGCATGTGATTAATTACTTCTTCTTTCGTACATGAATACTCCACATGAAATAATAATTTTACATACATACATTGTATTCCAATTTGTCATGAGAAATGCCTTTAAATATTTAAGTTTATGTTTTAATCTATTTTGATATAACAATTAACATTGCATGGATTAAACAAGTATCTCAAAGTAAAAACATGTAAACCATGTCATAAAAAGGTTCACATTTATAAGGGTTTAATGAAAGAGTTATTATTTTATGTTTAAACCCATATTTTATGTGTACTAGTTCTTACTACATGTGCAAAAGTATGTCGTTTTAGTCCATGCATGTCACTGTTAAATCTGATATATCCATAACCTAAAACTAACAAACATAGTCCTTTTTACATTAATTTCATAATTCATTTCAGTTATGAGTATGCATGAAAAATATTATGGATAAAGAATGTAAGTTCCATTTTAGTATGGGACACTATAAAAATAAGACCATACTAAGACATATGAGGAATGTATTGGACTTAAATGATGTGATGGGTGCACCCAGAATTATATAGCGCTCCAATGCATTGGGTAAAGTGATGAATCTAATGAGTTAAAGTGAAATGATGTGTGAACATGATGCTAGCTTTGTTCACAACTATGTGTGGTAGTTAACCACAATTATTTTGGGTTTTTGCTCGTATGGTCTTGGCACAGGGCCTTGATAGAATGATTATGTACAGTCTTGACGAAAGGCCTTAACACAATATAGCATTATAAATTCCCTCATTATGTACTAGTATAGGACCAATCAAGGGATTAATAAATTAGAATAATATCCCTTGGTTAGGAAACTATTATGATTATGGTGATGAATGCATAAGTGAAGCATGAACATGGAAAGTTATATAAAGAAAAGGATGAAACTGAAGTTGATGTTACATCCACGAATTTCATATGTAGTGTTACGAAAATCATGACTTTGTTACTTACTCAATTTTATGTAAGTGTTAAATTTATGTGCTAATGTGTACTTACAACTTTGAATGTCACCTTTAAAATTGGTTTGATCAATTTATGAATTATACAGCATTCCATGCATTTTTTGTACATGTATGTGCACTCTGATTCATGTATTACCTGTAGTTTTTAAATAAACACATATGATTCTTATTTAAGTGGTTTTTCTAAAAATATTATCAAGTAACGTTTGAAAAATGATTATGACATGCCTCAAGAAGTGATGTTTTCCTATTAAGAAAATGTTTTGTGATTATTCAAAGGTTGTTGTTTTTAAAAAGGAAGTTCTTCAAATTATTTTAAAACCACTTACTGAGCATTCTTATTCTCACCCTATGTTTTCAATTTATTTTATAGGGATCAGTATATTTATCAAGCTTTGAGTACTCTTTAGCGATGACAACAATTTGAAGTCCATTTTTGTCAAGTTTTGGTAGAAGTGTATCAGCAACATCTGGTTTTCCAGAACCTAAACCGAAATGATCCTATGTAATGGAACAAGATGTATAATTTTTGTTTGCATGTTTCCATAAAAAAATTACACACCATGTTTTAAGCACCGACTCCAGGATTCTGGGTTTGAGGTCACCACAATTGGTATCTGAGGATCAGTTTAGAAAACTTTGGAAAATTAGAACAATACTAAAAATTTTATTATGTCTTACTAAGTAGAATTCTTTCTTCAAAATTTAGATGGTAGACGAAATAAGTATTTTGTCTCTTCCAACTGAAATACTAGAAAATATAGTTTCCAAGTCATGTTTAGAAGGCTACGAGACATTTTAAAACCTTCATCTATCATGTAAACATCTCTATTGTGTATCGAACTCTCATCGTGTAATTCAACTCCACCAAGGATCAGGATTTGACTATTTCCTTATGATGCATGCTCAACTTCTATTCTATGAACATTAGGGAAAGTACTTTGAAGGTTTGTTTAAATGCTTTACCCTAGTTGAGAATTTTCAATCCCTAGAGGACTTCTAAGAGGCCGCACAAGAGGGTGACCTCTGAGAGGCATATCCTTGTCAACTCTTGACCTACGGTCTCTATGGTCAAGTTAGGGACTTCAAAAATCTTGAGGATGAGTCTTCCCATTTGTTTTATAGAAATCAAGTTCGTGCTGATGTCACCCAACTTCATACAATTCATGCATTTATCTCATGGAGATTTAGATTTCCACATGAGATCAATCCAAGTTTCCCATGATTCATCTAGACCAGAGAGATTGAAGAGTTTGAAACCGTTTTAGAAATATGTTTAACTGGGAACTAGGGAAATTGTTGACGCTAGCGGGACCTGTGAAGAGACATCATGGTGGATGTCAGAAAGTTTGTGCCAGTGAGTTTGTGAGAGGTAATGAATGAATATATAGCACCCTGAGTTTCATGAACCTTATCTTAAATGAATGATGTTATATTTTTATGATTTTGTACTTGAATATGTATTTTCAAAATAACATCTCTGTTTTAATATGGTAATGCTTTACTGAGTAGAACTTTTTTCTTAAAATTTTCAGATGGAAGATGAGAGGTCACCAACTAACCTTTTTTCTCTACCAACTTAGATAATAGAAACAATAATGTTAAAGTAATGATCAGATGTTTTTTAAACTCTCTTAAATCTACGGTTATCATGAAAATATCTTTATCAGTTATCTAAAACACCTAATATGCTCCGGTTCTTTCGAGTATCAGGTTTTGTTTATTTCATCTTAGTACAAGAACAACTCGCATTCTATGCATGATGAGGAAATTATTTTTAGGGACTCTTCAAATGTTTTACAGTGTTTGAAAGATATCCAGTTATAGGGAAATTTTGGGAAGCAACCGATGCAGGTGTCCTTCTCACCACTTACCCTTTTCAACTCCTAAAATTCAATGGCTATAGGAGGCTTTATGATTTCAAAATTTTAGAAAACAAGGTGGTTCGACTGGTTTATAGGAATTGAGTCCTTTCTGATGTCTCTGAGATTTTCATCTCTTGTTACTTTTATATGAGACCCGATCACTGCAGACATGAGTATAACTTTGACTATTTGAGATGTGTCTAGAACAAAGAAACTGAAGAATTTAGAGCTACTGTGGACACCGTGGCATCAGACAACCACAAACTCTTATGGTACTGGTGAAGGGACTATGGGGTAGGGATGGAGTGTAATATAATTGTGAGGGAACAATTACTTGAAGGGGGGGGGGGTAATGTGATATCCCAAACATATTTTATGTGTAATAATAATATTTTAATAGTTTTAATTATTTTACTTTGCTTAATTTCTATACTATCCAAAACAATGTTTTCAAAATAAACACAAGATGTATTTTATTCAATAAAACACTAAAATGTTACATTTCAACAAGGAAAAAAGAACCTTACTAACCTAGAATACCTACTTGGAGACCTATCAAGATCATTGGGAGGCCCCTGAACATCACAAATAAACCAAGAAGATAGTGAGCATCCTTCAGTTCTATCGCAATGAAGAACATTATAGGCAAAGCTATGGCGACCAAACTAAGCATTAAGGGTATGTAAAGAACCATCTTCACCAAGTTGTTTTTAAAGTCTTGAATACCCTAAAAATATTTTTATAAGGACTTTTATGACTATTGGTAGCCATTGCGGTGCTTAGATGATCATTGGTTTTGTAACGGTCATAAAATCTTATAACCGTTAGGTGTTTTTAATAATTTTGTGTATTCTGTTTAACTTTGGTATTTTGAATATTTTAAGTATTTTAAGTATACAATCATTTTAAATATTCTAAGTATTTAAGTATCTTAATTATTTTAAGAACTTAAGGGTTTTAAATGTTTGAAAGTAATGTTTTAGTTAATAAATATATGTTTTCAAGTAGACATAAATAATACCTCTCTAGGTATTAAAAATGTATAATTATTTATCTTTTGATCAAAATGAAGTGTAACCAATTATTTTATGAAGAAATATATATGTTTCACATGTTTTAAAAATGTTTTAAATATTTCAAATTTATATACTAGGTTAAATAATAACATCGTTTTAATTAAGGGTATACTTTAATTTAAATTATAATAACCATGACGGTTATATTATAATGAATAATATAAATGAGGTGGTACTTTGAACTTATAAGTTTTAAAACTTAAAATGAATTTGAAACCATGTTTTTAATTAAAAGTTATACTTTTGGGTTAATTTATGACATGGTATTTTTTTTAATATATCAAATTTTGGAATGAAGTTGAAAAACATGTTTTAGACTGATTAATGACATGTTTAAATGAAATCAAATATTTCAAACTTCATTTCTATTTTCTATGGTTTTAGATATGGATTATGTTTTTGAAAGTTTGGGTTTATAATTTTTTTTCACCCATAGGCCAAACCTATAGCTGAGCCGAGGGAGGCAGATCACATTACTCCTTCAGGAGTAGGCGATCAAGACTGGACCCCTCAGCCACAGCACAGGCCAGCCTATGAGTGTATGCATGCCTACAAGAATGCATGGAGGAACTATGCAGTGCGCCACCATGCAGGGAGGCATGACAGCAGGGGTGGGCACATAGTGCGCCTATAGAGAGGTGAACCAGTACGGGGCAGTACTAGAGAGGGGGAGAGGGAATTCTGGTGAGTGCTGGGAGCTCCAGGATTATAGAGCTGGCCCATAATTCCCTTCGTTTCTATGTGGGATGAGTTTTTTCAGTGGGTATTGAATCTTAACCGTCTGATCTTGCCGAATGAGATCTGGACCACTCGATCTGGTCTTGGGTTCGAACTCCACTTCCATGGTAATAATTTTTTGTTTTCTCTTGAACATCCGATCACATAGTTGACTGATCTCAACCCCTTAACCCATTTAAAACTCGTGGATTTTCTTGTAGCCGTTCGATCAATCCCCAGATAGATCGCAGCCACCCATCCATTTTTAAAATCTCTGAAAAACCCTTAGCCATCTGATCAGACCTCATGTGATCTGGACTATTCACTTTTTTCCACATCTTCTCCTCATTTTATCTTATTCCCCACCTTGTCGCTCCTGTGCATTAGTCCACGTCAACCTCCTCCTCTCCACTATTTCTTCCTCCCCTGCGAAACTTTCTCCATCCACGACCCGATTGTCTATGATCCTCTTTCCACAAGTCTATGTAAGTGTTTTATTTTAATGAAAACCCAATCTATTCCATTAATGTTTTCCAAAAATTATATATATATTTATTACAACAATTAACCCGGTTGATTGTCATTGATTGGCAAGCTTGTCCTATTTTATTTTAGTCCATTTTGATTTTTCCTTAAGTCTTTATTTATAATTTATGTCAAAACCATGTTTTGTAAAATTTAATTATATACATATTATATAAACCCATGTTTTCACAAAAACCCTATGGGTTTCCTCCTTCTCAACTTCTCCCAATACTCTGTACGACCTTTTCTCTCTCTTGAAGCCAAGTAAGGGATTAATTTGCTATGTTTTTGTTTTGTAAAACTATTATACCTTGTGTATTTACATATATATATATATATATAGTTTTATACCACTTCTAAATCCTAACTTGTGTTAGGATATCTAAATGTGTTTATTTGTGTTTTAAAGTGTATAACACATGTAAGGGATTATTATGCTTCAATTTCTATATGAAAAACATTTTTCTTTTGTGTTTCATGGTTATATATATATATATGTATAAAATTCTATATAGCTTCCAATCCTAACTTTTTTTGAGTTTTCTAAATATGATTATCAGCGTTACACTAATGTTTTAAAGCGTGAAACACTTGTAAGGGTTAATCCTATTTTGAGTTTGTGTGAACTATATGTATATATATACACACTTATATTCGTTTATACAAAACAAAACCATTTTGGGTTTTTAGGATTTTAATTGATGATCATTTGTTTTTAAATGATGTTCTTAAAACATGTAATACATAAAAGGGTTTATTTCATCTTGCTTTAATATGAAAAACCCCTTTTTTACAACTTATGTATATATGGTTATTTATAAATGTATATATATAAGTTTGATTATGTAACAAATCCGTTTTTGATTGTATGATTTTCAAATGATGAACATTCATTTCTAAATGATTCTCATAATACATATTATTCCTTCAAGGGTTTACTTGTTTTATGATAAATTAAACCCTACATATATATATTCATAAAACAAACCTAATCCATTTCTATGGTTTTTGAATGATGAAAAGTGTGTTTTTTTAAAATATGTCCTTAAATACATGTAAACCATGTAAGGAATCAATGGGGTTTGGTTTAATTGAACCACAAAAACACATATGTGTATATATGGTTATGTGTATATATAAATATATGAGTTTTAATTATAATATGAATTGGTTTTTCATAAAACCTATTCTTATTGATCAAATTATGTTTTTGAAGGGTACAGAAATTATAAGGATTTATTAAACCTTGTTTTGGGTTGTGAAAATCCCAAATTTACACCTTGTGTATATATAGAGTTTTATATAATTCTCAAAACCCACATATATACATATATGTATTTCAATTTTGAATTCTCAAGTTTTAAATAATGCTATCTATATTAGTAAATTGTATAATTGTTTTCATGCTTAAGTACAAAAATATATGCATACATGCATAAGCGCATGTGATTAATTACTTATTCTTTTGTACATGAATACTCCACATGAAATAATGATTTTACATCCATACACTGTATTCCAATTTGTCACAAGAAGCACCTTTAATTATTTAAGTTCATGTTTTAATCTATTTTGATATAACAATTAACATTACATGGATTAAACAAGTATCTCAAATTCAAAACATGTAAACCATGGCATGAAAAGGTTCACATTCATAAGGGTTTAATGAAAGAGTTATTATTTTATGTGACAACCCATTATTTTATGTGCACTAGTTCTTATTACATGTGCAAAAGTATGTTGTTTTAGTCCATTCGTGTCACTGTTAAATCTGATACAGCCATGACCTAAAACTAACAAACCTAGTCCTTTTTACATTTATTGCATAATTCATTTTAGTTATGAGTATGTATGAAAAATATTATGGATAAAGAATGTAAGTTTCATTGTAGTATGGGACACTATGAAAATAAGACCATACTAAGATATATGGAGAATGTATTGGACTTAAATGATGTGATGGGTGCGACTAGAATTATACAGCGCTCCAATGCATTGGGTAAAGTGATGAATCTCAGGAGTTAAAGTGAAATGATGCGTGAACATGATGCTAGCCTTGTTCACAACTATTTTTGGTAGTTGACCACAATTATGTTGGGTTTTTGCCCGTATAGTCTTGGCGTGGGGCCTTGACAAAATGATTATGTATGATCTTGGCGAAAGGCCTTGACAAAGTCTAGCATTATACATTCCCTCATTATGTACTAGTATAGGACCAATCGAGGGATTAATCAATTATAAGAATATCCCTTTTTTGTTTGTAAACTATTATGATTGTGGTGATGAATGAATAAGTAAATCATGCACATGGAAAGTTATATAAAGAAAAGGATGAAACTAAAGTTGATGTTACATCCATGAATTTCATATGTAGTGTTAAGGGAATAATGTATTTGTTACTCAATTTTATAAAATTGGTAAATTTATTTTCTAATGTTTACTTACAACTTTTCATGTTACCTTTAAAATTGGTTTGATCAATTTATGGATTATGCAGCATTCCATGAATTTTTGTACATGTATGCGCACTCTAATTCATGTTTTACCTACGGTTTTTAAATAAACACATATGATTCTTATGTAAGAGGTTTTTCTGAAAATATTATCAAGTAACCTTTGAAAAATGATGATGAGGTGCCTCAGGAAGTTATGTTTTCCTCTTAATAAAATGTTTTGTGATTATTTCAAAGGTTGTTGTTTTTAAAAGGAAGTTCTTCAAATTGTTTTAAAACACCTTACTAGGAATTCTTATGCTCACTCTAAATTTTCAATTTATTTTATAGGGCTTAGTAGATTTATCAATATTTGAATACAATTTAGTGATGGAAATAATTTTAAGTTTATTTTTTTCATGTTTTGGAAGAAGTGTATCAACAACATCTGGTTTTTCAGAACCTAAACTGAAATGATCATCTATAATGGAGAGATATGTAATTTTTGTTTTCATGTTTCTATGAAAAAAATCACACACCATATTTCCAGCACTGACTCCAGGCTTTTGGGGTCGGGGTCGTCACACCTGCTTAGGATCAGCATTACAACATATAAGTGTGCAAGTGCCAGGACTAAGCTTGATATATTATAATTATAGTATGGAACACAATTCTTATCATATAGCATGGATATCACAATATCACATCACAATTTTCAATGGTTAATTATGCAAATTACCATTCTTCTTTCATATTCCACTTGGAATTCAATTCAAAATTAATTAATAATTATATCAATAGGAAAAATTCACAATTTAGGGATTCTATAATAAGAAATCACCCTAGGTCACATGTCATTAGAAATATACTTTATGCTATTATCCAATTAAAAATCCATTTGAAACTAAATGAATTCAAGGAATAATCTCATTCAATTATTTAATTGGTTCAGATGCATGAAACGATGGTGCAATCATAATATTGCATAAACTTGGAAATTATCAAACCATAGGGTTAAGATTTAGACCCCATACCTTTAACCAATGATCCAAAAATGCTTCCAATGGCCAATGCCCATGATAAAGAAGGTTCATATGATTGCAAAGAGGTTCAAAGATCAAAACCATTCAAGATCAAAACCAACTATGCAATCAACCAAAGGATTTAACCGCAATAGTTGGAGAACCAAAGGGAAGAAAGAAGAAGCCTAACCAAAGGAACTTACCAGGGATTGAAGACACAAAATAAATGTATGTAAGGGAGGTTGGGACTCCAAATTTTCGTAGATAATTCCCTAGGGTCAAGAGGAGAGGAGATATAGTGAAATATAATGAATTTTAGCCGCATAACATGTTTAAAACAGCAGACCAGACATTTACATGATGTGTAATGTGGTTACACATCATGTAAATTTTTTTAAAAGAATTAAACAAAAAAACCATCACCTCATATTTAATTTATTATATCCCTTAAAAAATTACACGACATGTAATCCATTTACATGTCATGTAAATGTTTTGTAGTTGATTTTTCATCCCATTTTCCTTTTAATCAACCTGACCCCCCTTTAAAGCTACTCAACTTACTGAGAACCCATATTAACACCTAGTACCATTTATAACTAGACTCAATTAAATAAAAAAATATTACATCCTCGAAATTTAGGTAATTTTCTCTAATAAAGGATCTCTATCTTTGAATAAGACTCGACCACCAAGGATCAAATGAAAAACTTAGAGAGAAACATAACTGGAAAAGACAGGATCTTACAACCTCCCCACCTTATAACAGCTATTCCCCAAGATTCTCTAAGAATCACTATGAGGTCTCAGCGAACAAGTTTGGCCACTATGTACTCATATCAAAATCCCTCTCCTAGGTTTCCTCCTGAACTAGACCATACTTCCACTACACTCGAACCAACAGTATAGTCCAAACCTAATGATATTTCTCACTATGATCCAAAACCCGTATCAGATTATCTTCAAATAATGCATCAACACAAAGCTTGAATTTTGCTATGTATATCACATGATAAGGGTTTAGATGACATCTCCATAGTTGCAACACATTGAACACATCATTCATGGAATTGTAGTGCTATGTAAGGGCTAAATGGAATTCCACTGGGATGAACCATTACACTATTTCAAATGACCTTAAAAACTTAGGCTCTAGCTTTCCCTGCTTCCTGATATGAAGTTTCCCCATTCTAGGTGACACCTTAAGGAAAACATGATGAAAAACCTTGAATTCCATAGGTTGTATTTGATGGTCAACATATGATTTCTTCCTGCTCTATGTGGTCACCAACCAATTTCTGATTAACTGGACCTATTTAGATGTATTCTACATGAGACTAGGCCCAACAAGTACTAACTCACCTACCTATAGCTAACAAAGAGGTAAACAACATGACCTTCCATATAAGGCCTCAAAAGGTTCCATTTGGATTGATTCTTGGAATCTATTATTATATACAAACTCCATGAGTGCTACATGTTTCTCCCATGAACCAACAAAATCCAAAACATATACTCGTAACATATCCTACAGAACATGAATAGTCCACATAGATTGACCATTAGTTTTTGGATGATTGGCTATACTTAAAAGGACTCATGATCCCAGGGATTTCTGAAGACCTTTCCAAAAAAAAAAACGACTTGAAACAATGATCTCTGTCTGAAATGATACCCCTAGGAACATTGTGCAACTGAACCACCTCGTTCACATAAAGGTCTCCTAGATATTTAACTGTGAAGGTTTCCCTAAAACTTAATAAATGGGATACCATAGTCAATTGATCCATAATAACCTACAAAACATCATTCTTATGGGACATCTTGGGTGTCCTTTCACAAAATCCATCACGACATCTTCCCATTTCCACTCCGGAATGGGTAAAGGATACAAAATCCTAGTTGACCTTTGATGCTATGTTTTCACCTAATGAAAAGTGAAACATCTAGCCACAAAGATTTCCACATTATTTGTTATTTCTGACCACAAGTACTTTATATGAAGATCATGATACATCTTTGTTAAACCATGATGCACCGCCCACCTAGAAGCATGAAACTACCTCATCAACTCCTCACACAAGCCCGCTGAAACCCACACTCAACTAAATAAAAGAAGATAATTTACACTTCTAAGAGACCATCCTGATGGTGTCTCCCCACCATATTATTTGTATCTCAGAGCTAAGCCCTTTGGATTAGAAAACTGCTCAGTATTAATCTAATACCAAAGAATGGGTATAACAGATGTCAAAGTTAGAGCTACTTGTCCCTGAGATTCCTGAACATACAGATGAATGTCTGCAAAAAGGATATTATCCAATACTCATCACAAGACTTATATACTACATATTTCTACATCTTCTGGCTCAAAGCATCAACAACGATGTTTCCCTTGTCTAGTGTATAATCCAATTCAATGTTTAAAGACTGTAGATACTCGACCCACCTACTCTACCAAAGGTTAAGGTCTCACTAAGAAAATATATACCTAAGGATCTTGTGATCCATGTATACCATGAACCTCTCACCCATGAGATAGTGTCTCCAACATCTCAAGGCTTGTACCACTACCTCTAACTCCAAATCATGAATAGGGTAATTCCTCTCATGTGGTCTAAACTACCTGGATCTATAATCAACCACACAATACTCCTGTATTAGAACTGCTCCAAGTTCAACTCCAGATGTGTCACAATACATAGTATATGATTTACTTGACATAGGTAATGTGAGGATAGGTGATGAGGTAATCCTTCCCTTCATCTCTTAAATTTTTTTTCTCAATTATCATACCAAACAAACTTCACCCCTTTCTTGGTCAGCCCAGATTTTACTGTGGCCAAATGGGAGAAATATTGGATCAAATGCCAGTAATAACCTCCTAAACCCAGAAAGCTACAAATTTTGAAGATGTTCTTGGGTTATTCCCAAGATACCATAGTTGTGACTTTCTTTGGGTCCACTAACACTCCTACCTCTAAGATGAGATGGACCAAGAAGTTCACTTTATTTATCTAGAAACTACATTTAGTTAGCCCGACATAAAGCCAATGCTCTCTCAATGTACTGAGGATGATGTCAAGATGTTTGGCATGATCATCTACTGAATGGGCATATACTAAGATATTATCAATGAAAACCACCAAAAACTAATCCATAAATGGATGAAAGATCCTAACCATCAAGGCCATGAATACCGTAGGTGCATTAGTTAACCCCAACAACATCATTATGAATTCATAAAACCCATACCTGATCCTAAAAGCAGTCTAAGGTATATCTAATAGTCTCATCCTAAACTGATGATATTTTGATCTCAATTCAATATTGGTGAAGATATTGGAATCACTAAAATGATTGAAAATACCATTAATGCATGAAATGGGATACCAATTCTTGACCTTCATCTTATTCAACCTCTAATAATCCACATATAAGCACAAATATCCATCACCCTTTTCAGTGAAGAGAATTGGAGAACCCCGGGAGATATACTAGGTCATATGAAGCCTTTAGATTATATATCTTCCAACTAAACCTTCAACTCTCAAAGCTCTGCTAGTGCTATTTGGTAAGGTGAGATAGAAACTAGCTTTTCTCTTAGCACCAACTCGATCATGAACCCGATCTTTTGCTCAAGTGGTAATCCATAGAACTCATCAGGGAAAAAATCATGAAAATAGTCTACCACTATAAGAAAATAATCCTACTATATTTCACCATTATCTAGAGAAAGACTGGTGATCCGAGCTATGAGACAATATAATATGCACTGAATTAGTCCCACATGACCAGCCTAAAGATCCCACTCACCCTGATGAGAATAGATACTTCCTTCTGGAATAAGAAGGTAACTCTTATCCTGTAATAGTAAATATGATCTTGGTATAAAACTAACTGATACATACCAAGAATCAATTTGAATCCTATCATTTCTAGCATGAATGCTTCCCAAAAGAAATGGTAACCACCAATCTCTAAAGAACACATCTTGCAACATTTTTTATTTTCTAACTAAACTCACAATGGTGTGTTTATGGTTAAAATTCCATCTAATATTTCCAAATACAAGACCAAACTATTTTAAAAAATATCAGATAGAAAATAATGCGATGCTCCTGTATCAAACAAAACACAAGCTAAGGTAGATGATATAAGAACTGTACCTATAACGGTAGGTGGTCCTTCATCCATGTTAGTCAGAGTAGTCTGCATAACATGCAACTAACTTGTCCTTCTACCAAATACTCCAGTATGAGTACCCTAAGCTACATCCCTTTCTTGGTACTATTTCTCATGCACTGGGGTACTACATCCCCTGCCTCAGCCTGGACAACCTATAGAACTCCAGCTACTAGCCTACTGAGGGGTGGCTGAGCCCCTTCCTGATTCCAATGCTTGTCTTGATCCTATCTCACTGGTCTTACCACTATAAATTTGGTAGAAACTATCATAATGATGCTTCTTACAAATTGAAGAAGAACTTACAAATTTCCCTACTGAAATAGACTCATTACCACTCGAGGCCTCTCTCTCAGATTCCCTTCTGTGATGAGTTCCAAATTCATCACCTCTTCAAAGCTTCTTAAATAGAAAATGTTTACATATAACCCGATCTCATAATGAATATTGTCCTATAAATATCTCACCATAGAGATCTCATCAGCTACCAAAGATGGCACAAAGCACTGTAGGTCGGTAAAACATCCAGCATAGTCCAGCACCAACAAACCCTCATACGTCAGATGCATGAACTAAAGAGATTTTTCATAACTCATGGTTTGAGGATAGAAATGGATCAGGAACTTCATCTCAAATTCCTTCCATGATAGCTCATCTTTCTACCTAGATTCCTCCATAATATCCCACCAATGTTGGGTAGGTCCATGAAGCATATACACAGCAAGTTTCACCCTCCTATCCTCAAGTGTCTCGAGATGATTGAAGATTGTATGGACTAACTCAATGTCAAACTCAACTTCCTAGGGCCCCCCTTCCCTAGTAAACATAGGTAGATGATAAATCTAAAACTCTATTGTCATATTAGAAATCGAAGGAATGGTATGAACTGTCTCCCTTTCCATGGATCACATGACCCTCAGGAAGTTGTCCTGAAGATGAACATCCATATGCTCCTCAGGAACTATATAAATCTTTAGTTTATTTGCATTAAGAGTGTGTTGATTTACACTCTCCTGATGCTCAGGTCAAGGACGACAAGGATAAATTTTCTCTAAAAGACAAACACACACCTTAAATAACTAACTGGAAACACGGTCAACCCAACAAGTGACAACAATAGATAACCACTAACTCTTAGTTTCTCTAAACATGGATTACAAATATTTTAGCATGAAACATCAACTAATTTTATTTATCTAGTGAAATAGATATCTCATATTATAGTTCAATAGGAAATTATATATTACATTCAAAATTAGATATACCCTTATTATGAAAAATGCATGCCAATATATCCTTATGTGCCTATTATGATTTATGTATTCTCAGCTCGTACCATATCAGGCCATGAGTACAATCTCAAGAAATAGTAACATCATAAAAAAAATATCCTTACACAACATGTGAATCACCTAAGGTGAAATAACATCAACTGTAAAAATCACACAACATAAACAACAATCCCATCCCTAGGCACTCGGATTTCCCCCCATACATGGGTTAGATACCCCCATGAACAAGATCATTTCCAAGTACCAACACATACTAGTCTCCTTTCTACCTTTTTCCCAAATAGTAAATAAAAAGAAAAGAAAACCTACTCCTTTGATACCAATTTGTAATATCCCCCAATTCAGAGCTCTCTCGCATGAATGTAAAGGGTTAGTTACGAGAACTCAAGTACACCTACCTGTATAGCAGAGGCTGCCGACTAATAGTGGGGGTGTAAAGTGTATAGTGGGGATACTATACCCCTTGGTATGAATTGTCATAATAGTATAAAAAAATCATAATAAGCAGAAAATTAATCAAAGTATACACATAGTAGAAGACAATAATAAAAACTAACTAAATAATCCAATAAATAATATAGGAATAATGTAATTATGTGATGGAATGTAACTACATTTAATGCTATAAAAATACAAGAAAAAGAATAGCAGACTCAAATAAAAGGCTCAAAGTCCTGGGTCCCAAACCCCATGTTGGCCCAATCTTCAAAATCTAGCTCATCCATAAATAAGGAATCAACTGCAAGGTCCTTTACCCTTTTCCAAACTTGTATCCACATAATCTTCTCAGGTTCCAAAAGGAATCCCAATTAGGGTGTGAGTATAACTCAGTAGGTTGAAACCACAATGTATAAAAAAACTAGTATGATAAGAAGTGTATGAAATAAAGTGATAAAAAAGTATATTAATTTATTCAACAATTAAATAAATATAACAACCTGCATCAGCTCCATGATAAAATATCTCTAATCATGTCTTACAACCATTCCAACCACAATCATATAACCCAGATAAGATAACCTACTTTAGCATCATGATAGAATATATCTGAGCATGTATTACAACCATGCCAACCACAATCATATAACCAAGGTAAGATAACCTGATTCAGTGCCATGCCAGAATATCTCTAAGCATTTCTTACAACCATGCCAACCACAACCATATAACCATGGTATAGTCACAACAATCCAGGTAAAATACCCATAATCATTACAACATGGGACTGGGCATAGCCCACTCTCTATTAGAATTACAACATGGACTAGGCCGAGCCCACTCAATATCAGTATTACAACATATAGGTGTGAAAGTTCCATGGATGAGCCCAATATATAAGCATTACAACATGGAACATAATTCCTATCATACAACATGGATATCAAAATAATACATCACAAATATCAAAGTTTAATTATGTAAATTACCAATTTTCTTTCATATTCCACTTGTAATTCAATTCACAATTGATTAAAAATTATATCAATAAGAAAAATTCACAATTTAGGGATTCTATAGTAAGAAATCAACCTAGGTCACATGCCATGCTAAACATAATTTATGCCATTATCCAATTACAAATCCATTTAAAACTAAAGTAATTCAAGGAATAATCTCATTAAATTATTTAATTGATTCAGAACCATGCAATGATGGAATAATCACAATATTTCATAAACTTAGAAATTATCAAACCATAGGGTTAAGATTTAGACCCCCTACCTTTAACCGATGACCCAACAATGCTTCCAATTGACAACATCCATGAGGAAGAATGTTCAGAGATTGAAAATATTTTCCTAGATCAAAACTAATCAAGATCGAAACCAACAATACAGCTGGACAAAGGATTTCACCAAAAAGGTTAGAGAAAAAAATGGAATAAATAATAAACCTAACATAAGGAAGTTACCAGGGATTGAAGATGCAAATAGAACATCTAAAAGGGAGTTTGGCACTCTAAAATCAAATGGATAATGCCTTAGGGTCGATAAGAGAGGAACAGAAGCAAAATATAATGAATTTTAGCGATATATCATGTTTAAAATAGAAGGTCGGGAATTTACACAGTGTGTAATATGGTTACATGTTAAGTAAATTTTTTTAATATAATTCTCCAAAAAACTCGTTGCCTCAGATTTAATTTATTAAAACCTTAAAACAATTATATGACACGCAATCCCTTTACATGACATGTGAATTTTCTATAGTTGATTTTAGCCCATTTTTCTTTTAAACAACCCAAACCCCCTTTAAGGATTCTCAACTTATCAAGAACCCATATTAACACTTAGTCCTATTTTTACTTGAACTCCATTAATTCAAATAAGCATACATTCCTGAAATTTATGTCATTTTCTACAAAAAAGGCTCTCCATCTCTGAACAAGACTCAGAAACCAAGGATCAAATAAAAAAAATAGAGACAAACATACTTGTAAAAAGATAAGATCTTATATAAGACCATTCTAATAAGGCTTAAGGTGTAATCCAAAGGAGTATTTCCAAAGGAGAGGTATAACTCTTAACCTAGTTCTTTCATTTTATTTCTTCTTACACCTCCTTAAATTCTATCCTAACCATTACAATATAATAAAATAAGTATATTAAATATAATTAAATGTTATTATGCTGATGGATCAATCTTTATCCACCTCCTTTCTATCAACCGATAATTGAAAGCATCTCTTGTGCATATATGTGTGGACTACCACCTCCACGAAGTGATGTGTTTCGTTTTTCATCAGCACCTCATATGGTTAGTTATTATGATGGATTTAATGAATATATAGAATATTAATAAAATAATTATACTTTTTTTAAAGATAATATATTATCTATCTTCTTACATTCCCATCTGTTAGAAGATGATAATGTCGTTCGTGCATACATGTAGACAATTACCCCATTAAGTGATGAGATTCATTTTTCATTTCCAATTTACATGGAGGGTAATAAGGATAGATTTAATAAATATATATAATATATATGATATAATAATGATTCTATAAAGGTGAACTATTATTTAATTATCTTTAGTTCCATCCATCGAAAAGTGTAAATTTCATTCATATGTACGTATAGAGTCTCCACAACGTGATGTAATTCATTTTTCATCACCACCTTATAGGGATGGATATAAAAGTTTATATAATGAATAAATAAAATAATTATGAAATGATTAATATTCTAAAGATAATGTAACCATGTAAAAGGTGATAACTGAAACATGTATGATAAATAGAAAAGTATTCACCCAGAAGACAATTTTAATGAATAATTGTTAAATAATGGGTGATGAGATGTTATAAGTGAATAAAATATATGGTATGATAAATATGAATATGGTTCTATTATTGATGTATAATAATTCAAAATTTATTATATAGGAGGATAATAATGCATATAGAGCAAGTTGTACTTTAGGTAAGGGTTTATTCTATAATCTCAGTTTTATTTGGGATTGTTTATGTTTAAATTTCTATTGAAGGAAATTAAACTAGTGAAAAATAGGGGTTTCCATGTCAATTTTTTTGAGTTTTTAATGTTGGTTACCTACTGATGATATTGAAGGTAACATTGTAAATAGGTTTTTTATATCGGTTATTGTTAAAGCATTATAGAAATCAGTCAAAAACTCCATAACGGGAAGGGTTTTTCACTTCAGTTATTAAAAATAATCGAAATGGTATACCATTTTTCACATTGGTTATATAATAACTGATATGAAAAATAGATTATTTTCAATATTTCATGTCAGTTATATAATAACCAACATGAAAGATATTTTAAAAGAATTAAAATTAAATCCCAATAGTAAAACAACACAAACAAAATTTAAAAAAGGCATCACAAAAAGAAAACTACGTAAACCAAATAAAATCATGGAAAAGAAACTTAAAAGCTTTAACTTAATATTGACAATTGTTGCAGTCTACACCAAATTAATTTTCTTTTGAGGTAATAACTCATGAGACAACTAAACCCACGACTTATAAGGTATTTTAGACTCCATCTTGTAAATCTCATGAAGGTGCTTCCTATTTTTAAGTTGATTTGAAAAGGTATTCTATATCATAAAAAAATGAATCAAGAACAAGTATATCAATTAAGAAAATGAATCACAATTAAATTAAATAATGAGTCAATAATTAATAGTATCGTATCGAAATTGCTGAATGAAGAACTAGTGGAATAAAGATGGAAATCAAAGTATATCTGAAATGAATAAAGATGGACGATGAAAGAACATATATCATGCCTAAAAAAGTGAAACACAGTGTTACAAATTTTAGGTATAAATTTAAAAATTGAAATGCATGTTGTGAAAAAAATTGAAATATTACTTTTTTGTAATTTGAAATTTCATTTTTTACATTGGTTTTTAAAAAACTGATGCTAAAAATCCCTAAAATATAAATTTTAACACATATTTTTCAAAAATATATATTAAAAGGAACATTTTAATGTTTTTTCAAAAATTAACATTAAAACTCATGTTTATAACATCAATTATTTCTATAACCAATGTTAAAAACATTTTAACGTTAGTTATTTAATAATTGAGCTTAAACCACAACATGAAAGCTATTTTTTTGTACTATTGTTATAATATATATCTCTTTTAAACTTTATATATTTACTTTTCGTATGCTTATCTATGGTGTTTACATGTTTTCCTTTCATTTAACTCTCTTTTTTACTTAATATGACCAATTAAAAGTTTTTTAAGAAAATCCAACCTTATTTCCTCTTTGGTCGATGAAAATTTTCATCAATGTCATGGTTATTTTAAATGTTTTAATAATTTTATTCTCTAGAATACAATGATTATTTTAAGAAAATTTCAATTAATTTTACATTAAAACAAATGTTAAAAACGAATCTTCTGATTTTTTTCCAAAAAATCCAATTTCTTGATTTTTTTCAAAAGTGTAAAAAATGTTCTCTTTTAACTTATACGACATGAATGAATTTATACCCATCATGAACACTATTTAATTTAAGTCTTAGGTTAAATGTTTCCATTTTTATTTTCAAATAATGTATTTTTCTAAATATTATGGGAATTTTTAGTTTTTAAAGATTCCAAAATAAAAGGGTATTATTTTCTTAAAGGAATGAAAATATTTTTAAAAGTGATTTATAAATTCATTTTTACACAAAGTTACAAAGATTTTTTTAATATTTTAATTATATTTTCTTTTTTATTTCTAAAATTATTAGTTTTACTATAAAACATTCATTTCTAAGGAATTGATGGTCTTATTTCACATTTTACTAATTCATGGTTTTTTGGTTATTAAATTTCTCACAATCACATTCCCTATCACTCTCCATCATTTCATTGGACATTATTTTATACTTAATTTACATATTTTAAGTATCAGGGATTTATATAGAATCATTACCACCACTTTTATGTTCTCTCAATCATATAACATTTCTGTATATAGTATCAGTTGAAGGAATTTTATTAAGAAATTTATTTCATTGATTGGGGAAATATTTTGTATTCTTAATTCATTATGGATAAAATTTGATTTATAAGGATTTTTTGAGAATGAATTATATTTATTATTCACTACAGGAAAATTGCAATTTCATGTCAGTTTCCAAAAACTGCCACTAAATAGCGTGTCAGTTAACTATTTGCAGCGGTTAAAGCGGTTTAGTGATGGTTTATGGAAACCATCATAGTTAGAGCATTTTCACAGCAGTTATATTTTTTCTCACGTCTATTTATCCAGGTAGGGGATTACTTTTGTTAGCAGTGGTTAAAACCACCGCTAAAAAAAGTAATGCCCTGCCGGGACAAACCGTCGTGATAAACAGTATAACCGCCGCAAAAATGCGCAGAATATGGGTTACTACAACAGTGGTTTTAACCACCACTAAATTTAAAACTTTAGTGGTGGTTAAAACCACCGTTAAATTTAAGACTGTAGTGGCAGTTAAAACCACCGCTAATAGAAAAAATATCGACATTTAGCGGTGGTTAAAACCACCACTAAATTTACCAAGGTAGTTCAGTCAGAGGTAAGCCTCTGACCATTTATTAATAAAAAGAAAACGTCTACCAAGTATAGCAAGGGAGAAAAGAAAACTATAGATCATAAAAATCACACCCATCACCACATCCACTATAGATTCCGTCTTCTACAGTAGCAGTTTCCCACTTAGAGCTTTCATAATGCTTTAGGACCTTGGCATATTTCCTTCTGAGATTCAACTTTTCCAGAGACACGAATTACTTTGAAGACATCCTAACGCCACTTTCCTTTGCAACTGAAGATCTGGTAAGCACCGACCTTGGAAGAGAGGAGTAATCTTTCCTCGACCTCCACCATTGTCACGACCCACCCTCGGGGTCCGTGCCGTGACTACCCCAAGCCTGCCTTCCATAGGCCAGGGGCTGGCGACTAGCACCAAGGCGTAAATCCCAGAAAATTGGGAAGGCATTGCCTTTGAAAAGTAAACATCACCACAGAGTAAGCAAGCGGAAAGTAAACACTAAACAAAACAGAGTACAACTGAAAGTGCGGAAAAGTAAATGGGCCAGTATACAAACCCAAACTGAAAGTAAAGTACAACTCGAAAAGGGAAAAACAGCAACTGAAAAGTAAAAGCCGCTACTCCAAGCTGTCCACTGGAAATCCCACCTGAAGGGTGGGTACAGATAGCTCCTCTGCTCCACGGGTCCCGCCGTCTGCTCCGTGCACGTCCCACCCAGTGGTCCACCTCCGGGTACCGTCCCGCTGTGCAAGCCTCAGCTAAGGTCAACGCTGTCCGTCGTCTGCAACCAACACAACGTAGTGCGGGCAAAGCCCGTGCAGGGGTGAGTATAAGCTACTCAGTAGGGACCCCGAGACCCCTGAAGGTCTCTCAAAATCCACAAAGGATAAACCACGAAGAAAGGTACAATCACGAAGTATCAACCGACTCTGCTTAGGTATATGCCCATACATATACCTAAGTCATCAATTAAAATACGCTCCAACCTCCGAGCCCAAGTACAACTCAGTCCACGCAGGAAAGTATACGTATTCCACATAGGAAAGCAAAACATAATCCACACAGGATTGCACAACACAATCCACACAGGAAAGCAACAGGATTCAGCTCACACAGGTATACTTCTTCAAGGACGATAAATATGATCACTGATCCATCTAAGTCGTCGGACCCACGAAGGATCGATAGGTAACTAACCCCCGCAGAAGACCCACACAGGATCGGGCTCACACAGAACCTGTAGGCGCTGGCTCACACAGAACCGCTGAGCGCAAGGACCCACACAGGATCGGGCCCACACAGGACCTGTAGCACTGATCCACGTAGGATCGCTGAGTGCTGTAGTCGTCGTCGTCGAATCCACACAGGATCTCTGTACTGTCGTCGACGCAGTCACAGTAGCAGTCGTAGCAGTAGAACAGTCGCAGCCAGCACTAGGGTTCCCGCACACAGCAAGCTCGTTCGGAGGGTCCGCCCCACGAGCCGAGAGGCTGATACATCAACTGTCACAAAGACCAGAGTTGATGTATCCAAAAGTTCCGTATCGACAACAGGAACTCAACGCAACAGACGGCGCGTCGATCGGACGCCCGGTCTGAGAGTTATTGGCATTTTCGTCCCCGGGGCCCGGTTGGTTTTTAAGGCAAAACCAACCCGACCGTACTCCACCTGCGTCCAAACCTCGGGCGGAGTATGCCAAAATTTCCGTCTCACTAAGAGGAACACAACGCGACTGACGGCGCGTCAATCGGACGTTCGTAGCTCAAGATATGAGCGTTTCCGCTCCGAAAGCCCGGTTGGTTTCGTGAACGAACCAACCCGGCCGAACTCAAAGTAACCCAAAACCTTGAGTGCGATATACCGAAACGACCGTCTCGATCCAAGGATCGCGTTGCCGCAGACGGTTCGTCATTCGGAGGTCCGAGACTCAAGTTATGAGCCAAAAACCAATTCTGGTTCGAAATGGGGGGGTCCGGGTCCGGGCCGACCCGGCCCGACCCCCCCCCCCCCTGGGCGGCGTGGGGGCCGGCGGCGGCGGACGGCGGCGGCGCGGCGGCGCGGCGGCGCGACGGCGGGCCGCGGCGGCGGCGCCTGGCGCCGCACGTGGGTGGCACGCGGGGGGCTAAGCCCCCGCTTCTTCAAGGTGGCGCAGCCTTTGTGCCGCGCTTGGGTAACAAATCGGCCCCCACGTGGGGGCCGGTTTTGGAGAGTCAAACCGGGGGGCTGCTGCCCCCCTTTTATGGAACCGCCCCCCTCTTAAAGAGGGGGGTTTTATTGAACCGGCCGGGGGATTTAATTCCCCCGGTTTTATGTCATCCGGCCGGCCAGCTGGCCGGCCGGTTTTTACCAACGGGACCGGAAATTCCGGTCCCGCCTTCGACTTCCGACGCCGGCGGCCCGGCCGCCGGTCTCCTCTTCCGCCGCGGCCCGGAACCGGCCGCGGTCTTCTCGTCCCGCCGCGGCCCGGAACCGGCCGCGGTCTCCTCGTCCCGCCGCGGCCCGGAACCGGCCGCGGTGTTCGTCGTCCGGCGTGGTGCGACGGCACCGCGCCCCTTTCGCCGTGCCATGATTCTTTTCAACGCGGCGCGACGGCGTCGCATTCTTGAAGATTTTTCCTCGGCGTGGCGCGACGACGCCGCGTAAATTATTTGCACGATCATCCGCGTGGTGCGACGGCACCACGCCACTTGCTTCCACCCGCAAGCATAAACAAGAACGATGGAGGGGGGTTCAGCCGTGTTCGTGCGGTCCGGCCCCCCCTCGCGTTAAAAATAACACTTATATAAAAATATTTAAATGCCTCACGTAGACATGCGATCCACGAGCAAGAAAAGGAATAAGGAAACCAAAATGAAATCAACAACCCCTACCTCGGGTTTAAGATTCGAAGATTCGTCTACGTTCCGCGGAAGACGGCGTCGCGGAGGTCGGGCGTCGCGGTCGTCTTTCGTCAAATCCGTTGACGAAGTGTTATGCCCGAAGAGATACGTCGTTGGCGAATCTTCGTTTGCCGACGAAGAAGGCCCGAGGAGGAAGCGGTGTTCCCTCTTGTTGACACCGAGGACGAAGAAGAGAGGCGTCGTTCTTCGTCGGAGTTGAGCATTCTTCGTTCTTCGTCAGAGCTTGAAGATGAAGAGGAAGCTCTCAAAAAGCTCTCAAGGGAATAAACAAACAACCCATAATAAAATAAGATTACATCTTATTTTATTAACACATAACTCAAAAGAATTTCAAATGTTTGAAATTCAAAAGAGTTTAACTCCCAAAATTAATTAAGAGTAACTTAAGCCAATTAAGAGGGGGGTTAAGGGAACTTGAAAAGTCTAGGGGTTCGTGTGGGCCCCACCACACTTAATCCTCCCAAGGGAGGTTAAGTGGGTGTGGGTCCCACTTCCAACCCCCTTTGGTAGGATTTTAACAAACTAAAAATAAAATTTGTCTTACACAAATTTTATTTAACTCAACTGAAAACCCCAAAACTTAACTTTCAACCCGCAACAAACGCAACTCCCGAAAAGGTCTCTTTAAGCGAAAATCGGCGCTGCGAGTTCATCGGTGCCCTCGGATTTCAATTCCGAGCACCGGATCAAAAGTTAGGAATTCCCGCTCGTTCGTTCACTGAACGTACCCGAGCCAAACTTCGGAAATTAATTCCGGGCACTCCGGGCCTCAGAATCAGGTGCCGTCTGAAACCGCGCTCTTGTAAAATTCTAAAGAAAATTAAGAAAAAATTTCCCTTGAATTTTACGGGTCTTTACAACCGTGGTGGGTCAGTTATAACATCCTCATTCCCAGACAGCTTCATCCCCACACCCTTAACCACATCACTATAAGAAATCTGGACCATACCATTCTCATTTTCCTTTTCACTATCAGAAATATCACCCCACTTTCCCGTCACTTCTTTATCCTTCAATCCCCATTCATGCTGATTTCGACTGTTATACTAAATCATGGTAAGACATTGTGGCTGCTCCACAACATCCTGCATAACAGTATTTCCAATTGTAGTACCCTCAGAGGGGAGATCAGCCCGCAATAGGCTATCCTCCTGCCTTTCATCATCTTCCTTTACTTGAGCCAATTCCAGAAAATGATTTCCAGTGGAGACCATGATTGACATTCCTCCAACAGTATCCTCCTTCCATGTCCACTCCTCAGCACAGGAATCCACCGCCCTTATTTCAGGAGCAGCTAAGTCTATCTGCTGTTCAATCACAACCTCCTTCCATCGATCACATGAATCTAGGTTATCCACTGTTATTGTAGTAGGAATACCAAGATCACTCTTTAAATGTTCAAAAATCTTCCTAACAGTTGGGTCCTGTGTCCTCTCTTGAAACTCCTTATGAAAATTCCCTTGCAATTTGGGGTCAAGACCAGAGCTCCCCGCAGCCTGAAGCGCAGCAACCCAAGAAACATTCGCTGCCTATACAGAGGAGGACACCAGAACTTAAGCGCCCTCATCACCCTGTGACTCAATATTCCCAGACGACTTTTTCACCACTAGCAAAGCTGAACCAGATGGGATAGAACCTACACTACCCATTCTCAAAACCCCCGATGAAGCCCCAACCAGACACTTACTTCGACAAACTGAATTAGCATGTCCAAGATGACCACATCCAACACAAAAAGACATCCAAGTCTCAAATTTGACATCCTCATTCCACCAAAATTCCTTACCATATGTAATCCAAACCCAATTGACTAGCGACCTCGCGACATCAACTTCTACACAAATCCATGGACAAATGGGATGATAGACAACCTCTATCCGATGATCAGAGCATAGGTATCAGCTGATCAAATTTACAATGGAACACAAAATAGAGGGGTTTTGAAAGGAGAGAGGGAGACTAGGAAGACTCACCAAAATCGCCATCGTTGAGTGGTCACGTCTCATGTGGAAGTCAAAACCCCATCGAAGAAAAAAAAGGAATCTCCATTGCAGCTTCAAGGGGAACGGGACCAGGCAGTAATTAGATCATCTTCTGTCTCAAACCAAATCATCAGATGTTTCCTATCGAGTAATCCGACTACTGTTAAATATACCTCTTACTGTTAGTGGTGGTTAAAACCGCCGCTAAAGAGCAGATTTAAAAAAAACCCAGTTTTGGAGCCCCTGTACCAGTGCCCTGAAAAAAAAAACCATTCCAAGAATACCAAAACACCAACAGAATACATCTATAGTCAATATTAAAGGATATTCTTAACTAAGCACAACCAAATGCATCATTTAGTGAGTAAAGGAATGCAAATAAACATATCAAATGGCATAATCTTAGTATCCAATAAAACTTAGTGGTGAATTTATATATTTAAAATTGACCATTGCAGACTCATATTTACTAGTTTATCCTTGATTGGATGTTCACATGTTGTGTACAACTTATATGGTCACCCATTGGATGATCTAGGTGAAATGGGACAATATGATTTTTTTTCAAATGTTGGTACTCCCACATATCTTCTGGAATTGTTCAAGAATGTAATATCCCTTTATATATGATTATATGATAGAACCCAAGGCATCCCTTAGGTATTTGGACCACCTATAGTTGGAATTTCTAAAGTGGGAAATTTCCTAGATTAACATGTCACCATCTAAGTGACTCCATTGAGATTATATATGGGTGCCCATGTTTTAATGAATTGAATGAATTAAATGCAACTGATAATGTGAAATGGATAATTAATGATGGGTTTCCTTTCTTAAAATAAATCAATTAGTTTTAAATGGAATGACCCCAAGTAATTTTAATGTCATGCTCTTGATTTATGATTTATAAAATGCTTCATACGAACTGTAATATTTTAAATGGGAATTGAACATGGATAAATACATGAATAAGAGGTTATTCCTTATCTATTATGAAACAAATGATTATGCCTTTATTATATATATGGTTTATATAGAAGATATGGATTTGAGGTAATTACCCTTGCTAGTTATATTTAATATATGCCTTTATAGAGGTTGTGGTATGATTGTATGATATTTTTGAGCAATGAGATATCACAATTCCTTACATCCGGTGTTGAGCATGGTGTATCACAAAAATGTTACTATATAAGTATTGTGATTTACTCACCACATTCCATGACTGGAATTTTGACCTGATGGAACACTCAACATCCCATGGGTTGTTTCATGGCATCTCTCACTCTATTGGGATATAGGGCATGTACCCAATTACACGAGCACATAGCCTCGTTAGACTATTTAGGGATGTCTGGGTTATGCCATGGTCTATTCATCAGTATTGTTATAAGTATATTTCTACATACATATTCACATACCTTGACAATATAGGTGGATGAAATATATATAAACTATATATATTACTACTATATATAGTAACTATTTATGTTTCTATTCCATCTATGTGATGATAAATTTAAACCCTCATACAGTCCTTTAGGAAAATGATTGGGTGGTTATTTATTTATTCCTTAGTTACTCAAAAGATGTGGGGTGTAGTATGTTGGTGGTAGGCCCTTTATCATGGGAGTAATGATGTGGTAATATTTTCTTGGGATTAATTTATGATGGTGTTCCGTGTGGAATTATTATAAATGAAACATAACATAGGAATTAGGTAAAATCATCTCTCACTTGGGTTATTCCATGTGTAATTATTATACTTGACACTAAATATAGAAAAAAGGTAAAATAATCTATCCCATGGATAAGGGTTCCTAATTTTTTAAGAGTGATAGATCGGGTTCAAGTATCATATTTGTTTCACTCATGTGATTTCTTTGGAAAATGAGTCTTTAGTGTGGTTTCCTTAGAAGGAATAGAATTTGGCTCCTAATATATTGTGACTTCCATTATACATCCTAGTTATTTTGATGTGAAGAATATAATAAAAGTGATCAGGCACATTACTTTAAAGGGAAGAGTGTCTCGTGAAGGGGGTTGATATATTTTATCAAGGAACATGGATGCTTATAATAAATTATTTGTGATAGGGTAGTTGATGTTATTAATGGTAAGTAACTGATCATGTTGTCTATTTAACATTTTTCTAGGGAAGGGGGTACTAGAGAATCTACTGGGAGTTTCCCATCAACATTTCATGCCTACTAAGATAATGGACACTTTCATTCACACAGCAAAACTGTTCTTGGAGGCCACTTTGGAAATAGTGGGAAAACCCCATTTCAGATAGTGTAGAAAAATTTCCCCTAATCTCGTATCAGTATCTATGGAATCAAACTATTTTTTTTTGAAATTTTGGTTACTAGAAATATGGAACACTAAAGGGTGATCTATCTTAAACATGTCAGTGAGCCAAACATTCTCATCCCTAGGGATTGATACAAGATCATAACTAAGAAGTACTTCTTAGAAATGGAAATGTAGTGGTAAATGCATTGGGCTAGAAAATGTAGGATAAGTTATTATAATGAGAAAATGAATTTAGGAAAAATGAATCATAAAAAATTAATCATCAAAATAAAGAGTCGATATATATGGTGCATACAACACTCAAGATATCAAGACATAAAAGGAAACATCATAAATAAATAAAATACATAAAAGGAAACATGATAAATCAAGAAAATGTTAGGTCCGTAAAATATTTGGAGGCAAATATGTGCCACACATGATACATATACAAACTGACTGTCAATATTTTTACACATATCAAAAATACTACTAATCACTATCTGATGATGAAAAGATATCATCACCCTCTCCACCTCCATCTCCACTTCCTGCTACCACCTGTAATAACATTATATTGAAAATTAAATAGTGTTTCATATTTATATTTAAACTTAAAACCAATAAAAGTTTTCAAACTAAATTATTTTGATTTTTTTTGATTTACCTGCTCACCACTAGTTGATGCAATACCACCGGGGGGATATCTTCGCATATGCTGACGTATATCAGTCAATGCTTTCTGTAAAGCGGATATCTGAGCCCCCTGGTCTTGAACTATATTTCGTAGGGAAATAATATCTATTTGAGAATCTCCGGGTATGGACTGACTATAACTAGGAGTAGATGTAGCTGCAATCCCCAATAGCCTTTCAAAGACCTCAAATGGTACGGGTCCCAAACGCATCCCGCACACTCTACCAGGATGCTCTTTCCCAAGGACTTTAGCAACCAGGTCATCCTGGGAGACCGAGTAGGACTGCCCAGGACTGGAGTCCCATATTTCTTTAATTTTTACCTTTAAATCAAATATCAATATATATTAACACCGTTAAAATTGATAATAAGTTATTATAATGAAAAAATGAGTTCATACCCCAACTTCTTTGGAAGACTCATTAACAAAACTTCCATCTGATTTTTTGTGAACATCTGAACACAGTTCAGTTCGGGATGCTTCATGCCCTAAACTCTATGAATGTATTAAACAACAATAAATCAATAGTTTAATATTTTAAATAGATAATATTATCTTATAAATATTTAAACTAATGAAAATATTACCAGAGTCGATTGGTTTCCAGAAAAGATTTTTGACCCCACAGTGTGAGGGATGACTTGCTTAGCCTAGATTGATGCATTCTTTCTTGAGAGATCCTGAAATAAATAAAATTCAATTTAATATTAATTCATTAAATGTCATCTCCTATTCATATAAATGTATAAATATAAAATGAGGTTAATATAATAATATATATATATTTAAATACCATCTGCTTCTCATCACGATGTCTGTCATCAAAAACTTTCCACTGTTCTTTGGGTACCCCATTGGGTAGGTTCTCATATATTTGTTGGATGGTCAAAGAAGTATCGTTGACATCGCTCCACAGTCTCCATTTGAAGTCTTTCCATTTCTTACCAAGATTTTTCAACGTCCACTTTCATGCTATAACATTAGCAATTATAAAGTGGAATAACATCTGTATACAGAAATTCATTTTGAACATATTAATAACATGAAATTCAATTACACCATAATGTATTAAAATTACCTTTATTTAGGAATAAAAAACATTATTTTTCGAACTTGGAGGCATATATCTCTAATCATTATAATAAATAGGAAGGGAAATGGGCTCCGCTTCCAGCTAGCCTAGAATTTGGCCAAGTAATCCCATGACGTCATCCGTAGGGACCCCATATGAATCAAATGTGACAACTATCTTCTCTCCATTCATATTCCACACATCTTCCCTTTTTATATTTTTCTCCACAGTTTCTTTTTTTTCCATCTTTAATGAAAAAACAATTAGTATAAAAAAAGTGCAATAAATTTATTTATATTAAAATTTGTACCTATAACAGTGACCCTCCATTATGCCCATGATGATATAGAAGTGGAACTTCGTCGCCCCCTGCTGAGGCTGCTGAACAGGGAGTCGGCAACTCAGCTTCTAAGGGGATGCTCAAAGAGGGTGTAAGAGATGGTGCATGGGGGTAGGCAGCTGGTGGCTCAGATGACGTAGGGAGGGAGACAGATGGATTGTCATCTGTCGCAGTAGTGGATGAAATAGTATATTTATTCCTCATTGGCATTCCTGTCATTTAAACAAATAAAATTAAGTTCAGAACATATATTTCAAAAAAAATATGCAGATTTTTTTTTGAAAATGATAATAGATGCCCAGTACTAACAAAAAAATATACATAACAATTATAATGAATGACTGCACAAATGAAATAAGTGGTTACTGAATGAATAAATAACTGTACATATAATAATTTTCCCCTTCAATCATGTCGGTTTCCTGCTCTATTACTTCCTCCACTTCATTCATCCTTGCTAGACTAATATTTTCAATATCATGATGGACAAGTAATTCTACTTTTTATTGTTGATGAGATTCATTTTTAGAGGTCAAATCTTCCACTTCATCACCCATATCATACAAATATAGTTTTATTACATGAGAAACTACACTACACCCTTCATCTACAACATAATTTACATAATATACCATTTTTTCTTGCGATGATAAGATATATGGATCATGCAGTTCATGATAACCAACATCCATCAAGCGAGAGAAGTTCACAGAAGTAAATTGTAAGGAATCTATTTTAACACCTCTGATAATATCGACCCAATTTCATTTGAATAAAAAAACTGAAAAATTCCCATGGTAGTTTAATTCAATAATATTAGTCATCTTTCCATAGTATTCCACTTTAGAAAATGTAAATATACCACTATTCTGTGTTTTCAAACCCCTTTCTCAATCGACTTTATGAAATCTAAATCCATTCACGTTGTAAGCGTTGAACTCTCTAACTTGTTTTAGAGGACCTCGAGTAAGAAACTTCAAATATTTTGAAAAATCTACTCAATTATCAGTATTCATGATCTAAAAAAAGAAATATACTTTATTAGATTTACAAAATATATGTGTCGAACTAATATTCCTATTAATTGAAATATTTATGAACTTACACGTCGTGCAAATCATTCTACAAGATCTTTATTAACAACTTTAGTTATATATTTCTCATTTCGTGTTAGGCCTATCAATTATCTCTTTGTTTGTATCCTCAACTCTTTAATAAATGGATCTACAATTTCACTATTCAGCAGCACATATCTATGTGCCTGTAATAATTCCAATTCTGTCAGTGTCACATTTGAGGTCTTCTCAACTGATCAGCCAATAGTAGGAAATATTTTTGATTTCTGATGTATTTGATATTGAGTCGATGTGTCATCAACATGTCCAACTCGATTAAATATTGTCTCAATATCATCCAAGTATCTAGAAAAAAAGTTAAGACACTCCTCAGCCAAATAGCCTTCTGGTTAAGCTTTATTTCTCACGTATGATTTCAAATGCCCAAGATATCTGTAAAATAAAATAAACATAATTATGCATTTAATTAAGTCCCAAAAATTATTTACTTAACTGAAAAAAATATAAATAAAGTACCTCTCAATTGGATACATCCATTGATAATGAACGGGGCCTCCTAATTTAGCTTCCTCAACCAAACACACAGTTAAATGCATCATGACAGTAAAAACCGATGGAAGAAAGATTATCTCCATTGCACAAAGGGTTAATAAAAACCTCTCCTAGAGGTTGTCAAGATGAAATGTATGTAGAGATTTCTCACATAGTTGTCTGAAAAATGTGAAGAATTAGAGTACAACAGTAGTAAGTTTTTCAGGTAATAATGTACGCAATGCCAATGGTAATAACTGTTGTAACAAAATATGTGAATCATGACTTTTCAATCCATGTAACTTATGATTCTTCAAGTTAACACACCTCAAGATGTTACTTGAATACCCATTAGATACCTTCACATTCTTTAAAAATCAAAGAAATGTATCTTTATCCCTATTTTTCATTGTGAAAATTTTTGGAGCATTCTTTTTATCCTCATCTGGATAGAGATCACGTTTTATGTTCAATTACTTACAAGTCTTTGAGAGCATTGAGATGATCCTTCGACTCTCCATGCTCATTAAGAAATTTGAAAATCAAATTTTCACAAACATTTTTCTCAATATTCATCACATCAAGATTATGCCACAATAAATTAAATTCCCAATACGGAAGTTTGAAAAATATACTTTTTTTCTTCCATTGTTGCGTTTTGATTTCACTTGACGATGCACTTAGAACCCATTTACTACTATCATTTAAATGATGAACCTTCCCAAATTCTGTTTCAATATTTTCAAGTTGTGTCAATATTTCAGAACTGGTTAAAAACTTTAGAGGTGGTCTACGATCAATGAAACTATTAAATTTTGATCTGTTTAGCTGAATTCTATGAGATGCATTGAGAAATATTCGATGGCACAAGAAGCACCATTTTCTACTATGAGGTAGCCGTTTGGGCTCAAAATCAAAGTTACAAATAGGACAATCCAAACCTATGTAAATGTTCCAACTATATAAATTCCCAAGCCCAGGTAAATCACTAATGGTCCACATTAAAGCAACATGCATTTTGAACATTGTTTTAGAAGAAGCATTAAATGTCTCAACACCGTTGCTCCATAACTCCTGTAATTATTCAATAAAAGGTTGAAAGTATACATAAATATCATTTCAAGGAATTTTGTTTCTAGGAATAATCATCAAAATGATAAAAGATGTTTGTTGCATACACATCTACGGAGGCAGATTGTAAGGGATCATAACAACTGGCCAAATGCTATAACTGGTACTCAAAGTCCCAAATGGGTTGAATCCATTGACAACCAATCCCAATCGAAAATTCCTAGGATCAACTGAGAAATCTAGATGTAATGAATCAAATGTATTCCATGATTGTGAATCTCATGGATGTCTCATTAACCCATTATTATTATTATTTATATAATGACGCTTCATGTGTTTGACGGTTTTCGATGATATGAATAATCTTTGCAATCAAGGATTTAAAGGAAAGTAACACAAAAACTTTATAGGTGTGTTCTCTTTCTTCTTCTTCATGAAATTATATTGATTCAGACTTCTAAAATCACCCATTTATTGCCATCTAGAAGAAGAACATTTCTTTCAATTCTGTCTACTTGAATCCTCTCGCCAATAAAGTATACAATAATTGGGATACTCATGTATTTTTGTACAATTCAGACAAAGCCTGTTAACAAATTTTTTATATCATAAAAATACTCGGGGATTTTTTATTCAGAAAATGAATCACGCAACAATTCTAATATCATGTACATTTTCTTATTTGTAATTCCACATAGACATTTGATATGGTACAACTTCAGCAGAAAAGAAAGCTTTGAATATTTCAAACATCCACTATACAACTCTAGATTTCCATCGTCAACTAAATCATGAAACATATTTTAATTAGTGAAGTTTCTCTTAAATTTGTCTCTATAGAATTAGGAGGAGGATCCAATGATATGTTACAATCTTGATATGGTTGTGTTACAGTCCTAAAAACATCACTTGTCAAGTTGCAATTTGTAACAACCTTATCTATTTGTTCTGTTATGTTTTGATGTTGATAGTGGTGTCTTGTAGTTCCAAATGCGTCATTTTTGAGGTTTTGCATTTCATTTTCCATTGTCGATGAAGATGGGAGATCATTCTGTGGATTAACATCAGTGCTCAACCCTTCTGTAACATTCGATTCTTCATGCCAAATCCAACACAAATATTGATCACGAAATTTCTTTAGTATTAAATGTTCATAAACTTCATCTCTCTTCAAGCATCTTCTAAATTTACATTTAAGACATGAACATATTATTCTCCCTTCAACGGATCGATTGGAAATTGTAAAATCTAAAAAATCCTTCAAACCCTTAACATACTAAGGTGTGTTCCTGAGTAATGTGATCCAGCTTTTATCCATGTATATCACAATGTGCCTACACAATATTAAAAAAATTAAAACACATAGTTGCTGCTAAATAGGGAAAGAGATTCATATATACTAGTTGAAAAAATATATAAATATGTTACATAATGTTTTCCTATATAAATAGATATGGTAAATAACCCAATAGAAAACCAAATCATGCAAATTAAAGAGATCCATAAAAGAAGACGAGAACAAGAATCCCATCCTTGTAGTTTTTTGTATATCGTGCTCCACCAAAATAGATAGACAAACTAATGATGCCATAACTTTGATATCACTAAGGTAAGGGCTTGATAAATCATATATTAATTGAATAGAAGTTAGGAATATGAAATGGAAACAAACTCTAACCTTAAAGTGGAACTTTATTTAAGTATATAGGTAAGTATACAATGTATATTTGACCCATTGGTGGGTAGGTATAAGTGTAATAACAAAGATATGAAAAATACACGTCTTATTTGAAATATAGAGGT
Source organism: Viscum album (assembly GCA_963277665.1). Classification (NCBI taxonomy): domain Eukaryota; kingdom Viridiplantae; phylum Streptophyta; class Magnoliopsida; order Santalales; family Viscaceae; genus Viscum; species Viscum album. The sequence goes on from OY728139.1 coordinate 573,291,266, forward strand.
TGAGTTATCTTCTTTGTTTCTCTTGGTCCCAGTGTGGACTGTCTCGGCATGGTAGTGAAGACAATAATGAGATATTTTGGGTGATGAAATTGTTATTAATGTTATAATACAAGTTAAAGATATACCCTTATCATTTAATCCATCGTGGTGATTCTAGTGGATCATATAGGCTTAAGTGATTCTGGATCATGGAAAGGGTTAAATTATCAATTTGGGTGGTGAAACTTATATATCAAGTGTCTTTTTCTATTTTGTTTCCATAGTGTGTGTGAGTTAAGGAGTGATTTTTCTCACTCTAATAGGTAAATTAGGTTTATTTTTCAAGAAATCATAAAAAGAGAAATGAATTATGGTTCACTGGTTCAAACCTATCTCACTTAAACAACTCTATACCCAGGTCCATCACATGATGGTATTGAGCGTATTTTATTCGCTTATAGAACAACTACACCATCTTTATCACTCTCTTTACCAAATTTTGTCGAAGATTAATTAACTCTTTAACCTCATTCCAATACAATAGAGATATATAATAACACTCATATTATTCTTTAAATGGAGTTTTACCAATGGTTAATCAATAGTTATTATCATAGTAAAACTCAACCAAATGGAAATGATTCACTCTAGAACCTATAAAACCAAGAATAAACATCTTCAATACATCCATTAGAATTTGAATCATTCTCTCTATCTAACCTTACATCTGAGGATGAAAAGTACTGCTTAGAAAAAATAATGAAAAAAATCATGCTACAAAATCTTCTACAATTGGGAGGTAAATTGAGATCTTGATCATGGATGACTATTATTGAAACCACATGAATCCGCACCATAAGGGGAACCTATAAATGGAAGAACATACAACAAAAATCAAGATTGAAAATAGAGAATTTATATTTAACCAACTTTATAGTTCCATAATGAGTTGTTTGAGGATAAATTTTTATTTTTTATGGAGTTACAATGATTAATCTAGTTGATTGTGATTAAAATAGAGCATAATAAGATAATTATATTGATAGAATTATTATTTATATGTAGTTTTATATTGGTGTTGTTTTCATTATGTGGAGTTAACTTAATCCACTTTCTCATCAAGAAGATGATATCATTTGTCCTTTAAGAAGTGCACAAAAACATTGAGATCGAAACCACATACAACTTGGGATTAAATAAGCACACAAATTTAGCTTTCTATACTAATATAGAAGAGAAATACAATTGTATGAACCAATTTTTTCCTTGAATTAGTGTGTGTATAATGAAGCAAAGGGAGTTTCACTTGGGTGACCATTGATAAAAAACCAAATAATTATAAAGGAAGTGTTCCTTGGAGTGTAGTGGCCACAACTAAATTTTTTATATCTAATAGAAAAATTATTTGATAGAGAATTTTTTTATATTGAAAATTTATCATGTGTGTTCCATTTAGATGAAACCTAGTGCATGTGAAACAAGTAAATAAAATATTATGTTTTTCTATGCATTAAGGTCCATATTTGTTTTTGAAATTCAATGTAAATGACAAAAAGTGCTAGATTAATCCTGATTTGGCTCACACAAGAATAATATTTGATGACTGGTGAGGGTTAAATATTTAAATTAATGATTTTTTTGGAAAGAAACATTATTCCCCACCCCACCTTGCAAACAATCACACAAGGTTCCACAACACTCTTGTCAAAACCGACTAGTCCAAACTACTTTTCACACACTATTTTAAGGTAATCAACTACTATATTAGTCATCCATGATTATTTTCACATCCCAAGATTTAGAATATTATATGATTTTTATGTTCTAATTTTTATATCATGTTATAAACAATTTTCAAGTTCAATAGGGATGCTATTGTGTTTATAATAACCATTTATTATCATAAAACACTAAAATGTGTATGATTATATACTTTTTCATTATAATATATCCTATGATACATGAATGTTTTAAGTTTAATAATTACCATTATAATTCCACTTAAAATTATTTGTAATGGAATAGAGAATGTGTTTTATCATTTCCTTATATAATACATGTATCATTTGTAGTGGTGGAATAAATACTCCCTCTATTCTATGCAGCAGAATACTTATATGTACCAGGTCATCTCCATTGGGATGGGATAAAATTACAAGTGTAATTTATTAATAGTTTAAACAAATATTATAGGGTGGAAAAGTGATAATGTTTGAAACCATACCTAGGAGGTGATCCAGGGCTTCGACGGGCGGCGGGGTGCACTTATGGGCGGTAAGGTCATCAGTGGCATGGGGGGGGATCTAGGGTTTGGGTCGGGGGGAGAAGATGTCATCGTGGGGGTCGGGGGGAGAAGGGGGGGTTGGGGTCGGGTGGGGAGGGGGAAGCATTGCTGCTATAAAAAAATGGTGGGTTTAGGAGCGGTTTTTAATAAAACACCACTAAAAGACCATTGATAAAGGTGATTTAAGTTGTAGTGATTCAATTTATAAGAAATGAACATGATTTGAAAGTGATGGGTGGGTCCCAGTTATAGATAGCACCTCGATGCATTGATATGTCTCATGAGAAAAACAATAGACATTCCGTATTAGATGGGTATCTAGTTTACCCCAACCCATTTATTGAGAATGGTGTCTTGGACGAGTCTTTAATGGTAATATTCATAATAACTTGTTTGAGTCCTTGATGGAAATATCATGAATGCCTATATTTATGCATTTACTTAATGGATAATTCAGTTTCCATTATCCATGTGATTTCTATATTGATATTATCCACGTTTGTAAATTGAAATCAAGTTGTTGATTGAATGAAACGTGTTTTGATGATCCACTATTCCAGATTGATTATGCGTTATTTACCCATGATAGCCTCTACCATATGTAACCCTTAATGAGCATCTGATTTCACCCTTTATTTTCTTCCCTTTCCCTAGAACACGAAGAAGGAATCTTTGGATGATTTTCAAGGATGAAATAAATTTTTTCATGTTATGTTTTTAATTCCCAATGTAATATGTAATTCATTGATGCATTTAGTCTCATAATAATTTTAAACTGATCAATAATTTATGGTGTGATCCCATGTATTTGTACAAATATAATAAATTAAGAATCGACTTTGGGTTATTAGAGTTGGGGTTTCCATAGTTGGTATCTGACAAAGTTTTGTAAGAACCTTGGGAACTATATTTTAAAAGAACATACCTAGCACAAACATTAAGATAAACCCCTATAATGTTTAATAAATTTTAGGGATTATTATGTTTGGGCACAACATTCAAGATTTTATGAGATAATTATGTACGTGCCATTTTTTAGAGATTTATGCTAGTAGAAAAAAGGGAAATCATGTCAAAACCTATAGTCAATATAGGGATTTCCCTTTTGATAAAGTCAATACAATGAGTGTTGAAGCTTAGTATATCATGATGATATTGGGGAAATTGAACCAGGTTATGACAAATAACCTTGATCATATGGAGAAACCTATTGTTATATAGTGTGATGCACCTACATCAGATTGCTTTAAATGAAAAAATCATCCATCCTTTAAGGTAACTACTAATCCATTGGTAGTTTAGTAATGGATCAATTCTATTAAAAATATATTTTTGGATTTGGGAAGTAATGACAATGAAAAGGTTATTCTGGCAGTATATTATTTAAAGGGAGATGCGGATCAATGGTGGTCATTAATTAAAAATACTAGGGAGGTTGAGGAGATAAAGGGAATGGAATAGAAAACCTTTAAGTTGATTTTCTATGAGAAATATTTTTCTCGAGAATAAAAATATGATAAAAAAAGTAAATTCCTTAATTTAAGACACAAGGAAGAGGAAATTGTTGCTAAGTTTGAGGAAAATTTAATGAGATTAGCTAGGCATGCTATGAACTACATACATAATCCAAAGAGTAAGACAAGTAATTTCTTTGATGGACTTAAGCCGAGCCTTTTAAGGAAACTATTATCTCAATTTTTTTTATCTTATGATGATATAGTATCATGTGAAATCAAGATAGAAAAAGAATACTCTAAGTCATATATTTAATGGAAATTAATATAATAAAAGGATAATTGAGCACTAAGGAAAAAAAATTAGGTAAAGGATAAGAAGGGAATGAAAACACTTCAAACATTTTATAATCATGGAAAGAAACATCCTAGTAAATTATTAAAGGGAATGAAAGTTTTTTACAAGTTTGGAGATAAGGTCTATCTAGATCATGAATGAAAAGAAAAGAAATAAATCACTAATATTCAATATTTCAACTATATGGACATGGGGAACTATTCAAACCAATGCTTCAAGTATTAAGGATTACCTTGATAATTTCATTGTGGAATTTATTTATGTTATCTTGGTATACTATAAAAGTGGTGAATATAATGAGAAAAACTTGTAAATATTTCATGGGACTCTTATAGGAAATAATTTATTTGAGAAATTTAGCATGTGCGAATCTTGGATTCAAAATGTTTTTTTTCTTGGAATTTATTTTCTAAGGATAAAATATTTGGTGATGTTTCTAAGATAAAGTATACCCTTAACATCCTATATAACCTTTAAGGTTATTATATGTTTTTAAGTAGGGGTAATTATATTAAATTTATATAAATATATGATTATGATGTATTCACATTTTATCTAGTATATTATGAAGAGTTTTAGGTACTAGTGATTAATGTTGAACCTTGTGTGTTATTATTGAGATTTTGGAGATTAATCCTTTATTCTATAGTTTACTTTATTGAATATTATTTTTACTTCCGCTAACCATTTTTGATTTTAGAAAATGGATAGAAACAGAAGGAATCAAAGGTCAAATTGTTTTTCATACAATGAAGAACATTATCATTTAATGAATTTAATGATCCCTTAAATATTGATTTTAGTGGTTTAAGCATGTAACATTCATCATGATCATGATAATGTTAATTAAATGATTAAATCATTCTTATATAATGGGAGGAAATCAAGTAAGTAAATTTTATCATATTTTATATCCCAATGGTAAAGGAATTTCTCAAACTCAAGAAAACTGTAGATAAATCTATAAAGTATTATGTGGAAAGTAGTATACATCTACCAAGGCATATTTTAAAAAATATATTTTAAAGTATGAGTCTTATAAAGGTATGTGCATAATAATATTCCTGGTCATAACCTAGAAATTAAAGTTCATAATATGATTTATATTCGATTTTTTACTATGTTACAATATTTTAAGTTTAGAAAAGAATAATTAAAATTGAGAGGATTTAATTTCTCTAAATAGGGGAGAATTTAATACCTTGAGATTTTAGTTTATATTAAAATAACACCATGTTCAATAATGTACACCACATATAACCCCGATATTAAACAAACCGTGAAATAATATCATATAAATATGACCATTATAACCTAACTGTTGGTTTAATGGGTATGAATAGGAATAACAGTATTATGAAATATATGTAGAAAATTTTTCATTAATAAAATGAATAATCAATCATAAAATTATTATCATTTAGTTATAAATGAAGGTAAAATCTTTTATAGGTATAAAGGTATTTTTCATAAAACTATTTTTATGTGTGAAATGTATTTTGATTACTATTGATAAATGATTCTAATAAAAAAATTATGTTATATATCCAATTTAATGAATTAATTTCCATTTTATTATAGTTACTAGGAAAGTGATGAGAATAAATTCATTTTATGCTTCAAAAAATAAATTTTCTTCCAAAGCAGGTTTTATTGCATTTTGGGTATATATATTATAATTAATTTCTAAAATTTTTAAACATTATATTTCAAAAAATGGATTTATTTTTTTAAAACGTAATTTAATTATAGTATTAGGATTAATTTTTTATATTTTCCTAAAAAAATTGATTTTTTAGTGAATAGTGGAAAATGCCAATTTTTGAAAAACTGCAATTTCTTTTCTTTAAATCAAGTAATTTAGAATTAAAATGCTATTTAGAATTAGGTTTTAAAGTTAAATAAGATCTATTTTATTAAAAATAATATAATTAATTCCATAGGAATCATAATTATATTTTATTTTGGTATAAGTTTATTTTTATGCTTAAAAACACATTTTTAGAAAATGTTTTTAATGCTTTTTGTGTACTTATATTAAAATAAATTTATTAAAATTATATAAATTGAATATTTAATAATTTATTTCATATTTATAATAATTAGGTTCAAATTTTTTAAATAGTTTAATTTCATTTTCAGTTATAATGAATAGTAACCAGGGTAAAAGTTTATCACCATGGTAATATATAAAAAAGGTTAATTAACATTAAGACTATGATATAATGTGTCAAAATGAACCCAAAACATTCCTTTATTTCATTGTATGAGTTTAATTATACCATTAATATATTAACTTTCAAAATATGGAATTTTTGTGCCACTTGCTTTTGATTATGATCTTTATGTTATTTTAAGTTAAGGATAATTACAAAAAAGACACCTTCTCTCACTTATTGTGTTTTCATAATATGGATATAGAGAAAAATATAATACTAATGAATATATATTATAAAATTTATAATTATTAAACTATATTTTTTTCTATTAATTTTTTTATATATTAATGGTATAACCACCTTGAACACTTACGTAACACCGATGCTGCGCTTGTGCAAGCAGTAAAAAACCAAATAAATGTTTTTAGAAACATTAAAATTAATATATTTTGGATTAATCATGGTTATACATGAATTTATTGGATAATTATAATATAATTTATTGTTAAATAGTTTATATTTTAATTCCATTATTATCTTGATGTCTTTAAAGTGAAGATATATGAATAGTCCTGAAAATGACCTTAAATGTTATTTATTGTTTAATTTTTTTAAGATCATTATAAAATTTAAAAAATAATATATTCACTTGAGTGGATAATAAATTTTAGATCCTATCATTCATGGTTTATTTTTGTTCCACTTTTCATTTTTAAAATTACTTTCACGACTCTTAAAAAGTGAAACATTTGTTACAACAGTTAAGGTTAAAAAGGGTTAACGAAGGGGTTAAACCAAAATATAGATTTTAAAATAAAAACTAAAATTTTATAAAATTAATTTTTTAAATATATTTAGATCTTATACTATTTATATTAAAATATAGGGAAATTTGGATCCATTATACATGAGTTAGACACATATTATATTTTAATATTTCAAGCATTTACAAGTTTTCCATCCACCTCACTTATAAAAGGGAATTACCTATCCTATCTTCATTAAAATTCATGATCCATGTATTTCAGACAATATGTATTCAAATAAATTACTATATTCATTCTACACTTCCTATATCTTATGTTATTCCCCTCATACCATCCTATGAGTGCTTAAGGTGGAAACAAAAGGGGGATTTCCAAAGAAGAGGTATAACTCTTAACCGAGTTCTTTTATTTTATTTATTATTTTACCTACTTAAAATTATATCATAAAAATAATGATAAAATAAAATAATCATATTAAATAAAATTAAATATTATTATGTTTTATGAAACAACCTTTATCCACCTCCTTTCTATCAAATTGTAAATGAAAGCATCGCTCTGCGTAAGTGTGGACTATCACCTCTAGAGAGTGATGTGTTTTTTTTTCATCACCACATAAAAGGTTGGATATTATGATAGATTTAATGAATATATATGATATTAATGAAATAATTATTCTTCTTTAAAGATAATACATTATCTACCTTCTTACTTTTCCATCTGTTGGAGGATGATAAGATCGTTCACGAGTATATGTTGACTACCACCTTCTTGAAGTGATGTGTTTCATTTTTCATTACCTATTTAAATATATGGTAATAATGATAGATTTAATCATTATATATGATATATATGATATAATAATTATTCCTTAAAGGTGATTCATTATTTACCAATCTTTTATTCTATCTATTGAAAAGTGGAAACATCATTTGTGCATACGTACAAACTACCATATCCACAGGGTGATGTAATTAATTTTTCATCACTACATTATAGGAATGGTTAAAAAAATTTATATAATGAATAAATATTATAATTATTAAATTATTTATATTATGTATATAATGAAATAATGACCAAGGTTCAATGACCAAAACTATCAAACTAAAACATGAATAGGGAAAGGACCAGTTTTCATCCAAAAGATAATTTTAATAAAGAATTTTTAATTAATGGGTAATGAGATGTTACAAGTGAATAATATATATTATGATAAGAATGAATATGGTTTTTATAGATTTATAATAACTTAAAATTTATTATATAGAAGGTTAATAATGAATATGAATCAAGTTGGACTTGAGGTAGGGGTTTATTCTACACTCCTATTTTTTTTCGGGATTGTTTATGGTTAAATTTTCATTAAAGAAAACTATAATATATTTATATTATAAAATAGATATATTTTATTTAACTCTCTTTATATAAGTATTTTACATTTTTTCCTTTCATTTTACTCTCTTTTTTACTTAATACAATCAAGGAATTTTTTTTGTGAGAAAAGATAACCTTATTTCTTCTTTAGTCGATGAACCTTTTCTTCCATGTTGAAGGTCTTTTAAATGTTTCAAGAATGTTATGATTTGGTATCCAATAATTATTTGAATAATTTTTCAACTAATTTTACTTTATTTATAAAGGTTTAAAAGTAATATTTCAAAAAATTTCTAAACATGATGTTTTCTTGACTTTTTACAAAAGTGTGAAGGGAATGTTCTCTTTTAACATATACAATATGAATTATTTTTTCTATCATCATGACCATTATTTTATTTGAATCTCACTTTAAAAGTTTACTTGGTTATTTTAAAAGTAAATATTTTCTCATTATTTTTTTAATTTTTAGTTTTTAAAGATACAGAAAGAAAAGGGTATTATTTTCCTAAAATAATAAAATGAATTTTTAAGGTGATTTATAACATTATTTTTACAAAAAATTACAAGGAAGTTATTTTTAATGTTTTGCTTCAATTTTATTTTCTATTTACAAAAGGATTTGTTTTACTAAAAAACATTCATTTATGATGAATTGATGGTCTTATTTCATCCTTTACCAATTCATGGTTTTGTTGTCATTAAATTTCTCATGATCACATTCTATATCATTCTCTATCATTTCATTAGACATTATTTTATCCTCCATGTCTATATTTTAAGTATAATGGATTTATACAACATAATTTCTACCACTTTTATGTTATTTGAAATGTATACCATTTATATATATGGTATCATTTGAAGGAAGTATATTAAGAAAGAAATTCCATCGACTGGGGAAATTTTCTATATTCTTGATTCAATACAGATCAATGTTGATTTATAAGGATTTTTTTAAGAATTAATTTTATTGATCATTCAATATATGAGGAATATATAGGATGTGAAAGTGACTGGTGGGGCCTGGCTTTAGATAACACCTTGATGCATCGACAGTTGTTATGATACAAAAAAATAGGCTTGCCATATTATATAGGTATTTGGTTTACACCTAACCATTTATTAATTTTGATGTCTTGGTTGTGGACTTGTTTTTAAGATTCATGATAACTTGTATGAGGCCTTAGTGGAATTATCATGAATTTACAAATTTATATATTTACTTTATTGAGAATTCAGTTTCCATTATATGTGGGATTGCTATGTTGATATTATCAATGAATGTACATTGAACTCAAGTTGTTGATTGAATGGAATGTGTTTTTATTATCCAATTTTCCATATTGATTATGCATTATTTACTCATGATAGCTTCCAATGTATGTAACCCTTACCAAGCATCTTATCTCACCCTTTATTTGTTTTCTTTTCCCCAAGACATGAAGAAGGAATCTTTATACTATTTTCAAGGATGTGGGAATGTTTTTCATGCTCTGTTTTTAATTTCCAATGTAATATGGAAGTCATGTATGCATCTAGTTTCCCAAGACTATTAAACTAATTGATCCTTTATGGAGATATCCCTTGTATTTATACCAATGTAATAAAGTAAGCACTATCTCTAGGTTACTAGAGTAGGGATTTCTATAGATTACTATTTCATTCCTAAGACCAAAAATTGAGATTAATTATATGACATCTATTTTATTCATTTTTCACAATGAAAAAAAATATCATGTAGTCAATTTTTATTGAAATCAAATGATTTTTTCATGAGTTTTAAAATCTTCATGCACTCCATAGTTTCCATGAAGGAAATTACCACACTCTTAGTTTCCATTGAATAAACTAACCGATCAACACAGTAGTTTTATTGCATTATATTTCCATGGAACAAATGGTATGTTTCCTATAGTCTTGCCAGGGTTTTTTGGTATTTTATCATAATCTAGGTTCATTATAGTTTTTTTGATTTGATTTCTTAAAACCAATTAATTTATACTTTAGATCACATGTATATTCAAATAAGTGAATATTAATAAATGTATTATCAAAAATTTATTTTTATTCTATGTAAATTTAATGTGATAATGTCCTAGAGTATCCATCATACTGAAAAGGATACAAGCATTTCCCTGCTATGATGTGAACCTTGAAATGATATAAATATACTCTTAAACTTAGTCCTATGGTCGTATGACATCATCTGATGGGATACAAGTGGTGTAGACTATTAGGTGTGTGTACTCATAAGTGGATGAGACTTAATCTCATGAAGTTCATACTTAGTAATCTACTAGATGGTAGATTATGAGGATAGACCCACTAGCAGGAACTCCACATGTTAATGTGTCATTGGATATTCCTATTTGCAAGCATGTGTAATGATCATTAGAATTTAATAATATTATTAATTCGAATCATGAGTCACACACTTTTATGCATTTCCATAAACCATTATTACATATATTCAATGTGAAGTTGGATATGTTGTTTGCATCATGAGTGAAATGTTATTAATGAATAAGTCAATGGCATATTTTTTCATTCCATATTTATGGAAGTTGATATCACTTCCCATTGAATGAAATGGAATTATCCCATTAAATTCCATGGCCATGGTGTATTGACAAGTTCATTTCAGATAGTCAAAGAATGAAATATCAAACATATATGTTGATGACATGATTATGAAACCTACTTGATGAGATATCAAGATAAAAATATTATATTACACAGAGAGATCTCGTATGTGGTTGTTGATGTTGTGACATTAACTTCTTCCTATTGGGTGCCTTTTAGTGTTACTAGATTTTGATATTGAACTTTAGGAGAACCCACATAATTCCATGAGGAAGAATCCTGGAGGTATATATGCCTAGTTTTTCTATTGATCTTAATTAAATTCTATTTGAATTTAATTATTAGAATAAATATTATTCTCTAGTATAAAAAATAAAAATTAATTGAGATTTATTGACTGCACATATTTAGTTACTATTTTTGTATGAGTTGAATATTAAATAAAAATCTAATCACAAGATCATGAATAATATAAATATTTATTTATTTATTTATTGAATAATTTTATTATTATTTGAGATTTGGTAAATACAAAGAAGGAAATGTGGACCGAGTTTTCGAGTGCAATGGAAATGATATATTAAATATCATTTAAATAAATATTAATTAATTTATTTAAAGAAATGATATTTATTTTATCTATAAGTTTAGTACATGTAAAGTAAATAATAATAATATTATTATTTAGACATGAGCTTTGATAGAAATTATGATAATAATTAAGGGTCTATGTGTAATTATTTATTCTCCAACCTAGTTTTATAAATATTTGGTTATATCATTTCCTAGGGATAGACATTATTGTACACAATACATCCCATAGATATTCTATCAAACTTAGAGAGAAAATTCTTTATAACTTTTTCAATAAATGGGAGTTTCCACCACCACTAGAAAATTAACCTATAGCCATGGTAAAAGACCATGACTATCAGTGAAGAAACCATGTATATAAGTAATATACATGGTTATATGTCCCATGAATCTTATTTATGTGGTAATAGGGATAATAGTAATAGCCATGAGCCTTTCCTGTGGAAACAGACCTATAGCCATGGGCGTACCCATGGAAACAGTCCTATAGTCAAGGGTGTTACCATGGCTATAAACTTCTAGACATGGGTAAAGCCCATGGAAACAGAACCTATGGAAATTATCCAATAGCCATGAGCATTTCCTATGGAAAATATATATATATATATATGGGTGATACCATGGAAATAGACCTATACCATGAGAAATGATGTGCCAATAGACCTATATACATAATCAAAGACCGTGGTTATATCCCCCAGTTTAAAAAAAAATCCTACCCTGTAATATTTACACCCTACAAAACTCATATCGTCTAACTGTCACGATCCGTCCTCGGGGCCCATGCCGTGACTACCCCAAGCCCACCTTCCATAGGCCAGGGGCTGGTGACTAGCACCAATGGTGTAAATCCTGATAAAATGGAAGGCATTGTCTTTATATAAGAAAACAAACACAACAGAGTACGCAAGCTGAAGTAAACAATAAGTAAATTGAGTAAAAAAGTAAGTGATAGAAAGTAAATGGGCCAGTATAAAAACCCAACTGAAAGTAAAGTACAACTGAGAAAACTGAAGTACAACAACTGAAAAGTAAAGCAGCATCCACCGAGACGTCCTCCGGGAATCCCACCTGATGGGTGGGTACAGATGGTCTCCTCAGCTCCTCAAATTCGTCCATCTGCTCCGTATACGTCCCACCTAATGGTCCACCTCTGGATACCATCCTGTTATACAAGCCTCAACCACGATCAACCCTGTCCGTCGTCTGCAACCAACACAATGTAGTGCGGGCATAGCCCGTGCATGGGTGAGTATACGATACTCAGTAGGGACCCCGAGAGCCCCAAAGGCCTCCCAGAATCCATGAAGGATAAACCACAAAGGAAAGATACAAACAGGAAGTGTCAATAAACTCTACTTAGGTATATTCCCATACATATACCTAAGTCATAAATTCCAGTTCAGCTCCAACTCCCGAGCCCAAGTACAACCCAGTCCACACAGGAAAGCACAACCCAGTCCACACAGGAAAGCAAGTCAATCATATCGATGATAATGATTGGAAATCAAGACTCAACTCACACAGGTATACTACTCACGAATAGGGGTGGAGATGATAGATGTAGCCTCTGAATCATCTACCCTGCTGAACCCACGTAGGATCCAAGTACAGAAGTCGTCGCTGCCGAACCCACGTAGAATCCTAGTACAGTAACCATCCCTGCTGAACCCATGTAGGATCCAAGTACAGCCGTCATCGCTGCCGAACCCATGGAGGATCCAAGTATAGTCTTCATCACTGCCGAACCCACAGAGGATCCAAGTACAATCGTCCTCACTGCTGAACCCACGTAGGATCCAAGTACAGTCGCCATCGTCATCGCAGTCGCAGCTAGCTCTAAGGTTCTCACACACAGCACACTCGATTCTGGGAGAGTCCACTCCACAAGCCAAGGGGGTCGATACATCAATTGTCATGAAGTCCAGAGTTGATGTATCATAAAGTTCCGTCTCTTCAATAGGAACTCAATGCGAAAGACGACGCGTCAATCGGACGCCCGGTCTGAGAGATATTGGCTTTTCCGTCCCATGGGCCTGGTTAGAAATACGCTCATTTCTAACCCGAACGATATACATATTCTTTCAAACCTTGAGTGGAGTAATCCAAAAGAACCATCTCACCAACAAGAATTCATCGTAATTGACGACACGTCATTGGGACGTCCGTTCCTTAAGTTATAAGCATTTCCGCTCTAAGGGCCCGGTTGGTTTCGGGTTCGAACCTACCCAGTTATACCCAAACTTCGCCAATACCTCAATTTTAATAAACCGAAATTACAATCTCGATCCAAGGATCCCTATGCAACTGACGGTGCATCAATCGGAGGTTCGTAGCCCAAGATCTAGGCGTTTGAACGAACCTGGTCCGAAAATAGGGGGTCTGGGCCCGGTCCGACCCGACCCAATACCCCCTGGGTCGGCCCGATTGGCCGCGGCCCGGCCCGGCTGGGTGAGGCCCGACCCGTGAAAGGTCCAGCGGGGCGTGGCCGGCCCTACCCATGTGGCCTGCGACCCGGCTCGGAAGCCGGCCGCGGCTCGGCACTGGCCGAGTCGGGCGCCGCCCCCTGTTTGCATAAATGGAGGACCCTGTGGGGTCCGCCCTAAAAGTCAGTCAGGGGGTTACCACCCCCCGATTTTCTAGAAAACGGTCGGCCTTTATTTCCGGCCAGTTGATCTGCCGCGGGAAACTTCAGGGTCCCACCTGTTGGAGACGCCGGCGGCCGGCACAGCCGGCCGCCCCTACTGGACCACCGCGGCCTAAGGTCGCGACTCTCATTTGACCGGCACAGTGTGATGGCTCCGCGCTCCTCTGCCATGGCCCTCTCCGGCCACAGCCTTCCTCGGCTTCTCCGGCACGGCGCGACGACACCGCGCACCACCGCCGCGCCCTGCTCCGGCCGCGGTTCTCTTCATCCCCGCACAGTGCAACGACACCACACCGCCTTCGCCTCAAACGTCAACGATGATCAACAATAAAAAGGGGAGGAGGATCAGTAATGTTTGTGCTGTCCGATCTCCTCCCGTTTTGATGATAACAAGCGGCCAATCTTTAAGCAACAAAGATCGATAAATAAAACTTGAACGAAGATAACCCCTACCTCGAAGGAAGTTCGCGGTTGTCAAGCGCTACAGATGATGGCGTCCTTTCCGTCATCGTCGGTGTATCCTCCCTTGTCGTAGAGGAAGAAGAGGATAAAGAAACCAGGGCCACCGAATCAACGTTCTTTGTTAGAGAGTTGGCGTTCTTCATTGAAGATGAAGTTCTTAAAAAGAAACTAGAGCACTCTCTCCTCCAATTCTCAACACAAACAGCCAACCAAAAATAAAATAAGGCTTCTCCTTATTTTATTTTACTTTTCCATGCATTCAAAATTACAAATTCAAATACTTAATTCAATTAATTGATGACATTCAATTAATTAAATTAATGTGTGTTGGCATGAATTAAAATGGAAGAGAGGGGAGAGGAGGAGTTACCCAAATAAATACAGGGGGTTTAATGGGGGGGTTTAAGGGGTTTTAGGGAATGTGAAGGGTTGGGGCTCGTGCAGGTGACACCTCACATTTATCCTCACATGGGTAGTTAGGATGGCAGTGGGTCCCACCCTAACTTCCCCATGTCAGATAAAACCTCCTTAGTCAAATAATAAAAATTGTTCCACATTTTTATTCTCTTCTTATTTAAACCACAATTTTTAACTTCACCTCCCGAACAAACGCAACTACGGTAAAAGCCCTCTTAAGAAATTACTGGCATTGCGGTTTCATCAGTGCCCTTAGATTTCAATTCCGAGACCTGGTTCAAAAGATAGAAAAATCTGCTCGTTCGTTCACTGAACGTACCCAAGCTAAACTTCGGAAAATTATTCCGGGCACACCGGGCCTCCGAATTAGGTGCCGTCAGAAACTGCGTACTCGTAAAATCCCAAAGAATTTCAGAAAAAATTTTCCTTGAAATTTAAGGGTCTTTACATTACTCCCACCTCAGGGATTTACGTCCCCATAAAGCTCAATCATAAACTAGGGAAACAAATGAGGGTACTGTGCATGCGTCTAAGCCTCCCGCTCCCATGTGCTCTCCTGGAGGTTCCCGTGCTGCCAACGAATGCGCACCAGGGGAATCGACCGCCCACATTGGACCCGATCATGTCAATCCTCGATCTCCACCGAGACCTCCGCAAAAGTCGTCCCGTCATCGATGTCCAGCTCCCCGTGATCAATGATATGTGTTGGGTCGTGCACATATCTTCTCAACTGAGATACGTGGAAGACGCCGTGTAACCGGTGTAACTGAGGTGGAAGAGCCTGGAGATAATCCACCTCACCTATCTTGTTGAGAACCTGAAATGGTCCGATGAAGCGCAGAGATAACTTGCTGGCCCGACCAAATCTCTGTAACCCACGTCGAGGTGAGACCCGTAAGAAGACGTGGTTGCCATCCTCGAACTCTAGTGGTCTCCACCTCCTATCAGCATAGGACTTCTGTCGGCTCTGTGCAGTCCTCATCCACTCCTGGATGATCTGCACCTTCTCTGTCATAGCCTGAACCATCTCTGGTCCTACGAGTGCTGACTCCCCAGGGTCAGTCCAGCACAGAGGTGATCTGCAAGGTCATCTCTACAGTGTCTTGTATGGTGCCATCCCGATGGTGGAGTGGTAGATGTTGTTGTACGCAAACTCCACCAAGGGTAGGTGATCCTCCCAACTGCGACCAAAGTCAAGGACACATGCACGGAGCTTGTCCTCGAGTGTCTGAATGGTCCTCTCCATCTGGCCATCCATCTGAGGGTGAAAGGCGGTGCTCAAGAGTAGCTACTTCCCAAAAGCCTCCTACAACACCTTCCAAAGCTAGGAAGTAAAGAGAGCATGACGATCGGAGATGATAGATGATGGCACACCATGAATCCATACGATCTCCTAAACGTAGAGGCGTCCTAAGATCTCCACTGAGCCCTACTCTCTGATAGGTAGAAAGTGGGCTGACTTGGTGAGTCGGTCGACGATCACCCAGATGGAGTCATGTACTCTGGATGTACATAGAAGCCCCGTCACGAAATCTATAGATATCCCGTCCCACTTCCACTCTGTAACCTCTAAGGGCTGTACCAAGCCTGCTGGTACCTGGTGCTCCGCCTTCACCTACTGGTAGGTTAGGCATCATGAAATGAACTTTGCCACAACCTTCTTCATACCTAGCCACTAGTGCTGTCGTCTGAGATCATGGTACATCTTCGCTACACCTGGATGTACCGCCAATGGGGAAGTGTGAAACTCCCTCAGCACCTCCTCCTGTAATGCAACTGGTACCATGGTACGTCCCCTGAATAGGATGACGTGCTCCCCGCCTTCAGAAAATCCATAGGGTGCCAGCCCTGAGGATATATGAGCACGTCACACCTCACAATCAACATCCCCACACTGTGCCTCTCTGACCCGCTGAAGTAGTGGAGGAGTGACTGTGAGGGACTGAAGGAAGGATGCCCCATCTCTATCCACGAAGGATATCTGCAATGCGACTAGTAGCTCCATCGCCTCTCTAAGTAGCTGAATGCCCGATCTCCTCCTGAGAGCATCAGCTACTACGTTCCCCTTCCCAGGAGTATGAAATATCTCAAAGTCATAGTCCTGGAGGAACTCGAACCATCGCTGCTGTCTCAGGTTCAGGTCCTTCTGCGAGAAGATGTACCTGAGACTCTGGTGGTCAGAGTAGACTATAAAGCACTCGCCCATCAGATAGTGACACCAAATATTCAAGGAAAAGACCACTGCTACTAACTACAGGTCATGGGTAGCGTAGTTCTGCTCGTGCTACCTCAACTGTCATGAACCATAGGCGATCACTGCCCAATCCTGCATCAGGACAAACCCGAGTCTGGTCCTTGATGCATCGCAGTAAACTACGTACCCTACGCCCTCCTCCAGTAGCCTCAAGATGGGTGCACTGGTCAATATCCGTCTCAGCTCATGGAAGCTCTGCTGACATCTATCTGACCACACGAAGGGTTTCCCCTTCTTCATCAAATATAAAAGTGGTGCTGCAACTCTGGAGAAGTCTGGAAAAAATCTTTGATAGTACCCTGCCAGACCTAGGAAACTCCGCACCTCAGTCACGCTCCTGGGTGGCTCCTAAGATACTACTGCCTCGATCTTCACATGATCCACCAGAACTCCCGCCTCAGAAATGACGTGCCCCAAGAAGTGGACGTCTCAAATCCAGAACTGGCACTTCGAGAGATTAACATAAAGCTGGTGCTCTCAGAGTGTATACAGTACAACCCACAAGTGGTAGGCGTGCCTCTCCTCAGTAGTCGAGTAAATCAACATGTCATCAATGAAGACTACGAAAAATCAATCGAGGTAAGGCTGGAAGATCCTGTTTATGAGACTCATGAACACTGCTAGAGCATTGGTTACACTGAAAGGCATAACCAAGAACTTATAGTGGCCATACCGACACCTGAAGGACATCTTCTGCACATCCTCATCTCGAACTCTGAGCTGATGATAACCTGACCTGAGGTCTATCTTCGAGAACCATCGTGATCCCTTGAACTGATCGAAGAGGTCATCAATCCTCGAAAGTGGATAATTGTTCTTCACGGTCACCTGGTTCAGGAGACGGTAGTCGACACACAGTCGCAAGATCCCATCCGCCTTCTTGGCGAATAAAATCAGAGAAACCCAGGGTGAAACACTGGGTCGGATGAATCCCATGCCCTGCAAGTCCTCCAGCTGTACCCGCAGCTCACGAAGCTCTGTGAGAGCCATCCGATATGCTGGTGTAGATATCGGGGCTGTACTAGGGTACAAGTCAATATAGAAGTCTACCTCTCTGTGAGGAGGTAGTCCTGGAACATCGTTAGGGAAAACGTCCACATACTGATCCACCACAATAGGAAAACTCGAACTCCACACATAAAACGCTCTGAGGATGAGACTATCCAACTGATGTGTGATCAGCTGCCCTATCCTCTACGTAAGTCCATCCTATGCTGTAAAGGCTCCCTTCTCACCAGTGAAGGTGAACCTACTCCCATCTATGCGGACACACCACACCTTGCGCCTAATACAATCGATCTGAGCATGGACTATAGATAAACAATCCATGCCCAAGATGACGCCGTAAGTCCTTGACGCTGCTACAAGAAGATCCCAGCTGAAGCTCTAGCCTCCTATAGTAAGCTCACACTGCCGGAACTAGTGTGTAATCGTCGAGCCTTCTTCCGTGGGAGTCTCTAGCTGTAAGGATCGAGCCAACAGCCCTGTCGGAATCTCAGAGCTCTGAACAAGGGCAGCAACAATAAAATAATGACTCGCTCCTATATCTATAAGAACTGTAGCAAGGGAGGAGTAGACATAGATAGTACCTCAAATCATCTTAGGTTCCCCGTGGTCATAGGCCTCGACTACCTAGAGCTGAGACTGCCCCTATCTACCAGCTCCCTGTGGTCGGGGTGGCCCTCCTGGTGGTGGTGGTGGTAGAGCCTCGAAGCATCGTCCACCACCTGCTGCTCGGCTAGCTCCTCTTCCTCGTCCGCCTGCTCCTTGCAGACCACCATGGTCAAACCTCTGCCTCTTCCTGGGTGGTCCATCAACCGTCTGCTGCTCCTCTGCATGGCGGGTCGGGCAGTCATGAGCCTTGTGGCCCTACCCGCCGCATGCATATCACTGTCTGCCTCTCGTATGACTGGATCTTCTACGTGTGCCCCACACATCCGAACCAGTATCCTGAGGTCACCCACCTGATAGTCTGGTCCTCTTGGACCCCTGTGAAATCTGTCTACTGCCAGCTGTAGAAGACTCCCCTACGTGTCGCCCTGTGGCAGGCCTCGCTGCTGGTGTAGGTTCAACAAGAAATTTCTCCACAAGAAGGGCTTGCTCCAGCACTCCTACCTGTGTCAGAATACTGAGGGAGATCTTCGAAGCCCTGATCTAATGCCTCAGTCCCTACTCGAAGGGCCGGACCCGGAATAATGGGTCCCGTACCATATCCATGGAATAGCGCGAGAGGTCGGTAAACCTCGCCGAGTACTGGGCTACTGTTATGCTGCCCTGCCGCAGTTGTAATAACTCATGGATGCGCACCAGACGGAGGGTGGATGGAATGAACTCCGAGTAGAAGAGGATCTCTAAGTCCATCCATAGTAGTGATGCCTCGTCATGCACCTGGAGAATCAGGCTCCACCATCTACCTGCTGCTTCATACAGGAGACTCGCTGTAAGGATCACCATGAGGTCAGCTGGTGTCCCTACTAATCTAAAGACTCAGACGATAGCCTCCTTCCAATCCTTGGCTGCCTGAGGGTCCGTCTCTCCATAGAACCTAGGTGGCTTCTGACGCTGAAACTCGTGCGGCACACTCAGGCGACGTGCACTCTCAGCTGCAGGGGCTGGTGGCATCAGTGGATCGGCAGGTAGAGGTACCGCCGGTGCCTCCACTGTAATGGGGCCCTACACCGAGGCCTCGTTGCACGGTGGGCTGCCATCTCGCACAAAGATCGGAACCCTAGCTGGCTGCCTTCGTGGGGACATCCTGAAAAGACACAGGTGCGCCACGGTTAATACGGTATACCAGGTGAGCTGACACAAAGTAATCACAAAGAAAACTTTAAAAACACACATGTAATCAATGTTTTCATGCACTGAGTCAGAAATCAGAAGTCAGGGTCCTGGTGTATGGATACGTCGGCCGCCACACCAATACTGGACTCCCTGAACTGATAACCACACTCAATACCTTAAACATTATTGCTTCACAGAGAAGAAATTATCAGAGTCCTGAGTTCTGTGGTAGAACCGACTCCTCTGATACCAATTTGTCATGACCCATCCTCGGGGCCCGTGCCGTGACTACCCCAAGCCCGTCTTCTATAGGCCAGGGGCTGACGACTGGCACCAAAGGTGTAAATCCCGATAAAAGGGAAGGCATTCCCTTTATATAAGAAAACAAACACAACAGAGCACTCAAGCTGAAGTAAACACTAAGTAAAATGAGTACAAAAGTAAGTGCTGGAAAGTAAATGAGCCAGTATACAAACCCAACTGAAAGTATAGTAAAACTGAGAAAAGTGATGTACAACGACTGAAAAGTAAGGCAACATCCACCGAGACGTCCTCCGGAAATCCCACCTGATGGGTGGGTACAAATGGTCTCCTCAGCTCCTCGAATCCGTCTGTCTGCTCCATATACGTCCCGCCTGATAGTCCACCTCCGAATACCGTCCCACTCCACAAGCCTCTACCACGATTAGCACTGTCCGTCGTCTACAACCAACACAACGTAGTGCGGGCATAGCCCGTACAGGGGTGAGTATACGATACTCAGTAGGGACCCCGAGACCCCTGAAGGCCTCCCAGATTCCACGAAGGATAAACCAAAAAGTAAAGATACAAACATGAAGTATCAATCAACTCTACTTAGGAATATACCCATACATATACCTAAGTCATCAATTCCAGTTCGGCTCCAACTCCCGAGCCCAAGTAAAACCCAGTCCACACAGGAAAGCACAACCCAGTCCACACAGGAAAGCAAGTCAATCATATCGATGATAATGATTGAAAATCAAGACTCAGCTCACACAGGTATACTACTCACGAAGAGGGGTGTAGATGATATATGTAGCCTCTGAATCATCTCCCCCGCCGAACCCACGTAGGATCCAATTACAGAAGTCATCGCTGCCGAACCCACGTAGGATCCTAGTACAATAACCATCGCTGCCAAACCCACGTAGGATCCAAGTACAGCCGTCGTCACTGCCAAACCCACAGAGGATCGAAGTACAGTCATCATCGCTACCGAACCCAGGGAGGATCCAAGTACAGTCGTCCTTGCTGCCAAACCCACATAGGATCCAAGTACAGTGACCATCATCATCGCAGTCGCAACCAGCTCTAAGGTTCCCACACACAACACGCTCGATCCCTGGAGGGTCCGCTCCACGAGCCAAGGGGGTTGATACATCAACTGTCCCGAAGTCTAGAGTTGATGTATCACAAATTTCCGTCTCGTCAATAGGAACTCAACGCGATAGATAGCGCGTCAATTGGACGCCCGATCTGAGAGATATTTGGTTTTTTGTCCCAGGGGCCCGGTTAGAAATACGCTCATTTCTAACCCTGCCAATATCCATAGTCATCCAAACCTCAATTGGATTAAGCCAAAAGAACCGTCTCACCAAGAGTAATTCATCGTAATTGACGGCACGCCATTCTGACGTCCGGTCCTTAAGTTATAAGCGTTTCCGCTCCAAGGGCCCCGGTTGGTTTCAAATTCGAACCAACTCGGCCGTACCAAAACTTCACCAAAACCTCGATTATAATATACAGAAACGACTGTCTCTATCCAAGGATCCCTACGCAACTGACAGTGCGTCGATTGGAGGTCCGTAGCCCAAGATATGAGCATTTGAATGAACCTGGTCTGAAAATAGGGGGTCTGGGCCCGGTCCGACCCGACCCAATACCCCCTGGTTCGGCCCGAACTGGGTCGACCCGACCCATGTCCGGGTCCGGTCCGGTTGGCACGGCCCAGCCCATGGCCGGCGCGGCATTTCCCGGTGGAACGCGGCCCGACCCGGCGTGGCGCGGCCGACCCAGCAGGTGCGGCCTGCGGCCCAGCTCAGAAGCTGGCCGCGGCTCGGCGCTGGCCGAGCGGGGCGCAAAGGGGGGTGCTACCCCCTGTTTGCAGAAATGGAGGACCCTATGGGGTCTGCCCTAAAAGCCGGTCGGGGGGTTACGAACCCCCGGTTTTCTGGAAAACGGTCGGCATTTATGGCCGGCTGGTTGAGCCGCCGCGGGACCTTTCAGGGTCCCGCCCCCTGGAGACGCCGGGGGCCGGTACAGCCGGCCGCCCCTGCTGGACAGCCGCAGCCTAAGGCCGCGACTCTCATTCCACCGGTGCGGCGTGATGGCGCCGCGCTCCTCCATCGCATCCCTCTATGGCACCGGCCTTCCTCGGCTTCTCCGGCGCGGCGCAACGGCACCGCGCACCCCCGCCGCGGCCCGCTCCGGCTGCGGTTCTCTTCATCCCCGCACGGTGCAACGACACTGCACCACATTTGACTCAAACGTAAACGATGATCAACAAAAAAAATGGGAGGAGGATCGGCCGTGTTTGTGCGGTCCGATCTCCTCCCGTTATGATGATAACAAGCGGCCAATATTTAAGCAATGAAGATCGATAAATAAAACTTGAACGGAGATAACCCCTACCTCGAAGTAAGTTTGCGGTTGTCAAGCATCGCAGATGATGGCATCGTTTCCGTCGTCGTCAGTGTCTCCTCCCTTGTCGTGGAGTAAGAAGAGGATGAAGAAAACGGGGCCGCCGAATCAACGTTCTTCGTCAGAGAGTTGGCGTTCTTCGTTGAAGATAAAGTTCTTCAAAAGAAACTAGAGCTCTTTCTCCTCTAATTCTCAACACAAACCCAACCAAAAATAAAATATGGATTCTCCTCATTTTATTTTACTTTGCCATGCATTCAAAATTAAAAATTCAAATACTTAATTCAATTAATTTATGAGGTTCAATTAATTAAATTAATCTGTGTTGCCATGAATTAAATTGGAAGAGAGGGTAGAGGAGGAGTTAACCAAATAAATACAAGGGGTTTAATGGGTGGTTTAAGGTGTTTTATGGAATGTGAGGGGTTAGGGCTCGTGTGGGCCCAACCTCACATTTATCCTCACATGGGTAGTTAGGATTCCAGTGGGTCTAACCCTAACTTCCCCATGTAGGATAAAACCGCCTTAGTCAAAGAATAAAAATTGTTCCATATTTTTATTCTCTTCTTATTTAAACTACTATTTTTAAATTCACCTCCCGCACAAACACAACTACGGTAAAGGTCCTCTTAAGCAATTACCAGTGCTTAGGTTTTATCGATGCCCTCATATTTCAATTCCGAGCACCGGTTCAAAAGATAGAAAAACCCGCTCGTTCATTCACTAAACGTACCCGAGCTAAACTTCGAAAAATTATTCTGGGCACACCGGGCCTCAGAATTAGGTGCCGTCAGAAACTGCATACTTGTAAAATCCCAAAGAATTTAAGAAAAAATTTTCCTTGAAATTTACGGGTCTTTACACTAACTGATGGATGCTAGAACTCATATCCCCCAACCACTATAGCTTACAAAAACACTCATATCCTTCAGATGCCAATAAAAAAAATCATACCATATAACACTAATACCCTAAAACTTAAAAAATCACTTATACCCTATAAAAAAACTCATACCCTCCAGCTTACAATAACACTCATACCCTGGAGAAACAAAAAAATATCTCTAAAATACAAAATACATTCCCTTTAGAAACAAAACTGAAATATAATACAATATATATCACCAGAATTCAAACTATCTCCAAGAAAAACAATATAAAATTTTAATACCAATATCATTATAATTAAACAAAACTACAAGATAAATTTCATTGTATAAACCCAGAATAAATTTTTTATAAAATATTTGTCTTAATATCAGTATCATTAGAACCATTATGTCCGTAATCATCTCCTACAGAAATACCAATATTCTTATCACCTACTCTCATACCTCCATCATCATCATCATCATCATCACGAGCATTGATATCTACATTGTCATAAGCACTTAAATCAGTGGTATGATTAAAAAAACCCTCATAAATAGAACACATATAAATAAGAACATACATAATTGATGAAAACATACAATATTGATACACATATTTGATATAACACATTTTTATTTACACAAACTATTATTGAAGCACATATTTAATGTAAATAATTTTTAAATTAAATTTCATATAGAAAATACATTATGTTACACTCCACCAATTTGATATGACATATAAAATAGTAAAAAGGGGGTCATAAAAGAAGTCATTATGAGAAAAAATTCTTAACATTGTTAATCTATACGATATTTGAAATGGGTTAGGCAAACATTAAATTTATTATATATGTGGGAAATTGAGGGTTGATGTTGAGTGATAGTGCTAGTATCAACTTAAATGAGATGGACAATAATTTTACTAATATCCATTAAAAAAATTTCATCCATATCATGAATATGAATGTGGTTTAACTAAACCCAAATAATAACAATTAAATATTAATTTCCTAGATGAAAATCCGTGGATAATTTTAGTTACTCTATTGAATCAGATTTAATAGTCCATAATTTTCTTATCTATCATGAATAAGTTTGACATGTAAAAAGAAATTAAGAATAAAATATTAAGGGTTGATCAATTTAATGAAAAACATGACTAATCCAATATATTAAATTGTTTTTCCAATGATTATAACTTTATTGCGACCAATTATAAACTAACTCACCACTATAAATCTAAATTTAGAGTCAAGTAATTATTTCTCATAATCTTCAAAAGAGATCATGTTCAAAACCTTGAAGAGAAATTTTCATTTCAAAATGATGTGGAATCCTTTATTATTATAAGAGAAAAATGAATTCTTAGGTCATTACATGAATAGATCATAAGTGTTGATCTATAAAAGGAAGGGATTCCCCACCATAAAAAATAGAGGAGGTATTAGTGATGAAGAAATTATGATATTTAATCCGCTTATCTAGTGGTCATTTTTTATTTGGATCCTACAAAATCAAGTGAAAAGTATGTGAAACCTATAAATATTTAGGATTTTCATTCAATGTTAGTGTGCGTGCATGTGTGTATGTGTTGGGAAATGATAAATTAGTGCAGGTGAACTAAAGAGGAATCTATGATGACCAAAATATTATGACATTGATTGAGTAATATGTAATGATATCAATAAAAATTTCATACCATGCGTGTTTTCAATGGATATATGATTTATTAAACTATATACCTATGTTTAAAATGAAAGGTAAATTTCATAAATGATTTAATTATTTTATTTTTATTGATTATGTCTTAATAAATTATTTCATTGTGTGTAAATTTAATGGATATCCTTTGAAAGATATTATTTACTAAATATATTCCAAAATTGGAATTTTTTATGATTTTTTATTTATTACATGACTATTAGAAAGAATGTTATATCATTAATGATTGCATATAGTTATGAACAATGATAAAAAATTAGTAATTGATAAATTACAATGACTTTCCTAAGTATAATTTGGGCTGAGATTTAAGTAATTTCTTTTGATATGCTATTTATATAGTCAGGCTCTCAGTGATTGAACATTTTAGAAAATTAGAGACCTATAAAATATTGAATGAGGATTTAAATTTGAAAACTAGAAATGAATAAGAAATAGTGGAAATAAGGTAAATTAAAAAAATGATTTGAAAGTGGATATAATTAGTTCAATTAAAGGTTCAATTCCCAAGAAAACAACATCTTCATTAGCTATAATGATTTTTATAAATATATTTCATACACTGTATATCCTAAAAAAATAATATATGCCGATTAAACTATTATATAAGTAGAATACTAAAACTAAAATACATCGAAAGAATTCTATTTTTTATTGAGACATTTTTAAAGTGTTTAGCTACCATTTAATACAAAGATAAAACCAAGCGTAACTATACTCAAAATGTCAACTGTGTAAATGAAATTAGGGTTTATTTTACACTCAAAGATTCATAATAAATTCATAACACACACTAAATAGTTCAAATTATTTCACCAAATATTATTTAACTAGATAAAAAAGGAAGAGAAAAAAAATCAATTTTAGTTTTGTTAAATTACTTATTATTTTCAGAAAAAATCAATATAAATTTTTTTACCTAGAGGAAAAGAGTAAGGTGTAACATTTAACATTTTCCTAGTGTGAATAACATCACTATCC
Organism: Viscum album; assembly: GCA_963277665.1. NCBI lineage: Eukaryota > Viridiplantae > Streptophyta > Magnoliopsida > Santalales > Viscaceae > Viscum > Viscum album. The sequence goes on from OY728139.1 coordinate 573,317,630, forward strand.
CTAGTTCTTCACTCTATATCTTCAATGATGATCACTTTATTATCATTTTTGAGAATCTTAAAATAATTCCAATAATGATGAATGACCAAATAATAATAAGAGTTTAAAGCATCAATTTTATCACAATGAAAAAGATACCCAAAGTCCATGAGCTCACATTTAGGTAGGGTATGTTTTTGGAACATCTATATTTTTACACATAAAACCAACATCTGGTGATGATACATCTAGGTCTTGTTTTCTCATACCCGAAGCCAAGAAAAATTAACACTGTATTGACATATAGACTTATAAAATGTATTAAAATATAATATTTATGAACATATAAATAGTATTAAGATATAATCTTATAATAATATATACTATATTTACATATAAATACATATATAAACTATTTATAAATTTTAAACTTTTTATGTTAATACAAACAACTTTTATACAATGTTTATATATTTACTTAGATGTTGATTTTTTAAATAAAATTAACATATAACATGTATATAATTTATGGTCTAAAATCATCAAAAAATATTACCATATAATCTGATTTTTTTAATAAAATTAATATATAAACTTATATTTACATGAACAAATTTAAAACAGAATCACTAAAACATCAATAAATAAACAAAAATACAAAGTAAAAGGAATCTATTTGAATGAGTTTTTAATATATAATTAAATGATAAATGAAGTAAATTATTACATACTATTAGGTATAATGATGACATTGATAAATTACTTGAGTCAGTTGCCAAGGATCTTGCATTAGAAGAAGCACCATATAAGGAAATAAACAGTTATTTCAGATTGAATGACTACTCATATTCTGGACACAGATGGTTGGAAGCAACTAATAATATCCACTCTTGTAAGTAGATCCTCATTATTTTTATTGTGAATAGAATCAATTCATCCTAAATATTACACTGAAATAAATAAAAATATGTATATAAAATAAAATAGTAGGACTATTTTATAAGAATTAAAACTAAATCATTATAAAACCATTTAAATACATATGAAATTATAAAATAATAAAACTTAAACCCCATATTGAAATAATAAAGGAAAAAGAAATAGAATCACGACTCACCAATTAAGGGGTTCACATAAAAAGAATAGAACCGTGCATTAATAAAACATTATACTTGAAACTACCCTCATAAAATGAATACACTAATGGAAACCAAAATCATCATATTAGTGAAAAATAAAAAAATATTATAACTAATTATCAATAATCCTTTGACTTAATTTTTTTATCATAATAAATGTTTCATCCAATGAGGTACAAAAAAAACATCAGGTAACATGGATTGAACTATCATTGAAAAATAAACAATAGTTATATTAAAATTAAATCTACTATCAAATAATAAAATTGGTCAATACACTATGATAATAAATTCAATCAATGAATAAAAATATTAATGAAAGTTGAGTCACCTATGTTTGGTTTGTAGGATAACATAATTTTTAAACTGCTTATAACACTCATATTATAGTTTTTAAAAACTTATTATATCAAAATAAATGTCACTATTATTTTTTTAATTGAAAAAAGTATATCTAATCTAAATTAAGTTGCATGTAATACTAAAAATATTCAGAAAAAAGTAGCATCAATTTTCTTATTTGGTTATAATAATATATAAGTGGTCACTTTTATAGGAGTGACAATGAGTATTTTTTACTTGTTAGGATCAATATGTTATATTTTAAAATGAAGGATTATTCAACATAATAACATGAAGTTTTTGATCTGCTTAGAGTTTTTAAGAGATGAGTTTTTTTATTCTTATAAAATAAGTGATGATAAAAAAACATAAAATAGTATAAAACATAAAATTGTGGTAGTAAAGACACATTTGGATGGCGTAAATAATAATTATGGCCACATAAAACATATGTTTAATATTCTGGTGATACAATAGTGGTGTTCCAAAATAGCATCAGTCAACATGTTGTTATGGGAGTTTTAGGAACTTCAATATGTTAATATAAGAGGATGTACATATAGCTGGTTGGTAAAAATCATTCAATTATATTTAAATCTGAAATTTTAATAAAATTATGAGAGAAAGGACCTTAATGTGTGGGAAATAATCTCAAGAAAATTTAAGTGAAATCATTACCTAACACCCCCATGCATTTTCATGGGACATGGTAACTTCTGAAGAAAAATAAATAAATATTTTTAAAAAAATTAATAATTTAAATGTTTGAAAGAAGAAATTAAGAGAAGTTTTTAATTAATATATTCAAAATATATATAGGATTAAAAAATGTATAATATATATAAGAATATAAATATTCACACTATATATATATATATTAAAAAAGTATTAGAATATATATTTCAGAATGTATCTTTATAATATATATATATATATAATTTACACATAAAAACCAATAAGGGAAACTGGGAATCATAGTCTTGTTCTTATCCTCCCAAAATGATTCACTCGACCTTTAACTCTATAATTCAAGAACTTTTCAAGACCCACTTTTAGTCCCAATCGTGACAACCAAAAAATGAAAAATGAGAGCATAGATGGGTAAGTCTTAGGATTTGTTTGATAGAACTTTTTGAAAACTATTTGTAGCACTTATCACTTGAGTGATTCTATGAAAATATTTCCATATTTATTTTTGAAAAAGTATCCTTCACCCTATTTATTTATAATGTTTTCATTCAATAATTATATTTTAAAATTTATACCTAAAAATTATTACCTACAATGACATATAAACATTCTTAAGCTCATTTGGAGTGTCATAGAATCCCAAATTATGAAAAATCCACCCATGAAGGAGAAATTGAGTAGACAAAAAATACAGATCACTAAAACCTTAACATGGAGGAAAAACCATTCAGTTTGGCTAGTGAGACCTGAAGAGTTCAAATAAGAATGATGATATTACCTTTAATTGAAGATTAAAAGTATTTATAATATGACGCTCTAATGTTTTTTATATATAAAGAAAAGGTCAAGGAGTTAATGGGTTTTATGGATGTAATAAAATGATAATTTTTTTTACCGAAATGTGAATAATATTTCGATCATTTAACACTTGTGTCAATATATAAAAATATAAAATGTGATTTTTCTATTTTGACTAAACACTTACACATAGTCTTTGTTTGAAAATAATTACTGGAAAGTATTAATGATTATATGAAACATATAAAATAGAGGATTATCAAGAACATACAATCTTGGATATCTGAAAAATAATAGTTATGCAAGCACATATATTGGGAAAATAACATTTACACCCGCTTGAATATATACTTTATTAGATCGATCATAGTATTTTATCAAGAGCATACCTTCTTGAATATATAAATAAAATAAAAATAGAATTTTTTCAAGAAAATATATACCTTCTTTCATTTCACATAATAATTTATTAATAACATACTCGATTTAATATATAAATAACATAAAAGAGTGATTTTTCTATATTTATTATTTATTAAGAATACACATCCTTTCTGTAGCCACTTTATTCTCAATCTAAAAACCATATAATAATTTATAGTCTATTTGACTATATATATTTAAAATTGTTTAAGAACTTATCACATAGAATAATGAGTTAAAAAAATCATAAGAGTTTGTTCTATTACTGAAAAAATTCTTAAATAAGTGGGATTTTTTTTAATGTGATACACTTCTAAAAAATCACTTATCACATGTGATATGTTCTATAAATAGTTTTTAATGATTGATATCAAATATTCCCATACAATATGGAAATATTGTAGTAGTTCCCATCATTTTTATTATTCTTGTAATCTCTAGGTAATATTGGTACTATCTCAAGGTGGGTATGATCAGAATGGAAAATGGAATACAAAAAATAATTGGTAGCCACCACTGTAAAGTTATATAAATATAAAAGTGGAAGAATAGTAATTATAACCAAGTCATATGTAATAAATTCTCATAATAATAAAAAAATATTAGAGATTTTTTTTTCAATTAACATAAAAAGATAAAAAATAATTATATTTACTGACCATCATGTCAAGGGTGAATGTAAAATGAATCTAACTTTAAAATAACACGAAGATATAAATACAAACATTCTTTAACTACCTTTATACATTATAATATCATTACATTATTCTAGAATAGAATATGATTTCCTAATAAATCTATATGGAAAATGGCTAATCAATAAAAACAATATTAAACATGAAATAATTTAGTCAATAAAAGTAGCCACTATCAACACATTCTAAAAACAATTAATTTGTTTATAAAATTCAAAAACAATATTTAAATAATTATAAATTTAGAAAAAATAACAAACAAAATAAAAATTATATAATAACCATAAAAAATATATTCTTTTCCATTAAGAAATTAACCCCCATTAATTATTCATGAATAAAATAACACCTCATTTACTTATAAAATCCTTCTCCATATTCTGAATTACATTTCACAGTATCGTGTATCCTTTTAAATGAAAAAACAATGTGAAAAAAATAATAAATCGTGAGATATTGAAAAGTTAAATTTCATACCATGGAAAATAAATACTATAATATAGATTAGTGTAAAACATAGCTATTAAAAAGACTTAGAGAACTATCAATAATTCCAGAAAACTAACATATATAAACAAATAATTAATTTACACACTAGATTTATAGCCTCTTATGAAACGAAAAAATTAATTGTACTTATTGAAAACTGTTTATGTACTTAACATAAAAATATAAAGTATCTTATTGTCTATACTTATTGAAAATTGATAATGCATTTTTCGCATATAATAATCAGTTTCAAAAATCAGAAGTGTTTGTTTTATTACTAAAAATATGCATAAATAAGTTTTAGAAAAGGATTTACTCAATGGGAAACACTTCTAAATAAGTACTTACAATAAGTGAAAAGTTCTACAAGTATTTTTTAGTACGTTCAATAAAATAAACCCCAACAAGATAAAAATCATATAGTAGTCCCTAAAAACTTTATTATACCTATAATATCTATGTAATATCGGTACTATTGAAAGTTGGGTATGATCAAATTGGAAAAGGAAATATAAAACATGATTTTTGGTCACTATTTTAAACTTTCATAAATATAAACAAGTAAGAATATAAAATATAACCATGTCCTACCACTGACATATTATAATCATGTATAAACAGTGAAAAAAATCACATTATTAAAAAATAATGCAATTGGATCCAAATAAGTCATTGTTTTAGGGATAAATGTACAAAATTGCATGTTCATGAGAGAAATATGATTAACTGTCTATCCTAACACATATTATAATTGAATAAGTATTAGATTCTATGGGATATTGGGGGAAATAAAAATTCATAAATATAAATCCATTTATAATGTAAGATTGGGGGGAATAAGACCAAAAATATCAGCATGTTACCTATAATTTTCTCCATCCACATGGTTGAAAACACACACTATGATTGGAACTCTAACCAATTATTCTGATACAATTCAATATAAGAGAAAGAGGTATGGATTTCACATGAGAAATTTCGTAAGGGCGGACTTTTCTTGTATTAAATGAATGGAGTTAGTGAGAAATCATGGGAGAAGGAGAATCGAGAGGGTATAGATGGGTTTGAGTAGGAAATCAAGGATCATCAGAGCTACATCAGAGCTATGCTAGAGCCACATTAGAGAAGGATGATCATGGGGAGTTGGGATGGCCATGTTAATGTTATGTTTGTGGGAAGGTGGGGAGGCCAAATCATAGTTTCATCAGCATGGATCTGGGGTGGCCACATCAGAGGCTTATTAGAGGAGGAGGATCACTAGGAGGTTGGGTGGTCACTTAATAGGAGTATGGTCATGGGGAGGAGGAATATCATAAGGGTAGGGCTTGGAGAAATGGGGGAGTGGGTTGGCCAACTACCACAGTCCATCAAATTCCCATAGGTATATGTTGGATATAGCCACAGTCTTTATATCCCATGTCTACAAGTATATGGATGTAACCCCAATTTCTAGTAGTTCACCTTCCTCATCCTATCAATAATTAAAGAACACGAATTAGTCCTTCAATCTTTAAGGATTTCATAGTAATCAAAGGTAGTGACACAAGATGATTGGTACCATCATGCTAGCACCTGAAGTACCATCAAAGACGTTTCAAGATAACAAGAGCATATGTGGATCATCATTAGAGGTATTATATATTGGATCATATTGATAAAAAAATGGTAAAATTGAACAAATAGTTGCATGATCAAAATCTTCTTTAAAGAAATAATTATCAAGACCTAGGTATTCTTATAATTAAATTAATTATAAATTAAATGTGAAAAAGATCCACTCTCTTGGTATCAATTATCTTTATCAATTTTCATCTAATTTAATTCATTGTTCATGCCATTTATAATTATGTACATTATGGATTATTCAATGAAACTAACAAAGGATGAGTTAGATATAACACAATAGGAACCTCCTCTCTGTCCAAAACCTTCCTGGAGTATCAGAGAAGTCACTTTTAAATTTATAATTATTTATTAGTCATTGATTATTATACACATTTACCATTAGGTTTTCATTTCAAGTAAATCCTGATTTATATCCAAACATTGAGATATATTTTTCTATTTCTTCATTCACCATTATATAACCAAGAAGAAGTTAAAATAAAATGAAGAGAATATGAAGAACCCATTTGGAGGTGCTGATATTTCAAGTCTAATAACATGAGACTATACGGAATGTAACCCTATGATACACACTGTACACCCATATTCACCACACTAGAACCAAGATCCAAAAATCATGGCTGGATATGTGGAAGAATATGTGACATCATTACACACAGAATGTTGAGAAGAATAGGGTGGAATAAGGTTTTTTGGATTACACGTCATGTAACTTGCATACATATCACGTAGTCCATGCGTTTCCATGGTGGAAAATGTGAATTCAAAGACACATCATGTATTTATTACATAATGAATGTGAATTAAAACCATGCCACTCATAGGTGACATGAATTTTATCTCCCATATATTCCATGTATCTCATAATTTTTTTGTGGCCAACATGAACACCTAGTTCCTAGGCATGTGTCATAGATAAACAGTAAAGCAACAAACATGGCATGTAGCTGGATTGTACATATTGTGTATCATTCATGTTTCCATGGAAAAAGTAAAATTATTTAAATAATCCCTTAAACATAAAAAAATTGTGTCCTTGTTTCATTCATTAATAGTATATGTAGCGTGATAGGTTTTTTTATGTATTAAATGCTTAATTAATTTCCACATTAAATTTTGGAACTATGCATTGTGTATGGACCTTACATACCATGCAATTTACAAGCATCAAAGAATTACCGATCATGCAATTTACATTTTTCTCTATGTCATTTATTGATAGTATACACCATGTAATTATGTAAATCATCATATATGTTAGATGCCATGTGAGTAAATAGTACATGATAAAGGACTATATAGGGTAGTTCAGATAGGTACACACCGTGTTGCGTCCTAGTACATGCTATATACTTGATTAATTTTAAATAAAAATAAATAAATTTAATTTATTTTAAATAAAAACAAATTTATTTAATTTATTTAAAATTAATATGGATGATATTATCATGGACTATTTGGATGGAAATTAAGATAAATTAATCAATCAATAATAAAGATAATTAATTACTTTGAGTGTGTTTTTTCTTAATCAAGAACGTTTGAAAGGAATTGTAGTTTATTAAATGCGAATTATTACTTGTGTGGATAACCATGATCTTGAATGACCTGTGTATGGTTTGGATTTATTTTAATATAATTATTATATGGGTGGATTTGAAATTATTATTATTAAATTAAAAAAATGGATTTTATTTCATCCCCACCTCTTATTATGTAAGGACATATGTATTTGTAGTTTCTTTTATACAAACCCTATAACCATTCAATTGGTTTCAATCACCTGTGTGTGAGTAAAACATATGAAAGTATGGATTTCTTAGTAAATTAGAGGCAATTCAAGATAGAGAAGAGGTGAAATAAACACCGGTGATACAGAAGACAGAGGGGAAATACTTTAACTTGAACCAAGACTGAATCATAGAGTTTTCCCCCTAGGGTCAATGGTTTGTTTATTTCCCACTAAATAAACAAAACGGTAGATAAAGATCATGATCATGACACATATTTTATTTTTTATTATGAATGGTTATTTATTTTATGGATTGTTTATTACAATAACATAAATAAATGAATTAAATGACTACATGCTTAGATGTAATAAAATGAAAGGATTATGTGTAAATATTTTATCAACATATGGTTAATCACTTAAGTAAAATACACTTAATATTAAAAATACAAGTAAATGGATAAAATAAGAAAAAATTATGCATAATGAAAAAAATCTATCCACAAAATATTAATTCATACCAAGCCATCAATCGTGTGAGTTAAAAATCTTCCATAGTTGATGTTTCAGTCAGGACCTAGTTGGGGGTACATTAAATTATCGAGAAGTCTTAACAAGGATAATGAGTAAACTTAACAAAACTTTCATTGAGTGTAATTACCATAGTATATTTAATAAAATTTTTGAGGAAAGTGTTGAGGAATTTTGAGTTAGTATTTATGGATTGGGGAGTCTACTCAATGGATCAAGGAGTTGCAAGATTGTAGTTGGTAAGACCATCCACCTTAAAACCTTCTTATAATTCCCATGGCCATATTATCGGTTATAAGAAGGGAAATATGAATCCTTTAGATTAGAATATTCCTATTAAAGGAAATTCTTAGTCCAATGGTGAGGGTTGTTGTAACCTAATAAAATAGTGGGAAACTAATAAAAAAAATTAAAACTACTTCATCTCACATATTTCCATAATCATATAAAGTAATTATTTCTACTTTTATATTATTTTAGTAAAATGAAAAGTTCATAAAATATGTTATCCCTATGATTAATACTATATAAATACAACATATTAATTGGATTTAACTTCTAGGAATGGTATAAGTGATTTTATATTGTACAACCCCTTGAATGTAACTTTTATGTGCTAGAATCCCGAATCCTTGATCTTCCTGCTAAGGAGGCACATAATGATGAGTTCACTATCTATGTAAAATTCTTGAATTATGTGCTATATATTCAATATTTTATTTTATCATCCATTTATAGAAAACTCATGAGGTTATATGAAATCATGGATGCCTATATCATGATTAATAATATTTATGATCTTTATAAGGGGAGAGATAGATTAGAACAGTTTGAGATCTCCAAGGTACTATTCATGATAAAACTTGGAGAAGGTGTATTGTCTAGACCTTACTTAGACAGAATCATTAGATACATTGAGTGTCTATAAGTTCTAGGGTTTAAGATACCCAAATAATTTCACAATGATCTCATTCTTTCCTCATTAACTTAGATATTCTCTAGTTTTTTATGAATTATAACATGAATAACATTGATAAGTCTCTCCCAGATATCCTTACTATGATTTTACAAGATTATAAGGATATTGTGTGTGTAATAATTCCATAATTTTGGTAAATAAGAGGAAAGGATAGGATAAGAGCTCCAAGAATAACTCTAAGTCTAAAGATTCTTCACAATTCCCTAACAAGAAAAGGAGGATCAAGGGTAAAACAAGGGAGTATGACACCATCTATTTTTCATGTGTCATGAAGGGCCATTGGAATAAAAACTATTCCAAGGAAAATAAGTATTTTAAAGCTTCATGTGAGATCATTATCAAGTGAAATATATATATATATATATATATATATATATATATAAAATGGGTATTAGATATAACTTGTGGCACTCACATTTGTATCCAATTATAAGAATCAAGTTGATTTAGAAAAGTTTCATCAGGTGAGGTGGATCCATGAGATGATAAAATAGAAAAGATTGTTGTAGTATCCACTGGTGACTACTACCTAACATTGTTGATTGAAATGATCTTGATTTTAAAGAATTGTTGTTATGTGCCGACATTTACCAAAAACATTATTCTAGTGTCCATTATTAATTTGAATAGATTTATTTTCAAATTTTCAAATAAATATAACTTATTTTACAAATATAACATATATTATGGTAAGAAAAATATAAATAAAGGTATTTATGTGTTGGATTAAACAAACCAAGTAATGAAAACTAATAATGAATATACTCCACATTACTCATATCATACCCAATTGTGGAATCACGACTTAGGTCATGTAAATGAAAATAGGTTGACTAATTATACAAAAATGAATATTTATATTTTTTTAAGCAAAAACCACTTGGTATATGTCATGTTTTTTTGCAAGGTAAAATGACCAAATCCCCATTTATTGGAACAGGTGAAAAGGACATAGAGCTTCATGAATTCATTCATAATGGTGTGTGTGGAAACTTTTTAGTTAAATAAAGGGGTTGATACTCATACTTCATAAATTTTACTAATGATTTGAGTGGATATGTATATGTCTACTTAATGAGATATAAGTTGTATTCCTTTAAAAATTCAAGGAATACAAGAATGAATTTGAGAATCAACTTGGTAAAAAAATAAAGAAATTTCACTCAAACCATGCTAGAAAATATCTTAACTAAGTTTTCATTGATTATCTTTGAGAGGTTGGAATATTATCCCAAATCACTCCTATTTATACACTATAATGGAATGGTGTACGTGAAAGGAGGAACCATAACTTTCTTGACATGGTAAAATCAATGATGATTCATGAAAGTTTTCCATTATCCTTTTGGGGATATACATTGTAGAAAATAACATACATACTAAACTAAGTTCCAACTAAAGTATCAAGTGGTACTAAATAATAAATTTTGTATGGAAATATACCTATGTTTTTGTATAAACGAGTGTGAGGTTTTGAATCATTTTTTAAGGCTGTTTATGGAAATAAAATTGTACCTCTAGGAATTAATTGAATCTTTATAGGATATTCTAAAGAAACTAAAGGATATTACCAATAAGAACCCACAATAAGAAGGTTGTAGTTAAAAAATGTCCCATATTTCTTGAGAGGGAGAACATCTATAAAAGATATAGTGAGAGCAATATTAACTTCGATGAATTCATGGATCAAAATAAAAAATATTTGGAACATGAAAAAATTCCAAAAAACCCCATGGAAGTGGATGTTCTAGAGACATAAGTAATGTGTAGGAGTAAAAGAGATATTAGAGAACATGAAAGATATGGGTTACTAGTCATAAAATATGATGAATCATTTTTAGTTGACAATAATGATCCCATAACTTATAAGGAAGGGCACAAAAGTTACAAAATGATACGAATCCATGAATTCTGAAATAGATTCCATGCACCAAAACAATGTTTGGGTTTTCATATATCCTATAGTGGATATAAAATCAACCTGTTTTAAATGGGTATTCAAGATGAAACTAAACAAGGATAGACAATTCAATACCTATAAGACATGTCTGGTTGCAAAAATATTTAAACAATGTTAAGGCATAAACTACAAAAAATATTTCCACTAGTCACTATACTGAATTTTACCAGAATTCTATGTTCCATAATAGCTTAACATGACTAAGAAATTTGGAATATGGATGTCAAAATATCTTTACTTAATATTAAAATTCAGTTCAATTTATACATGCCACAACCAGAAGGGTTTGTGACAACAAATAATGCCAACAAGGTATGAAACTATTAGAGATCCATTTATGGATTAAATCAACCATCTAGGTCATGGATCATTCTATTTGATTAATCCATAACATAATTTGGTTTTCAAAATAACGAATGAGAAACTTGTGTCTATAAATATTTTAGTGGTAGTGAAATCAATTTCTTGATAGTATATGTTGATGATATACTACTGATAAAAAATGTGATACCAGTCTTATAGACCATTAATAATTGGTTAAATTATTGCTTTTACCTAAATGAATTTGGAAAAGAACTATATATTATTGGGATCAAGACCCATCATGATAGATCCAAGAGGATTCTTAGATAAAGTTAAAGTACATACACTGATAAGATACTAAAGATATTCAGTATGAAACAACCCAAGGGGGGATTATTTCCAATTTCACCGAACATTCATCATTCCATGAAAATGTGTCCTAAAACACATAAGGAGAGACATAGGATAAAATAGATTCCATATGCGTTAGTGATTGGGTCAGTCATGTATTCCATGATATGTACTATACTCGATGTCACTTATGCCTTAAGTGTGGTAGGAAGATATCAAGTTGACCTATGAGATCACAATGAGATGGAAATAAAGACTATCCTTAAGTATCTAAGGCATAATAAGGATAAATACTTGATTTATATAGGATATGGAAAAATAGTCCTTAGGGTATATATAGATTATAGTTTCCAAATAGATCAACATAATCTAAAATCACAATTAGAATACATATTCACTCTTAATGGAGGTATTGTGAGCTGTAAGATCTCAAGGAAACCCATGGTCACTAATTTTATAATATATCATGAGTATATTTTGGATTTTGATGTAGATAAAGAATTAGTTTGGATATGTAACTTTATCTAAGATATTTATGTGGTACCTAGTAGTAAAGACCCTATCACATTATACCGTGATAATACTGTAGTGGTGGCTCTTGAAAAAGAGCGCGTTCCATATCAGTGAATAAAGCAAATACTATAGAAATATCATATCTTGATGGATTTTTCTTATAGAGGTGATGTTACAGTTAACAGAGATTCCACATAATACAATGTAGTGGAACCATTGACTAAATCCATTTATTAGCATAATTATAAATACTATGTGTGATCTAGTAGACTAAAATTCATTAGTTATTAGCTCTAGTTTAAGTGGGAATCTACTGGAGTTGGTTTCATATAACTAGAAATTTTTTTACTTTATCTTACATGCATTTTAAAATAATTCAATATTGATAAATATCTTATCACATATTGATTATTATTATTAATAACTTTAACATGATAATGTTTTGAAGCATATATCATAATAAAAAGGATATAAATAGTTCCCTACATTGATGAGAACCTTGAAATTCTATGATGATAAACTTAAAATTAGTCCTATGGTCATATAATGGGACATTGATTATGTATAATATCAAGTATGAGTACTTGTAAGTGGATGAGACCTCATGTCACAAAGTTCATACCTAGTAATCTCTAAGATGAGAGATTATAAGGATAGACCCTCCAGTAGGAATTCCACAAGTTTACATGTCATTGAATTTTCCTATATGTGAGTGTGTGTAATAATCCATAGAATTTAATATTATTATTAATGAATATCATGATTCGCATAATTAAATTAATTTCCATAAATTGTTACAACATATTTGGTATGTTGGGTGCATCATGAGTGATATGTTATTAATAAATAAGTCAAGGAAGGATTTATCCATTCAGTATTTGTATAAGATGATATCTTGACCATTTAATTGAAATAAAAATATCCCATTAAATTCCATGGTTGTTGAATATTGATGGGTTTGTTTTAGATAGTCAAGGAAATTTATATCAAGCATATAAATTGATGACATGAGCATGCAACCTTTGAAGGTTTTGGGGTGTGGCAAAAGTAGTCGGGCCCATTCACAACAATTGTTTCTCACCAACTCCTTCATATTTCTCCTTATAACTAGATGAAATAGTAACCCCAAAATTCATGATATAATATCATCACATATAATTTATAATTAATTTGAGTTAAGGTAAAGAATTATCTCTTATTATAATTCTTTCTTCATTGATGATTCAGTTGATACCTCTTGTTATATCATCATTGCGTTAGAGAAATCAGGGGTCGATTCCCTCTAGAGGTGATATACACATGTTCCAAGAATATACAATCATCACCCTATAATTATCCAGATTCTAGAAAGGATGATTATAGAAATTGTGTCAATCGTTATTGATCACAATATAATCCTTTGAGGCAAGAAAGAATTACTCAAGTTCTCTCTAGACTCAAGAGGGTAATGGTGGAGGATCACTCTCTGTTCTTGAGAGAGTTCTTGGAGAAGATATCTATAGGGATTGAGAGGATTATCTCTAGAAATCGTTGTGCACAATGGTGGTTAGGGTTTGTGTAAGTTAGAAAATGATATAATAGGGTATTTATAGACCTAGGGTTAGAGAATAAATAATTTTAAATGATCCCTTATTATTCTACTAATTCTAGTCCAATCCCATGTCTCAATAATAATAATAATAATAATATTATTTATTTTACATGTGTTAAACTCATAGATAAAATATATTACTTATTTGAATAAATAAATTAATATTTACTCAAATAATATTTTATATATCAATTCTCACGAGACCACTAATCTCAGTCTGCTAGTCCTCTATATTTATCTGACTTTTAATAATGTAAATTTATTTAAATAAATAAATGCCACTGCATTATATATTGATAAACAGATAAATATTATATTATCTATATCAGTGAATAAATATTTATTAAATGTACACATAACTAAATAAATAAATATTTATTACCTTGTGAAAATACTAAAGATAAATAAATATTATATATTTGTGTAATTAAATAAATAATTACTTGGAAAATAAATATTTATTTAACATTCAAATCATATAATATTCTCTTAAATAAATAGTGACAGAATATATCCATTAAAACAAACATAAATAATTATTAAATTATATATGAAAATAATATTTATTCAACATGTCAAATTTATATTGAATTTAATTGAGGTTCTAGATACACGTGTGTGACCCTCTTGGTCCCTTTCTCTATGGAATTAGGATATATCTCCTAAAGTATAAGGTTATCATCCAGTAACATGCCAATTCTATCTTAGACAAATAAGTTAATGTCGAAACAATATATCACCTCATATGAATAAAAATGTATAATGTAATCTCTTTTTCATGATATCTATAATAAAATAGGTTGCATAATAGTGTCATCAACCAATGTGCTTTCTGCTTCTTTATTTGACATTCTAAAAGCGAACTTTCCTAAAGAACACCATGGACATAGATTTAATTATGTATTTACATTCCCATCAAAGGTCTTGAGATATAAAATTATTTTAAATAATAGAAGTGAAAAATTCTTTCCCACATTATTAATTAATGCAATATCACCCATGAATATGTCATAATGGTTTTCATTAATACATAAAATTACATGAATCAAGATATAATTAATATTAATATTTAATTCTAAGGACAATTACACACATACACGTACTGAAACATCCAATGAAACATATAAATGTGGATTTCCTACTGGTGGGTCATGTTCTCATAATCTATTGCTCAAAATATTACCAAGGGTGTACACTATGAGAAGGCATCTCAAAGTCCTATGAGTCTCCTCCCCTGGAAGCCTGCATCATTTTTGTTCCATAAAATGATATCATTCACCTATTAAACATATATTTAAGAATACTTTCATGTATCTTATGGGTTATCATCATAACAGGGAGCTTTTATAACCTTTTAGTGTGATATATATAATTAGAACATTACCATATAGATGAAAACAGAAGAACAAACATCATGTTATTAGATATAAATTAATATCCAACATGATAATTATTACAGTAATCAAATTGTAGTTGTGGGAACCAAATTCAATAGACTACCACTTACACTGGATCTAACTGATAGCAAATTAACTGGTTATATTAACATGATAAACTTGCATATGCTAAAATATGGCTATAGTTGTTGATCCCACCATGACACCCATGGTTGTTATAATTATTGTGAACTCATATCACTATGAAAATCCATCATGAGACGATATCACCAAGTGTATATATCTTTTCCTCTACCATACTAAGCATCTAGGATAATTCAATGGTTAAAATTCATCACATCATGATTGATTTTTTACTATTTAGGCATAATTCCAAAATCAGGAATAATTCATTACTAAAATTTCTTCTTAAGACGCATCAGAAATCACAATGTAATCAGTCTAATGTAGATATGGAAACTATTGGATATAATATAATTTACACTTTTCATATTTTCTTAACCTAACTATGATACTAGATCAAACTGATCTGAAGAAGACTAAATTTATATTCCATTTAAACCAACATTCTAATCTATCCATTTACCAAGAACATATCCCATTTTTAGTCCCCAAGAACTATCCTATAGTTATTACTAACAACCAATATATTTATCCTAGTCACATTTAATATTTTCATTCTATTATTTATGCATAAGAAAGATCAAAGTTGTGCACCTATCATGGAATGTGAGATAGATTTCCAAAGAACTCTTAGGCATATGTAGTAGATTCATCACAAGAATACCATGTGACAATAGAATAAATTTGAGCATATTATGCCATATTTTATTTTTCAATACCATGTCAACTAGGTACCATGACTTAGATTTAGAAACCCCTTAATTTATGCTAGTAGATCATGTTTCCTAGAACTTGGGTTTCTACTTAAGTTATTTTTAGAGAATTTGTTTAGTCTTATATAACCATAAGACTAATAAATTATTTTCTATATGTTGTCAAACATACCTTTATTGAAAACTATAACACTCCCAAAAACCTCTTATAGACACCTGAGAACATTTTATTTCAAATGAATATACTATGATCATTATAATCATTTCAACACTTAAATGGATTCTTGAAAATTTTAACCTATATTGGATTTCTTTGATGCCAACTATCTTTCTGGTCATGTCAAATAGACATGTTTCATAAAGTTACCTCCAAGGTAGGTGACCTTGACATCTGATACCTAATATAATGCTCATAATATCTATTAAAAGTGGAATAAAATGGATTTAAGCATAATGTCTTAGTGTAACTAGTCAAGACTTATTAGTACCTTGCTTGTATCATCAGTATATTATTTTTATTGAATACATACCAACAAATTTACATCAACCAAAAAAATTGTGATGTCCTGGACCTGAATTCCACTTAATAAGTGCCCTAAGGCTGGTGGACCACATGTCCTTAAGTGCATCTCCCTAAATTCCAGAGCCTTCTGAATAAAAACAAGGGCCTAGGGTGTGTTAATGGGGAGAGTATTCCCCCATTACCATAGTGTAACACAACAGATAAATATAAATAGAGGTAAATAGATGAAGAAATATAAGTAAACAGAGGACACAAAAGAAATAGATAAGAATAATTGTAAGTGAAATAACTTGTATAGCATACAATAATGATATGTCATGTATCTAGTAAACTAGAAAACATAGATACCAAGTATAAAACATTAATGAAAAACCAAATGTAGAAAAATTAAATACATAAACTATCCCAATAATCCTGAGCTACCGCTCAATCGTATGATACCCGATCCATCCTAGAACATTAAGAAATAAAGATTCCAAAGCATTTCACTTTCATTTATCAACACCTTCATACATGTAATCTTTCCCAGGTACCAAAAGGCACCCATAGAGGGTGTGAGAAAAATCTCAGCAGTCCACCACCAACGATGTATATAACATCCAACTCGTCTAATGGAAATGTAATAGTTTGAAACTATGCATATATAAAGTAAAGTAGTACAATGTAACTAAATATCCAAGTACCTGCTTCATCCCTCTGTTGGTGTCTGAATATGTAACAAATTCATTATTTTATTATTGTGAGTTTATAAAAAAGTCACATGTTAGTAATAGTGAAGGTTCCAAGATGTAACAAGGAAACTTGTAATGATATTTAATAATGAAGTTCCCTGGTAATAACCAAGGAAACATAGAACTCAAGGTTTTCCAACTCAGTAATGACTATAGACTAGCTAAGGGTAAGAGTGTAATCCAAGGAGCATTGTAAAAGTCATTCCATAATAAGATTCCTACCGAGTCCTAGGAGTTCATCCAAGGTAAAACAAGGCTAAGAAATGATTGGGCCTAATGGGATTTAAACATGGAACCTACTTTTCATTTTTGAATCCAAGGAGTGCATCCAAATCATCTTGCAATATTATTGAAGGGATCCTATGGTGTCATATCAGACATCCAAGAATAGAGAAGGATCAGGTTCCTGGTGGGTCTCAACCAAAGCAAGCCACATCCTTGAATCAGAATGGGGTTCCCAAGTGCTCAAGGCATTACCTAAGGAATCCAAGTCAAGATCGAGTCAGGACACTCCTATTTGATAACAAAGTCATATAATATTCCATTTGTTTCAAGCCTTTACTTTCATTAGTGTGGCAATTTCAAGAAGCATAAAACCCTTTAATAGAGTCATAATTAATCTATAATTCATTTAGTTCAAGCCATTACTTTCATTAGTGTGACAAGGTCAAGTAGTGTGAAACCATTCATTTAATCTATTTAAGTCATTTAAAAAAAAATCAAGTCTCACTCATCTACCTTATATTAACATGGTAAGGGGTTCTACGGACATGCAACCTATTGTTCAAATACATTTAAAAAGTCTAATTCTTATACTTAGCATACATGCCATTTTACATTTCACATTTAATTATAAAATTAAAGAACTTACCTTAGGTAGGTCAAGTTGTGCACATACATGGTACTTTCCATTATGAAATTCACAATTTAAGTCAATTCATTTAATATAGAAAAGCTTACCCTTAGAAAGGTCAAGTGAAGGCACACCCAAATGATGACTCAAACGTGTCAAAACACTAAAATAAAAATTATGAAAATACATCCTACAGAG
Organism: Viscum album; assembly: GCA_963277665.1. Classification (NCBI taxonomy): domain Eukaryota; kingdom Viridiplantae; phylum Streptophyta; class Magnoliopsida; order Santalales; family Viscaceae; genus Viscum; species Viscum album. Next base: position 573,336,309 of record OY728139.1, read on the forward strand.
GATGGACAGAGTATTGGGAATATACACTAACAACTAATCACATATTTTGAAACAGAATAACCATACGATTCTAATGATTATAAGCATGAAATATAAATTCAGTAAAAGATACCCGATAAAATCAGTGGGCCCCACACGACCATTCCAAAATCAACAAACTTGAGGGATGAGTTATAGACTGCCCAAATTAGAATTTTACGACCCTCCTAATCTAGTATTATCCACTAATTCGCCTTGGAATAGAGTAAATATGAGAAAAGTGTAAAAACACTTATACTTTGATAACTCGGTAGAGATCAAGAGAGACAAAGAATGGCTAAAAAGTGCTCAAGTACTTACCATTTCACATCCAATGTGATAAACAAAAGCTCGAATAGATCCCAAATGAAGGATATATCTTGATCCCTAATTTAGGCATTCAAAAGGATCCAAAATAGAAGAAATGGAGGTTCATCCCACTGGAAATTCTATTATGGGAGAAGGGTTGGGTTAATTAGACCATTAAGGGTAAAATTATAAAATCACCCAAAATTTAGCCTGTGCACGGTTTGGCCACATAGTTTTCCAAATCATGCAGAAACCTTGCACGAGTACTCGAAGAAAAGGGGGATCTTACATGGTTAGGCTGCATGATTAGGGAAACCGTGCACCAACTATTCGTAAGGTTCTATCTAAAAAAGAATTCCATCCTCACAGTTTTCTCTAAACATACGACCTCCCTACATTGTTAACTAAAAACCGTGATCCATACCTATTTCTACCAAAAAGATGGGTTCTGGGCTCCGAACAAGCCCAAAAAACCCTGAAGAACTTTTCTAACTCATTAGGAATCCATATTAGCTCCAAAATAAATAATCAGACCAAAATTTAAAGGATCCACACCTGAGTAAAAAATCAGGTTCTTACAAAAATACATAATGATTTTTTGTAGATGGAATATAACTTTCAATACATAAGAATGTTTCAATCATACCAAGTTGAAACTCACTACCATTTGTAGGATTTATTATTATTATTGAATATATCACCCACCATGGTGAATATAGAACCACCATTATGGTTTTAACCATCCTAAGTAGTATGTTCTTTTAGAATAATTCCTCCCACTCACTCTTAGGGAGTTTAATTTTCTTTTTCTAACTTGTGTTTCTAGATCCAAGATTGTACTGAATTCTTTCTTTATCCCACTATCTCAAAATAGATGCACTCCCCCCATATAAAGAAATTTGGTATGATTAGTACAAAATATATCTTAGGGATGTCAATATCTGTAGTGTAAATATGATCATTAATTGAGAGGCACCTTGTGTTTTTATGATGTACATTTAAAGATTTCAAAAACTTTACAAATGGACCTCATAAAAAACACTTTAGTCCATGACACAATAAATTTCATTTATATCATATCTTTATAAGATATTAATTAGTTAATACAGTTGGCATATGGTTAATAATTACACTACTATTTTGAAAAAAATGTATAGAAATGAATCATGTAAGTTTTCCAATATTTATAAGACTATTCATCAGTATACCTTGTACTATCACCATCTATATAATGTTGAAAATTGTAATTTTAGTTTAGGAAAACCTTCACCATATATTTAATGATCAATGAATACTTTGTTAAGATAATATCCAACATATTATCGTAAAGGATATTATATATTTTATTGAGTGCATCCAATAATTTCATTTATCATTCCTCAAAATTTCTTATAGGAATTTAATAATGCATATAAATTTACCTTTATCTCCATATTGAAATTGTTCAAGCTATGTAGTTGAATAAATTCTAAAATCTTTGTAGAACACCTTTATTTTTAAATGTTTTTGTATCTAAAACTCAATAAGTATGTATGTCGATAATAACTAAATTATTTTTAACTATAAGGATACTAAAAACACTTTTGGACATATATTTTGACAATAACCTTTTAGTTTTTCTTGATAATGAATTATATTTACAAAACTGGATATGAATCTTATAATTTATATTCAATATATCTTCCCAGCATTTTATATCAATGATTATAGTATTAAAAAAATATTAATTAATTTCATTATACCATAAAAACATTAATTTAAAAATAAATGATGTCTCATTGTGTCCAACAGAACACTGAGATAAATTTATTGGTAAGACTTAATATAAAAAAAGTTCAACTATAATGTATCCATTGAGAGAACAAACCTCACTTCTTTGTTTCTTGTAATAAAATAAAAATGCATTAAATATTAAATAAGTTAGATAAAAACATCACATAATATGATGAATATATTCCTAAAGTAAATGAATCTAATTGCTTCTTCTTCAATTCATTGTAGTTACTTTTCAAATTACCTTACTATTTACATGGGGATAAAATATATTTATATTTATCACACTACCTCTACATATTTTTTTTGTATTTAAATAACTCATAAAGGAATAATTTACTAAAAAAAATCATGGGATTTTTAACCTTGAATTTCATGTTTTTAACTAAAAGGTTTATAGAACTAAGTTCCCCATAACTCTTTTTTACCTGATGAATTTATGTCAAAATATTCTTAAAATTTTCATCCATAATCTTCATCACATAAGATGAATAAGGAGAACCTAGAAGGTAAGGATATTATTATAATATTAATAGATAATTTATTATACATATTAAGTACCAAACTTCAATAAATGATCATTGTACATCAGTATATTGAATACATGATCAATAACTAAGTACCCTCTATCAGTTTACACTAATATAGTGTAGTGAAAATCTCATTTATCTAAATCCTCTCCTTCCACTTATCAAGAGATAGAAGATGAGATATCATGGTATATGCATATGTTTCTTCATGTTAAATTATTAGTTATCTTGAAATAATTGATATTCTAATGCAACAGGAAATTGAAGCATCCCTATGAACCTCTTGTAGGAATCCTTCTCCCTTTTTCTTGCTATATGAGGTGGATAAATAAGTATAGAGGGTTCAAATACATAGTATAAATTTTACTGTAGTGGTTTAGTATATAAAACAACTTAAACAACCTTGGATTAATGTTTTATCCAGGAAATGGTCTATGTACTAAAGTATTATAGTGCTAAAATATTTTTTATTTCTTTACTCTATATTAAATAAATGAATATTTTTGTTTTATTTTGATTACCAAAAGGTATGACATAATAAATTTTATTTTTTAGTCTAAAAATATTTTATAAAAACATAATATAACTCACCATTAGTTTAGAAACACACTACCTCATGGATATCCTAGTGTAAAAGATCCATATTACCCTTCTCATAACCCATATGATGGTTTGACAAGATAGTTGAAGGTGTTTAGGTTGGTGTAACTTTCCAACTATATTAACTTATAGATCCTTGATCCACTGGGTAACATTCTAGGTAATTATAAAATAATACCTTTTAAAATCTATCAATATTTATTAATTAGATATTAATTTTACTTTAAAGTGGATTCTATGTCCGATAGTGTAATCAACACGCAATAATGGGTTTCACTGAAATCTTATGTTGCACACAAGACTGAGTTGTATCGAAAAATAATATATTATTAATATTATTATTTTAAATGGTAGTTATCACCCAGCCTTTGTAATGGTGGGAATGAGAATAACTAACTATATTATTCTTCCACATGTTTATTCAATATTTTTACTTTATTCCAACAAATTCTAGAGGCTTAAAATTATAATAAATCTAACTTTAAATATAAAATACTCTAATATTTTTAAAAGGTAGTTTTATCAACTTTTGATGGAAACCCTTCTTAAATATAGTTTTTGTCACTTTTATAAGTTATAATTGAAAAAATGGACTTCTTCTTTGTAATAGGGACATTATAATTTATTTTGGTTGAATTTTTGGTATTTTTCTAATTAAATTAACATTTTAATGAATAGTGAACAATATTGCATATTAATTCAAAATCGCTTTCTCATCTAATTTATTTATATTTTTAGATTATCCTTTTACAAGGTTTTAAGGTATAATTAGATGAAGTTTTTATCAGTTAATCCAATTTAGTTTGTTTTATGATTTTTTAAATTGAAATTGGATATAAAAACTATGTGAACTTTTGAAAGTTTTACTTAAAAAACATGTTTTCTCATTCTAATATTGAGATTAATTTTAAATTTAATCTTTTAACTTATATGAATTGAATTTTTAAAATCTAACATACATGGTTGTAATCTGTATAAAAATGTGGTCTAATATGATCAAAATAATTTTTGGTGAATAATTACTTTAGTATTTTTTTTACCATGGTTAAAGGTAAATAGAGTAATTAAAGGTAAAAATAATATTATAATATTATAAAACTACAATAAAACTGGTACTAATATTATTGGATGAGTTATTGTAGACTAATAAAATCCTTGGGTGTAAATTTTGGCCTTTAGAAGCCACTTGAGTGTAATTATGACATTTATAACATTTAATTTAAAGTAAAGGAAAATATGCCATAAATATGTCTCTTGCTACTAACACAATTTTAATATGGATTTATGTAATTGATATATTCAACTATTAATTGTCATTATAAAGATAAAAAGTTTAAATAAAACATGGTAATTTATTTATAATTTTTAGTAATTAAATAATTAAATTTAATTATGACACAAAGATGACACAATAATAGATTTATTAAAGAAAGAACCAAATAAATGATATTAATAATATTAAAATAAATATAATTTGAAATATTTGATTCCATACACGAATTTTATGGATTACTATGAAAAATTATTATTGATTTAATTTATTTTTTTCTAAGGAATCAAGTTTTTATGATTTTATTTAAAAATTCATGTAACGTATAGTGTTAAAATTGGTATAGTTCTTATTTTAAAATATAAAATATTTAATTAAATGATATAAAATTTCTAAAAATATAATATTATTCTAAAAAGTTTATATAACTCTAAAAATTTCATTAATGAATCATTCATTTTTCATTTGGTATGATTTGGTAATTATTCTATTCCTCAAAGTGTAAATTACTTGATAAAACAGTAAGAGTTAAAAAGGTTAAATAAAAAAGATAAGGATTAAAAATTATTCAAAACATGTATAATTATTATTGTATGATTATAATTTGACCGATAATAGTCCTATATTCTAACTAAATTTACTTGGATCCATTTAGAATTTAATTTGAATTTATATTAATTTAATACTTTTAATAATTCCAAGGGTGCCCCTCCCCTCTCCTATAAAAAGGTACCCAGTACTCTCTATTACTCACACTTCAAAAACCTTTTGGTTGATCCAAGACCTACCCAAAAATATCCCTAGAAACCCTAATCAAATTATTGAATCATTATTTTAGGAAGAAAACCATCCTTAGAGGTGTTTAGGTGTTAAGAAATGTGTTCAACCAAAGGAAAGGTAATGTTTTTATTTAAGTATTTCTATTTTATTTCTTCTTCAATTTTCTTAAAATATTATTCATCCTTGATGAAATAAAAACTCCAGTATCCTTAATATACTGAGATTTTGTTATGTTAATATCAACAACTAAATCAATATCCGTTTCCATTAAATGGGAAAGAAATTAATCATTCGTGCATACGTGCGAACTGTCACCTCCACGAACCGATCTCATTTGTTTTCCATAACCGTATCTCATGAATGATTATTATATTGGAATTAATGATCATATTTGATATTAATTACAAACTAATCATTAAAATATAATAATATATCAATTATTTTTTTACTTTCCATGTGCATAAAAATGATAACGTTGTTCGTCCGTACGTGTGAACTATCACCTCCATGATGCGATGTGACTAATTTTTATTCATTATATAACTTGTATGATATATATAAGTATATTTAAATTATTATTATGATATTAATGATGTTATTATCATTATAGAAAGATAAAATAATACTTAACTACTTTCTATAAGGAGAAATGAAAAATGTAAAAACTTACTCATGCGTACGTACGACTTACAATCTCTATGAATATAACGTTATTAATTTTTCATAACAACACTTCATGGTTTGATTTAAAGGTATAATTTATGTATAAAAATGATAATAATGTCATGAATATTATTCTTGAGATTATGGAATTATGACCACATGGACTCGCGACATGAAACCATGTTCATTTTTGACTTAAGAACCGAATATTGAAAAAACATCTAACATGAATATAAATAATTAAGTAATTGTTATAACATTATAAATAAGTTAAATAAAGGGAATAATAAACTTGAAAAAGGTTCTCAAGCAAGTCTAAATTAGCATAAGTTTATTATTCAAGAAGAACAAGGAACATACGTGATGAATCAAACTTAAGTTAAGGGACTTTGTCTCAATCTCCTTTAATTAAGGAACATTTTCATGTTATACAAAACCTTCTTTTATATAGTGTATAATAAAACCCTTTGACTTTTTATTTGTTACAATGTTTTAAAAAAGAATATTTTTACATGAAGGGTTTTAATTTCTTTACAAAATGAAAAAAGGAATGTTTTTAATGTATGCGGTGACAATAACTTCTCCACTACCGTAACCATTATTTGATATTTGGATTCCTCTATAAGAATTAATTTTTTTAAAAGGAAAAGAAATCCCTTATTCCCTTTTTGGGAGTTTTGGTATTGAAAATTATTTTTAAAGTGGATTTACTATTCCAATATCTTGAAATTATTTATTGTGATTTCAAATGAAATTTTATGGGTGAAATGTTGGTAAATGAAATCTTTTATGTGTTATGATTATATAATGGTACTTGGATATTTGATGGGTGGTTACATGATAAAATAAAGATGTGTGGTTACGTGATAAACAAAATATGGGTGGTTTCATGATAAACCAAGTACATGTGGTTACATTATAACCTCCAATGCATTGGGTATGGAAGTTGGCTGTATGAATATTCCATTTGTAAAAGTGATATGTGTAGAAGTAGACCATATGGTTATTCCATTTAAGTATGATTATGTCCCAGGTCGCCTTTATATTCTATATGTTTATTTATATGGGTATTAAGGTAATATTTTTATTACAAAAAGGGTAAGCAATGAGCTTATATTCAGTGAAGTGTATTTACTACTTCTTAAAGATAAAACGTATTACTTTATGATAAAGTATTCAAGGTTTACATGTTTTCACAAGACTAACAGTTTTCCTTCTTTGTGTATCCATTTTTGAGATTTTTATGCTCATACCATGTTTGGAAATATTTTTCATAGTATTTAAAGTATAATAGAGTCAAGGACAGGATCAAGGAAAAGTTATGAAATTTAAACATGAAATGAAACCATGTTTCTTTTTAAACATTTTTTGTTTTATGAAAAAAGGGATAGTGAGTAGAAGTGTCTACCTTATAATATTGATTTGTTATATATGATTTATGGCCTTATTATCTAAATCTCTAAACCTAGAAAGATCCTTGATGTGAGTGAAAGTCAAATTATTGACTTAAATCAATATTAATTAATGTTTAAGGCTGGGGCCTTATATATTAAGGGGAATCATCAACCCTAAAATACTAGAGTGGGATTTGATCCATAATTTTCCTATTAGATGTTATGTATTACGGAGGTGATCAATCCTTAATGCAAGCTAGGTTAATTTGACCCAAAAATCAAGATAAAGATTCATCGATAATTGAAAGCATCCCAAGAGAGGTTAGGCAAGAACTTTGAACAATGGTTTGATTTTTACCCAAGTGGTGAAAGGTTATATAAGCTTAATATTTAAATTCTAGAGATTTTATCTCTTATGAATAAATTTGAACATTCTATTTTATTACATGGTTGTTAATATTCATATGATTTTACTTAAGTGATTAACTATGTCTAGATAAAATTTTCTGCATAATCTAATTTAGTTTAATTCCATCTAGAAAGCTTGTTAATTAATTTATTAAGTGATAGTGATAAAGTAACATAAATAATTAACCATACAGTTGATAGAAATAAAATAATAAATGTAGAATGATCCTGATATTATCTAATGGTTAGTTTGTATAGTGTATGATAACATAACCCTTGACCTTGGAAAAAATCCTTAAATCGTAACTTGGTTCGAGCTGTAATAATCAACCTGTACTCAAATGTAATTCCTGGGTTAGTTTTACCTTAGCTCCATCTTGAAACATATCTTCTCACCTAGGATCCCCATCCATTACAAAATCCTTACTCACATGCTGGTGTAGGGAACTATAAATTCGTTAAGGGGTTTCACATAAAGAAACCATAGGCATAAAGATCCTTATATAATATATGAGGGGATTAATCAAAGGAGATAAATTTAATTTAATAAAATAATTATTGAAAAATCAATGCAATAATAATTAAATTAAAAGAAACCAAACACATGCATTGGTTGGTTTAAGTTCATTATCATCCATGCATGTAAAAAATACATATTTTTACACTATCTAGCATTTAATTCAATTTTTTATTTTATTAATATAAAATATCTTCAAATTGATTCAATTAATTAATTCATTTTACCCTATATAAACAGTCCTATAAATTCCATCATTTAATTAAAAGAAATTAAACAAATTAATTTTATTTAAAACTAAATAAATACAGAATGTGTACTTGGTGGAAACACGTCATATAACCAAATTTACCATTTTTAGTTGTGTATTAAATACCCACATGGAATAATGGTGTACATGGAATGTCACATGGTTAAGTAGTATGAAATTCTATATGTCATAATGTCACATAATAAATAAGGAATTTATGACAATTGGGCACAACTTAACCCATGCGGTGTGTACCATTTTAAATTCTTACAGTAAATACATTGACCATTGTAGTGAATTAATTATGTTGAATTAATTAATCATTTAAATACTCTTAAAACCATGTTATAAAGTATCACACTAGCTTATAGTGTTGAATTTTGTTTTTAATGTTACAATTAATGATTTCTTTACAAAATTTTATTCTGTTGATTATTGAGAGATTACACGACATGTACTAGCGAGCTATAAACTATGTATATCACATTCTGTGTATCCACTACACATTCTTATATAGCTGGGAACATACAACTTACATGCATTAATGATTTACATGGAATGTATATGGACACACCACATGTATCAACTTCATTAAATAATAGAAGAGACAAATCATTTATTGAATTATTCATTAATGCAATATCACCCAAGACACACCAAATGTATCCTACCTAGTTACGAGCTTTTGTCATCATAGATTTCATCAATACATCAAAGTATGTGAGTTATGATATGCATTAAAAATAATATTAATGTTTAAGGACCATTACACACATTCTCATATAGGAACATCCAATGACATATATAAATGTGAATTTCCTACTGGAGGGTTGAGATTCCATGTATAGATAATTTCAAGCTTGGTTTATATTTTGAGAGGTTATAAAGGTTTTCAAGAAATGGGGATGAAAATTTTATGTTTTATAGAAAATAGGATAGGCACATGCTTTTGGTGCATAGTTAGTAGTAACCATGTAGAATGGTACTTTGAAGATCCAATGGTTTTTTCACAGTGTGAGTAGGGTTTACTTGACCATGAAAGTCTCTAAAAAAACCATGAAGATGTTTGGGATTTTTCCAATTGATGTCACATTTCTTGAGTATAGTTTTACAAATGATGCGACCTTCTCTAAGTAACTGTGTGATTTATTTTTCAAAGTATAGTAGCACTACATGGTTTGTGCATAATTTTTAATCCGTGAATCATAACCACATATCCCAATTCAAATTTTTTAAAATGGGAAATTACCTTGATTCCATTGGTTGTTTTAACCCCTAATCACATTATAATTTCTCAATATCTCAAACCTAACCCTCCTTTATTCTCTAGAGTCCCCCCTTCATTTACCTTTTGATCCTTGATCAGTTTTGGTGGATTTCTTCTAGTTAAGTTTGGATTTTCTATTAGTTTCCCATTTTTTTATAAATGAAAATCCGATCTCTCATCTTATCCTGGTCGTGAAAACCTATGTGAGGTATAGTGACCTGATCCATTTATTTTTTTGAAAATTGATGCTTTTCTTGTATTAAGGTTTTTGAGGATTAGATATATTCATTTTCTATCACTGGTGAAGAAGGAAATGTTATTTCTTCATTCTTGAGGTAGGGGTATCTATCATATGGTCTAACCCTTGACATCATAATCATCATCATCATTTTAAATTTTATTCAAAAAGAAAGTACACTCATGGCCCAAGAAAGAGAAAAAAATAAAGACAGAGCACAACTACGGGGGTCTAAAACAGTGAAGACCAAGAGCGTCCCCTTTAATGATATTAATCCCGATTGGCTTCAAAGTCTCAAGAATATGGAAAACCATGCTCTCCAAGCCTGGATTATCAAAGTAGGCCAGGTAATTGGCAGCCCCATTCCCCTCACGTAACATATGAGACACTTTGATGTTATTACCCAAGCACCGACAACATTTGTGAATGATGTATTCTATGGACCACGGCGTGACACCCATCTCCTGAATCGCGTTATAAACCAGCTTTGAGTCTATTTCCACTTCCATGAGTTCCAATCTCCTCTGTTTACAAGCATTAAGACCCTCCAGCATGGACTATGCTTCCGCAACCAGCGATGAGCCCTGTCCTAGCCGGATAGAGAAAGCCATGAAGATAGTCCATGGCTGTCACGTATTATTCCCCCTCCTCGCATGACTCCATTAGCACACGAACCATCTGTATTCAATTTGAGGCCCTGGGAAGGAGGCTGCCAACAGACCCAATTACCAACCGAGGAGTGAATGCCTGATGAGGTACCTTGAATAGCTTGATTAATCCGTTGCAAAGTGGGGGCCTCCCGCCATGAAGAGAGGGTCCTGACCACATTGACTAGCAGATTTCGTGTTCTAAGAATAATCGCGCGACCGGATGAGATCACCCCTTCATGCTGCCACTTATTTCATGCCTGCTACAAGCACCAACAACCAGCTTGCAGGACTAATGTGCGCACCCTACGCTCGAGACTCTCCTTCCCCGCGCCATGGAACCAGCGATCAAAGAAAGGCATCTCAGCCATACCAGGAACAGAAAAAGCTGTGAATTCACCAAAGAAATTCCATACCTCCTTCGCCCAGTCCCCCTCAAAAAAACATGTGAGTCGAGCTCTCCTCCTTATACCCCTTACAGCAGACACACCTGGACGCGATGCTCACCCCGCAGCGCTTAATATTCTCATCTGTGGGGACTACTTGATGCCGAAGCCACCAGGTATGGAAATTAAATTTGGCGGGAATTCTCTTGCACCACAAAACCTCGTTCCATTCATCCCTGGAAGCCGAAGTGAAGAAAACCCATCGGTATTACTTTGTTGAGAAAGCACCAGAAGAGGATGGAGCAAAAACAAGATTATTTGGAGCCGATTTCATCTCAATGGTGTGGAATTTTTCCAAATGATCACTCTCCAGAACGGCCGTAATAAACGGCGGATGAAGTCTTGCCTCTCTGAAGGAAATATTGGTAACCGAGAATCTAGGAAATCCGAGAATATTTCCACACCAATTTTCATGCCAGAATGAGACATCGACTTTCCCGACTATCCAGTGCGAGTGAGGCAGCAGGGAGGAAACAAATGGAGCAATATCACCCTAGAGAGGCGAGGCATGGCCGGTCTGAAATTCCCCTTGCCCCGCTAGACTGGCCTGCATGATTTGTCCCCATAAGGAGCACCGTTCCAACACCTCCCATGCCAGTTTGGCATGCATGAAGGCAATGGTATCACTCAGACTCCGCACATTTATTCCACCTTCACTGACCGACTTCGTCATCTTTTGCCAAGAAGCCCAGTGCCTTCTACCCTCGCACATCGGATCCCAGATAAAACACGCAAGAAGACTATCCAGTTTACGTGTAACACCTTTAGGGGCCTTGATAGCCGAAAGAACGTGGACATGGGTGGCCAGGAGCACACTGTTAACGAGAGTAATCTGCCCTCCAAAGGACAGATGCCGATTTTTCCAGTTAAGGATCCTCTCCGAAATTCTGCAAACAAGAGAGTCAAAGTCGCAAATGCGCAACCTCTTCGCTGAAAGAGGAGCGCCCAGATAAACCATAGGCAGGTCGCCTCGCTGTATGCCCAAAGATAGACTCTCCATGAGGGCATGGCTGGCAGAGCATCTATTGGAAATAAGGAAGCTACTCTTCGCCTTGTTAATAACCTGTCCGCTCCAGTAGCTATAGTCCTCTAGGATTTTATTCAGCCCTTGAATAGACCTACATGAGGCGTTAGTGAAAATAATGGAATCATCTGCGAACATGAGATGATAAATCGAAGGACGGCGCATCCTCCTACGATATGAGGTGATCAATCTGCTGCTGATTCCACTATGGAGAATTCGGCTCAGCATATCTTGCGCTATTATGAAAATACATGGGGATATTGGATCACTTTGTCGAAGGCCCCGCATTGCCTTAAAGAAGCCAAAAGATTTGCCCATTAAAGTAATCGACATCCAGGCCGAACTAAAGCATCTAAACAGAATATCGATATTCCAAGGGGATAACCCCATACCTGCCAGAATTTTGATGATGAAGCTCTACTCCATTCGGTCATAAGCCTTGCTCATGTCCAGCTTGATCACCATATTAGAACCCCGAGTCTTTAAGTTGATATCTCTGGTAAGTTCCCGAGCCAAAGAAATTGCCCCCTAGATGGAGCTCCCCCTCACAAAACCATGTTGTTCGAGAGATATCCAGATGGGGAGATGATTGGAAAGCCGAGCGTTAATGATACTTGCAAAGATCTTGTACGGTACATAGCACATGGTAATCGGATTTGAAATGTATTTTCCTTATAAAATATTTTATAAAACATGATTTTTTACTTGACCGCAATTATTATGTAATTCCTTATAGAGAAAACCTTAGGGAATGGGGGAAAAACTAAAAAAATACAAGGCCTAGTGGAGTTAGGTATCACTACGGAAAAATGCGTATTTAGCAGCGGTTTTTTTCTCGTGTCGCGACGGTTTAAACCACTGCTAAATCGATTGTCGGTGGTTTTGGAAAACCGCCGCTAAATTGTGTATCGAGAAACTATTCACGGCGGTTTTCTTTCTTTCTTTCTTTCTTTCTTTCTTTCTTTCTTTCTTTCTTTCTTTCTTTCTTTCTTTCTTTCTTTCTTTCTTTCTTTCTTTCTTTATTTATTTATTTCTTTATTTATTTATTTATTTTGTATTTATTTATTTATTTATTTTATTTATTTCATATTTTATTTATTTATTTATTTATTTTATTTAATTCGTATTACTTTAGTTACTTTATCTATGTATGCACATGCACATGCAATATAAAGAAATACTGCGTTTGGTGAGATTTGAACCCCTAACCTCTTGCATATTTTTTAAAGACTTTACCACTCCAGCAAGCTCGTCATGTGGTTAATAAACATAATTTAATATACTTATATATACTAATTGAAAAAAAAATAATACATAACTGATAGATATAAACTCAATAATAATTAAACAATAAGCAATAATTAATAATCAATAATCAATAATCAATAATCAATAATTAATAATTATTGATTTATTAGTTATTTATTGAGTTATTTATTTATTTATTATTATTTACTATTTATTATAATAAATAACAAATAAATTATAATAATATTTACATAAATTATAAAATTATGAAAATAAAATAATAAAATAATAAAATTACAAAACTAAAATAATAATATAATAAAATAATAATACAATAAATAATAAACAACAAATTGTAAACAATAAACAATAAACAATAAACAATAAATAATAAATAATAAATAATAAATAATAAATAATAAATAAAAAACAATAAATAAATAACAATAAACAATAAACAATAAATAATAAATAATAAATAATAATAAACAAAAAATAAAAAATAAATATTAAATAATAAATAATAAAAAATAAAAAATAATAAAAAATAAAAAATAATAAACAATAAACAATAAACAATAAATAATAAACAATAAACAATAAACAATAAACAATAAATAATAAATAATAATAAAAAATAAAAAATAAAAAATAAAAAATAAAAAATAAAAAATAAAAAAATAAAAAATAAAAAGTAAAAAATAAAAAATAAAAAATAGAAAATAAAAAATAATAAATAACAAATAACAAATAACAAAAAAATAAAAATAAACAATAAATAATATACAATAAATAATAAACAATAAATAATAAATAATATTAAATAATAATAAACAAATAATAAAGAAAAATTATTAAATAATAATTAATAAACAATAAATAATAATAATAAATAATAAATTATAATAAATAATAAATAATAAACAATAAATAATAATAAATAATAATAAATAATAGATAATAAATAATAAATAATAATAAATAACAAATAATAAAAAATAAAAAATAATAATAAACAAATAATAAATAATAAATAATAAATAATAAATAATAAATAATAAATAATAAATATAAATAATAATAAAAAAAAATAAAAAATAAAGAATAATAATAAATAACAAATAACAAATAATAATAAATAATAAATAATAAATAATAAATAATAAATAACACATAATAAATAAATTATAATAAATATATAAAAATAATAAATAATAAATAATAAATAATAACAATAATAATAATAAATAACACATAATTAATAAATATAAATAAATAAATAAAAAATAATAAATAATAAAAAACAATTAATAATAGATAATAATAAATATATAATAAATAATAAATAATAAATGATAATAAATAATAAATAATAATAAAAAATAAAAAATAAAAAATAAAAAATAAAAAATAAAAAATAAAAAATAAAAAATAAAAAATAATATATAAAAAATAATAAATAATAATAAATAAATAATAATAAATAATAAATAAAAAATAATAAATAATAAAAAATAAAAAATAAAAAATAAAAAATAAAAAATAAAAAATAAAAAATAAAAAATAAATAATAAATAATATAATAATAATAATAATAAATAATAAATAATAAATAATAAATAATAAATAATAAATAATATATATATTAAATAATAAATAATAAATAATAAATAATAAATAATATATATATTAAATAATAAATAACTAGTAACAAATATTATTATTAAGAATATTATTTTATTATTAATAATAATATTTTATTATTATTAATAATAAATAATAAATAATAAATAATAAATAACAAATAACAAATAACAAACAACAAATAACAAATAACAAATAATAAATAAATATAAATAATAAATAATAAATAACCTGTAACAAATAATTGATAATAAAAAAATTAAATTATAATATAAATAATAAATAATAAATAATAAATAATAAATGAAACACATGAAAAAGTATCAAAAGACGTGATAAGGGATGAAAAATCATGAAAATGCATGAAAACGGATGGAGAAGCACGGAGAAAGAAGCATTAGAAAGCATGAGAACACATGAAAACTCATAACAACTATGGAAAACCCCTTAAGAATTCGACACAATCATCATAATAACCCACAAAAAACCATTTATAAAGATAAAAAGTCATGAAAACCCAAATAAATAGTAATAAATGGAGCAACCATTAAAACCCGTCAAAACAGTCATAGAGTGACAAAAACATTGGGCTCACATTAATGGAGATAACTTATGATCTGAGAGTCCGTTCCAAATCCGCGACCAGTCAAATCAAAGATCCTGAAATGATCTTCGACCTGATAGGCAAAAGTGACCAAATGGACTTGCGGATTGGAAGTTACGACCATTTAAAAAAAAGCTGACGGGGAACGAGTGCTAGAAACGAGACATCGAAAAACATAACAAACCCGATACCCACTGAAAAGGACATAACTAATGATCCTGGAGTCCATTTGGGCGCTGCGACCAGTCAAACTGAAGCTCATAGAACGAACTATGATCTGGAATGCGGAGGAGTCCGAACTGACACGCGGATCAAAAGTTTGGTACTTTTGAAGACAAGTTTGACGGGACACCGGTGACGGAAATAGGGTTTTTGAGGCCTTCAGAGGGGTTTTTTGGGTTAAAAAACATGACATAATCTTGAATTTGTTGAACCAGTGCGTAGCTCTCTTCACTGGCTTTGATTTGATATGTGGTAGAGCCCAAACAGACACCCGGAGTGAAAGTTATGGTCGTTTGAAGTTGGAGAACTTTTTTAAACTTTCTATAACTCTTACATCTTCCACATCTTAGACTGTCTCATGATTCTGATTATATGTGCCTCTAGATCTCTTCACGAGCTTTGATTTGACTGGTCGTTCCACTCCAACGGATGCCCGGATCAAAAGTTATGGTCGTTTTAGTGATTTCGGGGTTTCTCATGTTTTTTTTATTTTTTTCTTTTTATTTTGCTGTGGTTTTACCCAAAACGCCGATATTTCATAGTGGTTTTTTAAAAATGTGCTGCTAATCCTTGAAAAAATAAAAAAAAAATACTAAAAAAATAATTAACATATTTAGCGGCGGTTTTTAAACTGCCCTGAAAAAACTGCCACAAAATACCGGCCTGAAAACTATTTAGCGGCGGTTTTTAAAAATGCTGTGAAAAAACTGCCGCAAAACACCCATTTTTCTATATTGTATCACTAGGAAAGGTTACCTTGATGTTATAGTGACCTGGGGGTAGTCTTATTGATATACCAAGGCTCCTAGATATTAGGAATTTCATATAATGACTATTTTCACTTTGTGTGTCTTAGAGGTTTGGTTGTGTACACCCATGTGTCATAGAATTCACTCTTTGGATGCTTAGGGATTACATTACATGCGTGATCATTTGATATTATTATTTTCCCAATTTATCAAGTTATGTAAAATTTGTATTGAAAAATATTTATTTATTTATTCTATTTTACATGTGATATTTCATATTGTTCTATTTTTATAGATATGGCATGATTTTGAAAGGAATGGAATGTTTTTTAAAGGAAAACCAAAAGATGATTTAAATTTGGAAAATGATTTCTTTTAAAGTGTTTTATAAATCTATTTTGACCAAAAACTATTGGATAAAATTGTTTATATGTTTTATAGATTCTTAGTGGCATCTTATAAATATTTAGTGCTCACACCCTACATTTTCCTTTGGGAGTTTGGAACCTTAATTTTATAGGATACAGGTAAAGGGAAGGGAATCATGTAGAGGAAAAATCCCCTTGATTGTGTGACCTTCTAGTGGGTTGGGATAGTGGTGACATATAGTCACATGTAGAAGAACCCATGGGTTGTTTGGGTTCCATGTTTCAATGGTCTTCCGTTGTTATTTGATACTTTTTTTCTAGATGTTGGATGTGACCCTTTGGGTTTCATGTTTTGACATATGTTATATCTTGGATATATCTTTGGTACACTATATTTTTATTTCTTAAAATATGTATATTGAGGGTGAAATTATGTCTTCCTTCACTTTGGATGATACCAAAGTGATTTTCACTAGGACTTGGTGATCGAGACTGCACTTCAGGCCTTGCGGTAGGCCTATTTATTTGAGGTTATGGGTTTACTCAGGTTAGACTGTTAGAAATTGGTATTAGAGGTGGGTTATTATCCAAGCCTATAATCATTCCTGTTTCTCATCCTCTTATATATGGGGGTTTCTGTTAGACTAGATATATGACTTTTATAAATCATTAGGTAGTTTGGAAGTGTGCATGACTATTTTATTTTCATTTCAATCCTTAAGTTACCATGGGAAATCTAGGTTTTTACAATGTTTGTATGCCTAGTTTTAACCTCTTTTCCTCAGATCTTTGAATTCAGTTTATGATAAAAGAATGAAATTATATTCTTATAGTTTTCATTTTCTTGTTTTATATTTATTGATCCTCCAAGAAGAATACTCCAAATAGATAGAGAGGAAGCTATGAAGAAAACCTTGCAGAAAAATTCTTCGATTGGCCTAGTTTTAGTGGAAACTATCATCCGAATGATCCAATCTATAGGTCAAGTCACCAACATTGAACCATAATAAAATGTGGACCAGACTTAAGAATTCATTAAGAAGCATCCACTGATATTTTATGGTGATAAGGGTCTACCAGATGAATAGGAATAGATCAAAATCATCAATAGGATTCTCCACTTCTTGAAAACTTGGGAAGAATCCAAGGTTGGATTTGCCACTTATATGCTTAAAGGGATGAGAAAGATGTAGTGTGAATCTATTGTGGAAGAAATATTTCACAAAGACATCCCTTATACTAGATTCAAGAAATCATTCAATTAGTAGTTATACCCTAATACACCAAGAGTGGTTAAGGTATGGGAGTTCATTATCTTAGAGGAGGGAGATCATACTGTCATGGAGTATGCTACTCAATTTTCTACGTCGGTGCACTTGTCTCCATATCTTGTTTTCAATGACTATCTCCAGGCATGGAGGTTTGAAATGGACTTGAGGATATATATTAGATCTATGTAGATTTTTATATGCCTTCTCACATACAAAAAAGTTATGTATAAGGAAGATATGGATGAGGAAGATTTAGATGGGAAGAAAAGAATCTTTGGAGTATCGATGATAGAAAAAGTTATCCAGAGTTCACTTTATAGTTAGAAAATCAAATGGTATGACCATTGCTGAGGTGGTATCAAGAGTGGTCCATAAGAAATAGGACTGATTGAGGTCGTCTATTACCAGTGTAAGAAAATACTACACCGCAAACTTGATTGTAAGGATGTACCTAGGGCATGTTACACTTATGGTAAATCTGGCCATCTTTAATATTTCTATGATAGAGCATCCTTGGACTATAGATTTGGATCCACCTTCACCAAGGGATATAAACTTAGTCCTAATACAGAAAAAAGGGGTGGGATCTGAACCTCATTGAAAGGGATATTCTTAGGTGGAAAAGAAAGGGTAGGATAAGGCTGGATGTCTGTAAGCCATGTAGTGTGCACCATAGGAGACAGAGGTAGGACCAACAACCATGAGAGGTACTATATTCATAGCATATTCAATGGTTATAGAGTTTTTTGATATATGTGCAAGTTATTATTTTATGTCATCCAAGCTTATCAAAATGCTACACCTATATTTGAAGCATATTACAATTTTGATTACTATTTCCACTCATTTGGGGAAGAATTTGGAGTAGGGATTCAAATTCCATGAGTGTCGAGAGAAGGGTTCTGGCCACAAAACTATTTGGGATTTTATAGTTCTTGATCTTGATATCTTTGAAATTATCATTATCATGGATTGGATGATTATCTATAAATCCAATATTGATTTATATCATTATAAAGTATAATTTCTTTCTTTAGTTGGAGCCAATCATGTATTTTAGGGTGAGTGGGATCCTATATCTAGGAGAGAGGGTCCTATTGCTCTTAGTGCTGAGTTGATATCCTTCTAGTTGTCAGAGTTATTTCTTAATGCTATTGATCTAGGTATTAGTATCCCTCTTTATATAGTGGTGTGTGAGTATCATAAAATTTTTCCAGATGATTTCTTTAGTTTACCACACCATAGGGATGATAAGTTCTCTATAGGTATACTTATAGTGATGAGACCCATTTCTATACCTTTATACTTCATGGGATAAATTGAATTGAAAGAATTAATGTCTTATCAAGACGATCTTAAGGTTGATAGATCCATTCTTCCTATAATTTCACCTTAGGAATCATTAGTTCTCTTTGAAAAGGAGGTGGATGGGAGTATATGACTTTGTGTTGATTACCGAAAACCCAAATAGGTGTCAGTTAAGAAAAAACATCCCTTGCCTAAGATTTATGAACTTTTTAATTAACTTAAGGGGGATCAGTGGTTTTTTGAAAATTGATATGAGATCAGGGTAACATCAGGTGAGTTTCTGAGTGGAATATATTCCTAGAACAAACTTTAGGTGAATTTATGGGATTTTTGAGTGTTTGGTTATTATATTTGGCCTTACTAACACCCATATGATGTTTATGGATTTTATGAACCAAATATTCCATCATTTCTTGGATTCCTTCATGGTTATTTTCATGGAATATATTATTGTTTACTCTGGATTAGAGCATGATCATACCGAGCATTTGAGTATCATCCTCATAATCTTGAGAGAACATATTATGTATAGATATCTATCCAAATGTCAGTTCTATAATTAAGAGGTGAAATATTTGGGCCATGTAGTTTCTAATAAGAGTGTATCAGTGTATCTGAAAAAGATTCTTGAGGTGATGTCTTGGGATTGGCCAAGAAATTTATTTGAGATCTAGAGTTACGTTTTAATTGCTAGTTGCTACAAAATTTTTATTCAAGACTTCTCTAAACTTACTTCTCTAATGGTAGAGTTGACCTATAAGGGTGTAATTTTTGTTTGTAGTGATTAGTTCCAGAGATACTTTGAGGAGTTGAAAGTGATATTGACTTTAGATCCAGTTTCATTCTTTCTAAGATAATTATTGGTTTTGATGTATTATTCAATACCACATGTATAGTTTTTGGTTTTTTTAGATGCAGGGGATACATGTTATAGCTTATGGTTATCATTAGTTACTCCCACATGAGAAGAACTATCCCACACATGATCTTGAGTTGGTGGCATTGATGAACAGACATAAGACTTGGAACCACTACCTATTTTGTGAGTATTTTACATTGTATTCAAACCATAAGAGTTTGAAATATATTTTCAATTAGAAGGATATAAAATTAAGATAGGTATGCTGGGTGTAGAACCATTAGACATTTGATTTTTAAATTGATTAAACCCCCGGTAAAGGGAATGTGGTCGTGGATTATTTTATCATAAAATTACCAACTCAGGCATTGAAATAATCAGTGGAAGTGTGGTGCTTGATGAGATTGTTTGCTAAGACACACTTAGAAAAAGGGAGAGATGATAGATTAGTATTCTTAGCTTATAATCAGGAAGGATCATTTATAGATGACCATATTTGACTTATACTTGCTAAGTATATAGAGTTTCAATGTTTCAGCATGAATATTTATGGTGGGGATACCTTGGGTGAGTGGTCTCAGTCTCCTGAGGGAGTATTGTTCTTTCAAGGTTGGATAGTGGTTCCAATTGAATTGATGTAAGAGTTAATGGGTATAAGACATAGATAAAGTTTCCCTATATACCTAAGTGATACCAAGATATAACATGACTCGAGACATCATTTTTGGTGGTCAGACATGAGATGATCAATTGTGTGTTTTTTATCTTAGTGCCTCACATGTTAGAAAATTAAGGAAGAACATTAGAGACCTGTTGGGTTGCTGTAACCTTTACCCATTTTAGTGTGGAAATGGGATGGGATAGCCATGGAATTTGTGATTGGGAAACCTTGAACTCCTAGTGGCGAGGATACAATATGGTTGATTATCGATAAACTCATGAAATCTATGAATTTTATACATATTTTGGAGCCAAAAGGGTAGAGGATCATGGGAACATGTATGTGTGATATATTATTAGACTTCATATACTTCCATCAACCATTGTTTTTGATAGATACCTTCACTCCACATCCCAATTTTGGAGTGGATTAAAGATAATGATGGGTTCTCAGTTGAAGTTTGGCACGAATTATCACCCATAGAAGGATGTCCAGACTAAGTGAGTATAATGACCTGAATTTTTCTTACATGAATATCATATAACTTTTAGGATAAAAAACATAATAGTGATACAATATAGGATCCAAAGGTTTAGTATTCTAGGAAAATTAGGCTCATACATCAATTTTACATAATGAAACTTAAATATTATTTAAATCATTCTTCTTTATCCTTATAAAGATCTAATTATATTCTTATTACATGTAGTCACCTGAGGATATACATTAAATAAAGGAGTGAACTAAAATACCAGTAAAGGGAGGAATAAGGGACATGAATCAATAGTACATGGATGCGAATAATCAACATCATCATGCAATAATCATAGGATCATCAAAAAAATCATGGTAGAAACTTTAAATAAAGTAATATAATGTGTAATATTTATAAAAACAAAACATCATGTCATAATGGTCAAATGCCACACATAGTTGTGAACAAATATAACATCATGTTCACACATTACATATATGCATAAATCATAACATCATCATTGTGAACAAAGCTAGAATCATTTTCATGCATAATACATATAATATAATGAGATAAGTCACATTAAACAATTCATTAGAGGGATATATAATTTTCCCCCACCAATCACATCATAAATTCTTATAATCATGCATGCCATATGAAAGGATAACAATCATAGTTATGAAAAAACCCACGTAAAGGAATGGATTTTTGTAAAATATTTCACATATAATACTTCATGAAATGAAATTTAGGATTAATAAATAAAAAATGGAGATATTACAATATAATGAGAGATCATTTTTTATTTAAAAGGATAAACAAATCAAGTGGATTCAAGATATGTTTTGGAAATTGAAGTCTTTTTGAAAAAGAGTTGTAAATGGATTAATTTTTTTAGAAGGTTAAAAACATTTATATCAATTAAATAAAAGATAAATAATCTTTTAAATACATATTTTTTATATTATATGAACATTAATTCAGAAAATAATGTAAAATAGAAGATAAACTAAAATAAGGAATTGGGTTCAAGAATCCCCTTACCATAATACCACTTTATTTCATCTATTTTATGCCTCTTGAATAATAAAAATATTTTTATTAAAACAATAAAAAATTAGTGAATTATTTATATTTTTTTCACTATTTATAAATTATGATCATTTAATTATAATTTTTAATATACTTTTTTTGAAATTTAATCATTTTTATATCATGTTTTCATTAAAAATTTCCCGTTTTCCTTCAGTTTTTCTATTTTATTCAAGGAAATATATAAATTAATATTATTAATTTTAAAAATTCTAAATAAATATATTTACAATTTTATATATCATAATTAATTTATTATAACTAGACATAAGTTTGGTGATAAGGAAAGAATTTGGAAAGGTCCTTGTTGGTGGTTAATGGATAGTCATCAAGAATGTTGTCTGAAGGAGGATAAAGAAAGGTATAAAATATAAATAATTCAAAAATATAATTTTTATATTTGGTTAAAATAATTAATACAATGTTAAAATACCAAATAATTAATATTATAATATTTTTTTTGAAATAAATTTTGAAAAAAGTAGAAGAGAGTAGGAAAACTAGAGAAGAGTTGATAAAAACTCACTCTTTTCTTGGAGTTACTTCTGATTTACAAAACTAGAATTCCTTTATGAATGTATTTAGATTACTATAGAACATCCTTAGTGTTAAGCACCCCATAATCCAACATGGAAAATGGGGGTTCAAAACCCATTGGGCGCATGTTACTGTATCAATACTGTAGTAGCGGTGGTACTGTAGATCGACGGGTACTGTAGCGGCGAAAGGCCAATGTAGCAACGACAATACTGTGTGGGTACTGTAACAGCCAGGTTACTATTCACAGAATGACAATTGGGCCAAAAAAATGGGCCTACGGGCTATGTAATGGGCTAAAAGCCCACTGGGCCTTCGGGCTATGTATTGGGTCTCCCTCTACCCAGTTAAAAGAGGTCTTTGATTTGCTTTAATAATAAAACCAGGCTTCGACCCCAAACTTTAAAAAAAATACTTAAGGTTTATACAAGATTAAAATAGAGTATTTGAATAGATTTTGGAATTTGGTAAGTTAGGGAGGCGTGGTTTTCCAAGGTTTGGGAGACAAATTATTTATACTTAAGGAGAGAGGTATTTTGAGTTAAAATATTGAATAAAATACTATATCCAAGGTAAACCATGTAAAAGTGATATTTTTGACATAATTAATCATAAATAAATAAAATATAATGTTTTTTGGACTTTAAATCCATTTATAATTTTAATTAATTAGTTTATTAAAAAGAAAAGTGGAAAAATGAGAAAATTAACTAATAATTTTGACTTTAGACTTTGGAAATTATTTTTTAGGTTTGGAAATAATGTTTATTGTATTATTATGAATAAGTTAAAAAATTAAATATGTTTTGTTCTAGAATAAATTTATATTAATTATTAGGTCATTATTACATCATGAATTATGTAATTCAAGATACACTAGTTATGGAATAAAATTGTATTTTTACTATTCTCTTGAAAATTGAAGTATTTAAAAAAATTACTCAAAAAATAAACCTTGGAAAATTTCAACATGTTGATTCCAAAAATGAAATTAAATTTATCAAAATAATTTTCTAACATAGGTAATTTTAATTTTTAGTATAAAAATTATGATTTTTATGAAATACCTAAAAATATAATCTATTAAAAATATGCTTATATTTTATTTGAGTTTTTAATATTCATAGTTATTTAATGGAATTATAATATTGATATTTACTTAAATTAATCATGATAAATATTATTTATATTATATTTTATTATTTTTAGGTCAAATTACTATTCTGATGACCATGTTACTATTCCAAAGGTCATGTTACAATTCCCAATGGTTTGGTTATTATTTTAATGGTCATATTACTATTCCAGTAGTCACATTACCTCCTATAGTAATAATTAATTCCTTCATTCATTATTCACCATAATTTATGTCAAGGTTTTATATTTCCTTTTTCTAAAGTGTCGATTAGTTTACTAATATTTTGATTCATTTCTATAGTGTTGTTCATGAGAGTGATAATTTTAACAGATTGGGGGCAATCCATATCTTCAAATTGTAGTTTTTCTATTTTATATTTCTTCCCTTATAATATTTAGAATTTTATGGGTTTAATTGCTGAATAATATAACTATTTTCATTAATGAAATAAAGTGTTATTGGTTTTTCTATGCACTGTATGTGTATAATACTATTAAATATAATATAATACAAATTTATTTTAAGAAAAAACATCATTTATAAACTATAGGTTGTTACAGCCTTCCCCAGTTTAGAAATTTCAGCCCTGAAATTTCAACTCATATTATCGGTTGAGAACAGGTGAGGGTACTTTTGTTTCATTTTTTTCATTCTAGTTCCCACATTTCCTTTTCATATTTATAGCTCTTCTATAGCACTTTAACAAGGTGAGTTGTCTTGTTTCATATAAATTTATCTCTGTGGTCTAATATCTTCATCTAATACTCCTCATTGAAGAGTTCATTATCTAGTTGTCCCACCTCTAGATTTAGTACATGTGAGGGATTATGTATGTACTTTCTTAGGAGAGATACAATGAACACACCGAGAACTTGAGACATATTTAGTATAAATTAAATTTAATAGGCCACTGATACTATACGATCAAGAATATTTAAGGGGCCAATATACCTAGGTTTAAGATTCCCTTTCTTTCCAGACCGAATGACTCTCTTCCATGGTGATATTCAACGGAAAACATTGTCTCTAAATTCAAAATCTAAGTCCATTTGATGGTTTCTAACTAAAATATTATAGGTACTTTGAGAATATTTTATATGTTGTTGGATGGATTGATTATTTTAGTCATATTTTGTACAAGATCATGTCCTAGTAGATTTCATTCACCAACTTCATCCTAAAAAGTAGGAGTTCTATATTTTTTCTTATACAGAGCTTCATATAGAGACATTTAAATACTTGAGTGGAAGTTGTTTTTGTATGATAACTCAACTAATGGGATATGTTGATTCTATCCTTCTTTAAATTCAATTGTCCATGCTCTATATTTTTCCTTGAGTGTTTGGATAGTCCTTTCTGATTGACCATCATTTTTGGGGGTGATAGGCTATGGTGAGATTCAATTCAAAATTCATATGATGTTGAAGACCTATCTAGAATTTAGAAGTGAACCTTGGATCATGACTAGAGATGATTGAAAGTGGTTCCACATGTATCACCACTAATTACTTTATGTATATCTTGGAAAGTTGTTCCAGTGATAAATCTTTTCTAATGGAGATGAAGTGGGTAGTCTTGGTGAGTCGATCCACCACAACCTATATTTCATTGTTTCCTTGGTATTTATTCAGGAGACCTAGGATAAAGTTTATGGTAATATTATGCCATTTCCATATTGGTATAAGAAATGGTTTTATCATCCCCTTGTACTTATATCTATATTCTTTAACTTGATGACATATTAATCACTTTTAGGTGCACTTAGCGATCACTTTCTTAATGTTATCCCACTAGAAGTGATCTCAGAGATCACGATACATCTTGGTGATTACATGATGGGTGGAAAATATGAGCCATGCATGTTTATAATAGATCCTTATTTATCTCAGGTGATGAAGGAACACAAATCATACTTCCAAACTGAATCACACCATCATCATCGATATGGAATTCATAAAGCTTACCTTCCTTAACAATTTTCACCATTTTTTGAAGCTCCACATCATCCCTTTGTTCTTCCTTGATATTCTATTAGATAGATGGTGGAAAAATAATTTGGGAAAGGCAGGATGTTTTCCCTACCGTTATGATTTACAGATCCATCCTTTGTATGTCCATAAAGATAAGGTCTTTCTCAATCTTCATCATGGATAGAGTACTAGGTTATTTTATGTAAGAGAATCAACTGCCTTATTATTCTTTCCTAGATGGTAGTGAATGGATAAATCATAGTCCTTGATTATCTTGAACCATCTCATTTAATTCATGTTGGCCTCCTTATGTGCGAATATATAATTAAGACACTTGTGATTGATATATATATCACAATTCTCTCCATAGAATTAGTTCTGTCAAATCTTCAAGGTGAATACCAGATTTGCTAACTTCAGATCATGTTTTGCGTAGTTCTTTTCATGGATATTCAATTTTCATGAAGCATATGATATCACTTTTTCATTCTCCATGAGTACACAACCCAAGAGTTTCTTTGAAGCATCATTATATATATAAAAAACTTATCCACTTTATGATAGTGTGTAATGCCCTGAACCTAGTTACCTAGAGTCGGTGCATTATTACATAACATTGTCATGATTACAAGGAATCAAGTTCTGAAGGACCGATCAGTTTAGCAGTCTTGGGAAATAGATTACATACATGAAATTTACATTACGATTTCTACCATAAAATAAAACATAGATAATAATTTGAGAATTCCATTATTCTCCTAGATTAAACCTTCATATAAATAATAATACACTTCTTGGCATCCTGAGAAAATAAAATATAAGAAATGGATGAGCTCAGATGCTAAATATGGATAAAAAATATAGCGGAAGATATCATAAATAATCATAAACTTTTATGGCAAGGTATAAAATTGAAACAAAATCCATTTAAACATAAACTTCAGTATAATATGGAAAAGATAAATTAAATAATGCCATTTAATTATTCATGTGGATATTCTACTAATCAAATAATCACATGTAACATCAATAACTAATCTTATAATGATGGAATGCATAATTCCAGACATCTTAACCACAAATTCAAGGCCTCATGCCAAGAGTCTAAATATAAATTTTGTCAAGGCCTTGGGACAAGACACTAGTTTGTCTCATGAGACCTACCGATGCATAGAGGGAATATAGCGGGCCCTGCCCATCACATACTAAGTCTAATTCATTCCACATTTGAAAAGGGAAAAACATAATCTAAACATTCGTATTAAAACTAGCATACGAAATGTCTATACTTTAACCACAAACTATGAATGGTATAAAAAAATCACATCCACAATAAAAAGTAACTCATTAAATATAATATGGAATATTATATTATAATAAATAAACCACAATCAAGAATAAAACAAAATGAAGGATATTGACATAGATGAAAATAATCAGTAAAACTATTTGAGATAAATATCCCCTTTTTCTTAAAAACATTTAAAAGTTTCACTATGTATCAAAGAAGTCGTTTAGAAGAGATTTTTGAATCAAAGTGTTCCATAACAATTTTAAACTTTTGAAAGAAATTTTAATTTTAAAACATTCATGTTCATATAAATAATTCATTAAAACTATTTTCAAAACATGGACATTAATGAGAATGATTTAGAATAATAAATCTTTAAAACATTTAAAATGATATTTTAGTTAAAGAGTTCCTACCCAAATGAAAGATGCTTGAATACAAATAATTTAGGAATAACATTAATGAAAACTTTATAATATCATGAGAATAAAGGGATATATGATATATTATGTCAAAGGACTGTATATACACCATATAAAAGTGAATTGGCGCATAACAACACAGAAGTATCAATGGAATGTAAATTGAGACGAAATCCCTTATAAAGACTGTATACTTAGATTTTGGATATATAAATAACATAATTATGCATAAAAAATATAATTACACTAAATATGATTGGATATTCAATATAAATCAATCAGAGTACATTCACACATATTCTTGTAAAAACAAAACCAATGACTTGGATGTTTAACTCAATGAATAGAAATTGAGATAAGATTACCCTTATCAAGTTCATATCAATGACTTGAGAATTTATAAATGGATTGATTATATGTGTCAAAAGTATATCCAAACAAATGGGAGTGGAAATTACTATATAAATAAATAAATAGCGATTTCACACATAATCTTGGATTAAAATAATCAATGAAGTGTGCGTAAAACCCAATGAGTTGAAATTGAAATTAGAAGTTCCCTTAAAGATTTGGTAACTTACGAAACATACACTACCTGAAAAAAGGATCATAAAATTAATATGTAAATAACCATAAATTAAAGTATATTACACATTTAATACAATCATGGGCAGTACATACACCACACAAAAGGAAAAAGTGGAAAATATAGCATGAATCTCACGGGAATAAAAAGTGAATTGAAAACTCCTTACCTTATACTTTCCTTTAGTCGAGGGTAAGTTTAAACTCATGTATAATGGTTAAATCATTGTTAATAAATTATAAAAAACCCCATACATAAATATGATATCATATATGATCCTCTAATATTGCTTTGTTAATAATATTTCAGTAGTATCATTATTTTGGGTGTTAAGTGATTCGTTTTCCTTTATATGTTTTATTATGTAAGTCATGTTTTTTTGGATGGGATGTATTTTATTCATATCCAGAATGATATTATGTTCTTAAAAATTATTGTTTAATCATCAAATGAAAATTATTATTTAATGATTATGATGGGGAATGAAATCTCATCGCGTCGTGGAGACGGTAAGCCATACGTACGCACGAGCGACAATATCATTCTATTTATGGTGAAATCGTATGTAATTGGATGGAATATTATAAATTAATAATAATTGAAATGTTATATTTATTATTTAGATCAATTATACTCATTATTATACCCATCCAAATAATAAAGTGTTGAATAACAAACTACACCATGACGTGGATACGGTAAGCCGTATGTACGCACGTATGATGACTTTGCCATTCATAGGAAGGTTAAAATAATGAATATGTTTGTACCATATTTATAATAAAATCTTAGTATGTATAAGTTATTGGAGTTATTATTTTGGTATGGAATAAATAAAGAAAGAGGAAGTGGAAGAAGAAAAGAACTTTGAAAGAGGTGAAGAAATAATTACCTCTTCTTCGGGTTCTTCCTTTTTATTTGAACGAAAGGGATCCTTAGGTTGGATTTCTGATAAAAGCATGGAATCTTGGTTGAATTAAGGGTAGTTTTAAGGATATATTATCTAGGGTTTTCAAAGACAAATGACTTTGGAGGTGTGAATTTCAGAGAAGGTGAAGTACCCTTTTATAAGAGAGGCGAGGGGCACTTTAGGAAGAGCTTGAAATATTAATTTATTATACAATAATTTTAGGTTTATAATAGCTCCAAAAGGATTTATTTCTAGTATAATGTGGGTATGGGTCTAAATAATCTCAGAAAATAGGTTTTAGAAAAGTTTAGGTCACCATATTAACCTTATCCTTTATATTTAACCCTTAGTTAAATAGTTTAACTTTTACCATGTTTTCTTGTATTATTATAATAAATGGTTAATAAACTTATTATAAAATTCCAAGAGAACCTAAAGTGGTAATTAATGTAATATATATCATTATATAAGTCCTTTTTCTGAACGTTATATTTTTAGGGCCATTATATAATTTAATAGAATAGTATTTGTTTTAAAATCTCATTTATGTCAATCTTGACACTATTTAGTATTTGGTTTTTGTGAAAGTCATAAAAAAATTTTTACTTAGAAAAAAATACATTTAATCAATAATAAAATGTCATATTAAAATATAAAATTCACGTATGGCATCAACAGTTTCAATTTACATTTATTTTAATATTTATAACATCTATTATTTTAATCTTTCATTAATAATGTAATTACTGTATCATCATTGTGTCATAAATAAATTTATTTATTTAATGTATAAAAATTATAAATAAAATACCATTATGTAGGAAATCTTCTTATATTTATAATGAATATTTATAGTATAATTTATCTTATTTTTAGCCCTATATTAAAACTATTTTAGTTTTTAAACTTTGAATTTAACACTTTTAACTCTTCTTTAAATAAAATATAATAATTATCCTAATCTAATCCAAGTGGATCAAAAAGGATAATATTTTATTCCTAAGGTTGATTTTGGTTGAAATACAATTATCTAATAGAATTAGGACATTTTTTGGGGTAATTATAACATCATTTTTACCTTTAATTACCATATTTACTTTTTACCGTGGTAAATAAAATTCAAAAGTTACTATTCACCAAAAATCATTTTCTTCTTATTGAACAAAATTTTACTTTCTGATGTCAATCGTGTCTCTTAGAGTTTTTAAATTCAATTCACAGAAGTGGTAAAATTACATTTTATGCAAATTTTCAAATGTGCCTAGAAGGTGGGTAAGAGATGGTAACAAGTTCAATAAAATTTTATATATTAAATCTTATTATAAAATGACACAAATGAATTATATTGGACTAATATATGTATTATATATCTATTTTGACTTTAAGATAAATTTTAATTAAAAATAATCATTTAAATGAAAAAGTTGGTTTTTATATACTATGCTATATTTTTCACTATTTATCAAAAATTGGAAGTTTTTAGAAAAATACAAAAAATTCACCCTAAGCTAATTTTGATATTTTAAATCCAAAAAATGAAGTCTATTTTCACAAATCAAATTTTTAAGAGTGTCTAATATTAATTTTATTATTGTTCACAAAAGGACATAAAAAATTAGTTCTTTTAAGGAAATAATTTTTCTAAATATATAACTATTTTAACAAGACATATGCATTTCATTATATATATGTTTTATTTATGTGAAAAAATTATATATAACATTTAAAATTTATTTGTTACTATTAAAATTAAAATATTTAATTGATAAATATATATTTTTTAAATAATTATAATACTAATGTGTTGTCTCAGAGAAACTCAATTTTGTGTATAACACAAGGCAAGTGAGTGTTATGTGCTGTATAAGCTATTGAATTACTTTAAAGACATATCTTACTATGAAATCTTAGGGTGTTACATTCTTCCCCCCTTTTGGAAATTGCGTCCTCGCAATTTTAAAATTAGGCTTGGAAACTTCATTGAAATTCCCACATTAAAAAAAGAGTCAATAAAACTACCACTTTAAAAGAAATAAAAAGAAGTATAAAGGCCACATGAGACAACCCATACTAGGGTTACATGTATAAAAACATGGATATGGAAGATAAACTAAGTGTCAAGTTCTGATGGAGAGTGATTGAAAACATGATCAGGATAAAATTAACAACAAGAAAACCACAAACTTGTGATGGGTTAAATGGTCATTGGTTTTCCAGTAGGAAAAGTAAACGGACAAAGTTTTTGTTTTAAGTTCCATGTAATAATGTTAAGGAATTTATTTATGAGATTTAATAACAACATAAGGATATATACTTAATTTTCAATAAGAGTTTCATCCTTTAATAAATTTCTACCAAAAACACATCTTTTCTCCAAATGATGAGTATTCCAGACGAATTGGTCACACCTAAAGTGCTAGAATCAACTTCTAGATAATCACATAATCCACAAAAGTTGAACTATATATTTCCCTTATCTTTATACATTAACCAAAACCAAAATGGTTAGTACAAGATCAGATAATCCCCAAAAATGATAATATTTTATAAAAAGAAATACTACTCTTAATCTCCAAAATTGAACCAACAATACCCAAAGTTCAATAAAG
This sequence comes from Viscum album, assembly GCA_963277665.1. Lineage (NCBI taxonomy): Eukaryota > Viridiplantae > Streptophyta > Magnoliopsida > Santalales > Viscaceae > Viscum > Viscum album. Next base: position 573,368,410 of record OY728139.1, read on the forward strand.
ACCATTCAATAAACAATTGTCCTCAAAATACTTCAATATAATTCAAACTAAGATTGAAACCCAAAACTCAGAAGAATTTAATCACACAGTCTTTCATAATAAATCTTAACATTTATCTCCAAATAACATCAATAAATCTTAAAGTCTCATACTGAAGTGTAATTAACCAAATCAAATATTCTCTATGATAGGTTAATCATTTCAATTAATAACTTGAATCTCTATAAGTTGACAATAAAAACATAGATTTTTCAAAAATAACATTTTTTACTTAATTCCCAAATAATTTTCCTATACTAAGGACATCTATTTGATAAAACATAAGATCTAAAATCAAATTATTCTTGATAAATAAAATCATTTAACTAAAAAGAATTAGTCATACTAACCACAAACTTCACGTAGTCCAGTGGTAAGTAACAAATCCCAGTCTCACTTTGGTTATGGGTTCGATTCCCACATCTTTGTCCAACGTGATGGGTTGTCACACAGTCTATGTGTTTTACTTTTTCAAAAACTTTATAATTTTATAACATTCAAAAAATGAGATAAATTACTCAAAATAACCATAACATAATTTAACCAAAAATGTTATCTCATACCTCACATTTTCATCCCAAAATGTAATAAACTACAATTTCCTCAAATTCAAGGATCATATAAACCCAAATGGTTATTTATTACTATATCTACAAAATAAAAGATAATTCTTCCTCAAATAGAATTTTCACATAACAAATTGCAGGGTTACACATACAAGAGAAAAGTCTTCCAAAGTAATCTTATCAAAAAAGAGCATTAATACTTTTAAACATTGCTCCATCCATTTATTTCTATAGAGGTTCTTCCTTGAACTAGTGGTTATCCTATAGAATAGGTCATTGACTCAAGTAATTCCCAGGTCCCCTACATTTACGGAAAATTACTGTAAATGGATTCTTAGGATCATTTTTATTTTCTTCCATAGTACACTTTATTTTTCCTCGGTAATTATTTACTTTATGTCCTTATTTCCCACACATAAAGCATTTATTTGTTCCATTAAGACACTTTCCTGGGTGTCTCATTCTACATTTCCTGCATGATGGAAATTGAGCTTTATTTTCTCCATGGTCTCCACTGTTGGAGCTCTTATCATTCTCTTCCTTTCTCTTCTTTTTTGAGTTTGGGAGTTGGTTAATGTATATGTTTTTGATCATATTTTTGGAAACCTGCTTCAGAATGAACACAATATCTTTTATTCTTATCAACATTCCATTTAGTTTCTCATTTCTACCATCGTTCCCACATTGTACATCATGTTCAATGTTACCTTGAATTCCTTGGAATCCAGCCATTGACTAAAACCAAAAAGCATAGTGTGAGTAACAATAGTCATAAAATCATTTAGAGAATATCATGACACCTTATTTTCAATCTAAAACACCTTAGGATTAACCAAAGTTATTTATTGTCATCTTATATTAAAATCCTTCAAATCATTTTGTAAAGAAAATGTGAATTATCCTAAGAATATCCCCTTGGAGTGTCAAACCAGGTGTATAGTAAGGCCTGTTGTCGTGTACCGGGATACCTGAGGTCAAGCTCGAAAATCCTTGTCAGAGTTTTCAATCCTACGTACATCTTTTCCAGAACCACGTCCACTTGTAGTATCCAAATAGGGATGTATTTCTTGGAAAACTCAAAAAATCTCAAAATTACCAAAATTCTAGGAAGTTCTCTTATACTAATCCTCAAAGTCTATTTAGGGTACTGTTTCTTAATAAGAGTTTATCTAAATATAGCTTCCAAGGTTATTTCTGAAATTCCTATAATACCAATTGTAACTCCCCGATCCTAGTTACCTAGATTTGGTGCATTATTAAATAACATTGGCATGATTACAGGGAATCAAGTCCTGAAGGACCAACGAGTTTAGCAGTCTTGGAAAATAGATTACATACACGAACTTCACATTACAATTTGTTACCTAAAATAAAAAATAGATAATACTTTGAGAATTAAATTATTATCCTAGCTTAAACTTGAATATAAATCATAATACACTTCTTTGTATCCTCATAATATAAAACATAAGAAAGGGGTGAGTTTAGATTCCCATAAAGGATAAATAATATAGAGGAATATATCATAAATAATCATAAACTTTTATGGAAAGGTATAAAATTGAAACACAAGCCCTTTAAACATAAACTTCAGTATAATATGGAAAATATAAATTAAATAATTCCATTTAATTTTTCACATGGATATTCTACTAGTCAAATAATCACATGTAACATCAGTAACTAATCTCATAATGATGTAATGCATAATGCTGGACATCTTGACCACAAAGTTAAGGCCTCGTACCAAGACTCTAAATATAAAATTTTTCAAGGCCTTGTGCCAAGAAACTAATTTATATCATGAGACCTATCAATGCATAGAGTGGATATAGTAGGCCCCCTCCGTCACATACTAAGTCCAATGCATTCCTCACATGAAAAGGGTGAAACATAATCTAAACATTCATATTAAAACTAACATACAAAATGTCAATACTTTAACTATAAACTATGAATGGTATAAAAGTAGCACGTCCATAGTCAAACATAACTCATTCGATACAGTATTGCAGATTGTATTATAATAAATCAATAACAATCAAGAATAAAACACAATGAATTATATTTATATAGATGAAAATAATCAGTAAAACTATTTTAGAGAAATATCCACTTTTTCTTTAGAACATTTAAAAGTTTCACTATATATCAAAGAAGCCGTTTAGAAGAGATTTTTGAATCAAAGTGTCCCATAACACTTCGAATCTTTTGAAAGAAATTTTAATTTTAAAATATTCATTTACATATAAATAAATTCTTATTTTTTTTAAAACATGGACATTAATGAGAAATATTTAGAATAATAAATATTTAAAACATTTAAAACAATATTTTAATTAAAGAGTTCCTAACAAAATGAAAGGCTTTTGAATACAAATAATTGAGGAATAAAATTAATAAAAACTTTATAATATCATGAGAATAAATAGATTCATGACATAATATGTCAAAGGACAGTATATACACCATATAAAAGTGAATTGGAAAATAATAACAAAGAAGTATCAATGGAATGTAAATTGAGATGAAATCCCTTATAAAGACCGTATCCTTAGATTAAAGATAAATCAATGACATAATTACGTGTGAGAAATATAAATACACTCAATATTATTGGATATTCAGTGTAAATCAATCATAGTGAATTTACACATATTCTTGTAAAAACAAAACCAATGACTTGGATGTTTAACTCAGTGAATGGAAATTGAGTTAAGATTAATTTTATTATTGTTCACAAAAGGATATAAAAACATAGTTATTTTAAGAAAATAGTTTTTCTAAATATATAAATATTTTAACTAAACATATACATTTCATTATAAATATGTTTTATTTATGTGAAAAAATTATATATAACATTTAAAATTAATTTTTTACTATTAATATTACAATATTTAATTGATAAATATATATATTGTTTAAATAATTATAATACTAATGTGTTGTCTCACAGAAACTCAATCTTGTGTATGACACCAGACAAGTCAGTATTGCGTGCAGTATAAGCTATTGAATTACTTTAAAGATATAACTTACTATGAGATATTGGGGTGTTACATATTGTGATTATAGGTGTAGTGATTAACATCTTCTTCAGATCCTTAAATATTTCCTCACATTATTATAACCAGACATACTTCAACCTTTCCATGTTAACTTAGTTATTGGTGTATACAATCATGATAAATTTCTCAAAAAAAATTGGTAGTACCCATCCAATTTAAGAAAACTATGGATTTCTATAACACTTGAGGGTATAGTCCATTCTTTAATTGACTTTGTCTTTGAAGGGTCTATAAAACTTCCCTCATTTATAATCACATTCCCCAAGAATGTGTCTTTATACATCCAAAATCCACACTTCTCTAACTTAGAATACATTTTATCCTTTCTTAATGTTTCCAACACCATCATTAGATGATTTTTATATTCTTATAAGATCTTGAAGTAAATGAAAAATAATCTGTAAGTACTACCATAAATCTATTAAGGTAGTATCCAAAGACTCTATTAATTAAATCAATGAATATTTCAGGGTCATTAGTAAGTTATAAGGGAATCACTATAAACTCATAGTGTCCGTACCTTGTATGAAAAGTAGTCTTATGAATATATTACTTTTTCACCTTTACCAGATGATATCCAGAATGAAGATCCAAATTTAAGAATCACTAATCTCATAATAGTTGATTGAACAAGTCATCAATCTTTGGTAAGGATACCTATTCTTTACAGTGATCTTATTAAGCTTCCGATAATCTATACATATCAACATTGATCCTTCGTTTTTCTTTACAAAGTTCATTGGATCACCCAAAGCAAATGAACTAGGGTGTATGAACCCTTTGTAAAAATGATCTTGCAGCTACTACTTTAAGTCCTCCAGTTTTATAGGGGAAATCCTATAGGGGAATTTGGATATAGGAGTGGCTCTAGGTATAACCTTTATTGAGAACTCTAACTTAGATCTGGTGGAAGTTCTAGAAACTCTTCGAGAAATTCATTAGTGTGTTACCTAACAATTATAATTTCCATAGGGTTGATGTTTTCCTTAGACTAAAACAATTGGGAAAGGCATTCTTCTCCATAGGGAATCATGACCCACACCATTGAGGTATTTACCAAAGGAGATTTACAATCTTCCTTGAATTTTTATATAAGCATTAGATGGTTCAGAATATAGAAAGATATATTTCTCCCAATATTTAATGTGTGATCTATATAATAAGAGACAATCCATGCCCAGTATAGCATCGAATTACACCATGGGAAGGATCAAAATATTAGCTATAAGAATTTTCCCACATTCACTAACATGATAAGATTCCAACACTTGGGTTGCGATGACATACCACTAGGTGTTTTTACTGATATCTCCACTTCAATGTGTCGAGGTTGTGATTCAATAGTTCTAGAAAAATTGAAGGATATAAATGAATGCATAGATCCAGAATAAAATAAGACCTTTACCATTATTGAGTGAATAAGAAGTGTACCTTGTACGAATTAATTCTTATGTTCTACATTAGATGTAGTGATGGAATAATACTTTGATTACCCTTAAGAACCTGTAGTTTAGTACACTGGCTTGCATAGTGCCCTTTCTCCCTATAGTTGAAGCATTGAACTTTGGGTGGTGCATTAGGAGGTGATTTCATTTCCACCATAATTTTGGATAACTTCTCCATGTCTCTTTGACATTCATGATCTTGTTGGCCTTCTATCCCACACTTTAAGTATTTACTCGTCCTTTTGAGGCAATTCCCATGATGCTTATTCACACATAACATATGTTCATAAATTGTAATATCATAATTGTGAAAACATATAGCATCATTTTGATGAATAATACACCAAATATGTTGATATACATCACATTGAACAATGAATTGGAGGGATATATAATTTTGGGCCTACCCATGACATCATAAATGCTCATAATAATGCCTGGCACATATAAGGACAACAATTGCATTCATGAAAAACCCATGAAAAGGAATGGGTTTCATAAAATATTTCATATATAATACTTCATGAAATAAAATTTAGGATTCAAAAATAAATAATTAAGATATTAAAGTGTCATAACCAATCATTTTATTCTTTGAAAGGAGAAATAACTCAAGATGATTCAAGTTATTTTTTGGAAATTGAAGTCTTTTTTAAAAAGAGTAATAAATGGATTATAAAAATTTTTAGAAGGGTAAAACATGTATATCCTAAAAATAAAATAGAAAGAATATTGAAAGGAAATATTTTTGATATTAGAGGAACATTCATACTAAAAAAAATGTGAAATAGAAGATAACCCAAATTAAGGAATTGGGTTTGAGAATTCCCTTAAATTAAATCCCTCTTTATTTCATCACTTTTATGCCTCCCACATAATAAACTTAGGTTTATTAAAACATTGAAACAGAAGTGAATTATTTAAATTTTTGTTACTATTTATAAATTATAATCATTGGAATATATTTCTTAATTCCCTTTATTGAATTTGAAACGTTTTGATATAATGTTTTCCTTAAAAATTTCCCTCTTTGATTAGATTTCCCTATTTTGTTCATGGTCATTTATAAATTAGTTTAATTAATAAAAGAAGCATAAAATACATATATTTATACTTTTATATATCATTATTAATTTATTTTTACCGGATATAAGGTTGGTGATAAGGAAAGAAGTAGTAAATGTCCTCATTGGTGGTCAACTGACTGTTATCAGAATCCTTGTCCAAAGTAGGAGAAAGAGAGGTATAAAATATAAATACTTCAAAAATATAATTTTTACAGTAGGTTTACATTGTTAATATAATGTTAACATACTACATAATTAATCTTAGGTGATTTTTTTTAAATCAATTTTGGAAAAAGAGAAGAGAGGAGGAAAATGAGAGGAAAGTTAATAAAACTTACTGTTTTCTTACTGTTGATTCTCTTGTTCTAAGTGGAGGGAGAGAGGTTATTTATACTTGAGAAGAAGGGTATTTTCGAGTTAAAATATTCAATAAAGTACTATATCCAAGGAAAACCTTATAATGATGATATTTTTGACATAATGAATCATAAATCAATAAAATATAATGTTTTTTTGTAATTTGAAACCATTTATATTTTTAATTTAATAGTTTATTAAAAAGTAAAGTGGATAATTAAAGAAATTGCTTTTTAAAGGTATACTTTAGACTTTGGAAAATAATTTTTCACTTTAGAAATCATGTTTATTACATTTTAATGACTCATTTGTCAAATTAAATATGTTTTGGTATAACCTCAAGTTAAATAAATGATTAGGTCATTATTAAATCATGAATTATGTAATTAAAGATACTCTAGTTACAGAAGAAAACTGTATTTTTACTATTCACCTAAAAGTTAAAGTAATTCATAAAATTACCAAAAAAATCACCCCGAGAAAAGTTATACATGATGATTTCAGAAATGAAATTAATTTTATCCAAATAATTTTCTAACATAGGTTATAAAATTTTTAATATAAAAATTATGATTTTTTTGAAATACCTTAAAATACAGTCTATTAAAAATATGCTTATATTTTATTCAAGTTTTTAATATTGATATTTATTTTATGGAATTATAATATTTATATTAACTTAAATTAATCTTGATAAATACTGTTCATATTGTATTTCATTATTTTTAGGTTAAATTATTATTCCAATAGTCAAGTTACTATTCCCAATGGCTAGGTTACTATTCCCAATGGTCTGGTTACTATTCCAATGGTCACATTACTATTCCATTGTTCACATTACCTAATACACATACTACTTCATTCCTTCATTTATTATTCACCTTAATATCTTTGAAGGTTATGTATTTCAATTTTCTAAAACATCAATTGGTTTACTAATATTTTGTTTCATTTATACAGTTTTGTTCATGGGAGCGATAATTATAGAGGATTGGAGTATTCCATATTTTTACATTATAGTTTATCTATTTTATATTTTTCCCCTTGTAATTTTTTTTAGTTCTAATAGGTTTAATTTCTGACTAATGTAACATTTTTCATGAATGAAATAAAGTGTTTTTGGTTTCTATATATTTTTTATTTATATAAAATATTATAATATAATATAATACACATTTATTTCAAGAAAACTAATATCATTTATAATCTATGGGTTGTTATAGTGATCCATCTGGATTATCGAAGACATGATACAGGCATATGTGTTTGACTTTAATGGATCGTGGGAGAAACATCTTCCCTTAGTAGAGTTTTCCTATAACAACATTTATTAGGATTTGATCAAGATGGATTTTTTTTGGAATTATATGAGAGGCCTTACAGGTCACCTCTCCATTTTTTATAGGTTGGATAACTTTCCTTGGTTGTAACAAACATCATTTAGGAGATAAAAAATATCATATAATTGATTTGGAAGAGGTTAATGAAATCTCAGAGTCTCTAAAAATCTTATGTTGATCGGTATGTTCATCTATTGGACTTTGAGGTAGGTGATAAGTTTTTTATTAGAGTTTAACTTTAGTGGGTGTATAGATTCTTTGGAATATATGGTAAGTTATAACCATGTCATGTCGACCCGTTTGTGATTGTTGATAGACTCGAGGAGGTCTATTATTATTTGTACTTACCTACTCATTTGACATATATCAAAATGTGTTCCAGGCTTCCTAACTAATGAAGAATCAACCGGACCCATCCCACTTGTTCGAGTGAGAGGGTGTTAAGATGTAACCTAAAACCTTAGTGTTGAAAATTCATATTCAGATAGTGGAATGACAAGATAAGGTACTACATGGAAATAATATCCCATTGGTTTGAGTGAGAATGAAATTTTGTTGGGAAAACCATGAAACCTGGGAGCATGAGGTCTTGATGATGAAGCAATATCCTTATCTCTTATTAGGTCTATGATCACGAGCCTTTATGGGGGCAGAAATATTTTATGGTGGGGATAATTTTGATTCCCTTTAGTTCAAAAGAATGGATAATTTTGATCCTAGTTTATATTTTGATATATTCTTGAGGTTTTTTTGGAAATGGGGGTTGAAAATTTATATTTTTAGAGAAAATAGGGCAAACATGTTGTTTTGACACACATTTAGTAGTAACCATGCATTCACCATGTTGAATGGAACTGTGAATCTCTATTGGAATTTTGCATGGTTTAAGCATGATTTGTCTAATTAGGTGAGTCTCTAGAAAAACCATGTAGATGTATGATATTTTTTCTGGTGGATATCAAATGGATTGAGAATTTTCTTTCAAGCCATTTGAACCCCTCTAGGTAACCATGTATTTGTTTTTAAAAGATAGTACCACTAGACGATTTGCGCATGATTTTTTAAACTGTGTATCCTAACTGTATGACTCAATCCAAACTTGTTAAAATGGAAAATTATCCCAATTCCCTTTGTTTTTTAAACCCTAATTACCTTTTAATTCTTCATTAGCATGAAATATTCCCTACTTTATGCTTTATATGCTCTCCCCTTCATTTCCTAAGTAAACCTAGATCATTCACGGTGGATCCATTTGAGGTAAGATTGGTTTTTCTCTCAATTTCACATCCTTTTATTGATTTACTATCATGAAAACTTTTTTATGTTATAGTGACCCAATACATGGTTTTTATGGATAATTTATTGTGTTTTATTAGATCTATTATTTTGAGGGTCGAATCTCTTCATTTCCCATCATTAGTAAAAAAAGCAATGTTATTTTCTGTCTTCTTGAGGTAGGTGTCTCTATACTATGGTCTAACCCCTAGAATGACTTATCTTTATATGATGATTTCCTTTGGTTTTGAATATTGAAATTGGTTTTATAATTTTGCGGATATAAAATGGGTTTTCATGATGTTTTTTCATTGGAAACTAGATTTTATGAAATTATTGTGATTGAAAAAATTCCTCAAATATGTTTTGAAAGGGAATTTGTTTTTCAAGAATCTGAATGGTTGTGGATTGCTATAGAAAATATTTTACGAAAATATGGACTTGGATTTTAAATGTACTTTCCTTAGAAAATGTTATAGGAAACATGGTTTGTTTTCCTCGAATGTAATGATGATGTAATGACATATTTGAAAAACCTTGGGGTATGGGGGAGAAAATAAACAAAGATAAACCCAAGTGGAGTTATCTATTACTATGGGAGGTTCCCTTGATGTCATAGATACTAGAGTGTATCCTTTTTGAGGGACCAAGGTCACCACACGTTTGTAATTTCATATTCTAGCTAGTGTTCCTTTGTGTGTCTTATAGGTTTGGTTGTGTACAACTATGTGTCATATATTTACCTCTTTGGATGCCTTGAGATTACCTTAAATGCATGCTCTTTCAATATGATTATTTTTACAATTGATCTTGTTATATAAAATAATGATTTAAATCTATTTATTTAATTTTTTATTTCATTGGATATGTGGTATTTAAAATTTTACTATTTTTATAGATAATTAATTATTTTTAAAGAAATGATGTGTTTTTGAAACGAAAACCAAAGGATGATTTAAAAATGGAAAATTATTTATTTTAAATTGTTTTAGAAATATGTTTTGAACAAGAACTAATAGATTCACATGGTTATACATTTTATAGATTCATGGTGATATTATAACTAGATTTTGTTCTCACACCCTACTTTTTTTCCTTTGGGTGTTTTATGCCTTGGTTTTGAAGGATACAGGTAAAGGGAAGGGCATTATTTAGAGGGAGACTCTCCTTGATTGTGTTGCTTTTTGGTGGTATGGGATGGTGGTGATGTGTGGTCACATGGAGATGAACCCATTGGTTATCCGGGTTCTATGTTTTGATGGCCTTCAGTTATTCTTTGAGACCTTATTTTATAAGTGTTGGATGTGACCATGTTGGTTTTATTTTTTAATATATGTTATATCTTGGATATATGTTTGATTATCTATTTTTTTATTTTTAAACATATGTATATGGAGGGTGAATAATTCCCACATTCTATTTTGATGATACCCAATTCTTATTACAACCTCATGGAAATTAGGAATGTGATTTCAGACTTGTAGTAGGCCTATTAAGGAAAAGTTATGGATTTACCCAGGTTGGTCTATTATATGGGTCATGTTCTCATAATATCCTATTTGAATATTACCGAGGGTGTACACCATGAAAAGATGTCTCAATTTCCTATGAGTCTCCACCCCTGATAGCCAATATTATTTATGCCCTATAAAATGATATCATCTAGATATAGATCACATATTTAAGAATAATCTATTAACACTTCTAGGACCTCATAATAGTGGGGAACTATGATGAATTTTCAGTGCGACATACAACCTTAGAACATTATCACATAGATGTAATACAAAATAATCATCATCATGTGATAAGATATAAATTAATATTCATCACATGAAAATTATGGTAATAGAATAGTAGTTGTTTATAGGTCGCCAAATCCAACAACCTTATTTATAATATACTAATACAAATGGATTAAATTACACAGAGAGTGCTAGTATGTGGTTTTCAGTGTTGAAATGTTAATTGATTCCTCTTGGGTTCCTTTACGTGTTGCTAGATGCTAATATTAGACTTTAGAAAAACCTACCTAATGCTATAGAGGAAGAATTATAAAGGGACACATAATTAATTTTTCTTTTGATATTATTTAAACTATTTTTGAATTTAATTATTGGAATAAATTTTATTATCTAGTATGAAGAATAAAATTTATTCAGGAATTATTGATTTCACATATTTAGCCTCTATTTTATGTGATTTGAATATTAAATAAATATTTATTTTCAAGACATAAATGACATAAATACTTATTTATTTATCTAATGAATAATTTTTTTATTATTTGAGGTCGGATAAATTACATGGAGGAAATGCATTATAAGTTATCAGGTCCGAAGGGAATGATATATTAAATATAATTTAAAAAATATTAATTAATTAATTTAAATAAATTATATTTTATTATCTATAAAATATTCACTTATCATGTAAATATTATTAATAATATTCTTTTGATGTGGGGTTCTATTGGAATAATGAGAATAATTAAGGGCCTATGTATAATTATTTATTCACTAACCCAACTCTCTATATAGAGGATTATATCATTTCCTTGGGCTAGATATTGTTGCGTACCACTCATCCCCTTTAGAGATTCTCTAACCCATAGTGAGAATATTCTATAGAACTATCTCAATAACTGAGATCTTATTCCTTCCTACTCCTCCAAATAATAAGAGAACAATAATGAGTCCTTAAAACTTGAAGGATTGTGTAATGATCAAAGGGAGCAACAAAAGATGATCAATACCCCCACACTAGCACTTAAAGTACCATCAACGATGATTTGCGTTCATATGGGTATGTGTGGATCCCTAATAGAGGGATTCTAATTTGGATCCTTTTGATGCAATGAAGGTACAATTGAAGAGAGGTTTATACGATCAACATCTTCAAATAAGGGATTCTCAAGTCTAGGGTAATTCTAAAAATTAAATTAATTATTAATTTAATGTGAAAAAATATTCTCTCTTGGTTATAGTGACCTGAATGGCCCAAAGTTCAATTGTTTTATTGATTTTGGATAAGCCCCCTTTTAAGGATAAAGGGGGGGAAACCAAGAATTCAAAGACATCAAGACATTAACAAAATTTGATAAAAAAGAGGGTTGCAACCCATAAAAAAACTACAAATAAATGCTTCAACCCAACATCAACAACATTAAGGCACAACTCTACCAAAGCATGGCTGCTTAGCAAACTATCTCATGTTAGAATGTATGAGACCGATACCGATGGCTAGGCCATACCCTCTCAGACAACCAAATCTGAAAATTCATGCATGGTGAAGACGACCAGCTCTATCCTCATCTGAATGAAAACCTTGTAGATTATCTGGGTTCCCCAAAAGTCCAAATTCACCTCCAGCAACAATCAACCAGTAGATTACCAGCAGACGTAGCCATTACCAGCAGATCACAACATCACCAAAATCACATCCAGACAAATCCATTACCAATAGATTCACAGCATCACCAAAAGAATATACAAACAAATAGAGACTCATCTTCACAAAATCAAAAACTAAATCAAAACCGGAAACAACTTACAACAACACCAAATGTAAAAACCTTCCCCCTCCAAGCCAGTGGAACAGACCTCGAGAACACTGTATACGCCGGAGCCGACAACAAACCGGGATGAATCCGAGCCAAGATATCTGAGCCATAAATCCTACCAAATCCATCAATGAGCACCCTGGAGCCATCGATGATGAGAAAATTAGTTCTATGACAAGATTTCGAAGCCAAAACTAAGCATAATTCCTCACCGAATCATTGAAATGGACAAAATCTGAGTTGACTGCAGCCTAAGAGGCGCTTTCTCTATTCCTGGAACCTTAATGTTTGTATTTCATTTATAACATGTTTAGATAGTCCAATATATATTACTATCAAATAATACTAGAATCTCACTTTGTCATTGCTCTGAAATGGATTTCTCAAAACTTGAAAAGTGGGTGGAACAAGTAGTAAAATGAGTATTGGTGACTTCCAAAAGTGATCACTAATGGGAATTAATGGAAAAATCATGACATATTTTTGATGTCATGATAATTGGGATCATTAATAGGTATTAGGGAATACCATAAAAAATCACCATATATTTTGAAAAGAAACCTTTTTAACCCAAATTTTGTGTGGATGCTTGCGTGACAATAAATTTAGGAAAATAGATCAATGGAATCTAAACAAAATTAAATAATAAAACATATCAAATAAATAAGAAGACACATAAATCTTGATCAGATCCATTAGGATATAAAAATATGAGTATATTATTCAAAATCTAGATAATAAAATTTGAGTTTGAATCCCAAATGAAAATAGTGATAAACACAATCAACCCATTTCAGTAACACATCCTTCAAAGTAATACTTCAAAGAGGTGGTTGGCATGGTGAGCCAAAGGGGTTAATAGAAGAGGTGAAGTGAAGGGGATACATGTAGAAGAAAATAAAAGAAGTGGTAGTTAGAGTTGAGGTGAGTGGAGGAGAGTCTAGTATATATGGAGGTAGACAACAGGAGGCAACAGACATGCAAGGCATGATAGATGATTAAGGTTGAAGAATAGTGGCACATGGGAAAGGGGTAAATGGATTTAAAAACAAATAAATGTAATATGGTGACCTCTATTGGAAGTCCCCAATACCTACTTTTGAAGACCACTACAGGCGACCATCTGCTTCCTGGATCCATATTTGGTCTATTTTTACCAGTGCGGCCATTCTCTATGTATTATAAGAAATAATGGACTTAGAAACCACAAAGTGGTCACTAAATACCTTTATTAACTGCCAAATTATGGTCACTTTGGTTGTTCCAACGAGACTGTACCCTAGTGGTACAGGCTCCTACTTGGCATCCAAAAAGACCCAGGATCAAATCCGAGCAGGGGCGAATTTCCGGGTACTGTAGTAGGGCACTGTAGCAGTACTGTAGTAGTGGTGGAACTATAGTAGTGGCAGTACTATAGTGGCGGAGGGACTATTGCAGGAACTGTAGCGGCGGCTGTACTGTAGTAGGTACTGTAGCAGCGCGGGTACTGTAGCAATACTATTCACCGAGGGGTCCTTTGGGCCAAAAAATGGGCCTTCAAGCCTTGTATTCAAGCCACTTGGCCTTGGGAATTCAGGCTATATAATGGTTCTCCCTCTACCCAGTCTAAAGATGTATTTTCTTTAAATAATAAATTGAGGCTTCGGCCCCAACCTTTAAAAAAATGGTCACTTTGGTTATTATCTAAATAATCTAGATACCAACATTTGGTGATCCCAAAAAACTCCATACCCAAAATGTGAGGTTTTTGGTGTTGGATGTAGTGGGAAACATTGGGGTGATGCATATAAATCTTACACCTTCCATCCATGGAAGATGTGCGATGTCCAATGAGTGGAGGGGTAAGTTGAGTATGGTCAAGGGGTGGTGGGGTGATATCAGTGCGGAGGGGATACCTGAGGGATATTGGATTAGTATCAAGGGAGTCCAACACTGATCATAGCATGTCAGGGGTGACCAGGGGATATTAGGGTGGTGATATGGGTGGGATGTGGGGGGTGTGGAAAAGAGAAGGTGAAGAAGGGGAAGACAGAGGTAGAGAAAAAGATCATTGTTTTTTTGATTTTAGTGGCTTCCATTTAGAAATCTCTAATTCTCTCTCACTTACTTAGATGAAAAACCCTAAATTTATTATAGCAGTGCTTTAAAATTATTGCGACATACCCCAATTGACAACTTTATTTCCCCTAAAACATAAAAAATACACATATATAGTACAATAAAAAATAAAATTAATATGATTCATATTAAAATCTATATAATACAAATAAAAAATAAAATTCATTATTTTACAACATATTTTTATGTTCAATTATTATTACAACATTTATAATACACCATTCACATAATAATAAAACATTTAGAAGAGTGTATTGATGAATCGATAATCATTAGACATTTAACCAAATAAATAAATGAACCCATAATTGAAACTAGTAATATATAAGTAACAAGAAAAAATATGTACTTAATAACAATTAATAAATTTAAAACTAATTAGGAATGAGAAATACAAAGTAGGTCATTCTGACCACAACACTCGTAAAAATGAAATGCAGTTAATTTCTATATCTCACAAATTAATAAATGTTCATTTTCTTAGATTTAAATGATAAATATAGAATTTTTTTTATCAATTTTGAGTATGAAATGCACAATTTTCACTTCTTTAACTCTTAAAATTAACTTTAATTAATTTTAACCACACCACATATTTTAATTACATGTGGTTCTTTTCTACAGGTCAAAAATATATCAAGGATCATTTATCTAGAGTTTCATGGAAATCCAAGATAACTTTCTCTTTTTAAGATGGTGGTGCATATTTTGAATTTAAATAAAAATTTTAGATTTAAAATATGTAATTTTATTTATTTATAAAACACTGTATGTTGGAAGGAAGTATGGTTCATTATAATAGGCCAAAAATAAATTATCTATTATTTCCATAGAGTTTTAAGAACAATATTTTCTTAGTTTACTAATTGTGTTTTTGAAGTCTTGGAGGTATTGAGAGTGAGGTGGTAAGTGGTATAGAATTAAGGGATAAATATTGGACTCTTAAATACAACTATGACATGGTTTTGTGATCATTATATCATAGTTTCTTTAGCTTTTGAAAGGTCCATGAGAGATTATGCCACCATTGGGGGGGGGGGGTGAATCAATGGAAACCAAAACACCAACTCTCAATATTAATTTTTATCATTATCACTTAGTGAGATTAGATCATGATGGAAATGATGTGATGATGTGAGATAGAGTGAGAAAAAACAAACATGGACATAAGGGTTTTTACATGGTTTTCACAACTTTATTATTGAGTAGTGAATCATTGTTGTGTAGTGGTTGTGATCCCCCATCAACATTACAATTTTCTATCAAATTGATGAGGAATATAGTATTCTAATTATCTTGGACTCTAAATATAAGTTGAATTACTAAAATGAATAAGTCAAATGATCTTCAGTGACCATAGCTCAAGCACCTTAGGAATTTTGATTACATGTTCATCCTTGTTCTTATCCTCAATAGTATTCCAAATCCTGATTGGAATTATCCCTAGAATGGGTGGGAATATCTCTCAAAGTTTCACCTCTTTTCATAACATAGAACTAAAGGTGGGTATCCACATATTTAAATACATAATATTCATTATTGTGGGGCTCCTTGGGCTATGAAATGAACCTCAAACCCAAAAGATATATAAGGAATAATCCCAAAGTTCTCTAAGTATAATTAATTATCTTTGCAGCGGGACCAGTCTATTGAAAAATTATAGGTCCATTATTTCTAGAACCATAAATATATAATACTTATATAGACAAAATCAATGTGGCATGGAAAATTCATTACAACTTAGTCTTCTAACTTCTTCAGATTCTACAGCATGACCTAACCTCCATGTCTCATTGAGTCCATAAACTATATAACCGTAATATCTTTTAGTTATTGCCACACATGATGCTTCATTGTGGGTTTATTTATTAAAAAATATCACCACTTGACTCTTATACTAGTGAAACACCAATTTCCCCCATGATTTCGTTGAATATAAAATATACTCCTTATAAATTCCTTAGATAAAATTTTATAGTGAAATTAATCTAACTGTGGAGTGACTCTTCATATGTAAGTGTAACTCATTTATTATTCATGAGTAACCCATAAACACAGTCCTCATATATAAGAGTAGCTCATTTTTCTATCAACATCATCACACTATGACTAAAAGGCCATAGCATGGTCCCTCTCATGTTAGATAGATTCTTTCTTTTATAAGACTAACTCAAGCATGTGATGACGTCCCATCACCATTCATATCACAATTTCATTATTTTTAGAAAAACATTATTAATTTTAATCTATAATCAACTCTAAAGATTTTTGAACTCATACATGAGCATGTTATTAATGAATACAGTGTTAAAAATACAAAAAATAAGGAATAAATTTCCTAAAGAAACAAGTGACAACACACCTCCAATATATAGGCTATCTAAACACCACACTATATGATAGAATGCGGCTTTTTAGAGTTTTAAAACCCTAAATATAATATTAATTTCATATTGATGATGTCTGAATTGAGATCAAATCATATCCCCTTTTGTTAATTCAATTCAAGAGGGTTATTGAATCACCCAAAGTGCTTTTCAATCCCCAATTTGTATTTTTTGGAAACATGTGAATGACCATATGATCACTTCTCCAAACTCCATATTTTAATACCTCAATCTCACCCTATATTAGGAATAATTCTCTTCTACACCCCTATATGAACACCCACAACCATAGATGATAACCTATAAAAGAAACAAGAGTCCCTCTTCCTTTTCAAGTAGTGACCTTTTTGTATTGTCACCATTTTTCAAAAAATGATAAGTAATTAATTATAAAAAATAACCAATAAAACTTATAGGGATTTTGAGATAGAATGTACTAGAAACAACACTGTCAAGTGTTGGAAGGAATCCTTTTATAGGGGCTTATTTATGATATGTGTGACTTTATCTCTAATTAAAACATATTTAAATGAGACACCACCACACTCCACTGTCTCCTTGATGAATTGGTATGTGATGTTAATATGCTTTGACCTTGAAAGATAGAACAAATTATTTTATAAATTGATTTCACTTTTATTATCACACCCAATCATCAATGGGTATAAAACATTTACCCTTATATCTTCAATCTATGATTTTATCGAATTTATTTTCATTATGGATTATGATTCTGCAACATAGTTGTCTTCCATTAATC
Source organism: Viscum album (assembly GCA_963277665.1). Classification (NCBI taxonomy): domain Eukaryota; kingdom Viridiplantae; phylum Streptophyta; class Magnoliopsida; order Santalales; family Viscaceae; genus Viscum; species Viscum album. The sequence continues at coordinate 573,386,397 of OY728139.1, forward strand.
GAAGAGTGATAAAACTTTTATTCTTGGAGTTCTATGGAACACATATACCTCTGATAAAAAAATTCCTTTAGGAAGTAGAATTTTTATCTTCAAACTTCATACCCAATATACATTGGAATATTTTTGTACCTTAGTGGTCCCATTGAACACCCTAATATAGGGAAGGGGTGAATTTGGGTGTCTTGAAATTTCTTCTTTTCTTTAGAAAAAATCATATTTTGTCTTAAGTTTTAAAAGACACCTTTAATATGTTTTTCAATCACAATGATACTTAAAACACTAAATATCATATACACATGATTTTTACTTGGTTCAGCGGTAAAAAATATATCTAAGGATCACCCTTAAATGATGTGTTTATATTCCAATGACCATTGCTTCACTAGTATATGATTATACGCTTTGTAAAGAGATCACTGATCAGCCAAGGTCCACAAACTCTTCCTCTATTCCAAACACTACTTTTAAGAGGTATAAAAATATATAACTTGAATATAGGTAGATCTCACAATATTTCCAAAAAAAATTCAACTCAAAATAGCAAGGGTGTTCTTTATAATTCTCTATTCTTCTATTCTGGATATTTAATGATATTCACAACAATAAAATTTCTTCTAATCCCTATATTCAATATAATTCAGTCTCACACACTTATATTAATGAAATTTAGATATTCAAGGATATTATGTTCTTTGTGATCATTAATATTTCTCTTTTATATTATGTGTGGGTGCCTCATTTTTTTTCACAACAGATCCTCTATTTTTCTATTACTTCTTGAATTTGAATCTAAAATTAAAATTATAATCTTTAAATAATTTCTAGTAACTTCCACTTTAAAATCCATCCATTGGATCAATTACTAATTGATATCAATTATATAATTATGAATTGTTAGTTTTATGTTGTTCAGATAATTACACAACCATCAAGATAAATCCATAAAATCAATTATAATCGAATTTTACAAATTTCTTTAGTTGCATCACGACATGAACCTCCATGACATGACATATTGGGCTCTCTTACAAATTCTTTCAACTAACAGATAAGTTGTGGAAATTTTTAAGACTTTATGGTGTAAACTCGTTTTTTCTCTTGATAGGCTATAGTGTAAACTTCATTTATAGCGTGGTGATCCTCAAACTTATAGAACCACCAAAACTCACCTTTTCCCCTTTTTTGGTCTGACTTAGTATTCACAATGTGAAACTCTAGTAGATAGTACAACTAGAATAAAAACGAGTCTTCATAATAGACTGTCACTCCTAACATAGTTAGAGTAGACCTATACCTAGTTTGGGCTCAGGTTTTGGTAAAAAAATAACTAAAACATTTAATAATCAGGTATGACCAGACAAACCCTGACCCAACCTGACCCAACCTATTTATTAATTGGGCCTAAAAGAATCTCATTAATTAAATAGGTCTCAAAAAATCCTGTTTATTAATTTATTATTAATATATTATTAAATTAAACAAGTTTTATATATAAGTATCATTAATTTAAAATATTAAAAGCATAATATTTAAAAATAATAATTATAATATAACTTAATCAGGATAAGTGAGTCATGTACTAGGTTGCATATTAAAGCCCATGCTTAACCCTATTATTAATCACGATTTAAGTTTAGGCCCGTATATGTAACACCCCAAGCATCCACGATATGTTTCCCTTTGAATAATGCAAAATCTTGCATTGTACGCAACTTTGAGATTCTAACACACCGCGACCAATCAAACTAGCCTTTATGAATAGTAATACCCACTTTTTGAAATTTTATAAATTTTATTTTTTCAAAATGGACTTCATTTTTGAATTCTGAATATCTAAATTATCTTAGGGTGAATTTTTGGTACTTTTCTGAAAACTTTCAATTTTTGATGAATAGTGAAAAATACTAAATTTTAATTAAAAAAAACTTTTTTAATCGAAATAATTTTTAGTGTTAAATTATACATTTGAAAGGTTTTTAAGTATTATTAGATTATATTTTTATCATTTAATATAATTTAGGTCATTGGATGTAATCTCATGATTGAACTGGACATAAACAAGTGTCAATCTTTTGATAGTTATTATTTCATAAAAACACATTTTTTGTTTTGACAATAGGAATTAATTTTAAATCAATTTCTGACACTTCTGTATTTTGAATTTGGAAAAATTGATTCCATATTTGAAATAAGGAGGTCCAAATTGTGAAAATAGGTAACTTTAATTTTTAGACATTATGAATATTTACTTCAATAAATATTTTATTTACTGTGGTTAAAGGGGTAAATCCAGAAAATAAGGTTAAAAAATAATATTATAATAATATTAAATTACCCTAACACGTTTCCTAACCCAATTGGATGATACATGTCCGACCAAGGGAATACTTGGGTCGATTATGGGACCCTATAGAGCCACTTAGGAGTGATAATGACATTTTATATTAAATAATCTAAAATAAGACAAAAATAACAAAAGCAAATATCTTTTAGTAAAAAATTTTTTATATGGGATTATATAATTGATCTATTTTACTTTAAATATTCATTATAAATCTAAAAATATTTCCTAAATTAGGATATTTTATTTATAATTGTTAGACATAAAATAAATATATTTCTATATGACACAATAATGATGTAGTATTTTCCTTATTAATGAAACAATCAAATAAGTGATATTATAAATATTAAAATAAATATAATTTGAATGTTTTGATGCCATAAAATTTTTTTATAGGTTAATATTACATGTTAGGGTTCATTAAATGATTTTTTTTGAATTAATAATGATGTAATGACTTTAACAAAAACAAAATACCAAATAGTGTCAAAATTGACATAAAAGAGTTTAAAAAAATATTATATTATTAATTGATATAATATTCCTAAAAATCTAAGGTTCAGAAAAAAGAAATAGATAAGAGTATATATATAATAATTAACCACATTGGGTTTTATTGTCTTTCTATAGTAAGTTTATTAACCATATAATATAAAAATACAAAGAGACATGGTAAATGTCAAACAATTTAACTAAGAGTTAAATCTAAAAGATAAGGTTAATATGGTGACCTAAACCCATATAAAACCTATTGGTTGAGTGGTTTATACCCATAAAAACCTTATCCTTTAAATAAGTCATTTTTGAGTCATTAGAAACCGAAACTAATTTTATTATAAAATAATATTTCAAGCTTTTCCTAAAGTGACCCTCACCTCTCTTATAAAAGGGAACTTCCCATTCTATTAATTTCACACCTCCAAATCCATTTGTCTCGGCTAACACCTAACAAAATATCCTAAAAACTTTACTATATTCATCCTAGAGGCCTTACTTTGGTCATAAATCCATCTTAAGGATCCCTTTTGATCAAATCAAAAGGAAGAACCCGAAGAAGAGGTAAATATTTCATCACCTCTTTCAAGTTATTTTCTTCTTCCACTTACTCTTTATTTGTTGTTTCAATTATAAAATAATAACTCTAGTATATTCTATATAATGTGATGTTATTTTAAAAATGGTACAACCATATTCATTATTCTATCCATCATATGAATGACAAAGTCACCATACGTGCGTACGTACGGCTTACCATCTCTATGTCGTGGTGTAGTTTGTTATTCAAACATTTAATTATTTGGATGGGTATAATAATGAGTATAACAGATGTAAATAATAAATATAAAATTTTAAGGATTATGTATATATGATATACCATCCAATTACACACTATTTCACCATCAATATAATGATAATGTTGCTCGTGTGTACGTACGGATTACCGTCTCCAAGAACACGATGAGATTCATTCCCCGTTGTAATCATTCAAGAATAATTTTAATTTTATGATTAAAAATATTGTTTATGAACATAATATCATTATGTATATGAATCGAATACATCCTATACATAACAAAAATGGCTTATGTAACCAATCATATGAAGGAAAACGAATCAGTTAACACTCGAAATGATGATACTACTGAAATATTATTAATAAAGCAATATTAAAGGATCATATATGATATTATATTTTTGTATATAGTTATTTTATAATTTAATAACAATTTTTTAACTATTATATAAGATTTTAACATACCATTTACTAAATAAAAGTACAAGTTAAGGGTTAATTTCACAATCTCTTTATTATCCGAGATTGTTTTTACGTAAGTATCTACTGGGAACTCTGTATCATCCACATCCATGTTTTCTTAAAAATGCATTTCAAAACATTTTTACTATTTACTAGAATATGGGTTAAATTCATTAATACCCTTATTTTACCTTATATGTTTTGAAAGTAATCTTTTCGTCGTTTTCTAAACAAGGTACTTTACAACCTTTTTGAGAAAATCAGGGTAAGAATGTTTTTTTAACATATACGGATGGTGCGTCTATTTTCAACCATTATAACATCATCGAATCTTACCTTACAATATTATAATAATATTTTCATAATAAATGTTTTATTTTATAATTATGCAACTCTTAAATGGTTTGAAAATAGAAAGAGGTATTTCTTTCAAATAGTTTTCATTTCATCTATGTCAACATCTTTGATGGATTTTAAACTTGTTTAAAGTTTATTTATTATGATATAAATATTCTATATTGTATTTAAGGTTTTGTGATATGTTTGACTATGGATGTGTTATTTTTATACCATTCATAGTTTATGGTTAAGGTATTTACATTTCATATGCTAGTTTTAATACGAATGTTTATGTTATGTTTTAACCTTTTCATATGAGGGATGTATTGGAATTATTATGTGATGGGTGGAGCCCTCTATATCTCCTTGGTGCATCGGTAGGTCTCATGATACAATCAGACATAGAATTGGCCGAGGCCTTTCCCAATTTGATATATGGTTTTGGCCGAGGCCTTGACAAAATGTTTCAGAATGTCCAATATTATACATTCCCTCATTATGAAAATAGTAATGATGGTTCAGATGGTTATTTGACTAGTAGAATACCCATGACTATGTTTTATTATGGAATTATTTACTCATCTCATATTCCCACCATAGATTTTTCATGTGTATTATTTGTAAAGGCATGTGTTTTGAATTATTCATCATGACTAATGTTTATGTTATCTTCTACTGTATTGCTTACTCTTACTAAGCATTTGAGCTTACCCCTTTCTTATGTTTCATTTTCCTAGGATATGAAGAAGTTAGTTATGAGTGACTTGCAGGAATAATCTAGGAGGCTTGGATGTTTCTAATGGAATAAATTAGTGTTGTATTTCTTTTAAAGTTGTAATGTTGAACTTATGTATGTATCTTGTTTCCAATAATACCAAACTGACCGGTCTTTCAGGACCTGATTTCTTGTATCATGCCAATGTTATATAATAAAGCACCAAATTTGGGTAACTGGTGTTGGGGTGTTACAGTTGGTATCAGAGTAAGTTTATTACAAACCTTGGAAAAAAGATTAACAAAAACTCTCATTAGAGAACATTACCCAAAGATAGACATTGAGGATTATTATAGAAGAAATTCATATAATTTTTGTACTGAATATATTTTGTAAGTTTTCCAAGAAATAAATCCCTGTCTAGATACGATCTAGTAGCGGTGGATCTCGCAAAGATGTACCTAGGGATAAAACTTGAAAACACCACTTTGAGCTATACTCGAACAGGAACTGGTGCACGACAATGGGCCTTGCTGCACTCTTGGTTATGACACTCCTAGGGGGATATGATTCGGATAATTCTCATTTTCTTTAAAAACCATTATAAAGGATTTATGAGTATATACCTCCTCAAAGAGAACATTTTTATGATTATGGATTATATTCATAAACTGTTCAATTTTTGTTAAGTGTTTTACAAGTTCAGAATTATGTATTGCGGTTTATAAACTAATCTACTGTATGCCATTATTTAGAAATGAAACCTAGTAGAAGGAATGGAAACCGTATCAATGCATGTAATCCATGTATGAATTTACCTCATGCTCAAGATAATTATAGTGGAGCTTGTGATGCAACTAGTGCTAATCAACTTATCACTATACTGGGAAAACTCACACAAGTTATGAATAATAACCTTACCCGTATGGAGCACCCTAATCCACAATGCGGAGGATCAATGTTAGATCACTTCATGAGGAAACAACCACCAACATTAAATGGTTCTACAAATCCATTTGTATCTAAACAATGGATAAGTTCCTTAGAGAAAATATTTCATGCTTTGGGGAGTAGTGAAAGGGAAAAAGTTGTCATGGCAGTTTATCGCCTCACCAGAGATGCAGATCAATGGTGGTCATTAATTCAAAACACAAAGGAGGATGAATAATTATCAAGTATAGAATGGAGGGAGTTTAAAGAGCATTTCTTAGAAAAATAATTTCCTCATGACCATCGAGCAGATATGGAAAGGAAATTTCTGAGTCTGAGACAAAAGGAGGATGAGATAGTTACAAAGTATGAAGCTAACTTTACAAGTTTAGCAAGGCATGATGCAGATTATATACGTAACCCAAGAAGTAAGATTGATCGTTTCTTTGATGGGTTAAAACCATTTCTCCGTTGAGCATTAGTACCACAATCCTTCTCATCGTATTAAGATACTGTCTCATGTGCTATTAAGACAGAAAAGGAATTCTCTAAGTCTTATGACTTCAAATAAAAGAAAGAGAAGAAGAAATATACTGAACACTCTAGGAAAGGAAATAAGGAAACATGGAAGAAGGGAAGAGTTAAATTTCTACCATATGATAATTATGGAAGGAAGGACCCTAGTTCCTGTCTAAAAGTAAGAGGAGTATGCTACAAATGTGGACAGAAAGTCCATCTTTCTAGTGATTGTATGGGGAAGAAAGAAGCGGCCAATGTTCAATGCTACAATTGAAGGGAGATGGGACATTGTGAAAATTAATTTCCTAAGCATTAGGTAAGATTACCTTAGAAAAGACCAAGGAATCAAGGCCAAGATTATGAGATCACTAATACTAAGGTTGAAGATCTGAAAGAAATAGTGGCGGGTAATTTAATGGTTTCCTCAAGTTTAGAAAATTCTTTATTTGATTATGAATCATCGCATTGTTTCATATCTTCCCAGTTTTCTAAGAAAATTAGATATTTCCAATTTGATTTAACAAGGGAGTTGTCGGTCCAAACTCCTAAGGGAAGTATCATTTCAAAAATGTTTTGTGAATCGGTCCCCATTAAGGTATATAAATGATATTTATCTGCTGATCTAATTTTCATACCTGTGATTGAATTTGATATAATACTCAGTATGGATTGGATTTCAAATCATGGTGTGAAAATTTATTATAATAAGAAGGAGGTTACAATTCTCAATGATGATAAGGAGTACCTTATCTTTAGAGAAGAAACATCACCATCTGATTCTTATCTAGATCCACCCTCAGTAGCTCTACTAAATTCAATTATTTGGGAGGAAGAGAATGAAATAATTATGGGTGAGGAAAGTAATGTTCAAATAGAGGATGTACCTATTGTGCAAGAATACATTGACGTGTTTCTAGAGGATTTACCTGGACATCCTCCAGAATGAGAAATTGAGTTTTCTATTGACTTAATTCCTGGTTCAAGACCCATATCAAAGACCCCTTATAGAATGTCCACTGTGGAATTAGTGGAACTAAAGAAAAAACTAGAGGAATTGAGTAATAAGGGATTTATTCACCCTAGTGTTTCTCCATGGGGAGCCCCTATCCTTTTTGTTAATAAGAAAGACAGATATATGAGGTTGTGCATTAAATACATGGAGATCAATGCTATAGCAATAAAGAACAAGTATCCCCTACCTCACATTGATGATTTATTCGACCAACTTCATAGAGCTCAATATTTTTCAAAGATTGACCTTCGATCTGGATATCATCAGTTGTGTGTGAAGAGGGAAGACATTTCGAAAACAGCATTTCGAATCAGGTACGAGCATTACGAGTTTATAGTAATGAATTTTGGATTGACTAATTCACCATATGTATTCATGGATATAGTGAATAGAGTTTTCAAGGAATATCTTGATGAATTTTTAGTGGTATTTATTGATGATATCTTGGTATACTCCAAAATCTATGAAGATCATGAAAATCACTTGCATATTATTCTGAAGACTTTTAGAAGAAATGAATTATATGTGAAGTTTAGCAAGTGTGAATTCTAGCTTCAGGAGATTTATTTTCTTGGACATATTGTCTTTAAGGATAGAATCTCTGTTGATCCTTCAAAGACCAAGGCAATCTAAGAATGTCCAGCACCGATGAGTGTAACTGAGGTATGTAGTTTTATTGGTTTAGAAGGTTATTATCGACGTTTCGTCTAGAATTTTGCCTGGTTGGCTAACCCACTGACCAAGATCACACGTAAAGGGGTTAAATTTGTTTGGACAAAATATCGTGAAGAATTTTTTGAAGAACCGAAGATAATATTAGTTAATGCTCTAATCTTGACTCTACCATTAGGGAATGATGTGTTTGTTATTTATAGTGATGCTTCTAAGAAAGGAAGTGGTTGTGTCATTATGCATAATGATAAAGTTATTGCCTATGAATCATGACAGATAAAAATTCATGATCATAACTATCCCACTCTTGATATTGAGTTATCACCTGTAATCTTTGCTCTGAAGATATGGAGACACTATCTCTATGGTAAAAAATGTGATATTTATACTAATCGCACGAGTTTGAAGTATATTTTTTCATAGAAAGAACTCAACATGAGGCAAATACGATGCCTTTAACTACTAAAGGATTATGATTACACTATACACTAACACCCAAGAAAGGCAAATCAGGTGGCAGATTCTTTGAGCAGAAAGAATCATGGTGTTTTGAACAAGATGAGAGTTGAAAGGGATCCTATTTTCATGGATCTAGAAAAGATGGATATGGGAATTACCATGCAAGGTGAAACATCAATAATTTTTCAAATGGTTGCCAAACCATCTTTACTAGAAAGGATAAAGTGTTCTTAGACTAATGATGTGGAGTTTTGAAGGAATATTAAAGTAGTAAATGATGGGAGATTGAGTGATTCGTATATGAAGATGGAATTTTGAAATTTGGGAAGAGACTTTGGGTTCCTGATATACCTGATCCAAAAATGGAATTTTTGGATGATTCTCATAACTCCAATTTCTATATACACTCTGGGATCACTAAGATGTATTGATATTTGAAGGAACATTTTTGGTGGGATGAGATAAAAAGAGAGATTGCTGATTTTGTGTCAAGATGTATGGTTTTCCAACAAGTGAAGGTTGGAAGACAACATCCTAGAGGAGTCATGAAACATATTCCCATAACTAAGTGTAAATGGTAGATATTATGATAGAATTTGTCATGGGGCTACCAAAGACTCTTAGAAGAAATGATGCAATATTGGTCATTGTTGATTGTCTTACCAAGTCATCACATTTTATTGCTATAAGAGAAGATTTACCATTTGAACATTTAACAAGACTGTATGTTAATGAAGTTGTAAGACTTCATGGAGTACAACTATCAATTGTTTCTGATCGTGATCCCTTTTTTACATCAATATTCTGGAGAAATATTTAGAAATCCCTGGATACTAAACTTCGTTTGAGCACTGCCTACCGCTCTCAAACTGATGGACAATCAGAACGAACTATTCAAACCTTATAAGACATGTTGAGATCTTGATCACTTGACTTTCAAGGTATGTGGGATCAATATTTACCATTGGTAGAATTTTTCTACAATAATAGCTTCCTTTCAAGTATTCATATGGCACCATATGAAGCATTATATGAAAAGAGATGTCGCACACGAACTTGTTGGGATAATGTTAGTGAAAGAAAACTCGTAGGCCCAGAACTTGTTGAGGAAATGATGGAAAAGGTTAAGGTTATCCTAACCCACATCAAAGAATCTCAAAGTAGGCAGAATAGATATTATGATAATCAAATTAAGGATTTGGAATTTCAGGTAGGAGATCATGTTTTCTTGAAGGTATCTCCATGGAAGGGAGTTATACGATTCGGTAATAAGGGTAAATTAATCCCCAGGTATATCGGACCTTTCAAAATTCTATAATGAATTGGGGCTGTATCTTACCATTTGGAAATTCCACCAAGTCTCTCCAAAGTTCAGGATGTGTTCCACGTATCACTATTGAGAAAATACATGCCTGACCCAACGCATGTTCTCACCTATGAGGAAATTGAACTGGAACCTGATTTGTTTTATTTTGAAGAGCCTGTCAAGATTCTTGATACCAGAGAACAGGTGTTTAGAAACCGGACAACTCGTCTTGTAAAAGTTCTATGGAGAAACCATAAGATGGAAGAGGCAACGTGGGAACTAGAGGAACCTATGATTAAGAACCACTTGAATATTTTTGTACGATAGTATTCTAGAAATTTCGAGGAAGAAATTATTTGAAGGAAGGAAGAATGTAACACCCCAAGCTTCCACGATAAGTTTCCCTTTGAATAATGAAAAATCTTGCATTGTATGCAACTTTGAGATTCCAACACACCACGACCAATCAAACTTGCCTATATGAATAGTAATACTCACTTTTTGAAATTTTATAAATTTTATTTTTAAAAAATAGACTTCATTTTTGAATTCAGAATATCGAAATTAGCTAAGGGTGAATTTTTGGTACTTTTCTGAAAACTTTCTATTTTCAACAAATAGTGAAAAATACTAAATTTTAATTAAAAAAAACTTTTTTAATCTAAATAATTTATAGTTTTAAATTATACATTTGAATGGTTTTAAGTATCATTAGATTATATTTTTATCATTTAATATAATTTAGGTCATTGGATGTAATCTCATGATTAAACTGGACATAAACAAGTGTCAATATTTTGATAGTTATTATTTCATAAAAACACCCTTGGAATAAGGAGGTCCAAATTGTGTAAATAGGTAACATTAATTTTTAGATATTACGAATATTTACTTCAATGAATATTTTATTTACCATGGTTAAAGAGGTAAATCTAGTAAATAAGGTTAAAAAATAATATTATAATAATACTAAATGACCCTAACATGCGTCCTAACCCTATTGGATGATACATGTCCAACCAAGGCAATTCTTGGGTCGATTTGTGGACTCCATGGAGCCACTTGGGAGTGACAATGACATTTTATATTAAATAATCTAATGTAAAGACAAAAATAACAAAAGAAAATATCTTTTAGTAAATATTATTTATACAAGGTTATATAATTGATCTATTCTACTATAAATAGTCATTAGAAAGCTAAAAATATTTCCTACATCAGGATATTTTATATATAATTTTTATACATAAAATAAATATATTTATACATGACATAATAATGATGTAGTATTTTCCTTATTAATGAAACAATCAAATAAATGATATTATAAATATTAAAATAAATATAATTTGAATGTTTTGATGCCATACACGAATTTTATAGGTTAATATAAAATGTTAGGGTTGATTAAACGAATTTTTTCAAAGTAAATAGGATTTTATGACTTTAACAAAAACAAAATACCAAATAGTGTCAAAATTGACATAAAAGAGTTTTAAAAACAAATATTATATTATTAATTGAAATAATATTTCTAAAAATCTAAGGTTCGGCCAAAGGACATAGATAAGAATATATATATTAATAATGAACCACATGGGGTTCTCTTGTCTAGTTATAGTATGTTTATTAACAATATAATATGAAAATATAAAGAGATATGGTAAATGTCAAACTATTTAACTAAGAGTTAAATATAAAAGATAAGGTTAATATGGTGACCTAAACCTATCTAAAACCTATTGGTTTAGTGGTTTTAGACCCGTACCAACCTTATCCTTTAAATAATTTATTTTTGAGCCATTATAAACTGTAAATTAATTTATTATAAAATAATATTTCAAGCTTTTCCTAAAGTGACCCTCACCTCTCTTATAAAAGGGAACTTCCCCTTCTCTTAATTTCACACCTCCAAAGCCATTTGTATTGGCCAAAACTTGCCCAAATATCCTCCAAACTTTCCTACCTTCATTCTAGATTCCTTATTTTGGTCATAAATCCAACCAAAGGAGCTCTTTTGATCAAATCAATAGGAATAACCTGAAGTAGAGTTAAATATTTCATCACCTCTTTCAAGTTCTTTTCTTCTTCCACTTCCACTTTCTTTGTCGTTTCCATTATAAAATAATAATGCTAGTATATTCTATATACTTTGATATTATTATAAAAATGGTAAAACCATATTCATTATTCTATCCATCATATGAATGACAAATTCACCATACGTGCGTACGTACGGCTTACCGTCTCCACGTCGCGGTGTAGTTTATTATTCAAACACTTAATTATTTAGATGGGTATAATAATGAGTATAATTGATGTAAATAATAAATATAACATGTTAAATATTCTGTATATATGATATAACGTCCAATTACATATGATTTCACTATCAATATAATGATATTTTCGCTCGTGCGTACGTACGGATTAACGTCTCCACGAACGCGATGAGATTCATTCCCTGTTGTAATCATTCAAGAATAATTTTTATTTTATGATTAAAAATAATGTCTATGAAAATAATATCATTATATATATGAATAAAATACATCCTATCCATAACAAACATGTCTTATGTAACTAATTATATAAATGTAAATGAATCAGTTAATACCCAAAATGATGATACTACTGAAATATTATTAACAATGCAATATTAGCGGATCATATATGATATCATATTCATGTATATAGTTATTTTATAATTTAATAGAAAATTTTTAACTATTATACAGGAGGTTAAAATACCATCGACTAAGGAAAAGTACAAGGTAAGGGTTAATTTCACAATCTCTTTATTATCCAAGGTTGTTTTTACGTAAGTATCTACTAGGACCTATTTATCATCCACATCCATGTTTTATTAAAAATGTATTTCAATTTTTTTTTAATATTTAATAGACTATGGGTTAAATTAATTTATACACTTATTTGACCTTATATGTTTTTAAAGGAATCTTTTTGTCATTTTCCAAACAAGGTAATTTGTGACCTTTTCGACCAAATAAAGGTAAGAATGTTTTTTTAACTTATACTGCGGGTGCGGCTTTTTTCCACCGTTATAACATCATTGAAGATTCCCTTAGAAGATTATAAAAATATTTTCAAAATAAATATTTTCTTTTATAATTATGTGACTCTTAAGTGGTTTGAAAATAGAAATAGACATTTCTTTCAAATAGTTTTTATTTTATCTATGTCAACATCCTTTGATGGATTTTAAACTTGTTTGAAGTCGATGTATTATGATAAAAATCTTCCATATTGTATTGAAGGTTTGTGATATGTTTGACTATGGATGTGTTATTTTTATACCATTCATGGTTTATGGTTAAGGTATTGACATTTCATATGCTAGTTTTAATACGAATATTTATGTTATGTTTCAACCTTTTCATATGAGGGATGTATTAGACTTAGTATTTGATGGGTGGAGCCCGCAATAGTTCCTTGGTGCATTGGTAGGTCTCATGAAACAATTAGACATGGAATTGGCTGAGGCCTTTCCCAATTTGATATATAGTTTTGGCCGAGGCCTTAATCATTTTTAGACGTCTTGGCCGAGGCCTTGAAAAAACATTTTAGAATGTGTGGCATTATACATTCCCTCATTTTGAAAATAGTAATGATGGTTTATGTGGTTATTCGACTAGTAGAATATCCATGACTATGTTTTATTATGACATTATTTACTCAACTCATATTCCTTCCATAAAGTGTTCATGTTTATTATTTGTAAAGGTATGTGTTATGAATTATTCATCATGCCTAATGTTTAAGTTATCTTCTGTTGTATTGCTATCCCTTACTGAGCATTTGAGCTCACCCATTTCTTATGTTTCATTTTCCTAGGATATGAATAAGTTAGTTATGAGTGAATTTCAGGAATAGTCTTGGAGGCTTGGGTGTTTCTAATGGAATAAATTAGTGTTGTATTTTTTTTTCTATTTGTAATGTTGAACTTATGTATGTGTCTTATTTCCAATAATACTAAACTGATCGGTCTTTTGGGACATGATTCCTTGCATCATGCCAATGTTATGTAATAAAGCACCGACTTTGGGTAACTGGGGTCGGGGCATTACAGTTTAATAATCATGAAATAATCATATATATTTTAAAAAACTTAATATATATTTGGTATCATATTTTACATGAAACACTGAGATTAAACATCCTATGAAATATATTTCTTTAAATTTAATCTCTTTAATAGCTTGTGCTACACGCAACCTCTAGTATAAATGAACTTTAATATTGTACGCTGTTATAACCTAGCCGTTTAATTGGAGGGTATAAATATGACTAAATAAATTATGAAAATTATATGTTTTAAAAATTTATCAAATAAATTCAGTGGTTATCTATGGATTAGAAAATAAAATGAGAATCATTTGAAATAAAAATAAATATTTTTTGAAAAAAAACTGTATTTTTCTAAAAGGAAGTTTTCTCGCACTTTGGGCACATAAATTAAAATTAATTTTTAACAATTTTATAAAATTTAATTTTATAAATAGAATTAAAATTTTAATTTATCATATAAAAATTATCTTAAGATGAAATTTTGGGTTCTTTAGAAAATATTGATTTTTTTTGTGAATAGTGAAAAATACTTATTTCTGAAAAAATGTCATTTATTTTCAATAAATTAAGTAATTTAAAAGTAATATTTTATTTTAAATATAATTTAAAGTAACATAAGTATTATTTAGTTATATTTAATCCACTTAATTACTTTTTAATGAAATTTATATTTTATTTTATCATAAGTTTGTTTTGGGTTTGAAAACATGGTTTTTCTATAAATTATTTTAAAGTGAATAATGTTTATCCATTTTAATTAATTGAAAAAACACCTAATTATGAATTAATTAAATTAAATTTATAGATTATATATCTATAAATATTAATTAAAATTTATATATAGATTTTTGCTGGTCTTAGAGTTAATATAAAATCATCTTTTTTCTTGAAAAATATACTTCTTGAAAAATTTATTTTTCGTCGTGTATGTAGGATTTATTTACATTAAATTATGCTATTAATTTGAATTTAATTTGGTAAAATAGATTCTATATTTTTAATCAGAATTATTTATATTATCTAATAATGTTAACTTAATTTTTTTTTCATAATGAATTGTGAAAAAAATAAAAGTCATTTGCCACTATCAAGGTAAAAATAGAATTAATGAGGGGTTAAACTTACAAATAAGGGTTAAAAATTGCATAAAATAAATTTTATGGAAATATTTAGAACTTATATTTTATAATTCTTGATAATGGTCAATTTTTGATCCTTGTTTCTTCTGAAATACACGGATACACCTTTTCTATTTTAAAAAATTATGAGCATTCCACTCACCTCACTTATAAAAGGCCACCCCTCTTCTCTATTATTCACACATTAAAGCCATTTAGATCAAAAAAATACTTGAAACAATACCTTGATTAATTACCTCCCCATGAACTACATCTTATGGTTTGACCATGAATCTATCCTATGAAGAATTTTTGTGCTAACCCAAGGATGTTTTCTGAAGAAGAGGCATCGTGCTTAACTGAGCATTTTTATTTTTTCTCTTCTTCCAAATTCTTCAAATATTCTTCTAAGTTGATGATGTAATGAAACAATTATCACAAATGTAACAATATTTTATTTTTTAATATAAAAACCTAAATCCTTATCCCCTTGTATCAAATTGGAAATGAAACCATCATCCGTGTGTATAGCGGACTACCACCTCAGGAACTGATGTAATTCATTTTTCATCATCATCTCTCATGGATTGTTATAATGATATATTTAATATATATATATATATATGATATTTTTAAAATATTTACACTCTTTTAATTATTATAACACATATATTTTCTTACATTATATTCCATAGGGGAAATAATAACATCGCTAGTATGCACAGAGGACCACCGCCTCACAAAGCGATGTGATTTGTTTTCACTAAATATTTTCATGGAAGGTAATAAGAATAAATTTAATGAATAAATGTGAAATAATTTTTATATTAATGAAATATTTACAATTCTTAAAATATAATATATCGTTTTCTTTCTTACCTTTACACTCATTGAAAAATGATAATGTCGTTCGTGCGTATATGCGAATAACCACCTCCTCGAAGTGATGTGATTATTTTTTTCATCACCACATAAAAAGTTTGATATATATAAGTATATTTAAATAAATAATATGGTATTTTTGATATTATTATAATTCTACAAAGTTAAAATAATACTTAACTTTTTACATAATTATTATTGAAAAATGGGAATTTTACTAATGCGTACATGCGCCCTATCATCTCCATGATTGTAACATAATTCATTTTTCATAAACATATTTCATGGTTGGTTTTAAAAGTATAAATTATGTATAAATATTATAATTATATTATTTTTACTATTATTTATATTATTTAATAATTACCTATTTGACCACGATCAATATACCAAGCTGTTTTTGATAGAAGTGAACCAAACGTCCTCAAAACACGTGACGTGGAATTAACTGATTATGTATTTTAATATGAAATTAAAAATAAATAAGATAAATTAATTGAGTATAAGGTATTAAACATGGAAAAGGTTATTAATAAATTAAATAATTGATATGAATTTGTTATACATGATTTAATGGATATACATGGAAAGTCTGGACTCGAGATGAGATACTTCGTCTCGATTTCCCCTTTATTGAGACATATTTTAATATTATGAAACTAATTTCTTTTATACGGTTTATATAATTTTTTTTACCTATAATATCATGAATAATTTATAAATCATTTTATTTTTATTTTTTAATTTTATTTATTTTATCCAAGGGGATTTGACTTGAAAGTTACTAAGTGGTAAAGAATTTCATAACTCAATTTCTCTTCATTGGGTTATATCACTTATTCATTTTCTTTGATATCATAAGATTTTCCGTGTAATTAATTTTTATTATATTATGTTTTATTTATACTTTTTTATTTGTATTTATATTTTATATACATAATCGATTCATTTATTAATTCCCACTTCAAATTTATGACCATTATAAGTGTTGCTCATCTGAAATTGGATTCTTTAGGACATATGTTTTTTTATACACCTATATTATTTGATGGGGTGAATATACTTCCCCTTTGATATGTTATATCATGAATATACTTATGTTCATGATATTTAATGTTTCATATGATGTTATTATTTCATGGGACTTATGATTAAAGAGTTACCAAAGTGGAAAATGATTTATGTTAGAATCTCCTTTCTTTCAGAATTGTTCATGTTAAAGGTTATTTTAGAGGAAATAATATTATTTTATTTTCTTGAACCACTTATATTTTCTTATCCTCTAGTTATTGATGAAATATTTAAGTAATGGTACCATTTTACACTCTTTGGTGTTTAAAAATATGTAAGAAAATGTTTTAATAAAATCCCACTTTGTTTCTATCTTTAGTCGAACATCATTTTTCTTCCAAATAAATGATTTCTGAAAATGTTTTAAATTTTTTTATAATGTTTTTTTAAATTAATTTTCACCTATAATTGTATTTTTTATTTTTTAAAAAACTTATCCTTCCTATTGTTTTTTGAATGAGGTGCTTTTTTATGTTTACAGAAAATGTGAAAGGAATATTTATTTTAACATACTGAACGTGGGTAGAATTTTTTTTCCATTATGACAACTCAATGTTTTAAAGATTATTTTTTATTTTCTAATTTTTATTTTAAAATAAAATTATTCCTTTAATTTTTTATAAAGTTTTAGATTTTAAGTAATCATTTTCAAAATGGAAAGTGTATTTTCTTCAAGAAATATTCTTAGTGATCTTTAAAAATCATTTTTCTATCTAATATGACATCCTTTGTTATTACCCAATGTGAAAATGTTATTTTTATAAATAATCAATAGTGTTTTAATGGTATTTCTATTCATCAATGTCAACAATACTTGATGTTTCTTTTCTCCAATGAGGGTAATTTGTAATTATACCACCCTCATTCTTTCTTTGGATATATTATAATTTTCTCACAGATATTTTCATAGAACCCAATAATTTTTCATGGGTTTATTGAGTTATGAAAGGAATAATGGTTTATTTATGATTTTTATGATGAAATTTGATATTTCATGTCTTATGATTTTGTTATGTTTCTTGAGAATTATTTATAATGATTGGTAGTTCCGTTATAAACTAAATACATATGGTTCTGTGATAAAAAAGGGCAATTGGTTCCATGGTAAACCAAAGATGTATGGTTCTATAAAAAATAAATAATGAAGGATATATGATAGCCCTCTAAATTAATAAGTATGTAAGTCAGCCGTCTGATTATTCCATTTTCAAGAGTGAATTTAAGAGTGATATGGAAATATGTCCCAAGTTACCTATATGTTTTATTTATGCTTGCTATGGGTTTTTAATGATTGATATCACATGGATCATGATTATTTATTATTATGAAAATTTAATTTTTTAAAGATTTATGTGATGTTTCATTATTGATTATCCAGATATTGATTGGAATGAATTCCCTTATTTTATGATCATGCACTTTGATAATTTCATCATACCCTTATGCTCACCTTACTCTCACTGATGATGTTCAACTGTTAATCATTATGTTTACCCCTTCTGATCATTTGAGCTCACCCTTATTATGTTTCCTTTTCTCCAAGTTATGAAGAATTATGTAAAATTAATTATTTATATAAGAGTTTCATACAGACAATGATGATGAGTTAATGTGAAATAAGAAAATTCAGGTTTAGTGGGAGGAACACTCACTTGAATACATGGGTATTGTTTATGTAAGATTTTGTCCTAATTATGTAAAAATATAAACCTAAAAGGTACTTAGTTATATAATTCTTCAAAAATATCCTCATGATATTTTAATTTTTGGATAGAAAAAATTAGGTCACAATTATTGGTACCAAGTCAGGAATGTAATGATTATGTTTTTAGTATCGGATCTGGGAGAGAGGGTTCAGGGATATTATAAATCAGGCCTAAAACATTAAGCCATATTATGCCTTTTTATCATGTTTAACTTATCAGGACATGCAAGTTTCTTTACCCATTTACATTTATAGGAATGAGCATCATATTTCCAGAACCATTTAAATCTACTAAATTCTCCTTCATGATGAGGATAACCATATCATGATGCACCAAACATTATCTAGTAGAACTAAAATTTTACCAAATATCCTTCATGGTGTTACCATTGAACTCATAACATGAATGAAACTTATAAAGTTCATCCTCATGGTGCAATTCATAGATTGTGATGTGAACTTACATTTTTCTACTACTTCAGCTCCAAATTCTTCAAACACTTTCACAATACTTTCAAACTACTTATAATTAAAATAAAATAAAATATGAGAACCTTTGGTTAGAATATTATTCCCCTTTATATTTTGTTTTCAATATTCAGATATTGATATGTTCCTTTAATCATTCTCCCCATACTACATATAAACATTATCATCATATATCTACCTTTAGTAACTCTCTCCCTTTAATAATAAGATTAATAGGGTTTGGTTACTTTAGATCAAATCATGATCATATACTTCTATAATCTATCACCATTCTAAATATTATTAAAGAGAATTCAATTAATCTCCAAGACTATGAAAGTCAAATCTTGGTGTATGAAATAAGAGAAATAATCAAATACAATAATGATGTTTAATAATAAATTACTTAATCAATCATTTGAAGAACTTTCAAATCTATATGGATCATATCTTATCCTATCTTCCTGCATATAATAAAAGTTCATTTTATAGAAACACTAACAATAACAAAATATAACATTATGTTCAATGGGGCGAGGGTAACTCAAGCCTCCTTAGTTTGAGGATATTGGTTCAACACTGATGTTCAACCTATGTCTCTCAAACACATGATCTGCAAATGGTTTAGTGAAGATATCTTCCACCTAATTTTTAGTTCCAATGAAATACCCTTCAAAAATGTTGTTATCCACCTTCTATTTTATTAAATGATACTTGATCTCAATATGCTTTGAACGAGGGTGATGTACTATATTTTTAGTCAACTTAATAGAACTTTTTTTGTCACACTTAATTATCATGGGCTATTTCACTACTTAACCATTATCTTATTACTTATTTCACATCCATATAAGCTCTGTAAAGGATGTATAAATATAAATATACTCTTCTTCTTGTATACTAAAATAAATATAGTCATGTTTCTTAGTTAGATAACAAAAACAATTTATCCCATTATAGAATGATCCACCACTTGTGGTTTTTTTGATCTACAATGGCAACAACCTAATCTATATCTTAAGAGGAAAATAAATTCAAATATTTTATAGCCTTGTATACCAAACCATAATTATGTTTCCCTTGTATATATATCATAATTATCATCACAACTTGGAGGTTATCTCGCTACAAAAAACTCTAGAACCATTGTGCTAAGTACATATGATAAAATACATCTGACCTGTTTGCAGTGAGATAGAGTAAACTCCTAATGATTCTTTTTTATAAATTTGAATATAATCCATCAAAAGTTTCATGGGTTCCTAGTTTATTTCCAACAACTATTAGATTTGAAACTAGATTACAATCTTCTATTATGAATTTCTTTAGTTATTCCCTTTCATACTTCATTTATTATATGTATTAACTAAATCCATTTTGATTTATTTAAATCCCCCAAAAGTAATTGAATTACCCAATCAATGATATCTAAAATTTAAAACTTATTAATTGAGAAAAAGTATCAATTTAATTATTATTTATTCCTATAAATATGATGTCATCTATATTTACTATCACAATGAACTGACCATATTCTAAACATTTCACAAAGAGGTTGTGATCATTCCCTCTTCTCTTTAACTAATACTTTCTCAAGAAATTATCTAGTCATGTATACCAGGAATGAGGTGCTTTATTTAGGCTATATAAATTCGTTTTCAATATTTACACCATTGATTAAACATATACTATAAAAAATCCAATTAATTTATTAATATATATATATTCATTCAAGGCTCTATTCAAAAATTCCATCTTCACATCCATTTGAAATATTCTAAATTTTCCTTGAATATCTATAGTTAGGAAAATCCAAAAAAAGTCCACTATTTAAACCTATGTTCATGTCTATTCTATATCAATGTATTCAAACTGAGTATATCCCTTGCATACCATCCCTGATTTTTTTTGGATTAATTTTCCATTTTAATCTATATTGTTCTTGAAGAACCACTTTATACCAATCAAATTATGTTTCTTTGGTTTATCTTCAAGATTAAAAGTATAATTTTTATTAATATGATCTAATTTTTAATTCATATATTTCACTCCTGATTCCCTCTTTTCCTCCTCTTCAAATTAAGTGGGTTAAATCTTATATAATAGAAAAATGTGCTCTATTATCTTCATCCTTTGGGTTTTTTAGAGTAGATTTTTCTCTAATGATTTTTCTCAAATCTACTTGAACCATTTTCATTATTTATTGAGTCCTCACCACTTCACTTTATTATTATATAGATTCAATCTTAGAATAATAATTATTATGAAAATTTTGAAATTTTCCCAAATATTTATTTATTTCTTCATCTTCTTCAAATAATTATTTATACCTAGAAATTACATAGTTTTATATATCATTATTCTCAAAAAAATTTATATCAATACTCTCAAAAATATTGTTGAGCTTTTTATTGAAGCAATTATATGCCTTAATCTTTGATGAGTAGGCTTGAAAAATACCTCCATCCTTTGTATAACTATATTTCCTCTGATTTTCTTATTTATTTTAGATAAATCATTGTCTTTTAAATACATTGATATTTTTAAAGAGTTTTTCCTTCCCCAAAAAATTTTATATGGAATCTTCCCTACCCCTGGGCTATGTAATACTCTATTTTGAGTATAGATATCCACCAGAACTACTTAATTCTAGTAGTGGTGTGAGATTACACTATTTATCAACAATTTGTTTTCTATATTTTTGACCATAAAATTTCTTCTATTAAAACTCCATTCCATCTGGGAGTTCTCACAAAATATACTTCATGTTTAATACCATGATTTCAAGGCAATTTTCAACCTTATTGGATGTGTACTTGGTTCTATTATATGTTATCAAAACCTTTATAGTTATTTCAGTTTCATTTTATAATCTTATTTATAACCTTTTCATGAAACATAAAACTTCAATCTTTGATCATATAAACACAAAAAATCCAATTCTATTATAATCATCTATAAACAAGATTGAAAATTTCTCACTACAGGCTCCAACTTGACCCATTTTACTACAAAAATATGTGTGAACCAAATTTAGAAACATTGCTATTATCTTATTATTTGGATGATATAGATTTCAAACCATATTGTATGACATATTAGATTCATAATTTTTACCATTCTCACTTCATGTTAGGAATATACACTACAACTATGAATTTTGAAAATATATCTATACATTTTTGATTAATTTGGCCTAGAATCTAATGAAAAAATATGTTTTATTCATCCATTATTAAAACTCAAGTATTTTATTTACTATCTACTTAATACAAACCACCCTTTTCCTATAAAATTTTATTAGAGAATTCCCTGACTTACCTTTATTAATTCCCTTCTAGATGAATGTGACATCTAAACCAAAGTCAAAAAGATAACTTACACTATATAAATTACGATGAAGTCCAAAAATATAAAGTACATCACTCTTCTTCAATTCATCATCAACAAACTAAATCTTATAAATTACTTTAATCTTAAAAGTTGTATTAATTCTAAAGCACAATGTTCTATAAAATCTTCCCTTAACATTATTTAATAGATTCATATTACCTATCAAATGATATTATCACCCACTATCTAGTACTTAATGATACTATTATTTTATTCTTTCATTGAAATTTGAGTAAAAATTTCTTTTACAATATTCTTCCTTTACTTCTAATAGATTCTTGAATGAGTTGATACCTTTATTGGTCTCTTCTCATTATCTTCACTATAATCCATCCAATCATGTTATATTTTTTAAATAGTATAACCCATATTTTTTAAAATAATTTAATTGGTTTGTTATGCATCAATTTTCCTTTGACTTCTATAAGAATATATACCTCTTACCTTCATAAAATATACTTCTTAATGACCGATGTTTTAGAAATTAAAATAGTAAATGTGAAAGATTTTTTTTATTTGAAGGATGTTTTCCAATTCACCTTCACTGAATTCTAATATATTATCCAATTCTATAACTATAATACTCATCCTAATAAGAAATAATATATCCATGAAAACCATAAAAATAATACTTCATCATGGATAATGTCATATTGTTATCATTTCCCCAAATATATCCTACTTTTGACAACTTCCTTTATTGTTGGTTAGTTCTAGATAGTTAATAATTTTCTCTCTTCAAATACTTCCATATGATATTTATATTTATAGACTGTTCCTTGGATTTTTCATAAACAGAACCAATACCAGTTTTACCCATAAAACTTGGTATTTTAGAACTCAATATTTCTTCAAAAGTGTTTGTACCTTAAAATTCCATTCATTTCAAAAATTCAGTTAAGAATTTCTGAAATCAAAGTTTATTCTTCAACCCATATTTTTTATTATCTAGTTTAATATTATTTCCCAAAGATACAACATCCTCCTAGAGTGTTTTTATTTTATCAACTTTTTTATTAGACCCACATGTTAATATCTTCAATGATCTTGGTATTTTTATTTAATTCTCAATCTATAATTCATAGATTTTTAAGATTTCATATGATTCTTATAACATCCTTCTTCTATCCTTTAAAAATGGTCAACTTTTTCTTTAGGTTCATCAACATAACTCAAATAAACTTTAAAAACCCTCTAATTTTTCTTTTATTCTTTATCTATAAATCAAGCTCCTCGACATCCCCTTCTAATTATACTTTAATATTTACAACTCCCTTTGGTTAATTATTATCTTCTTTAGATACATATTTTTTATTTTTCCACCAATTCCATCCTAAAATATTCTATGTATAAGATAAACTTAGTCTCTATTACTTATACAAGATCATCCTTAACATCATTATCTTCTTTTCTCAAAAATGCTTTTCTATGAAATTTCTTGCAACTTGAGTTTCTACAATTTAAATTACTCCTAGAAACATTTTCGTTTGTTTTGGTAATAATTCATACTTACCCCACTCTTAATCATATCTCTTTGGACACTTAGAACCTATGTGTCCAAAATTTTCATACCAAAAACAAGATAATGGCAGCATTCCCTCAAATATTCCTTTACCTTTTTAAACTTAGTTGAAAAAGAGATAATAAATAACCACAGACATCACCTTAAATTTCTCCCCCCCTAAACTTACCAATATTAACTTCTTTGAATTCTATCTATTTAGATGAATGTTATAAAGATATCACTGATTTCACCAGAATCTCATATGTAACTAGCTTACTGTGTAAGTCATCAAGAGATAACTCTCCAAGATTCATTTCTTCAAGTGATGAAAACTTTGGATTATACATAGGAGATAATATCTATACCTTATTTTTCCTAAAATTAGAATTTTTTATCTCATGACTAAGTCTTCATATAGAACCAACAACTTCAATAAGATAATTAATTAAACCATCCCTTTTTTCACTTGAATTTATATTCAGATTGTGAAATCTGTTTTGTAAAATAAGTAACTTTTCTTATTCCACTTTACTATAAACTTCATATATGTTATAAATATTATCCCATACTCATATTTTTATGATATTTTCAATCACCTTTATATATATTTGGTTAGATAGTGACCCCGATAATACATTTTGAGCCTTAAAATAATCACTCAATAATTTCTTATCATCTTTCATCATTGATATTTTTGTAGGATCACTTAATTATTTCACTGATATAGAATATACATCTATTCCAAGATTTCTCAAATATGATCTCATTATATTATTCCAAAAATTATTTTTTCATCAATAAAATAAGGGAACTACCTTTTCATTCAAACCCCCCTCTATGAATAGATTCAAGAAATAAAATTTAGATTTAATAAAACTTATTATACCATAATGTTCTCACTAAAAACAATAAGAGGGTGAGGGGGTGAATTAGGGTGTATTTAAATTTATTATTTTATTTATAAAAAATTAGATATTTTCTTTTCATTTGAAAAGACACCTTGAATATTTTTCATAAACACAATCTGAAGTAAAACAAGAAAGAGTACACACACAGTCATTTTATGGTTAACAAATAAAATGATTTATCCAAGGGTAACATATCAATTATGTGTTTATATTACAATCAAACACTACTTCACTAGTATGTAATTACAAAATTTTTTAAGAGCTCACTACTCAACCAAGGTCCATAAAATCTTCATCTATTCCACCCACTAATTTCAAGAGGGATACAAGTATATAATCAACACATAGGTCCAACTCAAAATATTTATTATAAAATAATCATCACAAAACTACAAGAGTGTTATACATGAAAATATATTACTATATTATAGATCTTCAAGGATATTTCAAATGAAAAACTTTCTTTTAATCCATATATTCAATGTAATTCATCCTCACACACTTCTCTTCTCAAATCAAGATATTTAATGATACTGAATTATTTCTAATATTAAATATTTATCTCTTCACTCCTATGTGTGATATATAATTTTCTACATAATATATTATTTGTTTTTCTATATCCTAAAGAACATGAATTTTAAATTACAATTCCAATATTTAATTAACTTCTAGTATATTCCACTTCAAAATCCATCGTTAGATCAATTTCAAGTTGATCTCCATCATATATATTTAAACGGGTAGTTATAAGTTGGTCAAATAATTACCCAACCACTAAGGTAAATACACATCATCATTTATATTAAAATTCAATATTTTTCTTTAGTCATGGCGTGGCATGAACCTTCATGGAGTGACATATTGGTTTCTCATGTAACATCATTCAAATTCCATATAGGTTTGGTGTGGCCTAATCGTTTTTAGTATGAAATCTTGTTGCTTTTGATAGGTTCTAGGATGATGAAACTCAGACTTTGAGAAACACCAAATTTCAACTAGTATCCCTTCATGGCACAACCTAGTATTCATGACCTGAGGATTTAGTAAAAAAGCCCCTAGAACATGCTTGAGTCTTCCTTGTAGAGTGACACTTATTACATAGTGTTAGTATTATATTTACAGAACAATTAAATATACTATATTATTCTTTATGGAATTACTAACCATACTATGGCGCACCCAAATTTCTCTAGTAGCTTTGAAATTCTTTCAAATATATTTCCTAGAAATAAATATAAACTCATGGTGTGAATGGATCCTATAAACTTCATCCTTATGGTGTGAAACATGGTTCATTACATGAACTATACTTTTTTGTTACTTCCATAATTTGCACCAAATTCTCCAAAATATATCACTACACTTACAATCGACTTCTTATTAAAAAAAACAGTATTAAAAGATATCGTTGTGATAGATAACAATAATGATTTAATAATTTATTTTTATTATACATGTGTCTATAATAAAGAGTTCCATTGATGTAGTGAAAGATCTATTTTTCAACCATTAGATGGCGCTCTTTTGGGTTACTTTGGAATAATTCACACAGATTAACTAAAAACAAAACAACTAGTATTGATTCTATTAAATAGATTAAACTACAAATGAACCTTCAGATATCCATTTGATCTACACTCCTTCCTTCTTCATATATGAAAAACATAGTCCCATGTTCAATAGTAGTTTAAAATTATATTGATTCCTCTATTAAAAACTTTTTAAGTAACCTTTGAGTATAATTTTATTATTACAAAAAGATATAACATGTGACATTAGCTACTTAGAAACCTAAGAAGAATGTAATTTCACCTAGAATCTACATATCAAAGATTTCCTTCACTTGGGTAGAAAATTACTCAAAAGTTTCATATTTGTTTTTAGTAAAAATAATATGATTAACATAAATAACAAAAATAATCTAGTTTGTGTCATATCCATTGATATAGAGATTTGAATCCACTCAGATTTTCTTGAATTACATGCCCGTTAAGATACTTTCCTACTTTTAATAACACATCAGATGTTCTTTTTTGAGCCCATATGATGACTTCTTCAATTTAAACACTCAAGAACCATCATCATCAAGGATACACACTTCTGGATGTTAAATAAAAACTTTTTCCTCAAGTTCATCATTAAAAAATGATTAATTCAAATCGATTTAGAAATATCTATAATTCCTTTGATTATAAATCATAAGAAATATTTTAATTGTATCATGCATTGTGACATTCTATACTATTT
The DNA here is from genome assembly GCA_963277665.1 of Viscum album. NCBI lineage: Eukaryota > Viridiplantae > Streptophyta > Magnoliopsida > Santalales > Viscaceae > Viscum > Viscum album. Next base: position 573,413,837 of record OY728139.1, read on the forward strand.
CACCTTTTTCATTGAACTTATTCTGAAACACCGACTTCATCCTCATCAATTTTTTATAGGATGTGACCCCAATTCATAAGTTTCATTCTTCCCAATTTATTTTATATCTTATTCTCTATATGAAACCCACTGATTATGTTGCAAGGATTCATCAACAGTCTTTGGTTCAACCTACGAATACAAGTTTCTATGATTGGAAATTCTCAAGATTCTTCAGGTTTGTATCCCCTTACTTTTGTTTGAAAGAATATGTTTTTTTGTAATATATTTTCTAAGTATTTGGAACTTTGAAATACATTGTTATAATTTTTCATCAATACTGGAAATTTTAAGATCATCCTAAGAGTAATGAAAATGTGCTCAATTTTTTATAATGATCTATTACTATTTAGAATCTCCAACTTCTTCAAAATCATCATCAACATGCAATGATTCTTATGAATTATTTTTATTTCCCAACAAAACGAAATCAAATTTACTAATAATATTTCTTATATTATTATTGTAACATTAATAAATTCTCCCTCAAAGTATGTACCTAATAAATATTCTTTCTTAATCTAGATCAATAAACATTACCAATTGTTTTCATTTAATCTTGATATAACAAGTGATACTGAGCACCTTAAAAAATATTCAAGCATATATTATTCTTAAACCACAACACATATGGTGTATTAGCTGAATTAGATTAGAGTAGTAACTTATTCAAAATATATATACATATCCACAACTGTGGCTAATCTAAAATAATTTTGAAGTTCCTTGCTTTGAGAACATTATTCTTCATATATATAATAAACTTTTATTCTTCTAATAAGTGATTTGATTTTGTTGAATCTTTTATATAGAACTATATTCATGTAACATTCCATGCTTCTCAAGATATCCCTCAAACTATTCATTATGAAATTTGAATTCATTTTTGGATTGAAATATTTTAATGAAATACCCTATTTCATTCTCACAACATCATTCTTGATAATCTTAACCATATTCTTCTTCCATAATGACCAAGTTTTTTATGAAAAATAAAGTTCTCCTATTTTGTTATCATGAAACATGAATTTTGATTATTTGAAATCTAGAATAAGTTATTATCTTTTCATTGAACTATCACCATAACTATTAAATCCTTAATACTCTTTATGGTACATCTATACTTAAAAAATATTTCCTAATTACCATTATTACAAAGTTTAGAAACACTAAAGAGATTTTGAAACAAACTATTGAAAAAGAGAACATCACTAAATTTTTTCTTACCAATATTGGTGTATAAAATGTCTTATAGGCTGAATGACCATAAAAAGTTTAATACACCTCATTTAAACCATTAGATATATTTGAAGATATTTTTTTCCATCACATACGATGAGGAACAATTTTAAAGTATCCATGGATTCTATCCTTTTTTATGCCTTATAAGCTTACTAAATCACTATTTAAATTTCTTAATTATTCCTTACCTTGATATATTTGGAATTTTATATCCAATTTATCTATTAGAGTAGCATGTTAAGATATTTATTGGTGGTGTGTCTTAGTTGATCACACCTCCTAGAAGTCTCCTTTAGAGAATCAAAGGAATTTTTCAATTTTACTATTTCCTTTAAATATTGTCTTAGCTGGTCTCTAGGGGATTTCTTTTTACTCCCCCTTGATATATTAACTCTATTAGATTAAATAAGTGATAAATTATTCCAGCACACATATTATTTGTTCCCTTATAAATTATATATTTAACATATTTCTTCAAATCAAAATCTCCTTGGGTATAAAATAGGTTATTTAAAAACTACTCATTAGGTTTCTAACCGATTTGATATATTTGTATACTTATCAATATTCCCATTATTACTAGTATCTTAATTTACCATAGATTTTTCCATAGAATTTTCTTCAACATTCTTCTTTCTCCACACCTATTTTCTTTTAGGGATTTTAGTATCTTCACTGATTTTTGCAATGGGTATTTTTTCCACCATTTAAAAAAGTGGGGATATTATTCTTTCACTTATATTTACTCCCACTACTAGAATTTAAAGATATAGTTTTCAAAATAAATTTTATTGGGACCTTAGCATAGTAACCGCGCTACTTATTCTCATTAGAAACTTTATAAACTATTAAATAACTTTCACCAATCTCGTTAAATAAATTTTTGAACTCTACAAATTTGGATTTTATTAAAGATTTTTTATCTTATTAAATACTTTCCTAAATAGAATTCACTTCCTTGTTCTTAGTAAGAATATTTGTAGTCATAATCTTCATAATTTTGTCTCTTACTTCAAGAATTTCGTTTGTATCTCCCATATTTAATTTAAACTCAATTTACATCTCTGAAATATATTTAGAATTTTACCCATCAAGTGATTTTATTAATGAATCATTTTCCATCTTCAATGATTTTTTATCTTTCGAGTCTCCTATTTTATTTCAAGAATACCATGATCTCTACTCTAATTTGAAACTCGTTTGGTATCTCATTATTGTTACATTCATATTTTCTACTCCCTAGTTATTTTTTTCCTCTTTATGAATCATTGGGTTGTTTTTTTTACATAAAGGGTGTTTTACATTTATTATCTGAGTCATATTTCCCTCTTTCATTTCCCCATAAAAAGATGTGGCATAATGTTTTGTGAAAATACTTTTCTTTTTTGCTTTATTGAACATTCCTTTTCCTTTGATGAATCTTCCTTTATTGTAATTATTATTCATATTAATCTTTATTTATGTTATTTTAGGTTTATCAAACTACTCTTATTATTCTTGCATCTCAGGGCAACCTATTGAAAAAATGCCAATATTTCCACAATCAAAACATTTAAATTAGAGTTTGCCTATTTTTTTCACCTTAAACTCACTTCATAACTTTTTAAAATACAAAGATGAATTCTTAAAAATATATGACATCATCATCAACCTTGATTTATTACTCATGATAATTTTTTTGACTCAATGTGATTCGAGCCATTTAGAAAATCAATTCCAATCTCCTTCATAATTTTTAATTTTCTTTGTAAGGATAGACCATTACCATTTCAAAATAAATCAATATGTTATTGAGTTTGTTGATGGTACACTCATCTAAGTATTGATCTTCAAGGGTATAAATATTTGAATGAAATTTATCTAGTAGGATCCATATTAGATTCTTTATGATGATATAATCTTTAATAATTTCACCATAACTTCAAATTGAGATTACAATATTACTTACCATGATGAAGAAATTTTTTACAAAATCATCTTTTACCATTATAATATCTTCAAACTAAGACCAAATGGTTTTTAATATAAATTATTTCAATTAATTATCTCTTTTATGGATATCAAAAAGTTTTTTATATATTTTATTTTTCGTCTTCATTCAAAAAAAGTCATGTAAACTCATTCTCTGAGAGTAAAAATAGTAATGTATTGTGTTCTCTACCTTTATCGTGAACATTATACTTGTTATATAATGTGTTGTCTGTACAAAATTCAAAAAATTAACACTGTTCTCAGTGATAGTAAGAACTTCTAGGGCGAGTGATAAAAGATATAGAACCATCCTCTCTCTCCACAATTGGAATCCTTTTCCATAAATATGGGAACTAGATTATTTTTTATAATATTAATAGACTAAATGGATCTCATAAATGAAATATATAATAAATTAAAATAAAACCCAGATCCTTGTTAAAGTACCTGTAACTGCTTCTCAAGAACACTATGATACCAATTAAAAGGCCTAAAAGAGAATATTTCTTTATTAAGGGGTAAATTAGTGGAACCAAACACCAATTAAAATTCTTATTAATGTTATTGGATCATATTGGAGATTATGTAATAAATTTACATAGAGAGATAAAGAAAAATTATATACATAAGGATTTTTACAAGGTTCCCACACCCTTATTATATGGTAGCTTATCTTTGGTGTGAAACAGCTGTGATCCTACTATGCACGTTCCAATTTATTATCAAAGTAATAAGGAATAAAGTAAGAGGATTTTATTGAAATAAAATTATGACATGAACTATGAGAACTAATAAGTCGAATGATCTTTTCTTCCCACACATTAAGTGCCTCTAAAATTTACTTTATGTGTTTACCCTTGTTCTTCTCCGTAATGGATTTCCAAATCCATCTTCAAATACTCCTTAGAATGGGTGAACATATCTCTCATAATTTCACCTTTTTTCATCACATATAACTCCATGTGGGTCACTTATTATTTAAATACGTAACCTTCATTTTGGCATGGTTCCTCCAGTTGTGGTGTGACACTTAGATTCAAAAGATATATCAGAAAAATTCACAAATATCTCAAAGTATCTTTGAATTTATTTGTGTAATACTAGTGGATTGTTTTGTGATAGTTATATTATTTAAAGTAACATAAAACCACTATAGTTTTATGTCTAATCTCATTCCATCATGGTACATGAACTAGAGTGCGGTGTTCTCACTTTTTTAGATTCCATGACATGAACTGACCTCCATGGATCAGTGACTCCATAAAACCTAAAACCATCATATATTTGAGTTCTTTCCACATAATATATTGTGGATTAGATTAATTAATTTTGGTAAAATACCATTTAACTCATAAATAAGTCAAAAACAAATTTCTCATAGATTAGTCCTCACAACACTATTGACTCCTTATAAATTCATGAGATGAATTTTAATGGTGTAACTAATCCAAATATAGTGTGACGCTTCATACGTCAGAGTAACTCCTTTATCACTTAAGAGTGTTCCAACAACAAAATACCCCTAAAAAATAGTAGACCATTCTTTCATCATCTTCAACATGATGTGATTAAAAGTCTATGATGTAGTCTTTCTCAAATTAGATAAAATCATTCCTCTATAATAGTAACTAAATAATGATTCAGGATAATCAACATTCACACCATGGCTTCATCATCCTGAAAAAATTTATTCCTTTTCATATACACTCAACCTAAATGATATTCCAACTCATCCGTGATCATTTTTATGATGAATAAAACATGAAAATCTCCTAAAATTATGAATGAATTTCATATATAAATAATCCATAGAATACATCCAATACAAAATTTATCAAAAAATATTACTATAGGATAGAGTATTATTTGTGAGTGTAATCTAAACCCAATTGTATGATAAATTCCATATTATACATGTATCAATTGAAATCAACCCCACCATCCTTTTGTTAATTCACTTTATATGGGTTATTTAATCTTTCAAAATGGATTTTTAGTTCCTTATATTGGTAGATATAGTTTTAGCTGAGTATCAGTTTTTCCATAGAAAAGGATTTTGAAATTGATCTTTCTATTTTGGATCAGACCATGTTGTAGTTCAAGATTATAAAATAATGATTCCTATTCTGGATTTCATGGTTTGAATTTACTTTTAGTGGAATCCCAATCCACTATAGGGAGAAGAAAATGCCCATTTTTTATTGTGTTGAAAAAACAATGTGTTTTAGGGAACACCATGATATCATTTATCTTTAGTTTGAAGAAAGAATCAAAGGAACCCACTATGGTCTATGGTGGATATACTATGGTCTTGTTTATAGGTGTTTTTAATGAAATAAATGACTAGTGAGATTTAAAGGAGCATTGTTTTTAATAAAATGGTTTTCAAATATGAGTTAAATGAACTAAACCATGACATGGTTTAGTCTATTATTCTCAAACCTTGACTAGATTAAATGGTAAAACCATTCAAATATCCAACCAATGGGATTTCCCATCCAATCTAGGGTATTTGTTTATTTTTTTCCTTTGGTCTAGTTTCGAGTTCCTTAATCTAGTGTGAAACTGGTTAGGTCGGCTGGTTTCGACTGATTTTTACATTATTTTTAATTATTTTTATGTTTTTAATATAAAATAATAAAATTATATTAAAAATTATTAAATTGATAGACTGGTTCAACTTTTCTACTTAAACGATCAGATCTATTTAACCTCAAAATACTCCATTTGACGGTTCAATCACTAATATATTTATAAAGTCATTGGTATTGTCTCACCACACCATGGTTTTTTCCCACAAGTTTTGATTTCAAATTCAAAGTGTCTCATACTTTTGGTTTCTTTTTATTTTTTAAAAATTTGGATATCTTGAAGGATCAGTTTTTATGTATTTGGACACCATGGAATTATATTGAGTCCTTATCTTCATGTGATAAGGTTCTTATGATCTAAGTTACTCCTCTAGTCCCTTTATTTTACTCTTTATTATTTATTCCCTCTCAAGAGTCCATGACATAGGTGGTATTTGGTTTTAAATAAGAATTGATGAAGTAATGACTAATTATTAATGTGTTATAGTAATTTTGGGAGATTCCTTGTGAGTTTTTTATAATTTTATCATCATTTATTATTCTATTATCAAAGTTGTGTTGGTTGAGATTTTTTTTGGTAGGTGATTTGAATTCCCTATATTTTATTTATGTGTTAATGTATACTAGCCATGATTCTATTTTAATTGGGTAAGGATTTTATATTGACCTAATAATGTTAATGACTTAGTTTAAATGAAGTAGAATAGGGGAAATGAATCAAATATGTTTTACATGAATTCATCATTATTTTTATGAAATTGTTGATTTTTTGTTATGTTAACAAACTACTATGATTTAAAGATATTACTACTGATTATGAGAGATCATATATTAAATTTGTTAAAAAATTAATTATGTTTATAAAATAAAAGATATGGAAATATATAATTGGTTTATCAATATTTTTGTTTTTAATAAAAAGTGGCGAGTTAATATAGAATATATGAATAAATTAGTTTTTGTTTTTTGGTAGAATTGTATTATTATATTTTTATATTAATAGTGGTATATTTTTTATGCTTTTGTTTTTTTTGGTGGAGGAGGATTGATATGGATTATTAGTGGGTTATTTATGTGATAGTGTGGTGAGGCTGATGTGGTTAGTGTTTCATAGCTTTTTGGGATGTAAAGGAAATGAGATAATCACAGAAAATATTTTTAAAACTAAATAAATTAATCAAATAAGTGGAATATGAATGGGGTATATTGTAATAAGTGAATTGATGAATATAATGAATTAATATGGTAAAATTAATCCATGATTATTGAATTATAAAAATTATGAAAAGTGTAAGTGCTCATATATAATGTGAATTCTTAGAATTAATATGGAAAATTAAGGAATGTGGTTAAAACATGAATTAATGTGGAATTGGAAATGAAATATGAAATGATAAGAAGTTTTTTGTTTGTGTTATGGATCAACTGTTGGATTGTTGTGTTTAAAGGTGGTAGAAGTTGGTGCTATGTGGTGATGACATTGTGATATTGGGTAGTGGTTATAGAAGTAATTTGATAGGAAGTAGACTGTAGGCTAGGTTTTTTTATATCTATATCCTGTTATTATTTTCTTATTTTTTACACAACATTACATAAGTCAGGTAACGTTACCGATGTAAATATGTGGTTTCAGTTTCTAGTCATACCTCCAACATCTAGGATATAATTAATATAGATGACTGACCAACCACATCCACTTGATCTACATTTTAGATGTAGTGTGGTAGTGATGTGTTTATGTGGTAATAGTTTTGTTATGTGTAATTATTGTTAATATATGACTGTGACATATTTATGTAATGGAAATGTGGTATTAGAATTTTTTTTATGGTATGTGGTTGTCATTACATAGTTGTGGATATGATGTGGTATGAGGTTGTGTCATGCGAATATGGAAGGGATAAGAGTGAAAAGATGTTTTCTATTGGGATTTAAGGGTGACTAGATCAATGGGTAGTGTATTTGGGGTACCTTATTGATATATTTTCACGATTTCTATAGTAATTTACTTTTTTTAATTTTTTTGAGAAATCCTTGGTGATATTGGGATAATGGTTGATTTAGGATAGGCAATGAGTTAGTTTCATAGTATACTTACTGAGGATTTAGTATAATTATTTCATATTGGAATGGGAATTTCTAAGGAGGAAACTACTTAGTATACATGTATTCTAACCTTTACTTCTATATACTATTTTTTTATAGATTTTCATTGTGGAGTTGGTTATCGGGAAATACATTACTAGCACATGATGTGGTGATTGTTTGGAGTTAGATTTTATACCTTAGGAGATATTTTTTGGCACTATATTTATGATCCAATATTTAATTAAATGCATTATATTGGGATTATGGTTTTTGATTTATTTTATAGAGTTTGCATTGATTGGTGTCTTTTTTTCATTCCTTGGATTCATGTGGGTAATTCTTCCTATATGTATGTTTTATTCCCACGGCGCTAGTCACTAACTTTTTGTTTATTAGAGGCGATCATCAAGGGTCACTTCTATCTTAACTAATAGCCCAATAGGTGTTCTAATGGGGATGTATGGGTCTTAATAGAGTGGTATTATAACTCTTGGTTTATATTTAGGATGTATTTTTTAGTTAATTGGCTGTGAATAATTTCATTAGATTGGTAAGTAAAAAATATCATTTGATCCTAGCATGTAATATTGGAAAGGGAGACTAAGTGGGACATATATAATCCACTGTGATATAATATAAAGATATTAATCTAATTAAATATACTAAAGTTATATTATGCTATTATTGGGATAGATAATTAGCTCTGGTATATGCATAATATTGTTTTCACATGTGTTTGAATGGAGAAAGTATCTGGGAAATTAAAATGAATCAAATTAAATGTATATAAATTAATCCCATATACTAGCCTTTGGGTTTTCATTTAAATTTGTTGATATGGATGGTGGGAAAACACTTCATGTGGTTTAGGATGGTTAGGTACAATAAGATATTCTAACAAATCGTAGGTGGGTTGATTCTATGAGGGATGATTCTTAGGGGAAGGAATTATGTGAGTTTTAATGTTAGAGTTTTCTAAAGTATATGGAACTAGTCTTTGATAAAGTTATTGAGAGGTGAAGAAGGATATTGAGATTTTGTTTAGTATTATCTGTATGCAGGATGAGAATTTATACTATGTTTGTAGTTATCTTATTGTGTGGTGTGACTGTATAATGGTGGACCTTCTGTCTTGATGATGATGAAGTTTTAAAAGTTATATTGGAATTATTTAGGAGTTGGTCCCATACTGAGTTCTTATCTTCAGAACTAAAGGTGGTGTGATGGTTATATTTCCTCATCCTCTAGAAATAGATCTTGAGTGCGAGAGATCAAATATTACAGTTTATGAATTTTGTCCACTATGCTCTCAATCTTCATCTAGATAATGAATCAAGGGTGTGACATATTTAGAAGGGTTTTAAACCAAATATCATACATCAGGTAACCCCTTTCAGGATTATGAAATATATAAAGGTGCTAAAAATGGTTGAGTTGAATGTAAAGATATTGGTGTGGATGGGTTTATCTTGAGAAGGGATCTATCACAACCTCTCTATTAGTAGAGTTATGTAAATTATTACTCACTTTTCTAGTTATTTGAGGTTTTTTTAGTAAGGAGTTAGACTCGACATTATTTTTACCATTTATGAAGGGCCGTTTGTTCTTAGGATTCAAACAGTAGATTTTTCATTATTTTATGTTTTCTATAGTGGGAGTAAATATAGAAAATTTTAGTGTCTGACCTTTATTTGTGGTCAATGTGGAGCATACGTTCTATTACAGTAATAACTTCATCTTAGGACTTCCTAGGAATAATAGAATCCTACTAATTTTGTACCATATAGGGGATATATAATATGTATGGGACAACCCCAATATATTCCCCATCCTTAAGGACATTGAAAAGAGCATAGATGGGGTGGTGGATTCCCTTATGGCCGAGGAGTTAGAGGAGTGGGCCAAAAACAATTTTGTGCTATAGAATTTCTTGCACCAAGTATACTATATTTCTTTCAAGGTACCATTCATCTATATTTTAACATAGCTTTTGATTTTATTTATTTGAGATATTTACACTCTTTTGTTCACTTACCTCAGTCTGAGTGTTGTACTTAAGGTGGACAAAATTCCCATGCCTTTAGTGTTAACTACACTAGTTGAAGGTTAGTTGATTTTGTTAGAGGTGTGTTAAGGGTATAATTTTATTATTGTTACACATGAATCAACAATATAGTTTTTCTTATTATATATATAATGATATGATTTTATTCTTGACACAGACTGGTTGTATTCGGTGTAGGTAGTTATTAGTTAATATCAATACAGAGTTATTTTCTTTGATGTTGAAGGAGAGTGTGTGATGTTCATTGGTGAGTAGGATTATTGGATGAATTTTTTATTTTTGGAATATCTTTCATCACAATTATATGTGTTTATTTTTAGTTTAATGGATGTTTAGGATAAACATTTTTCAATGATTGGGGAAGAGTTTCTAAATTTTTTACCTAAAGAGGTTATGAGGCTACATCCTTGACATGATATAGAATTATAACCTAATGCACCTATGATTTCTATACCATGTTATATGACAGTTTCTTTAGATTCTTTAGTGTTTTAAGTTTAGGTTTATGGGCTATTATATAAAGGTTTCATCTTGACTAGTGTATCTACTAGGGGTGATTCTGTGTTATTTATAAAATGGTGGAATGTAGTTTGTAGCAATGAAACAATTTTCATTAGCTAAACTAGGTGATTGTGAAGAATATCTATACCATCATGATTATTTATGTATTGTTTGATTATTTTAAGGAATCTATCCATTTATCAAAGAATGATTTTCGGCCTTGGTATCATTAAATGAGGATAAATATGGAAGGTGTCCCAAAGATTACTTTGAGGTGTCACTATGGACATTTTAATTCATCATGATGCCATTAAAATTCACCAATGGTAAAAAATATTTTATTTTTATTGATTAATTCAATGTTTTGTGAGTTATTAGATAAGTTTTTAGCTGTATTCATTAATGATTTTTTGGTGCATTCATGATCGTAGTGGGATCAAGCTGAGCATTTTAGGGTAGTTTTTAGATATCCTAAGATGATATTAGCTTTATGGAATGATCTATATATGAATTTCCTAAAAATTTAAGGTTTTATTCCTTGGTAATTTCATCTCTCTCTAGGTAGTTGAAGTCTATCCTCGGAATTTTGAGGCAGTTATTTCTTAGATGAAACCAAATAAAGTCGTAGAGGTGTATAGTTTTATTGGCCTCATAGGCTATATATGAGGTTTGTGTCCAATTTATCATGGATCATGACACCTTTTAAATATTTTAACAAAAAAAAATGAGTATTTATATAGAAAATCATATAAAGGAGAGTCCAATAAATGATCATATCTATTGTTTTCTAGAGGAATGAGTTATTTTCAAGGTCTTTTTTAACCTATCTCATCTTATTCTGGGATGTGTGTTAATTCATGTGTGAGTGATGATAACTTATAGGTCTTAGTAGTTACATCCTCATGAGTCAAATTTGTCCTCATTTGATCTTGAATTTATGGTGGTAGTGTTTTTCTAAATATTTTGAAATATTATCTCATTAAAGAGAACATTGTGATCTTTACATATCACAAAATCCTATGATTTATCTCCTCTTAGTAGGATTTGAATTTGAATAAATGGATATATGTGATTTTATTATAGTATTATGACTTCAAGACTCATTATACTATTGATAAAAGGGACATAGTAGCTAATGTGCTGAGTAGGGAATCATCAAGAGATGTTTTACAATTTTCTGGATGTGATTGAAGGATGATGGAGGAGCTTGTAGCTTTGTATCTAGATATGATGGAAGTCAGTAGTGAAGTTTTTGCTATATAATATGATACTAAATTATTGTTTATTCCACCGGGTGGAGGATTATTATTTAGGGGATACTAAGGTGGAGGTGTGGAGAGATATTTTCATACGTGGAGATGCTTTTGAGGGATGGTCAGAGGGAAATGATCATCTGGTTTTGATTTGAGGGAATCAATTAATTATGTTAATGATGCATGAGGTTGTTTTTATTTAGTTATATAACCCACCTCTAATAGTGAATCTTAGTGTTTCTAAGGTGTATAATTCCTTGATATAATAGTTGTAGTGTTACGTGATGAAGAGGTTGGTGATAGAGTTCATTTATCAATGTTTTGTTTGCAAGTGAGCGAAACCTGAGCATAGAGTTACAGATGGTTTAGGGAAACCACTATATTTCCATCATTGTAAATAAGAGGATATATTGATATATTTACTTATTATTTTTCCTTTAGACTTTTTGGTAGGTAATTATATTTGGGTTTTATAGATTGATTGATGAATTCATCTCATTTCTTGGAGATTAGAGAGTCAGGTGTGATAGATGCTTTAACGATGCTTCATGTGGATGAAGTGGCTATCCCCATGGGGTTATAAGGGTTATAATATATGGTTAAGAACATTTTTTTGAATTTAATTTTAGTAAAATTTAGAGTATTCTTTTCGATCTCAATTATGATTTTTACCACATTAAATCAAATACCACTATTCCATGTCATAAACTTAATGTGGTCTACTATTCCATTTTGTGCACTCATATGGAATGATATATGTTATCATCTATAATTTTCTCATATGTTTATTATCATATTTATTTCTTCTTATTGACGCATCATATAATGATGTGTAGATAAAATATCTACTCTTAAAGGAGTTTAACTATTAATTAATTAATGAAGTGGAAGATAAATGGTTTGTATATTTCATAATGTATAAATCATTAGAATTATAGTAGGATCCTTTATTCAATGAAGAATACCTATAAAATAGATATCCATGGACCTAATTTGTGGTATAAGAGTTCATTATTTATCGGTTAATACTCTATTTATATTTCTCTTCTCTCAATTTTTTTTGAGGAGGAGGTGTTAGAACCCCATTATAGAGAATAGATCCTACCAAAATGTTTTGTGATTCTAGTGGCTTAAATATATTATCAGATGTGGGAACACATTGGTTTCTATTGAGGGAACCAAATTAAACTCATTACCATGAAATGTTAATATCATGGGTAGAAAGGTTTTTTTATTTAATGTATTTCTAATTTTATCTAATTGATTCCAATCTTAGTTGATCTTGTCATGAATGTTTTGTCTTCTTTCACTGATTATTGGTATAAATACATCCCATGAAACCCATAAATGTTAATAGAGATAATTCTAAATATGTATCACTAAAAAGAAAATTGATATTGAAAATTATTATTTTTTGTTTTTCAAAATTCACGTTAATGGATATTTCATTACATTATAGGTTTAAATGCTTTTCCTCAAAAAAATATGGTCATCTAACCACCAAATTATATCATTCCATTTTTCATAGGGAAAATGGTGTGAAATAAGGGAAAATCATATGGTTCTTCTCACTATAAAATAGAGTGTCATTTTTGGCAACACCATGACATTGTTAATTGACCTCTATATTGTGGACATAGCCACCATGAGGACCAACCATGTCATGGTGGTTATACTCAGTATTTGGTATTGAACCCATAATGTCTTATGGTAAAATATTATTTTGTTGTTCAATGAGTGTCCTTCAAAGTCCAAAATGGGTTGGACATTTGATCATTCTATTATGAAAAGTAGTGATCTTCAAAAGAACTAATAAAATTATTTTACCTCAAAAACCACATTGAATTCATGTGAATTTAAATATTAACAAAAGTGTTTTTGATTGTTATGATTGACTAAAGTTGAGATAAATTATGTTAAATAATTAAAATTTTCATTTATTTTTGAAATACCTATTTAAATATTTATTTATATAATTTTTTATAAGATGATAATGTTGTATAATTTACTTTAAATTTTTTAAAATACTTCTTATAAATTTCCATGACATGCATATAAGTGTTAAATACTAGGAATGAAAACATAAGATTTATTTTTATTCTACTTTGACTTTGGTTTCTTATGCGGTTATGATTTTAATTTAGAGGTTGACTATAATTAATATATATTAGGTGATAAAATGATGGTGTAATTGAAGTTAATATTGAGTATAGAACCATGGGTTGAAGGGATATATGACAAAATACTCATTTTCCTTGAGGATTATGACTTTTCAAGAAAAGTGGGGGTTGGATTCCTATCACTCCATGATTAAACTTATGGGGTTATTTATTTGATATGATTATAATACTTTAGTGTAACTCATGAATAATATTATTTTATATATGTGTTGATATATTTATCCTCAAAGTTGGGTTAATAACAGAATATATGAGTTTTGTAAAGAGTTACACATAAATATGGTTTGAGTATATTAATTTGGTGGAAGGAATATGGATTCTAAAAACTAAATCACTAGAAGCATGAATAAATATAGATATTATATGAGATGTAAAGATTTATTTATATGTAATGGTTATTAGTGATATAAATATAATTCATATTAAAATAGTGAGACTAAGAAAACCATGTACATACAAAGTGTTAGATTCCTTTAAAGAAAAAACATATAAGGACCTTAATCATCAAACTGGGTATGGCATACCAAATTTGCTTTTCCATGAATTATCTAGTGTAAATAATGATTTATTTGAGGGACCCTAATAGGATTAAGTGCCTATATTAAATTGAAATCATTGTGTTACAATTATATGGGAGACCCTAATAGGATTATATTCCTAGAAAAATAGAGTAGAGATACTGTATATGATGAATTTTTCAAGGTTTTATCCTCTAAATTATCTAATAATCATTTGAGTTATGATTGGAATAATGGATCATATAGATATTTAAATGTTTAGAGAAACAAAAAAGCAACACAATATTCAGTGAAATATAGATTTGGTCCCACTAAATGTAAAGATTCATGAATTGATTGTTTTAGCGAGAGTACTTTCATTAAAATTCCTTGATAAAAAGATATAAAACATGATTCTCATCCATAGATATGTATTTGTTATTGATTAAGGCACACATTAAAATTATATTTTTGATTTATCTTATAGGCATGACCTATAATATAAATCTATATTGGTATCTATGGTTGAGAAGTGTTCTCAAAGAGAAACATTACAATAATATGGATATTAGTGTTATAAAAATCAATTTATCTAATTTTGACTCATGGGTATTGAATACTAGGTGTGCATCCCACATATATGTTAATAAATACAAACTAAGAAATAAGAGAAAACTAATAAAGGGTGACATAGATTAAGGTGTTGAAAATGGGGAAAGAATTTCACATTAGAGGGTGGAACTTTTGGTATAAGTCCACTAAGTGGATTATTTCATAAATTAGAATATCGTTATTATATTCTGGCCATAAATAGAAATTTTATTTCTATATATTGATTTGTCAAGAAGGGATTTTAGTTCATTATTAAGAACAATAGTTACTATATATATATAAATGAAATGTTTTATGTCATTATGAATATGGTGAATAATTTACATATTATGGATTTGGAAAATCCTATCTATAACATTCTAGATAAGAAGGTCAAGGTTTATACTAACACCAATTATCTTTGGTATTATCGCATTGGACATATACATGAAAAATTCATCCAAAGGATCTATATATATGGACTATTAGTCTCATTCAATTATGAATCATTTGATAATTTATAATCTTATTTATTAGCAAACTGACTGAGATTCCCCAAACCCACATCTTCATATATAGTGTAATACATTCACACTTTTACAAATGATGATAAATTCAAATAACTTAAATAATTCAAAGTTCGGTGTATTTTTGTACCAGTTACATATTAAATAATCAAAAAACAATATTTAATAATATAATTCATCAAATACCACATATAAATAGATCAAAATGTATCTAACACCTATGATCACAAGGGTAAATAGAAAAACATAAGAAAATAGTGATAATAAACTCTTAGTAAGGGGTAAAATATTATAAATGAGACACATATGAGTTATTAATAAATTATAAATAGGCTAGATACATAATTATGTGAGAAATGGAATTATTAATAGAATAAGATCATGAAATCAAAATAAGTAATCACGATTCATGATAGCATAATCATAGACCATGGAATAAAATCCATAAAAGGTTAATCTTAAAAACATAACATATACCATGGTGTAAGGAAATTAAATTATAATATAATAAGTCTGAACTATGGTTATAGAAAATAGGTCTGTTTAATATAAAAAATACTATAAAATTATAAGTATTTTTCAAGGATCAATGATAAGATTTCATTAAACAATGTGCTAGAATTAGATTCCCTGAACCTGTACACCCAGATCTGGTGACAAAAACATAATACTTTCATACTGATTTTAACAATAATAGAAGATACCTAATTTAACCATCCATAATTATAATATCACTAACCAACATTGAGTCACTTAGACACCCAAGACCTTTTAGGTTTTGAGTTTTAGACAAATAAAAAAACCTTTAACTAACAAAACTCATATGTTTATCATCCAATAAATTTTTTTCCTAATACACAATGAATTTATTATTCCATAATAAATTTTTAAAATTTCCAATAAAATTCACTATATTTGATAGCTTTTTATACATATCATACATAATTTCATTATTCATAACCCAGGGAAATGGAAATATAAAAAGGGTGAGCTCAGATTCTCAATCAAGGTAAACTTATTGATGAGTCATAAAGGGTTAGATCATAACCATGTGAGATAACATGTTCTTAAGAGAAATATATAATTTAAAATAATCAGTGAAATATAAGTGATAACTATAAGTAATGATAGATCATCATAGACCATGTCATGAGATCATAAGATCATGAAAGGACAACCATGGAAGCATAAAACATATTCTATGGCATGGAATCAAAACATTAGAGTGTGATATAAATGTAAGAATAAAAAATCATAAAACTATGAATAATGATAAAAAAATCACGTCCATTTACAAAGTTGTGAACAAATATAAACAAAAATCTTGTCCAAATATAATGTTTTTAGGAAATATAAAAAACAATCGACACAAAAAATTTGTGAAAAGATCTAATAAATAACCATGTTAACACACAATTTTTTGACCTCATGAAACATAAAACCATAAACAATACATTTTAGGGATATATAGGATTACACCCATAACATAATGATAAAATATACTTATGTATTGGATAATAACATAAGTGAATTAATTATTCCTTTATAACTTAATTAAAATGTGCAAAAGAAATGAGTTTAATAAAAATTCCTCAAAATATCCTCAAAATCCATCCACATAAAGACAGTGGATTGTATCATAATAGTATATCCACTATGAAGTGTAAAGACCCTACCCCAGTTTCCCAGAGTCGATGCCTTAATGCATTACATTGGAATGATTACAGGAGAGAACCATCGAGAAGGAACAAATTGTTTAGTATATTTTGAAAACCAGATACATACATAAGTTCAACATTACAACTTGAAATGAAAAACAACATAAAATTTCCATTGGGAAGATCCACCACTCTAATATTATCATTACAAGTCAATAATAATATAACTCTTCATGTCTTGAGAAAAATGAAATATTATAAGGGGTAAGCTTATATTCCCAATAGGTGTTAACCATACAGTAGAAGATATCACAAACATAAATATTAAGCATGATGAATAATTGAAAACATGTTTATTTTAAAAAATAATAAACTTGAACCTAATATGGTTGGAATATGAGCTGAGAAAATATTTCCATAATAAAACATAATCATGGGTATTCTACTAGTTGAATAACCACATGAACTATGAATTTATATCTTCATAACGAGGTAAATGAAAATTCCAGACTTTCAGAAACAAACTATCAGGGCCTCAACCAAGAGATATAAAAATGTTTAAGGAATTATCCAAATCCATATCTAAAAATTGGTAAGGCCTTGGACAAGTATATATCTATTTGTCTCACAAGACATACCAATGCATTGGCGGGATATAGTGGTCCCCACAAATCAATTACTAATTCCAATGCATTTCTCATATGAAAGGGGTGAACATAATCAATATATACATTCATATTGAAACTAACATATGAAATTTAAATAACTTTTCCCAATCATTTAACATAAACTCTAACCATTCAGAGTAACATGGTGAATGGTATCAAGATAACACATCCATAGTGAAACTAATCAGAAACCCTTCAAAAACATATTATAGATGATATCATAAGAGATAAATCTCAATGAATTATAATATTAAACAAGGGTGGTTATCTTAGATGAAGATACTTTTAAGCGATACCATTAACAAATTCTTGAGGAAATAATCCTTAAACATTCCATAGTGTCTCATAGAACCTTGAAACATTAAAATCATAATCCCATAGAATATAATTAGAATAAGTAGACTCTTTATATGATATACCAATGGGAATTACATACACCACATGCATGGAATAATTGGTTAAGAAGGCATATCCTTTACAAAAGTTAATGTGAGACAAGAAAAATTCTTTTTTTACTTTAGAAAGAAGAGTTATTTTAGAAAATCATTTGTATTTTCCACGAAATAATATTTTAAACATTTATATATTAGATAATAAAATGTAAGGAAGTTGGAATTATATTTGAGGTATAAATTATGTCCCGCTAAAGTGAAATCATGTAAAAAGAGTTCTTAAGAATATTTAGAAATAAAACATTTCAGAGCATTTTATTGAAAATATTAAAGATAATTTTAAAGTGGAAAGGAATGTTTGTTTTATTAAAACCCTAAATGAAAAAAGATCATTTTTTATTATAAAATTATTTATTTTATAAAAATAATAGTGGCTTAAAATAGATTCTGGAGTGCACTTGAAAACAGGTAAGAATTCAAGAAGTTCCCTTGGATTGGGTCTGTTTATCATGATGAAATTTTGAATAATCCTTTTAAAACATGTAAATAACTGTAAAATAAAGAAGGATTATTATTGTTACAAATATATATAAAATTAAAATAGAATTTATGAGGAGTAAATTAGAATAACTAAGAATTTCATTGAGATGAGTAGAGAGTAAGAGAAACCTGAATGAAAATTGAGGTTCCGGTAGAAAATAGTTACAAATTTATAACTAATTGAATTGTATGAAAAAAATTAATAATCATCAAATGATACATTTAATATCATGAAAATAAATATATTCATTATATGATACATAAATGGTAAGTATACATACACCATACACAAGTAATAATAGTAAATAAATAATATCTCACAAAAATGGAAGTGAGATGAAGAAACCCTTATATTAAGTCTGATGGTGTACTCCACTTGATCTTAATGACCAAAATAATAAAATTGAGTTTTATTATTTAATAATTAAATGATCTAATATTCATTTAAATTATTTAATATAATCCTATTAAGTTCATTCATGGAATTTTTGATGGGTTAATAGGTTCAATTTCATTGTTTAGGTCTATTTGTTTCATGATTGGTATACTTATATGCATGAATGAAGAATCTTGTAAAATGAGGATGGTTGTCAAGAATTGAAGTTATATGTCATTATTTAAAATAAATAAGGTTAAATTATTGTAAATTTCATTTTTTTACTTGTAGTGAAGATGAATCATTATATAAATTATTTAATGGTAACTGTTTGGGTTAATTGGCGGTTTTTGAACACAACAAAATCATTTTGATTTATAAATAAAAACCATGTGTAAAAAGAGATTACAGAACAATATATGAGACATAATAGATATATTATAATCTGCTTCAACCATAATAATGCTTTCATGACCATAATTGAATATGGTAATAGAAATTGGAAACCCATCTTCCTTGAATGTAGTAAATTAGCACATCTTAGATGATGTTTTTTTGCTACTAGCATAAAATAAGGGTAAAGGAGAGATGATAGTAACTTATTCCATAATCATAAAAAAATTACATTAAATTTAAGGTAATATAGTTTTCATTACATTTTTATGAGGAGAGGTGAGGATAGAAAAGAAAACAAAGGAACTTGAAAAAATGTAAAATCATTGAAAAGAGGAATTTACCTCTTAAATTAATCTTCCTTGAGAGCCTCTTTTGGGTATAGGTTATAGTCTTTTGAGGATACCAAGTGATAATAGAATTGGAGGAGGATGTTGGGAGGATATTTGTGTATAATTTAGACAAGGAACAAGGAAAGAGAGGAGTGAAGAGAATAGAGAGTGAGGGATGTTTTTATAGTGGTGGAGAGGAGTGTTTTTTGATTATCTTATTCATTATTTTATTATTTTTCTCAAGAAAAGAAATATAATTAATTATAATGACCAAGAATAGTAATGAATGCAATTTAATTTTAACCAAGTGTTCTTACATCTTCCATGATTCTAGTAATAGCTAATTAAACTAATAATGTATATATACGGTAAATTACCGTATTTCACTATTCCCTAAAATTTCAAATATTTCAAAAAAAACCCAAAAATTAAACATATAAATTTTTTAATGTATAGAATAAAATAAATGGACTCCATCTTATCAATATAATCTTCTAAATATGATAAATTTAGTTTTTAATTAAAATCATTATTTACTCAAAAAATATAGTTTTAAAACCAAAACTGATTTTATAATACCTTGAAAAATTAACCAAGGTCTTATTAAATTATTCTAAAATCATAGGATAACAAAAAATTTATTTAAGAACACATTTTATGAAAATGAATTAATTTATTAATTTAAAATTGTCATTAAATATTAATCACTTACAAAAATACAAATACTTAATTAATAATTTATAAAATATTATACTTCATTTATAAGGTGCCTAAATTTTATTTATAAAATCATGGGTGATGTTTCTATTAATAAGTGTACATTAATATTCATAAGGGTCAAGTTACTATTCATAAGGTTACATTACTATTCATGAGGGTAAGTTACTATCCACCAAAATTTAAGTTCATTCTATCATACTCAAAATATCACACTGAACGTAACCATATATGTCATTTTTTCAAAATTCAAATCACAAAAGTGGAAAAATTATTTTTATTGGCTAGGTTATAGAAAAATGTTGTTTTGTAGAGACTTAGTGATTTATTCATTCAATATTAAATTTATTTGAAAAATCTTGGGGTGTTACATTCTTCTCTCGTTTCAAAAATTTCATCCTCAAAATTTGAATTTGATCTTTAAAAGTTAATGGTTGATACTTGAAAATTACCTTATATGAAACCCACATTAGGAATATGGTTAAAATATCCTTTTAATAATAGGGAAAGGGAAATGAATCAGTTATTAAAAAACTATTCATTATAATTGGACAATATGGTCACAGAAGAATAATCAAACCATCGTGTTTTGATGGAAACTAATAGAGAACATAATCAGATGAAAGATCATTACCATAAAACCATAAACTATAGTTATGAAAAATTTTATTGATATTATGAAAAAATATGATAATAGGAAATTTTTTTTATTTAAGACTCTTTTCCAAGATTTGATGAATTATTCCACACTGTTAGAGTATAAATACATGTCTTCATTTCATAAACACAATCTTACCCTTTGTTTGTGCCTTGAACTATCTATACTTCATCTCTTGGAACAAGTTTCATCATGTGGTGAAATTAAACTCTAAAACCTCATAAAATGATCTATATAAAGAATTTCATATATGATTTAACTTTTTAAAAGACCATGATCCAATAATTTATAATAATTCCCATATCCATCCCTGCTAGGTCAATGAACATGGGGTCCTTGGCAATTCTCATTTTATTTAGAACTCCACGATCTTTCCCACTCAATGTATCCGCTTATTTATTTTCCTTTAACCAATATAAAGTTTGCCTAAATTTTCTCATTATAAGAATGTGAATATCTTCCTCATATGTCCTTTTGAAATTTTGTAATAACTCAGATTTCCATAAAACCTTATTGGAAACATGAATTCATCCTTACACATGCTATTGGATATATTACTTATATAAAAAAATGTTGCAAAATATATCAATGATAGCATAGAACACTTGTAGACAAGTTAATAACCAGTTTTAAGGTAGTTAGTACTTATCCAAATCAATCATTTCTTCATAATTATCTTAATCATAAAGAATATATTTTGGGTTGTCTTTTCTTCAACCATATACTTTCCCAAGATATTAACTTTCTTCTGAGTCACTTATTCTTGGTACAATTCCTCATACCACCTAAAATACTTAATAAAATAGTACTATAGTACAATCATCATATATTCCATAATTCTTATCACCAGTAATTTCTGAAAAAATATTCAAATGACATGATTCTTAAAGAGGCATATTAATCATTCCACTTAATCTGCAGTAGTATCATGACTTGATCATTATCCAAGGAAATATTTCTTTTACGCTTGGGACATTGATTCATATAGTGTCCCATCTTCTTAAAATTGAAGCATTGTATATTGGAAACATTTTTCTTTCCCTTAAAATCATGAAATTGGTGTCCTTTTTCTCCAAACATATAAAAAACTCCCATCCCCTTCAATCATTTACCAGGGTGATTCTCTCCATTGTTGACACATGATACTATTTCTATAAATGATGGGGATATTTGGGAGACTATTTTACTTTGAAACAATAGCTTAAGACCATAATAGATATGAACCTTCTTAATCTTTGAATCATGTGAATTGGTGAAGTTATCATTCCTTATGCTTGGCGCCATTTATAATGAATTCCATATACTATATCAGCTCATAAAATTATGAACTATATATAAATATTAACATAGTATATCACAAAACATAAATTTATACAATATAAATCCTAGTACCATACACTCTGGTTACTTTAGGGACGTAAATACTTCATAATGGCTTGTAACGAAAATGTGAATTATCATAAGCATATCCCCCAAGTGTGTTAAACTAGGTGCACATTAAGGCCCGTTTTCATGTACTATGATACCCCATGCTAAGCCTGAAACTCCATATCAGAGTTTTCACTCCTAGGTACTTCAGTTCTAGAACCATGTACACTTGTAATATCTAGACAGGGATATATTTTCTAGAAATATATACATAATATATTCCTTAACAAATTTCTAGGATATTATTATTTACTTATCCTCAAATACTATCTTAGAGTTTTTTTCTCTAATATATGTTTTCTAAAAACAATTTCCATATTTTCTTCTAAACTTCCTCTGATACCAACTGTAAAGACCCGACCCCAGTTGCCCGTAGATGATGCCTTAATACATTACATTGGCATGATTACAAAAAAGTCGTATCCTGAAGAAACGAATTGTTTAATAGATTAGAAAAATCTGATACGTACATAAGTTCAACATTACAACATGAAATAAAATATAATATAAAAGTTCCTTTGGGAACATCTATCCCTGTTAGTTAATCATAATATACCTCTTCATGTCCTGGAAAAAATGAAACATAAGAAGGGGTGAGCTCAGATGTTCAGTAGGGGTAAACGATATAGCAGAAGATATTATAAACATAAACATTAGGTATGGTGAATAATTAAAAACACATTCCTTTTAAAAAATAATAAACTTGAACATAATATGGAAGGAATATGAAATGATTAAATATATCCATAATAAAACATAATCATAGGTATTCTAATAGTTGTATAACCATATGAAATACAAGTTTCTAGCTTTATAATGAGGTAAATGAATATACTAGACATTCTGAAACATACCGTCAAGGACTCTTACAAGAAATATACAATTGATTAAGGCCTCAACCAAAACCATATCTAAAAATAGGAAATGCCTCATCCAAGTTAACATCTATTTGTCTCATGAGACCTGCTGATGCATCGAGGGACTATAGAGGGCCACACCCATTACTTACTAAGTCCAATTAATTCCTCATATGAAAGGGGTGCACATAATAAACATATACATTCATATTGAAACTAACATATGAAATGTAAATAACTTTCCCCAATCATTTAACATAAACACTAACCATTCAGAGTAATATGGTGAATGGTATCAAGATAGAACATCCACAGTCATACTAATCAGAAACCTTTAAACATAATATTGTATATGATATCATAAGAGATAAATCTCAATGAATTAAAAGATTAAACAAGGTATGTTTTCTTAGATGAAGATACTTTTAAATGAGACCATTGAAAAATTCCCAAGGAAATAATCCTTAAACATTACAAATTGTCCCACAAAACCTTGAAACATTCAAATCACAATCCCTTAGAATATCATGAGAATATGGAGACTCCTGATATTATATACCAAAGGTAATTAAATACACTAAATTCATTGAATAAGTGTTGAAAAAGGCATATACTTTATAAAATTTAACGTGTGATGAGAAAAATCCTTTTTTTACTTTAGAAAGAAGAGTTATTTTGGAAAATCATTTGTAATTTCCATGAAATTAGATTGTAAACATTTGTATACTAGAAAATAAAAGGGAAGGCCATTGAAATTATCTTTGAGTCATAAATGATGTCTGGATAAAGTGAAATCATGTAAAAAGAGTTCTTAAGAATCTTTTGAAACAAAACATTTCGGAGCATATTAAGGAAAATAATAAAGAGAATTTTAAAGTGGAAAGGCAAGGAATGTTTGCTTTTTTAAAACCATAAATGAACCAATATAAGTTTTCATGATAAAATTAGAGATTTTATAAAAAATTTCTGTCTTAAAATAGATTCTGGAGTACACTTTAAAATGGGTAAGAATTCGAGAAGTTCCATTGAATTGGGTTTGTTTATCGGGATGAAATTTTGAATAATCCTTTTAAGAAATGTAACTATCCATAAAATAAAGAAGAATTATGATTGTTAAAAAAAATATAATATTCAAATATAATTTATAAGTATTACATGAGAATAAATAAAATTTCATTGAAGTGAGTAGAGAATAAAAGCAACCCAAATGAAAATAGTGGTTCAGGTATAAAATACTTACAACTTTGTAACCAATTGAATTGTATGACCCAAAATTTACAATAACAAAATGATAAAATGAATATAATGAAAATAAATATATTCATGATATGATACATCAATGGGATGTATACATACACCATACACAAGAAATAGCAGCGAATACGAAATATCTCACAAAAATGGAAGTGAGATGAAGAAACCCTAACCTTATGTTAGAAGGTGTTCACCAATTGATCTTAATGACCTGAATAATCAAATTTAGGTTCATCAATTAATAATTAAATAAAATCCTCTTAATTTATTTTCTGGGTCTGTTTGTTTCACGATCGGTATACTTATATACATGAACAAAGAATCATGTAAAATGAGGATGGTTGTCTAGAAATGATGTTATATGTTATTAGTGAACATACATAATGTTACATGATTGTAAATTTAATTTGGTTACTTGAAGTAAATCTGTATCATTATATAAATTATTTAATGATAACTATTTGGTTTAATTGGTAGTTTTTGAACACAACAAACTAATTTTGCATTATAAATCAAAACCATGTGTACAAAAAGATTCCAAAACCATATATGATACATAATATATAAATTATATTCTTTTTCAACTATAATAATGGTTTCATGACAAGAATTTAAGATGGTAACAGAAATTGAAAACCTATCATCTTTGAATGTGGTAAATTAGCACATCTCAGATGCTGTTTTTTACTACTATCATAAAAGAGGGGTAAAGGAGAAATCATAGTAACTTATTCCATAATAATAACAAAATTATAGTACATGTAAGATATTGGAGTTTTCATAACATTTTTATGAGGAGAGGCAATTATAGAAAAGAAAAAAAAGTAACTTGAAAAGAAAGTAAAAAAATTGAAAAGCTGAATTTACCTCTTGAATTAATCTTCCTTGAGAGCTTATTTAAGGTAGAATTTTTTTCCTTTTGAGGAGACCAAGGGATTATTTATTTGGATGTGGATATTGGGGGGTGATTTGGGAAGAATTTATATAAGGAATAAGGCTTTAGAGGAGTAAAGAGAAGAGGGATAGAGGGCGGTTTTTATAGTGGAGGATATGAGTGATTTTTGATTATCTTATTCATTATTTTATTATTTTTCTCAAGACAAGAAATAGTATTGATTCTTTGTACCAAGAATAGTAATTAGTGAATTTAAGTTCAAAACAAGTGTGCTTATATCATCCATGATTATAGTAATAGTGAATCTAACTGATAATGTATATATATGGTAAATTACCTTATTTCACTATTCATTAAAATTTCAAATCTTTCATAAAAATCCAAAAAATTCACCATAGCCATTTTTTGACTTTTAGAATAAAAATGGAATCCATTTTATCAAAATAATTTTCTAAATATCATAAATTTAATTTTTAATTAAAATAATTATTTACTAAAAAAATATAGTTTTAAAACCAAAACAGATTTTATAATATCCTGAAAAATTAACTAAGGTCTTATTAAATTATTCTAAAATCATAGGATAAAAAAAAATTTATTTAGGAACCCGTTTTAGGGAAATGAACTAATTTATTAATTTAAAATTTTAATTAAATATTTATCACTTATAAAAATATGAATACTTAATTATTAATTTACAAATATTCTACTTCATTTATTAGGTGCCTAAATTTAATTTATACAATCGTGGGTGATGTTTCTATTCATAAGGGTACATTATTATTCATAAGGGTCAAATTCCTATTCATAAGTGTACATTAATATTCATTAGGGTAAGTTACTATGCACCAAAATTTAAGTTCATTCTATCATAGTCCAAATATCACCATGAACGTAACAATGTTTGTCAGTTTTTCAAAATTCGAATAACAGAAGTGGAAAAATTATGTTTATTGGCTAAGTTATAAAAAAGTGTTGTATTGTAGAGGTTTAGTGATTTATGAATTCAATATTAAATTTATTTTCAAAATCTTGGGGTTTTACATGTAGCACAACATTAACAAAAGTATGCTGACATATATGAAAAATACTTTTTTGAAATCATTAAAAATATGATTTTAAAAACTAAATATTTATAAAAAAGGGAATAGGATATTCTATGAAAAACCATGTAAAATTAAAATTTAATCTTGATAAAAAATAACACCCATGATAATGATAAAATGTGGTTGATTGATAAAGATTAAAAACACATTCTTTTCACACCTTTGTAAAGAAAGTCAAAAATGACTTGTAGAGAAAATGTAAAAAATGTTCATTTTTAAAATTTTTTAAATACAGTCAAAGATAGTTGAAAATGAATTAAAAAAATCATTGAAATATATATAATAATTTTTTTGAATTAATATAAGGGACATGGATATGAAATATAAAGATTCAGGTAAAAGACTTCAAAACTTTTGAAGAAATGATTTTAAATAAAACCCCTTATGTTTTTTAAAATTATAACCCCATTAAAAGAATGAAAATGAGAAGGAATCAAAATAACATGATTATAAATATATTCATGATATATTATTTCAAATAGGAATTATATACACAATATAAATGAAAATAGGTTCATAATTATAAACAAATCTCAAAGAAGGAAATTTGAGATGAGAAACCCTTACAGATTTGGTAACATTTGAATAAAAAATTCATGAAAGATAGAATCTTAAATGTAGTTTTTAAAACCAATTAATTTTCATGAAAATTATTATAAAATAAATTCACGGTCATTTTATAAACCACATAAAAGATATAATTTTTTGAATATAGAACATATCTTAATGATGGAAAATTGAGATGAGAAAACCCTTACCTTGGACTTTTGCTTATTAGATGAGTTCTAATTACCCTATTTAATAAATTTATATTTATTATAAATATATATATATATATATATATATGTGTGTAAATATTTATATTTATTTTACTCTATACCATTAAATTATAATTTATTATTACCCATTTATTAATAATTCTTTGTAAAAATCAATTTTTGTGTGTTAATTATTCAGTTTTCCATGCATATTCCGATTTAGAGGTTTCATTAATTGCACCATGGCCATGGTTTCATCATCTATATATTTTTTTTATAAAATTCTAGATTATTTTTTTATATTTATATGGATTCCAATATCCATTTCATAGAACTTATGTTGACGGTTTCCATGGAATGATTAAAAATATGGGTTTTTAAAAATTTCGACTCTCTAAAAAGAATTATTTTTATTAGTGAATAAAAATATGTATGGAACAATTATAGAATAATTAAAACATACTGATTTCATTAATTGTTTTATAATATTACCAATGCATGACTTTACTTAATAATTCATGACATAAATATTATAATATTATTCATTTAGTTGGTAAAACCGGCCTAAATGAGTGCGTGTTATAACGACTAAATGAGTAAGAAAATGCTATTTAATAATGATAATATTAATTTAACAGAATGTTAATGATCTGAAAAATATTTTATGAAAGTTATTAATCATATTTAATAAAATTTTGATGCATATTATATTTAAGAAAAAGCAAGAAGAAGAAACCACTTACGTTGAAAGCTCAAATCACCACTTGAAGGACCTATTTGAAATAAGATGTTTAGGAATTATTCTTGGGACTAAAAGCTCAATAAAGTGTGAGAGTAATATTAGGTATAGAAATATTCTGGATTAATTATAGGGAATATAAGTGTTTATGTGGATTTTAATAGGTGGTGGAGGGATCATTTTATAAGTGAACAGAATGACATTTTTCTAAATACAAATTTTATTAAAACAAAAGGGAAGTCATTCCAAAGGGAAGTACTTTTTTTTTTGAAAAAATGGGAAATATGATAATGGTAATGTATATAAATACCTCATAAACTCAGTTAAAGATAATATTTCTGTGATATTTTAAGTCTTTAACCATTTATTGAACACTTTGAACTTATTTTACCCTTTATAGAGGTGACTAACTTTTACCATGGTAAATTATTTTTATGAATAAAAATTAAATGGGACTTATTTAATTGTTTGGAAATTTTATTCAAAATTTTAAATCCATTTTAAAATATTCAATTTATTGCAGTGGTAAAAATTTATTTTAATAAAGGTTTTCCTAATGAGACAATAACAATTTTTTGAAAAGTACCAATTTTAAGTATAAAATGAGTTTACACCAAAATGATGTATAATATTGACTCCCATGATAATTATTGGGTTATTATTAAAAAATAAGTTTTTTTTACTTTGAATGTGATCTATAATTTAATGGATCCTTGTGAATACTTAATTGAAAATGACCAAAATAATTATTATTTTTGAATGATATATAACGTATTTTCCAAAAACTAAAGTGTGGGTTTATAACAACTAAATGAGTAATAAAATGATATTTAATAATGATAATTTCACTTTTATATAAGATTAATGATTTAAAAAACAAGTTATTAAAGTGATAAATTATATTTAAAAAAATTTAGAAGAGGAAGATATAAAATAGAATTCATGAAGTAGATATCAATTTTGTTTAATACTTTCATCTCCTCTTGAAGGACCTTTTGTAAATGAGAGGTTTTAGAATTATCATTGGGAATGGAATCTAAAGAAAAAGGAAAATTATTATTAGTGATATAAATTTGAAATAATATTGGTTGGTATTTAATTTTTTGGTTTGTATTTGAATGGGTGGTGGAGGGATCCTTTTATGAGTGAAAGGAGGGACATTTCTAAAAATACATTTTTTATTAAAATAAAAGGGAATTCATTATCAAGGAAAGTAACATAAACATTGAAATAAATGGGAGATAATATAAGTGAGAGGTTTATAAATAACTTATCCACTCATTTCAAGATGATATTTTGTGATATTTTAAGGATTTAAACCTTGATTTTACACTTTTACCTTATTTTATCCGTTACTGTATTGACTAAATATTACCGTGGTAACTTAATTTTGTGACTAAATATTAAATGGAACTTATTAAATAATTTTAAAATTATGATTCCAAATTTGAAAACCATTTTATGAGATTCAATTTCTAGTGGTGGGTAAAATTAATTTTAATAAAATTAAGTTTAATATAATAATAATAGTTTTTTTGAAAACTTTCCCCTTTAAGTATACTAATGTTTTTACACTAAAATCTGGTATAATATTTATTCTCCTGAAAATTATTAGTTTATAATTAAAAAATAAATTATTTTTAATTTTAATGGAAACCGAAAACCAAATTGATCATTTTGAATACTTAATTAATGTAAAATTACAAAAATAGTTTTTCATTAGAATAAAATATTACTTTAGTTTTAAAAATTAAAGAATGGGTTCTAAATTTCAACATAACATCTTTTAATATTTTATTTACACCCTTTAATATGTATTTGGTTGAACCAAAGTTTTTTTAAAGTTTCAAGTCCTGTTTATTTCCTGATAATGTGATAAAATTTATTAAAATTAAATCATCATGGAATAAATATGTATTAAAAATTTATCAACTTATGATCTTTCCTTGATAGCTTCCATTGTGGTAGTTGTTTTTGGGAACCTCTATTTATCTCTATTTATTTTATCCACCTCAATATCTGGGATCATTCTTGGCCCCAAAACTGCCTTTTTCCTCTCATACATTGACTCTGGTTGTTTCCATTTTATGAGTTTCTAATGGTAATAACTCTTACTTAAATATCCCAGGAGATCCCTCTTGATCCTCATTCCACTTCTATCCAATGGTTTTTTAATATTAGATCATCCTAGTGGACATAATTTTACTTAATATATCCTTTTCCACTTATTCCAAAAACCCCATTAGATTAAAAAACTTGTAAATCTATGGAGGGAAGTCCAATTATCTCCCAGTCCTTGTTATAGTTTTATGAAACATAAAATGATAATAAATTGTTACTCATCACTAAATTTGGGTTCGATTGTCCATCTATCATGATGTTCACTCACTTTTTCTGACCTTGAAATCCTTTAGAACTAGATTCCATTTCCATTTTGAACCACAAATGGTTCCACACTCACCTCTTCTCTGAGGTAAGATTCATTCAAGCTTGAGTAATGGAGGGACAAACCTATGAAAAAATGATATTACTTCTATTTAACTAGTCATTATACCTTCACAGAGGATAAGAATTCTATTTGGATATAATTAGGATTGATATCATAGATCCATATTCCCATAAATGTCCCTATGATCCTCGAGATTGTCAATATTTCTTTTAGTCACTTCCTATGTGCAGACAAATCCCCCTTGAAGATGGAGTTCACTATGATAGAGAATATTTGAATTCAAATTTTAGGAAACAAACCTGCCTTCCCTCTTCCATGAGATCATTGTTGGGTGAACTAGGAACCTCCTCTAAAAGTTTGTATTCTTCTATCTGTGCTATAGGTTCAACCTCTCCAACCTCAACTAAGAAAATCCATTTATAATTTGAGTATAATAGGTTAAAATAAGTATATAATAATTTATAGGACTCTCTTCATCATTCCAACTTTCCCTTTGAACCATATTTAGTAGAAGTTCCTCCTCAATAAGAAGTGACCAATGTTATCTTTCTAGATCTAGATCTTATAACCTTGCCTTATATTGATTCTATTGGTTGAAATATAGGATCTTATAACCATCCTTTTCATTCTCAAGGACCTGACATATTAACTTACAATGCTGCTAATCTACTTGAGGTTTCAGGCACTAACCCTCCTTATACCAGACTCCCTGAGATAGACATTCCCCAAAAAGTATCATTATTTTCCAATAATTTTTGTCCTCCCATGATAACTTAGAATTATCTAGAGTCTTTTATCTTAAAAAAATCCATTTCTTCCCATAATCCTTTTAAGGTTCTAACTTTGATCAGTGAATATCTTCAATTGTCTTCTGTATTTAGAGGCCTTCGAATCAAGAACAATAATTTCACCTCATCTTTAAGCGCTATGATCACACAATCCAAGTAAAAATTTGGTATCTACTTAAAATCCCCTTGAGTCAAAAAGTAATCAATATATAAGGCATTGTAATTATATCCATAATGATATCCTATATTTTTTTTAATCTAAATGGAATTGGTTCATTATTAAAATTTTAATTCTTGGTCAAAGTTCTTTATTGTCCCAAAATATCTTTTCTTATAGTTATGAAGCTAAATAATTGGTAATTTTATACACAATAATTTTCTTAAAAAATTTCATGTGAAGAACATCCCACATGGGAGTCCTTTTAGTACACAAATTTTGATCTTTTGGAATAATCACATTCATGTAGATATCATTTTTATTTCCCCTCAACATATTTTAGTCTGGATTTGTCAATGTTCAACTTCCTTCTTCACATCCTTCATTTATGAAAAATGAGAGTAAAGTAAAATATGATATATTTGCAACAAACTATCCTCTTTTATTTGGGTACTATGATCTAATTTATTGGATGTGACTTCGATACATGTTTTGATAAAGTAAAAAATAAATGAGGGTACCTTTATTCATGTAGGGAAATAAATGATTTTTGAGACTTTCTTACTCATAATAACCTCATTGACCTAGGTTTCACTAGTAATAATTTAATATGTTGAAACCAAAATTAGTGAAAAAATAGAATCTAGATTCACCTCAATGGATTTCTTGTCAATTTTCAAGACATTTCTAGTTTCCAATGATCATATTCTACCCACATCGATCAAGTTATATCAGATACTTCCCCATTTCTTCTTCATATCCAAAACTTAATGTATCCTAAACAAAATATCTCTTTTTAAAAACAATGACTAAAATAAAGTGAATTAAATGATTTGGTTTTATATTCTTAGAATAAACCCATGAATGGGAATACATGTCTGTCACTCTAAAACAAACTTAGGATTCTTAAAGTTAATATTATTGAATGAAAAATCAAACATCAGTCCAAAAATAACATCTTTGAGGAGATTAATTTGGAAATAAGATAACTTTATATTTGACTATCGGAAGAATGGGATGGTCAAAATTTAATTATTTTCTCTAAAAAACTAAGCCTTGATAAAGATAGGTTTCTTGAAGATGATAGAGTGGCTAAGGAAAGATCTAGAGTAATATGGTTGAAGGATAGAGATGTAAAATCCTCTTAGTTTAATGCATACTTAAAAAATATGAAGACCATAGGGATACTAAACATTCTTCTTGAGGAAAGATCCTACACTAATTAGGTGGAAATACCAATCCCTCCAGTGGTCTCCCACTTTTCTTTTTTATTTGAAGGCTCTAAAAAGGTGCGACATAAGGAATTTTATTAGAATAAGTTGAAGATAACTTCTTATCAAACATTATAAACACAGTGCAGGAGAAGGAAAAAATTTTAGTAAAATATATCCTTGTGGAACTTAAGATAAATGAGGTTATAAGTAGCATCAATTCATATAGTTCCATAAGTCCAGATGATTTACCTGGATCTTTCTAATCTACTAGTTTGGATAATATTAAAAAGTATGTCATTGAAGTTGTAAAAGACTATTTCAAAGGAGGCTCAGTCCCTCGAGTTACTACTATGAATATTATTTCTTTAATTACTAAGGTCAATCTACCAAAAACCATTATCCCATCTCATTATATAATTATATATAATTTTTCTTACAAAATTATTATTATGATACTCAAAAAAAATAATCTCCATGCTTCTAGCTCCTAAAATATCTGATAAACAATATTATTTTCCCAAAGGCATAATTATTTAGGTTGTTGTTGGTATGAATCATAAAATTATAGTAGATATTGATATGATAGAGGAGGGGTATAACATTATGATTAAAATTAACATGGAAAAGACCTATGATAGAATGTAATAGAGCTTCATCATGAGATTTTTTAGGATATTTCACTTCTCAAAGTGGTTTGTTGACCATTTATTTCCTTGTTAATACTAACCATGGTTATCATAATATCAAATGGGAATAATATTTAGATTAATTAAATTAGTTTAGGGAATTTTCCAGGATAACATCTTTCTCAAATATTAAATTTTTGGCCGAGGATATTCAATTATAGAATCTTGACTATGGGTTACCAAGAGGTATGGTATATCTATTTAAATGTTGGTACATATTAAATAGAATTTATCATATATTTTATGAAAATGAAATGATATTATTTATTAATGGAATAAGAAATTAGATTCTTGTATTTCATTAAATTAGTAATGCTTATATAAATGGGAGTGGTAAGTGTTTTAATGTCATGATGAGTAGTGTCTAAATTTCAAAAAAACTCCATGAAAAGGTGTTTAAAAATCATTAAAGAACATCAATGAATCTGTGGAATAAAATCCCCCATGTATTATATTATTTATATATTTTAAAACATAAGAATCTAAATACAAACTTTTTCAAAATTAATTATATAATTATTGGAATTATTTCTAATTAAAAGAGCCACTTCTCCTATTTCAGTGGTAGAATCACATTTGTTAATAGTTTCCTCTCTTCCATACTAATTCATGTAATTTATGTCATTAGGGAACCCAAGGTAGTGATTAAAAAAATTGATCTAATTATAAATGTATTCATCTAGGAATCTCATCAGTAAGGAAGGCAACACTAGGATTTCATGTTTAGGATGGAAGACTTGATCAAGGAAGGGAGCATCAACCTCAAAAATATTGGAGAAAACATGCAATATATGCATGAAATACAGAATCAAGATGAGATATAGGGGAACTAACTCTGGGTAAAACACAATAAGAAAAATTATGGGAATTATCCCATTATCCATTTTAAATATTGTTTCTTTCTCTCTCCCTTATGGTGTAGTCCTCGGGGTTCTATGTGATCCATTTATAAAAAATCACGATGGATTGTTACTAAAGTTAAGCTAGAATTTTGGAAAGATAACTATTATGGAAAACCAATTTTATTCCATGGGTTCACTATTCTAAATATCATTGTAAAAAACTGAGATTTCATGAAATATTTCTCTTTATATATTTTTTTTCTTTTATAGCTTCATTTACATGCAACACTAAGTTTAAATGAATTGCAATATACTATTGAATTATTATTATTTAATTTGACATTTATCCCCTATATTTTGGATTGAAGGATATGAATAGGACTAACTAAATTGTGAAAAAAATATTTTTATACTTTTATAAAATGAATTTATTATTTATCAATTTGTTAGAAATGAAAATAAAATCATTTGAAGGTAAAAAGAATTTTTTTTGAAAAAAATATTTTTATGTACACAATGTATTTTTATCTTAATAAATACAGTTAATTACTATTGATGATTTATTATAATAAAATTTTTATATTATATATTCAATTAAATATTATAACATTCATTTAATTATGGTTATTAATAATGGTATGAGAATAATGTTATTTTATGTTTCAAAAATACATTTTCATCAAAAATGGGTTTCATTGCATTTTATGCCGGGATATTATAATTAATTTCTACCACTTATATAAATTTTATTTGATAAAAAATATATTATTTTTTAAATTATAATATAAAATTTATATTAAGGTTAATTTTTTTTATTTTTCTAAAAATATTAAATATTTAGTTAATTGTGAAAAATACCGATGTTATAGAAAACTATCTTTTCCATTCAAGTATTTACAAAGTAACATTTTTCTTTAAATAAATTTTAAAATTTTGTTAAATAATTTTTTTAATTAAAATCAAATTAATTTCATTATAGTTGGAATTATTCTTAATTTTTGTATAAAGACATTTTTATACTTAAAAATTCATTTTTTTTTCTGGAAAACCATTTTTCATCATGTTTTGAAGTTTTTTTTTAAATTAATTTCTTTCAATTTTAGAGATTTAATTTGATAAAATGGATTAAATATTTTTAATTAGAATAATTAATATTATATAATAATTTCAACTTAATTTTCTGTCTTTATGAATATTAACCGAGTTAAAAATCCATTATTACAGTAAAGGTTAAAAGGTGTTAACGAGGGGTTATGCTAAATATATAAGAGTTAAAATGGCACAAAGACTTGTTTAAATCATATTTTATGAATATATTTAATTTCTATATAATTTTATATTTGATCTTGATTCAACTTAGATCCATTTTTTCTGAATTTATAGATTAATATATTTTAATCTTTTGAAAAATTTCAACTGTGTCCACTCCCCCTTATAAAAAGACACCACTTATATTATTTTTCTCACACTTGATGAGCCTTATAGTTCATCAAATACCATCCCAAATTCTTTCCTAACATCCATACTAATACTCTATAGGTCCTGATTTTATCATGATACCATACTTTCAAGGCTTAAGGTTTAAGATAAAGGAGGTTTCTTGATGGAGAGGAATAACTCCGAACCGAGTACTTTCAATTTTACCTCTTCTTCCAACTTCTATAAGAATTTTTTATCCATAATAACTTGATGAATAAAATATTATAAAAAAATTAGATTTTATTATATCAATTACATAA
Source organism: Viscum album (assembly GCA_963277665.1). NCBI lineage: Eukaryota > Viridiplantae > Streptophyta > Magnoliopsida > Santalales > Viscaceae > Viscum > Viscum album. The sequence goes on from OY728139.1 coordinate 573,450,028, forward strand.
CCTTTATTCATCTCCTTTTCTATAAAATGTTAAAGAAAAGAATTATTTGTGCATACGTGCGAACTACCACCCCGCGAAATGACGTATTTCCTTTTTCATCACAATCATTCAGGGTAAGTTATTATGATGGATTTAATTTATATATATAAATATTTATTATATTTATTATTTAATTACAATTATTTAATTATAATATCTTATCTACCTTGTTACATTTCCATATGTTGGAGAAGAATAATGCCGGTTGTGGGTATGTGTGGACCAATACCTCCATACCGCGATGTGATTCATTTTCCATCACCGATTTCAATGAATAATTATAAAATTTTATATGATGAATAAATATTATAATTATTTAATGATTAATATTCTATATAATATGGAACCATTACTAAGGTTTAAGTACTGAAACCATCGAACCGAAACATTCATGGAAAATAGACCATCTTTAGTTGATTGTTCATTTTAATGAATAAATTGTAAATAAAATTTTAATAAAAAATTATAAAGGAATTATACATATAAATTTATGTAGTATTATTATTTTTTAATATATGTATATTAAATCTATATTTATTATATTGGAATCTTGAACACATATGAAGCAATATGAGACTCGAGTTAAGGGATTTTTGTTACAACCTTATTTCCTCTTTGACCGTCAAATTTTTTATTCTATATCCTTACTCTTCAAAGATGTTTTATGAGAGTTTTTAAATTTATTTTAGGCATTTTAAAAATTTAAATTTAATTTCTTTTTACTTTTTTTAAAAAGTCTTAATGGGATACTTTTTAATGAAACATTTTATGACCAAGTCGTTCTTGAATTTTAGTAAAATTGTTAAAATAATGTTCTCCTTTAACATATATGGTATAAACATATTTTACCACTATAATGAACTTTTTTTTAAATATTAATTTACTATTTTCCAAGGTTATTTTAAAATAACATTATTTTCCAAATTTTTTGATAAAATTTAGCTAAAATTTTATAGAAAAAAAAATATTTTTCTCATATTTTCAAATAATGATTTGAATGTTATTTTAAAGGTATTTTTAATCTATTTCAACATCACTTAAGGATTTTTATGCTTCACTAGAGATATTATATCATGATATAATCCAATTTATTTATATTAATGTCTTATAATGATGTTGATTTAATTATTATTCTATGAATACATTTTATTCTGATGGTATAATTAAGTTATGATAGAACCTTTATAAAACCTATTTGTTTTCAATGAGATTTGATATAATGTAATGATGAAATTTTAATGAATCCTATTTCCTTTACACAGGTTATGATATCATTATATGATAAATTTTCTATTTTTATATGTATGCCACAAAATTATGTCTTATTATTATGATATGTTCTTAGGCTGCATGCCTGTTTATTAATGATTCTACACACTTATGGATTATGTATTTTATTATGAAAAAGCATTATTCAATGATTTATGATTAATGATATTTGATATATCGATTATGATTTTCCTAAGTTATGATCATGTCCCCATAACATTAATCTTATATTGTTCTCACTTAAAATCGTTGATTGATATATCTTATGTTTACCCTTACTAAGCATCTGAGCTCACCCTTTCTTATATTTCCTTTCCCCCAGCCATGATGAAAGATTTTAAGTAGGGTATATATAAGAAGTTTACTATGCGAGAAGGTATTTATGGGATATATTGAATATATTTAATAAAATATGATGATTATGAATATATTATTAAAAGGCACCAATCTTTTATAGTCATTGATCATGTATTATTATAAAATGTATTGAATATTCATCTAAAATGATATAGTATTTATGCATGTTATAATTAGGTCACCTCAGTTCTTATAAAAGTAGGATTTAGTTGTTTTTTGAGATTAGGATTAGTTAACTTTACTGTAAACACAGGGGATAAGTATAAGTGTAAGATAATATCTTGAAGAATTAGTTAAGTAGAGATTTTATGGTTTCCTTAGAAAATAAATCCCTAACTGTTTATTGGAAAGTGGATGTGGCTGTGGTATAGATGCACCTAGGGGTAAAAACTGTAGAAGGATTTGATTGGGTATTAAATCAATCATCTCTAGTGCATGATTAGAGATCCTAATACTAAACACCTAGCTATACACTTCTATGGGATATTCTTGGGTTAATTCTCATTTTCTTTACAAAATATTGTGAAGGATTTAAATAGATGATGACCATGAATGTTTTATGTTAAAAATAAGGTGTAATAGATTGAAAATAAGGTTTCATGATTTATAAATCCTATTAATTATTATTTATGATTACATTATTACACTTTATCATTAACGTTACTCATAGTATGGATGGACCTAAGAGGAATATTGTTAACGATGAATGTAACTAGCAATGAAATGACCATCCTCATAAGAAAATAATTGAAATGGGAGATGGTATATGTAATATTGTCACTATGTTCACACAAATATATCAATATATGAACATTTACATGAATAATTCTGAACTTCCAAATGACAAAAGGAAAGAATAACTCACTATTGAGCCTTTTATATGGCAATATACACCTTCAATTCTTCATCTGATCCAATTATTGCTGATAAATAAATCAATGCTATCAAAAAGGTATTATTTTTTCTCCTATTATTTAACCATGAGCATGTTATTTTGGATGTGTATTTATTAAAGAGTGAAACTAATCAATGGTGTAATATTATCAAGAATACAAGGCAAGAGGACGAAATTAAATCCATGACATGTGACGAGTTTAAGAAAGTATTTTTCAATAATAATTTCCCCTAACACTTTTAATGAAAATATAAAGGTAATTATTGGAATAAAATTAGAAATATAAAAAATCTATTAGTAGTTTTGAGGAAAATTCGACCAGACCTACAAGGTTTGCTTCTGGGTTTATCATCGATCTTGATAGAAAGGTTTTCTGGTTCTTTAGTGGCTTGAAACCAATTCTATAAAAGAAATTTTACATAAGAAAATTTGATAAATATAAATAAATCATTCGATGTGCTCTCAATATGTAAATAGATATCGGAGACTCTTAGTGTTCTCATGGTTTTGGGAACAAAAAAATAAATATTTAATTTGGAGGAAATTATAATAATATAACATAGGGAGTAAAGAAAATTAATCTTCCTTCATGTTAAAAGTGTTGAAGGAGGAATGGTGGAATTTTCCCTATAGAGTCTGGTAAGTGTATTAATTTTTGGAAAATATAGCCACTGAGAAAAATAATATCGGAATGATTTGAAAAGTCAAGTCAATAATAGTAAAAAAGATTAACCGAATGTGTGATCCACCCTCCAATGCTATAATTGCAAATAGTATAATTTTTTCCATTTAGTTCACAAATTAGAGGGTTAATGATGATAATTGGCATTACCAGACTATTAGGAAAAGATAAAAAGGGAAAGATCAAGTGATCAAAAATGATTAAGTGGGTCATGAAAACAAAGTGTTGAGAGGTATATTTACCATCCACAATAGAACTACAAATGTTTTATTTGATTATGGATCTACCCACTCTTTTATTTCTATAGAATCATTTAGGGGTATCACGTCACTACCTCAATGATTAAATTTTGAGTTATTAGTACAAACTTATAATGGTATGATGATTATATCTCAAGTCTATATCTCCCATCTGATAGAAGTTTTTAGTAATGTGTTTCCTATAAATCATGCGATTCTCCCTCTAGTTGAATTTAATATTATTTTTGGAATGTATTGGATATCTCTATATAGACCCATATCAATTTCTAAATAAGAAAAGTCAATTTTTATATTATGAATCAACCTATGATCGTATTTAAGCGTGAGGATGAATATAAATTTACAATGGAAGTTACTTCCTTTGTATGGGTCTTACATCCTGTTCATGAGTGAAATTTATCTTAAGTGGTTGGGGAGAAACTCAACATTGATGATATTCCTTTTATTCATCATTATGCTAATTTATTTCTTGAATCCTTTCCTAGCCTTACCCTAAATCTTGAAGTTGATTTTTTAATAGAAATCAAACATGGTGCTACGCATATTTCAAAAACTCATTATATAATAGACCCAATTGAGTTGATGGAATTGAAGAAGATATTATTGGATAATATTTATAAGGTATTAAAGCACTGTACTACATCACATTCTGTGCACCTATTATTTTTGTTTTGAGGAATGGAAGCTCAATGCATCTTTACATTGATTATTAAGAACTGAACAAGATCACTATCCAAAAAAATCACCCTATACCTTATATGAATGACTCGTTTGATCAAATTTTTAGATATTAAAACTATTCCATGATTCAACTTCATTCTGGATATCATTAATTGAGGGTCATGAAGGAGGATATACCCAAGATAACCTTTTGTATGAGGTATGGTCATTATGAATTTAAAGTAATTCCAATTGGACTTACCAATTACCATTTTATCTTTATATATTTAATTAATAGAGTATTTATAGATTACCTTGATCAGTTTATGTTAGTATTTATAAATTATATTATTATATTATCTAAGATAAAGTAAGTTCATAAAGATTATATAAAGATTATGTTGAAGATCCTAAGGAAAGAGAATAATCATTCCAAATTGAAAAAGTGTGAATTATGTATACAAAAAGCTTCATTATTGGGTCATATAATCTCAAGAAAGGGTATATTGGTGGTCCTTTAAAGATGGAATTTATTGATCAATGACCCAGAACAGCTATGGTTACTAAGATCTATATTTTTATTGGGTTGATTGGGTACTACCGATGCTTTGTGTTGAATTTATCAAGGCTATATAATATTATAACTAAGTGGAATTAAAAAACATAAAATATCCTTTATATAGATAAATGTGGGGAAAAGTTCATGGAGATGAATAGAATGTTGGTCCATGTACCTGTACTTACATTACCTAATAGTGGATAAGGGTTGTGATCACTGATGATGCATTAAATAAGGTAATAAGATGTGTTCTCATGTGTAATAATATGGTGATAGATTATGCTTCATGAAAATTAAAAATTCAGGTACAAAATAAACTAAATCTTGATTTGGATTTGGTAGCAGTAAAGTTTGCATTGAAAATATTGAGAAATTATCTTTATGGTGAAATATTTGATATATATACTAATCATTAAATCTTGAATTATATATTCACATAAAAAGAGTTGAATATTTTCCAAAGGATATGTTTATAATTTATTAAATATTATGATTGTTTAATACACTACCACCGTAAGATGGAGAACAAGGTGGATAACAATCTGATTCAAAATGACCATGATATTTTTTCCATTATGAGATTTGGAAGAGATCAAATATTTATTGAGTTATATAATATAGACATTGAAATCATATGTAAAGGTGAAAAATAATATCTTTACTAGATTAATGTTTGACCATCCATCTATGTGGGGATTAAAGAGGCGTTGAAGGATGATATAGAACTGTAGAATAAATGATTAATGTTCCCAAGTTCAACCTTGGTTGTGATAGAATGATATATTTTAGGAATAGAGTATGTGTACCATAAATACCATAATTGAAGGAGCTATTGGTTGAAGCTCACAGTTAATTATTCTCGATTCATCACTAAAGTATGAAGATGCATAAAAATCTGAAAGAGTATTTTTGGGGGAACAAAATGAAAAGTGACATTGTACAGTATATATGTTTATGCCTATTATGTTAGAAATTTAAGGATGAGAAAAAAAATTCTATGGGTATTTTATAAGCATTACCAATACTAGAATGAAAATGGGAATACATTAGCATATATTTATCTATCATACTTCACTAAATATATAAAGGGGATAATACTATTTGGGTTGTAGTTGATCACCTTATGAAATGAGAACATTTCATTATCATCATATAAGATTTATCTCTTGATAATATTTCTAGAAAATACATTAAGGAAGTAATAAGTTTTCATAGAGTAATATATTCTATAATATCTGATTCATATATGAGGTGTGCCTCAACATTATAGAGAAGTCTTAAAAAAACATTGAATATGAAGTTAAACATTATCACTGCATATCGTCATCAAAGAGATGGTCAGTTTGAGAGGAAAATTAAAAAACTAGAGGATATGTTGAGATTATGTTTGATGGATTTCAAATTTGGTTGGGATAAACACCTTACTTTTGTATAATTTTCTTAAAATAATAGATTTCACTCAAGTATTTTGATGGATCTTGATAAAGACGTCAATTATAGGAAGTTCAGAATTCAAAACATGTTGGGATGAAGTTATAGAATGAAAGCTATTGAAACCTAATCTAGTTAAGGAAATGATATACTAGTAAATAATTATTCTAATTTTTTTAGCGAGATATGGAATTCAAAGTTGGAGAGAAGTTATTCCACTAAAGTTTTCCATAGAAGAATATAGGAGATTTTGATGGAAGGGAAAGTCAATGCTTAAAAATATCCTACCTTTATATATCCTTTATTATATTAGGATGAATTCTTATCACATGGTGCTTCTATATAACATCTCTCAAGTTCATGATGTGTTCCAAAAATACATACCCAATATTTCACATGTACCGAACTCAGGGGTTGTACCACTAGAGAATGATTTTTCTTATCAATAAAAATTGGTAGAAATATTGGATCATAGAGATAAATTGCTACATAACAATACTACTCTCATAGTTAATGTTCTCTAGTAGAATCATAAATTTGAGGAAGCTATAAGGGAAACTAAGGATGTGGTGAAGTAGAGATATACTAATTCATTTGTAATAGAGTGATGAAATTTTGAGGGAATTTTTTTTATAAAGGGTGTAGGATAGAGTAACTTTATATTTTATGGTGTATTTATATTTATACAAATTTAATTTCTTTGATATATTTCTTCACAGGAAACATCAAGTGTAAACGAATTGCGATATACTATTTAATTTTTATTAATTAATTTAATGGTTTTCGGCAAGCCATTAGTTTGGTGGGTATTAATAGGACTACATAAATTATGAAAAATTATTTTTTATTATTATATAAAATTAATTAATTGGTTATAAATTGGTTATAGATGAAAATAAAAGCATTTGAAGGTAATATGGTTTTTTTTCAGAAAAACTTTTTTTATGCATGCATTGTGTTTTTATCTAGATAAATTAATTCAATTATTATTTATGATTTATTTTAATGGAATTTATATATTATATATTAAACCAATTATTTTTACATAAATTTAATTATGGTTATTATGAAATGAATGAGAATAAGGTTATTTTATTCTCCAAAAATACATTTTCTTCAAAAATGATTTTTATTGAATTTTGTTCATGAATATTATAATTAGTTTATTCCACTTTTAAAAATTTTATTATATAAAAATCATATCTTTTTTTAATCATCTGATCAAAATTATCTTAATATGAATTTTTGGGATTTTTATTAAAGGATTAATTTTTCAGTCAATAGTGAAAAAATACTAATTTTATATAAAACCTTATTTTCAATTCAAGTATTTAAAAAAAAAATTTATTTTTAATTGATTTAAAAATTTCATGAGTTACTTTTCATTAATAATAATCCAATTAATTCCATTATAATTTATATTATGCTCAATTTTGGTAGAAAAAAATTTTTATACTTAAAAATGTATTTTCTAGAAAACCATTTTCATCATGTTTTGTGGATTTATTTTAAAATGAAATTATACCAATAATATATAATGAATTTTATTAAATGTATTCTATATTCAAAATCAAAATAATTATTATTATATGATAAGGTCAACTTATTGTTTAGTTTTTATGAATAGTAACCAAGGTAAAAAAATTTATGATAGTAAATGTTAAAGGGATTTAAAATAAATATATCACTATTTGAATATATTTCAGTTTTATATAATCCTATATTAAAAATTAATCAAATTTTTATCAATTTTTATTGATTAATACATTAATATATTTTAATCTGTTGAAAATTTTCAAACATGTCCTCTCCCTTTTATATAAATAGACACCACATATCCTCTCTTACTCAAATAGTTTGATCCTTATAGTTCTCCCAATACCTAAAAAAATACTTTCCTAAAATCCCTAAGCATCTCATAGAGGCCTTGGTTTTATCATAATACCCCATCTTTAAATATTAAGCTGTAAACCAATAGAGGTTTCTCAAGGAAGAGGCATAACTCTTAATCTAGTACTTTGAATTTTATTTATTCTTCCACCTTCTCTAAAAATGATGTATCCATAATAACATGATGAATATAGTATAAGAAATTTAATTATATGTTATTATTTTTATTTCATATTTTTTATCTCCTTCTTCATCAAATGGGAAATGAAAGAATTATTTGTGCATACATATGAACCACTGTCCAGTGAAACAATGTATTTCATTTTTCATCATCATTATAAAATATTGGTTATTATGATGGATTTAATGCTCATATATTATATTTATGAAATAATTATTCTTTTAGAATTATAATATTTTATCTACTTTCTTACCTTACCATTCTTTGGAAAATGATTACATCTCTCATGCGTATGTGTAGACTACCACCTCCACGCTGTGATGTGATTCATTTTTCTTAACCACTTTATATAAATAATTATAAAAGTGTATATGATAAATAAATAAAGTATTTATTTCATTATTTATATTTTTTAAATTATGGAACCATGACCAATGTTAAATTAATCGATATATCTAAACGTAACATGCATAGAAAATGAACTAGGTTTCATACAAATGTTCATTTTAATGAAGAAATTGTTAATAAAAGGATAACTTGAAATTATAAAGGAATCATACACAGTAAGTTATATATGAATATGGTTATATAATATATTTATAATAAATATATATTTATTATAGAATATATTTTAATGACTATATAGAAATATGAGACTTGAAGTGAGTGATTTATATTACAATCTAATTTCTTTTGGAGATTGAATATTCTAAATTTATATTGAGGGAAATTATATGGATATTATCCTTTAAACCTTATATATTTTATTATTCTTGGTTTATTTCTATAATTTTTATATATTAGTAAAATATTTTTCTATTTGGTTCTTGAAATGATTGGGTAAATGTTTTCAAAGAAAATTCTACCTTATTTCTTCTTTGGTGATCAATCATTTTCTTCCACATCCATGATCTTCAATTTTTTTTATAGATTTTTTTAATTTGTTTGAAATATTTTAAAATTTTCATTTTAATTAATGTTTACTCTATTTAAAAATATTTAAAACAAAATGTTTTAAATATTTTTTTTATAAAAAGTCATTTTTTGACTTTTTGAAAAAGTTTGAAAATAAAGTTCTCTATTAATGTATATGATATGAATGGTTTCTTCAGTGATCATGACCATTATATGCTTTATGGATTACTTTATTATTGAGAATATACTTGTGGGATATTTTCAATATCTTTCTTGAAATAATATGATTTTGTATCTAGTCTTTAAATACATTAAACTATTATGGTTCTTAGGCATGTATTATTGTAAATTATTTTGAATATTTTCTAAAATGATATAATATTTATATATGTTATAATCAAATCACCTGAATCAGATTTAGATAGGCTATTTATCTTCCTAAATTTATTTAAGTAGTCCCCGATGAAGATAATAATCTCTTATTTTATAACATCCAAATATTTGAGGACCTATATCAATGTGTTTTCACTCACTAATCATCTGGTACTTTTAATATATCATATTATCGTAAGATAATACATGTCCAAAAAAATATGAAAAGACTAAAAATATTTAGTGAACATATATTCTAACTAAACTCAACTTTATTTTTTGGTGTATTTGAGAAAAATAAATTCCCACAAACATCAAAGTGGAGAAGATAGGTTTTCAAATCACTTTAAAATATGTCATGTGAACGAAAAAATGTTATTTTATCTTCTCCTATTCACAAAAGGGGAGTGGGAAAGCTGTATTTGGTTTTAGATCATGGGATTCACAAGGGGTTCCATCCAGTTTTCCTCTATGAACCTTTTTTTAATATATTCATTCTTAATTCATACGATGCTTCTTGAACTATCAGGTACAAAGTTTTATTTTTATAGCAAGTTGTTCGGTGATATGTGGGATATAAATTGAATTCCATCATCATGCCTTGAGAAAATATATGGATCCTCTAAATTCCTATGTTCCATTCCCTAATCATTTCTCTCAATCCATTCTATAAATATGTTTTCTTCTTTAATCCCTATGTAATCAGATCCCCATTATAATTCCCGAGTCCAGGGAGTGCAAAGAGGAACAAGGGAATTATTTTATCTATAAGGTTCTAAGGTAGGGACTCAAAATAAATATGAATGGGTCCTATGAGACAAAAATTATGCCTAGTGGATATATAACAATTAACTATTGAGAGTCTACCATTCTGGTCTATTCTGTTTACTACAGGGAATGAAGGTATCTTATTTTGGAATCTAAATCCCTATTAATAGTTCCAAACCTTTTAAACCAAAACATACTATAATATATAATATTGAATAAATCTTATTAATAGTTTTCAATTTCTTTTCATGGATCCCCCTAGTCCTTATAGTACTAAGAATTCTACTATCAAAGAATGTATAAACAAACTACTGCTATATGTGGAGATTATACACACTTTTAATGAGTAAAATATAGATCCTGAACTTCTTGTTAAAAAAAACTATATAGAGGCTCTGGTTTTTTATTTAAACATTGGTTCTCTTACACTGGATTGTAAGAAAGTTGTCTGTGTGGATTTCATTGAGATCCATCACAGAAAAACTCATTCATCATGTTTTTCACTTTTCTAATTGATGTTAGAAATAAAAATATATAATTTTTATTCTATAATGTCCCCAAGGCACCTCGAGGGTGGGGGGGGGGGGTTGAATTAGGGTGCAATCAATTTAATCCTTATTGTCCCTATTAACCTATTTATTGATTTTGGATCTTGTTTCCATGAAGGTACCAATTTTTTTAACTTACTTGTTGACCGTATCTTTATTTAACCTACCCCTTTGTTGAATATTATCAATTTTTGTTTTTACACACTTCATCATATTATGTCATAAGAGAGTAAAGCAATAAAAGAACATACGACTCATGAATTTTCACTTGGATCACCAATATAGGATAATACAAGGTTCATTAAATCAATAATATGTCGATGCACTAAAATGCACTAAGATCACCGATTTATTTTATGTTTTGGTATAGAAAACTTCTTCCTGGGGTCACTCCCCTTAAAATGGTTTAGGTTTGATGAACTATCATCCTGGTATCACTTCATTTATAATTACCTTTATTCTTATTTATTTAAATAAAGAAAAATAATGACACAAATACTAAAAATATATCACCTATGTAGAGTTTCATTATATATATATATATATGCTCTTTGAACTTCTAGGTTTCTCCATAACTAGAAATCCATGAGAATAATCTTGAAAAATATAACTATCTTACATGAAATTTCATGGAGCTATCTTATTATTTTCTAGAAAAATTATTGAAGTAGTTCCCACACTCCTTCTTTATAGGATAATTTTTGGAATTCCTTAAATTTCAAATATAGAAATTGGAAAGCCTTCATTTTTTATACCACAGAAATATCCTTTAGTTGTTCATAAAGATATAACAAGTTACTTCCTTATTTGATGTACAAATTTTATCAAAGTATAATTCAATCATTATTATATACCTTCTTCCTCCTTCTATAATTCTTATATAAATGATAAAAGCTTATACGAGAGTCTGTTTACATACATATGGAATTCACATAAATATCATGTTTTTGATCTCATGTAATCACATCAATATATTTCTTGGTTGACCTGCAATAGTAATTTCTATATATTAACATGGAAACCACTAGAGAAAAACTCATACATCAACTTCCATAGTTTCTATGATCTCTATAATTCATTAATATCAATTCTCATGTGAATATTTAAACTCAAATCATGTAACTAATTTTTGGAATGTCTCTCCCCTTTATGATATGATATAATTTAATACTACTAATCCCACATTTAACTTGAGATAAATTCAAGGATTTAGTGTTCAAGCATCATAATATTTTAATCATTTAAGAATGTTTCCAGCATCAAATGAATTATTAGGATGCCCCATTTACTAACTCACTACCACTATTACATTTCTGTCATCACCATCATATGTTTAGTTCTTCTTCAGAAAAAATAAAAAAAAACAAACTCAGTTAAATATTTCAAATTTTCCTTAGAAATCCCATTTCTCATTATACCCAATACCACAATGTGGTCATTCATTACTACCCATTTTGACTTTACTTTTCATAAAACTCCACAATGGAAAAATACATACCCATATTGGGATTCCCCATTTTGGATAGGGTTTCTTCCAGACCATGGTAAGAAATAATATGCTATGGTGGTTCTCGTTTTAATTCAATATCATATTTCAGACAACCAAACTTCCATTTCTATCATTTTCTATCTTCTTAACACGAAAAATTACCACTATTATCTCCACTACATCCATATTGAGATTTACTATTTAACATATGTAAAAACCCCAATGAAGAACATCCAACTCTTTTGCATGGAGAAAATATTCTGGAAATTTTTTAACCTACTTCTTCTAAATCATCATGTAACGCCCTGACCCCAGTTACCTAGAGTCGTTGCATTATTACATAACATTGGAATGATCACAAAGATCAAGTCTCTAAAGATCGATTAGTTTAGTAGCCTTGGAAACACTAGATACATTCATAAACGTTACATTACATCATATAGTGAAAAACTACAATAACATGGTCTCCATAGTCCACACTCATATCCCCTTCCGACTATCCCTACAGGTCACTCATAAAATACTTCTTCACATCCTGGAAAAATTAAAACATTGAAAGGGGTGAGCTCAGATTCTCAGCAAGGATAATAATATATCGGAAACTTTCATAAATAAACATAAACATTTAAGGCAATGTATAACTGAAACAAAATCCTTTTAAACTTGGACATCAGCATAATATGGCAAAATAAAATGAAATATTTCCATTTACTTATTCACATAGATATTCTACTAGTCTAATAATCACATGCAATATCAATAACCACTTTCATAATGATGGAATGCATAATTCCAGACTATCATAACCACATAGCCAAGGCCTCGTGTCAAGGCTATAAATAAGATTTTGTCAAGGCCTCGTGCCAAGACACTAGTTTGTCTCATGAGACCTACCGATGGATCAAGGAGCTATAGCAGGCTCCACCCATCGCTTATTAAGTCCAATGCATTCCTCATATGAACAGGTTTAAACATATCCTAAACAATAACATAATCATATCACATAAAACATGCATAAAAGAAAAATAACATTTCCACATTTCAGTGACAATATATCAATACAAAACATTGATATAATAAAACCATTTTCAATAAAAAAATAAAAGAAAAGTAAAACTTGGTATTTATTTTTCATTTAATAAAAGTTATGTCTTGTAGAGGAAGCTGAAACACAAATAATGGTCATGACGGCGGATAAGTTGTTGTCGCCGCATACGTAAGACAAAAACATTCTTTTTTTTTTTTCATTTAGTAAAATGCTTTGTAAAAAAAGATTCCTTTTGAATAAAATTAAAAGTCAAAGGGGTTTATACACTGTATAAAATAAAGTTGTGTATAAAACAAAATATGTCTCAATGAAAGGAGATTGAGATGAAGTCCCTTACCTCGTGTCCGACTTGACTCGACCATTCTTTAACCTCATGAATAATAAACTAGAGTTAATTTCTAATTGCTTAAGAACCTTTTTCAAGTTAATTATTCCTTTTATATCACTTATTACCATGTTATGAATATTATGTAATTATTTAAGTTAATAGCGGTCATTTTGTCGATCTTTGGTACTTGAGTCAAAAATAAACTTCTTACAAGTTGTTTATGAGGTAAAATATCCATTATCTTCAGAATTATATTCATGATGTAGATATAATATATATCATATATATCCAGTATATATATGCATTTATAATATTACATAACATTTAGAGGTAAGAAATGAAATGCACTGTTCATGGAGAAGGTAAGCCGTACGTACGCACGAACACTACTTTCATTTCTATTTCGTATTTAATTGAATGAAATAATAATGATATAAAGGTATATTATAATTCCAGTATAATATCACATATAATATTATTTACTACATCCTTTACATGTCCCACATATGACATTAATGATTCAAATCACTTTGAGGGGGCGGTAGTCCGCACTTCCGAAAATGAAATTATCACGTTTACCCATAATGGAAATCATAAAGGTATGCCATAATGAAAAATAAATAAGCATAAGGAAAACATAAACATAATATATATCATATATAAATATAGTGAAATCTTAATGACCACCATGAGAGGTGTTAAAAGAAGATAGAACAATCATCGTTTCATGAGGTAGTAATTCACCACCCACAGAAACAGTATGTTCTTTAACCATTTGACGATGGTGTGTGTAAGTTTAAATCAAATACTTCTCATAAAAACATCATAGTATATTAAAGATACTGTTTTTGTTACAAAATAAAGGAATAAAAAGAGTTTAATGGGTTGGAGAAGCAAAACAATACAAAATAACATAAGAGAAGACATTACCTTAAAATCGGGTAACTCTTTTTGATTTGATCCAAAGGCTTCCTTGGGAAGAATTATTCCCAAAGTGAGGCTTCTAGGAGTAATATAGGGAAGTTGAGAGAGTATTTGGGCCGATTTTGGCTGAGCCAAATGGCTTTAGAGGTGTGAATAAGTTGGTAGAGGTGGGGGCCTTTTATAAGGGGAGTGGAGGGGCACTCTTGGAAAGTCATGAAATGTTACATTATTATATTATGATTTTCGGATTTTAAAGGTCCCACAATTATATATTTTAGAGGATAAGGTGATAAAGTTTTGAAATATAATCATACAATAGGTTTTTGACAAGTTTATGTCTTATATTTTACATTATATTTTCATTTTATTTAAATCATTAATTAATGAGGTAATCACTGCATCATCATGGTGTCATAAATAAATTTATTTTTTTAATGTCTAAAAATTATAAAAAAATACCATGTTGTATGAAATCTTTTTATATTTATAACGAATATTTATAGTCAAAAATAAGAATTGTATAACCCATGTAATAATTGTTTTAGTAAAATAATTCATGTTTGTGACATTTTTATTTTTACTTTAAATAAAAGTTATAAATGTCATTATCTTACCCAAGTGACTCCATGGGGTCCCACAAATTGGCCCATGGGTTTTAATGGTCGGAAATGACTCATCTAATAATGGTAGGACAAGTGTCAAGATACTTTCATATTTTTATAATATCATTTTTGCCTTATATTTCACTAATTACCTTTAATCACGATTAATAAAACTTAAAAGTTACTATTCACCAAAAATTATTGTCATCCCATTGAACCACATTTTACTTACTAATTATAACCATGTATGTTTTATTTTTGAAATTCAATACACAGAAGTGGTAATGTTTCATTTACACGAAAAATTAGTTGTTTAATTACCACTTAGTGGGTTCACTATTCATCAAAAATTGAATTTTTTCAGAAAAATACAAAAAAATCACCCTAAGCTATATTTGATATTCCGAATTCAAAAATTATGTCTATTTTACAAAATTAAAAACATATGAGTTGCATTAATTAATTTTATAATTAATTCCCGCTGTCACAACAAACAACGTGTTTTTAAGAAACAATATATATCAAAAGATTGACAATTGTTTATGTCCAATTTCAGAGTGAAATTAATTCTAATGACCACCATTGGATAAAATGGTAAAAATATATTCTAATTATACTTTAAAACCACTAAATAGTATAATTTATCACTATAAATTATTTGTATTAAAAAAGTTGTTTTTAAGTATTTTTTTACTATTCATAGAAATTTGGAAGTTCTCAGAAAATCACAAAAAATTTAACTTAGGATAATTTCGATATTTAGAATACAAAAATGAAGTATATTTTGAATTATAAAATTAATATAATTTCAAAAAGTGGTTATTACTATTCATAACGACTACATTGATTGGTCGTGGTGTGCTAGAACTCGAGGTTGCGTACAATGCAAGCTATTACATTATTGAAAGAGAATTGTACCATGGAAGCCTGGGGTGTTACACATCACCTATATTATTTTACACTAAATAGTGGTTTATTTATATTTTCCAAGATTGGTAATTAATTAGGGATGAAACTGATTCCTTACCTAGGATGAAACAACCATTCAATGAAAAAATTCCTTAGGTATCTTTTTATACCAATGGGTCACTCTGCTGCCCCACATGGTGCATCCTTACATGACTCACATGTGACAATGTCGACATACACTAGTAATCTGCAGAACTTCCTTTCACTCATCTACCACCTTTAATCTTGGACACCACCCTCACTGGTCAACCTACTCAGGTGCTAGTCTTGAGGGGCTAGCCCTTATTTTTCCTTCACCATTTTATGCCCTATAAAATTCCTATTATTTTTTTTCAAACTACACTATAGGTTACACAACAACCAAGTTTCAATTTTTCACATGAGTGTTTTTAATTTTAAAGGTTAATCAATACTGCCACTATATATTTACTATATCCATTTAAAGTTCTAAAATAGATTCACCAGAATCACTATGGCATGACCCAACCCATGGTAAATGTTTCCTTTACCATCCCACTTTAATTCATATTTGGATAGATCCTCTAGTATTTCATAAGAAAAATTTCTCAAAATCTCAGAAAATATTACATTTTTCATACTGATACTCCATTATAAGAACCACATTTTATATTCCAATTTCTAGAAAAACAAGCTCTATTTTTCAAAAACTTTAACCAATCCTTAACATACATTATCTACTCACCACTTAAATTTCTTCAACAACTTCCTTATCAATCATGACATCCATTAACATCTATTTGGATTATTATAATCCAATTCTATAAAAAAATACAAAAAAAGTCCACTGGGTACCAAAATTCTCCCCCTAGGATTATTTTTGGAAGATATAATCACTTTTTACTACCACTTTGGTAATGAAATCCAAAGGGTTAAATTAATTCAACTTTAACTCTTCTCCACCTTAATGTTTGATTTCTATAGTAAAAAATATGCACTTCAACAAGTTGTAAACTTACCCCGTTTTTATGAGAATACAAAAAAATGTTTGGAAATTATCTTAGACTCCCACTTTTGAAGTAATATCATTGCATCAAATTTTTCTCTTCCCCTTTGAAAATATAAGAGTGTGTTCCCATCAACTTATACTCCAACTTTGAGGGTATATTTTTGACATATCTCTCTTTTTCAAAAGACTTCTTATTTTGGATTCAACCACTTGTTAATTAACTAAATTTTCAATTTTCCAACTATTGAAAATATTTGGTTGGACTTACCAATTATAGAAAAATCCTCTAAACCGATTACTACGACAACTGTATTTTACCAAATAATTTCATTGAGTGATATTTTTTATAGCATTTGGGATGACAACAAACCCTCTGATCCTACTGAGATTTGGAACGATGTATGAAACAAGAGTCTAAGTTAACCTAAAAAATCCATCCTTATCACTCATTGATACCAATAAAACAATAACAACTAGTTATTTTCACTTTCATAATGAATCCACAACCTATGATCTCATAAAATATTTATAAAAACCATTAGTAGATAATAAAAAAATCACAAGGTGTGAGAAACATACCAATAATTTATACCACTTGTTAAATCTGAACTGGTGATACCCCTTGATATCTAATTCTTCATAAGCTCTTCTATTCATAGATAAGGCTTAATAGGCTTTGAAATTTATTAAAAAATACCCCTGATATACAATATCATCTATTGAAACTGATAATTGAGATAATTTAGAACATGGGGATATCACTTATTGAGAATTACTCCCCCTAAATAGTAACATTTAGTATCTTGAAAAATAACCAACTAAGACCAATTTTCATCATAAATAGACATGAAAATCCTTTTATGCTATTGTTACTTATTTCAATCCATCCACTCTTTTCTAGTGACCTGATACCACTGAGTTAATGCCTTGATACTAGTGGATTATATTTTTATTTATAATAATATATTTTGTTTACTCAGAAATTTATTTTCCACCCGATTTTTTTAGACCAGGGTCTTTCTTTTTCTAGACTACTTCATTTCTATAAGAAGATTTTAGAATCAACTTTTAAGATCAATATAGTTTGTGAACACCATTCTTGTGTTCATGTTTTTAAAATATTAATATATTAGATAATCTGTAAAAAATATTTTTCTAGAAAGTTTACTATATATATCGAATCTCCCCCTTAATTTTACACCACTTTCAAAAGTGTTATAAATGACAGAATCATAGGGGGAGATGGGTATAGTCCAGTTTTCATCAGGTTAAGGAATTAGCCTGGTCATGATGAAAAAATACTTCATCCAAAAATTTTATTTTTTTCCTTTATCATTTTTAAGGAAAGTAATATCAACACCTCATTAATTTATTTTTCCACTTGTTCTTCTCCAAGGTAAATCTCTCTCAACTCCTTTGAAATTTGAACTTCTTTATGTGCTGAAACCCAAAAGACATTTATCTCAAATGATTTATTTTTATTCATCATCTCTTTCCATAGGCTTGAAATTCATAGTGAGAATAACCCCATTACTACATATTTCCACTATTGATTTCAAACCAATTATCTTTTTATTATTATTATTCATCTATTATATTATACTTTCACAAGTATTCATATCCTATCTTAGAGTGATTTTTTGAGACCACTTAGGCATTTTTCTAATTTTTTGGCCCTAAAAACTAATTCATCCTTCCTAGTCCTTGATTGATTCTTCTTCTAATGCTCTCCATCTCCTATAACTAGGGAAGAATTATCCTTCTTTATCTTCCAAAGATAACTTTTATCTTTATATATGGGTTTATATTAGTGAAATATATTTGGTTCTTAGTAAACTATTCTTTGATCCATATAATGTTCCACTAAAATAGTGAAACTATTTTCTAGCTTAATGTGTTTCTTTCTAGGATAAATCCTTTCCTTACATGTCACATGATTGGAGATTCTTCTTGTGACTTATTTGGTTATCCTTATACTGTAATATATTTCCATATGATTGTGGTTAGAATATATAAAATAACTCTTATAGAAATTATACCACATGTGAACATAACTTGATTACAATGTTGCTGCCGAAAATTTTATTTTACCATTGAGACTTTAGGATTCAAAACACATTCTCATAATGTGCCCAAATATTCGGTAGTATTTTTATTTATTAGATACCAAAATTCATGAATCTTTTCTTCCATATTTTCTAATAATATTTTAGTCACCTCTAGATTTGAGATCTAGATTTATTCTTATAACTATTATTGGGGATTTTCCAGATGGAATTATTAACTTTGTTTTCCCTTTATTGAAATGAGATTTGTATCTATCTCCTTGATATTTTATTATTTTATCTTGACATGGAAACCATTTATTTCAATATTGCATAAGATTCCCTACCATATCTTATTCTCTTTTTAAGTTGTTTCTTGAGAGGGAGACCACCATATTTTAACACTTTTTTAGTGTCCATTTATTTTATAAATTTCTATGACATGTTTTTCTAGAAAATAATTTATTAATTTCATTTTATGTCCCATAATTTTTATTTCAAACTTCAATTACACCTACTCTTTTTTTACTCTTTTATTTTCCAGGGATATATTTTCTATGAAGGCATTGTTCACTTCATGCACAATTTCCCATTACCCCTCATTCCTTTGTAAGTCTTGAATCTTTCCTTGTGTGCTATAAGAGAATAATTAAAATAATAATTTTTATGTTGTTGCTATATCACTATTAGGATCCATATTACCATCAAACTCTATGGGTAATTTTGATTTTACTGATTTACATTCATTCTAAAAAACATGGTTAGAATCTTATAAAGCAATAGAGTTAGGGCGATTCACATGAGTTGGATAGTTTTTCCTCTAGAGGGAATTATTCTTGTATTTTTTCTCATTACCTTTATACATAAGGCACTTATAATTTTTTTTCTACCCATGATCAAAAATTTTACCTTCTTTTATTTTCAATATTCCATCATCATCCAAATATCCTTAAACATTTTACCATGAGGAACCTTCTTAAAAATTTCTTATTTTAATGAGATTTTAATGATTTATTAATGGAATCACCACTATTCACATTTCGTTGATCTATCTCAAAGGAAATTACTTAATTAATTAACTAAATGATTCCTTCCTACACAAATTAATTGGGGATTTCCACACATACCTCCATGTTTGTAATATAATACTATTTTCACAGATTAAATTTTGTACAATTGAAAAATGATAGCTTCATCATTACCTTAATTTTTGAAAGTACTCTAAAATATTCTTTATTAGGTATAAAACCAAGATAGAACATTTAGGCTTTGATACCACCTGTTATCTCCGTAAGTAACCCTAAGGGGGTGGGAGTGAGTGAATTAGGGTGTTTCCAATTTAGATATATTTATCCATCTCAACCTATCCATCTATTTTTGATCTTATACTGAGTTAGGAAGAAATTCTGTTCAATATAATTTTTTACCCAATTTTTTTGAAAATAACCTTTATCAAATATTATCAATGGTTTATTTTAAAAAACATCATTATATTATGTCATGAATAGATAAAATTAATTAATTAACATGGGACACATGGATTTTGACATGGTTCATCGCTATGGGTCAATCCAAGGAGCATGAGATTTACTATATGTCGATGCACTAGAATCTTCCCTGATCCCTGATTTTATATGTTTTAGGATAGTTCAATGATACATAGGATTAATCCTCTAATAATGGTTTAGGGTAGATTCACTATCTCCCTTAGATCAATTCCATCACAATTCCCTCATATGATCACTACTTCAAATGAACAACAAAAATGGAAGATAGTATAAAACAATATCACCTACTGTTGAGTTCAACCATGTATATGTTGGTAATATTTTAACTTATTGGATGATCCTTCATAGAAAATATGTGAACATACTCTTGATAAGAACAACCACAATTCCATGAAATGTCATGAAGTTACCTTATCATTATCTGAAAAAATTCTTCAAGTAGTGATAAGTCCCCTTTATCTTCTTTACAAGAGTAGTTATAGAATTCCTTAGATTAACAATATGAAAACTGGAACACCTTCATATTTTTTATATCAAAAAAATCCCATTCAGTTAGAATCTAGATCTTTAAGATATCGTTGGTTCCTTGCTTCTTCAATGTAGATATTTTATCAAAGTATAATTCTTTTGTAGTTTTATTCTTTATTCCTCCTTCTATTGTTATTATCTAAGAAAAAAACCTCATTTGGGATTATTTTTGCATGGATATAGAATTCTCATAAATCTTAACTTCCTAATCTTATATAACATCCTCACTATATTTATCGAATAACCTGTAAAATAACTTTCCATTTCTTAACATGGAAACATATTGATAAAACCCCATATATCAACTCTCATAATTTCCATTATCGCTATAATTATTCAAGGTTGAGTATCACGTGACTCTTTAACTAAAATCATGAAACTTATTTATAGCACATATCTATCCTTTACAACGTGATATAATTTTTTGCCACAAATAACTCCTTTAAATTAAAATAGAATCCTAAATTTAGAACCAATGCATTATGATATTTGAATCCTTTAGGAATGGTTAATGAATTATATAAATTAATAAGAATAATACATTTTTCTACTCACTACCACCATGAAATCTCTATTATCACCACAACATGTTCAGTGCTTCTCTAGGGAAAAATGACTTCGAATCACCAAAAACCATGCTCACTTGACCATTTCGAATTCCACTTGGAAACCCCAATTCTCAACACACAGATTTCCATGGTGTTGTTGTTTATAGATACTTATTTTGAATTAAATTCACAAAAACCTTCAGAGAAGCTAGCTCCATGCCCACATTGGGATTCCCTAATTTGGATACGGTTTCTCCTAGACCAATATTCCTAGTTATATGGTGTGGTGATTCCTATTTTTTTAGGATATTCTTATAAACAATAAAACTTATATTGTTCTCATTTTCTATCATCTATAAATCCACAACCACCAATAGAGTCTCCACTATTACCATATTATGATTTACCATTTTTCATAGGTAAAAAATATAATATAGAACACCCATATCAATGGAGTGGTGAAAATATTCGAACCATTTTGAGAACTCCTTATTCTAATTCATCACTAAACTTCTTCTACTATTAAAATTCCACACCTAATATTTTCCCATATTGTTAATTACTACAAGATGGAACTATTTTGTTACTCAGGATACAATAACCATTTAATGAAAAAAATCACTCAGGTACCTATCCTTATTAGTGGGTCACTGTTACACCCCTTATGATGATTCCTTAGATTCCGTGACAAATGAAAGTAATGACATGTACTCATCTATACTGCCACTCACTCAGTTGACCCATTTGATCTTAACCACCATCCTCTATGGTAAAGTTGCTCACATGTTGGCCTTGAGGGGGTTGGCCCCCATTTTCCCTTAAATATTTTATACTTGGTATAATTACCATTATTTATTTTTATTAAACTAAACCACTATTTAAAAAATTCACATGTTTTCATTTTCCATTGGATTATTTTTAATTTGAATCATTAACCAAAATTCACGTTAAATATTCACTATGGTCGTTTTAATATCCAAAATGGATTCATTAGAATAACCATAATGTATTCTAAATAATGGTTAAAGTTTAAATTACTAAACCAAATTCATTCATATCTTGATAAATCCTATAGTCTTTCAAACCCAATATATGGAAAACTGCCAGACACTATTTCATTTTTCATACTAATACTCCATTATATGAAAAACATTTTGTAATGACCTCAGATCTAGAAACTTCTAGTTAATGTACACTTTATTATGTGAGTATGAGATATAATATATTATAATATAAATAATACATTATTTTATCAATATTGGGTGAATATATACATACATTATTTCCATATTACATTGGAAAAATAAAACACGTTATGAAAACCTCTATTATACTCTTGAAGATCATTCAAATATTCCTTCTTCATATCCTTAGGAATTGGAAACATAATAAAGGGTGACCATATATTCCCATTAAGGGAAATAATACAATGAAATATATCATGAGAATATAAGGAATTAACAATATGGAAGATTGGATAATTAAAAAATAATCTATTTAATCATAAACTTGACATTGAAAAATATATCCATAGAAAACATCATTATGAAAATTACATGGATAATAATAATTAAAATTGTAATAAAGGAAATTCATAATGTCAAATTTCATGATCTTTACATCAAGTCCTCTTTATAAGAAATCATGAACCTTACCCTAAAGGCTTTGTGCCTATACATTTTAATGATTGTGTAGGGATACACCAAATACCTGATTAATTTGTCAAAATTTTTATCTCCAGTGACTTGTGTATACATCAAGGGGACCTCTATGGCTTCGACCCACCCATAATTTATATATATGAATTCCTCACATATTGAATCAGAAATATAATTCCTAATCGATATGCCTTATCAGTTAATAAATATCCATATTCAATCAAGAATACGAAACATTAATATTTTATAAGAAAATGAAATAACTTTCTTAATAAAATTCCCTAAACTAACGACATATATCTTATTGGTATACAATTAAGAAGATATTGAAATTATAATAATATTGATGATATAAAAGAATATGGATATGAAGGTGAAAAATAATCACTATTGAATAATGGAGAGTGCTAAAAAGCATGATCACAAGAATGTGAATTATAACAAAATAAGGAACAATCCATAAATATGCAAAGTATGCTAGAAGTCTATTGATACATCATAAATTAAGGTTTAACATAAATTAAAATCTTTGGATAATTAGAGAAGATAATTTTAGTGAAATTTTAGAAATAAATTTCTTTGAAAAACTAAGGAAAATTGTATAGGAAAACAAATAGTGAATAATGGTCATGTAGGTACAAAAATCTGTTTTCACCATATACATTAAAAATGAAATTCCTTTCATAGTTTTTGTAAAAATTGAAAAATGGATTGTTTGAAAAACATTAAAAAATTAATTTTATTTTTTTAATTAATTAAATTGTTTTAAAAAACACCTTTACCAATAATTTACAAGTGTATAAAAATTTATATAGAACAATTTTAATAATATTGATATGGAAGTGAATGATTATTTACAGAAAAAGAGAAATTATTTTGGATTTAAAAAATATTATTTTGGTATTCATGTACCAAAGAGTGTAAAATTAGGAAGAAAACATGTAAAACATATAAGTAACTAGAGGAGAATAAAATAGTTGGGGTTTAAGAAGGGAAATATCATATAATTCTTCCAATGTAAATTTAAAAATGAATAATCCCAAATAAGAGTTAGATTATAAAATAATCTTTTACAACTATAATAAATTTTGAATCAAAACCCATTAAAAGGGAAAAAATGAATTAAAACATTAATTACCGCGAATAAATAGGAATTACTGATATAATATATAAATGTTGCATCATATACATCATATAAATAAATTAAGGGCTTATTATAAAATATTTCTCAATGAAGTGGACTTGAGGTAAAAAAACCCTTATATTGGATCCTTGCTTGGTTAGACACATTATAAAATCATGACTAATTAATTTAGAAGTATTAAATACTTGATTAATAATATTTTAAATTTTTAATCCATTTTTGGTCCTTCTGTAATCATTTGACATCTATTCATTGAATATTTTTTTCTTACATAAACCACTTAAGATTTTTTGGTAAATATCTTCAAAATTAATTTAGTATATTCACCATGGTTAAAGGTGTTATGAAACAGTTCCATAATATACATAATTTTAATTATTTAATGGTTTTTTTAATTATATAAAATTTTATGATCATTTATTCATGGTGGTAATAGAAAAATGAATCACATCACTTTTTGGAGGTTGTAGTCTACACATTAGCATGAGCGATGATATCATTTTCCAATGGGGGGACGGGTAAGAATATAGAAGATATATTACTTATCAATAATAATAATAATTTCAAAAAATTTATATATATTATATAATTCCATCTGTATAACAATCCAAGTGAAGTGGTGATGAAAAATAAATTACACATCTATGTGGAGACAGTAGTTCATACGTCCGCAGGAGCAAAGTTTTCACTTTCCATAGGATGGTAGGTTGATATAAAATGGACATAACATTAATATAACACCATATTAGTATAGAAAATATAATTATATAATTATATTAACAAGTTTATTTAATTTTTTATTAGGTTTAATAATAATGGAACTTGAAAAATCTCGGTAAGAATATATACATCTTATTTTGGTAACCTCCTTTGGATTACACCTTAATCATTTTTAAGGTTCTATTTTAGGGATACCAAGACTTCTAGGATATGGTAATGGATGTTTGGAAGGTATCTGAGTAGGTCTTGGTTGATACAATTAGCTCAATAAGTGTACACAATATAAAAATGGACGTGACCTTTTATAAGCGAGGTGAGTGGAGAACTTCTAAATATTAAGATCATTAAAATATAATAAATCTACTCTCCTTATAATGTGTATCAAAATGGGATCAATATAGAAAATGGGATTATATAGGGTTAAAAAATTAAAATAGTATTATTTATACAGGCTTTTAGTTTTTTGTAACCCTTATCTCTTTATTTTAATGCCTCGTTAATCCCTTTTTACCCTTACCATAGTGATAAGTTTTTACCATGGTTAATATTAATTATGAAAGAAATTAAGTTGAAATAATTACATAATTTTAATTATTCTAATTAAATAAAGGTATACCATTTTAAAATATTCAATTCCTATAATGTGTAGATATTAAACTTAATATAAGTTCACAAAAAATAATAAAAATACGTTTTTAGAAAAAGGTCTGTTTAAAGCATAAAAATGATTTTATACCAAAATAATGTGTAATATTTATTCCTATGTAATTAATTGTAATATTTAAAATAAAATGAGACTTATTTGAATTTAAAATCAAACAAAAACTAAAAGTGACCTTGTAAATATTTGATTAAAAAATTAGAGGAAAAATTAGTTTTTATTTGATCAAAAACATTACATAGATTTCAAAAATGTTAAGCATATATTTATAAGTTCAAAATTATATTTTTAATTGAATTGTATTACTTATTATATGTATATTTGTTCTAAAAAAGGTTTCACAAACTTTTAAGTCATTCTTAATTCTTAATAATTTCATAAAGGTGACATTATTGTAAAATTAGTATTTTTCAATATTCACTAAAAAAATCAACTATTTCTAAAAAATATAAAAAATAAACCCTTATATAATTTTGGAATTATGAATTAAAAATTTAATTAATTTCATAAAATTAAATGTATATAATTTTTAAATTTAGGTTTTAATCACTTAAATTAAACTATGTGTATTATGCTATGGTTTCTTTAGAATTATAATATTTACTAACTATAATTATAACTCAGGTATTAAAAATTTTATCTTCAAACATATAGACAAAAAAGATACTTTTTTTTATAAATTCAATCGTGATATAGAAAACCTTGCAAACTCACCACTTCACTTTCTTCAACAACTATCTTACCAAGCATGACATCCATTAAAATCCATTTGGCCAACTATCAACCTATTTTATCAAAAAATACAACACAAACCCAGGGGGTTATAATATATTTATAAATTATAGAATGATAACTTGAAATACATGTATATCCCTAGAAAAAGTGTAATTAGACACATCTCTATAGGTATGCGTTATGTGGATATTTTAATTTTTGTGGATATAAAGTAGGGGTGTTTTGAGAATTGAGATTTGGATTAGAAATATTGGAGCTGGGACTTCTTTTGGATATTCTATCGCATGGGTTAAATATTTTTTATGTGTTATTGGTGGATCAAAGCATGGTAGGGGTGGCCCTTCTACTTAGATAAATAACCAGAATGAACTAGGTACTTAGTGCAAGGGAACAAGGTACTCGATGACTAATATAAGGGGTTATATCCCTTAGATGGGATGTAACACCCTGAGATTTTATAAGATATATTCTTTTTAATTTCTTTCATATCTTATGTTTTACACTACACCAAGATTATCTTGCGCTATATGTAACACCGTATTAGCTTGCCGTATACGCAAAACTAATCTTGGATCATGTTACACACAATTTCAAGTTTGTTTGATAGTAGTTATTCTACACAAAATTGAGTGTATATATATATATATATATTCAATTTATAAATGAAATATGGTTGGATTTTGTTATATGCAACAAAAAATGAGTCTTTTACTACACGCAACCCGGACTTGGCTTGCATTACATGCAATCACGACCTTCCTCGATAGCGTGTGTTGTATGCAATACCGAGTTTCACTAAACAAAGATATATTGTTACAATATTATTATGGACTAGCCGTTATGAATAGTATTAACTACATTTTTAATTTTATAACATTATTATTCATCTTACACATTTTCTAGAACATGGTATGAGAACAAAATAATTTTTTCGGGTAAAACAAGTATTTTTAAAAAAATGCAGTTTTGCCGTAGTTTGATGGCGCACCCATTTTAAATCTAGTTTTTGACATGTTTCTATGTTCAATTCGACAAAATAAAATTCTTCCTTGGAATCAGGATATAAAAATTTAATTTTGATAACTTTCATATTTTAATGAATAGTAAAAACACGATATATTTTAATTAAAAACAACTTTTTTCATTGCAATAATTTATATGGTTAAATTATCTTTTTAATTGGTTTTAAAGTTTAATTATAATATATTTTTACCATTTAATCCAATTTTGGTCATCATAATTAATTTCACTTTGAAATTGGACATAAACAAGTGTCGATCTTTTGATAATTATTGTTTCTTAAAAACATGCTATTTGTTTTGATAACGTGAATTACTTTTAAAATTAATTAATTCCACTTCTATATTTTGAATTTTTTAAAATAGACATCAATTTTGATTCCGGAATATCAAATATATATTAGGCTGAGTTTTTGGTATTTTTCTGAAAAACTTCAATTTTTAATGAATAGTGAAACCACTTAGTGGTAGTTAAAAAACTGACTCTTTCATTTAAATGAAATTTTACCACTTTTGTGAATTGAATTTAAATAATCCTACATACATGGTTGTTATCAAGAAGTAAAATTTGGTTCAATAAGATGAAAATAATTTTTGGCGAATAGTAACTTTTGACTTTTATTTACTGCGGATAAAGTTAAATAGGGTAATTCAGGGTTAAAAGAATATTATAATAATTCAAAATTACCTTAACACTTGTCATAACATTATTGGATGAGTAGTGGCCGACCATGAGCATCCTTGGGTTGATTTTGGGACCCCATTGAGCCACTTGGTAGTGATAATGACAATTCGGATTAATTAATTTAATGTAAAGACAAAATAGACATCAACAAACATATTTTAGTAATTAATTTTTATAAGGAGTTATATAAATTATCTTTTCAACTATAAATATTCATTGGAAATATAAAAACATTTTCTACATGTTGGTTTTTTTATAATTTTTAGACATCAAATAAATTAAATTATTTTTGACACAATAATGATGCAGTATTTACCTCATTAATAAATGATTTAAATAAATAATGTTATAATGATTAAAATATTATCCAAAACATGTCCAATTATGATTGGATGATTTTATTTTGACCATGAGTCATATTATCTTCATTTTTAATGATTTTTTGACCTTTTGAAACTGAAGATAAGTTTATAATAAAATAATATTTTCACACTTTCCAAAGGTTCCCCTCTCCTCCCTTATAAAAGGGCACCACCTCCCTCTCTTCTTTACACAACTTTGAGCCTTCAAGATCGACCAAACCCTGACCATTACTCTTCTCAACACCCCTAGTAATATTCTAGACGTCCTGGTCTTCTTCAAAGACCAACATTAGTGCCATAAGAGGAGGTTTCAAAGAGGCGTGTCGAAGAAGAGGTAATATCTATTACTGATTCTTTCAAATTTATTTCTTCTTATACTTCCTCTTATTTAGTTGTTTCATTATGAAGTAATAAAATAAGTATCAATAATATACTTATATGTTATTATAAATATGAAACAACCCTATTTCACCTTCTATCCATCCTACGGAAAATGAAATCACTGCGTGTGCGTATGTATGGAATACTGTCTCCACGCCGTGGTGTAATCAGTTTTTCCACCACCACCTTACTTGGATGGGTATAATGATGTAAAGAATAACTATATATGGTTATTATAACATCATACTGATTCTGAGATATTATATCATCAACTAAAATTCTATTCAATAATTATGGGAACAATATCTTCACTCGTGTGTATGTACGGACTACCGTCTCCACGAATGCGATGAGATTCATTTTTCATGTTAACCATTAATGAATGATTATAAAGTATATATACTGAATAATAATGAAATATATGACAAAATAATGCTAATGGATTTATGTATATATATATATATATTTCATCTACTTAATTCCATTCAATTCAATAAGGAAATGAAAACAGTGTTCATGCGTACGTACGTCCTACCGTCTCCATGAACAGTGTATTTCGTTCCATTTATCGATATATAATATATATATGGGTATGCTGAATATATATTATATATAAATCATGTTTTACATTATGTAATTATTTAAATCATGATATAAGTAATAATATCACGAACAATAAGTCGAAACACCTACGATAAATGAAACAATTTTACCCAAAACACTTCTTTAACATTGAATTTACAAAAGAATGGGTAATATAAGTCATAAGTGAACTATATATGATATCATAACAATGAATATGATTCTGTAAGAAGTCAATGACACTATTTAAATCATTATACAAGAGTTTCAGATACATATGAAGCATATCAGACTTAAGGTAAGGGATAATTATTCCAATCTCATTCTTATCTGAGATTGTTTATTCGTAAGTATTTACTGGGTTTATGTTTATCATCCATGTCTATATGTTCTCAAAATGTTTTCATAAAATGTTTACTTTTCTTCCATGTATGTTTAAAGTCATTTTTACCCTTTTTTTACTTTTACCACATCGTATGGAAGGATTCTTTCTTTTGTTTACCATATGAGGAACTTTTTGACTTTTCAGGCAAAAGTATGAGGAGAATGTTTTTTATAACTTATACGGCATGAAAGGCTTTTTACAGGTTCATAATGCCTTATTTTCAGGAAGTTTTATCTACAAGATTTTATGGTTATTTTCAATAAAATACTTTTCTTTTAAGATTGTGTGGCATTTTGTGAAAAGAAAATGATTTTTAAGAAGAAGTGATATTTTCCTCAAGAATTCTTTTCAAGTGTTTTATCAAAACCATTTCCATATAAGATGACATTATTTAATATTTGTATGTTTTAAGTATAATATCTCTATGATTTACATGGTTTCACTTCTCTTATAATGAAATGATATCCATTTGTTTTATATGGATTATGTTAATATGGGATGATGTTTATGAAACCCATTTTTATTCTTTGGGTTATGATGAATGATTTATGATTTTTTTGTGTCACACATAAGAATGATTTCAATATGAGATGGTTGGGACATATATATCCCTAAAATGAATTGGGTAAAAATATATATCTCATGAGATAGACATGGCTAGAATGACAGGTAAATCTAGTTCAGTAATACAAGGCTGGAACATCAAGCAAACACGGTTCAGTAAGGGACTTTGTCTACTAAGATGGTCTTGGCAGCAATGTCGTGGCTACTATGGAAATCATATCATTTTCTTAATGTTTTGCAATAATTAAAAGTTTTATTACCATGCTATTTTATCATGATTGATGTTCTATTATGATCTATTCCTTACGTACTTCCATGTTTTATGTCATTGCTCAAGATTTTGATGTTTAAACATTATGTTCATGTTTTTAAGTTCAAATTTTTATGGTTTGTTTTATTTTCTCCATGCTTACACTTACTGAGAATTTGAGATCACCCTTTTATATGTTTTCTTTTCCCCAGTATATAAAGAAAGGTTTTAGGTAAGAAAACAAAAGGGGGAAGATCTTTATAGGAGATGTTGAAGATATTTCACCATGATTAGAAGATTATGTTCCGAGTTTCCAAAGACACTAAACTATTACGGTCCTTGAGTGTTGGTTTTTTTTATGTATTAAGTATTCCTCCAAAGTAATGTAATGTCTATGTACGTCAAGTTTGGGGTCTCTACAGTTGGTATCAGAGGAAAGGTTTTGTCAATCTTTGGAAACTAGGATGTGAAAACTTTAGTGAGATCCCTAGAGATATTTCTAAGGTATGTCTGGGGATGTCCCTAAGGTTAAGTATAACTATAGGTTATAGTCCTAGGATTACGGTAACGATCATATAATTAAACCTAAGATGTTAGATATTGAAGGTAATCCCCCTTTATTATGTTGTTTTCCTAGCATGATTTTTTCCTCTCACACTATTCTTTTTGGGTTTTAGACGATGGCTGGAACCCGAAGGAACCATGTTGATCAATGTGATGGGAAATGAAATGATTTTTCTCCTGAACAAACCAATGTTATAGGAGATGGAGTGAAAAATCTTATTGCTATACTTACACAAGCTATGAATAATTCTGGACTTCCGAATGAGTAGAGAAGGGAACAATATTCTATTGAGTCCTTCATGAGGCAACATCCACATTCTTTCAGTGGGTATTCTAATACACTTGTTGATGAACAATGGATTGGTTCCATTTAAAAGATATTTTCCATACTTTGCTGTTTGAAGCGTGAAAAATTAATTTTGGATGTTTACCGTTTAGAAGGTGAAGCAGACCAGTGGTGGACTATAATTAAGAATACAGGGCCCCAAGATGAAATTGAATCCATGGAATGGGATGAGTTCAAGAACTTATTTTTCAAAAATTACTTCCCTCGTATTCTTCGAACAAAGATGGAAAGGGAGTTCCGTGAGCTTAAGAAAAAGGATGATGAATCTTTTGGTATATATGAAAATAATTTTGCAAGGATTGCAAGGTATGCATCTGGCTTTATCCTCCAACCTGAAATTAAAGTTGAAATATTCTTTGGTGGTTTAAAACCAAATCTTTGAAGGGTCTTAGCTATAAGAGACTACAGTAGCTATGAAGAAATTGTGCATTGTGCTATCAAGGTAGAACTAGAAGTCGATGTTACAGATCTATCTCATGGTTTTGATAAGAAAAGAAAGATGGAGTTCAAAGAAAATCCTCAGAACAATGTTGAAAAGATGGTGAATGTTTATTTATTCTCAAAGTGTGGAAAGAAACATGGTGGAGATTTTCTAAAAGGTACTAGAAAATGTTTCAAGTGTGGAAAATAAGGACATCGAGCAGTTGAGTGCCGGAGTAATGGGAAAAAGGATTCTAATGATGTGAATAGATAAAAGACTACATAGAATGCTCCAACAACACTTTAATGCTTCAAGTTCAAGGAAATAGGACATTATTCTAATCAATTCCCTAATTCAAGGGATAATGATGATCGACATGAGCAACCTCTTAAGGCAAAGGAAAAAAGGGAAGTCACTTGTGATCACTATTTGTGACGTCGTGTATGAAAATGATGTGGTGAAATGATTATCTGTTTATGTAATGGGATTCCAAAATAATGTTATGGAATCTCATTTATAGTATTGTGTAATATTGTAATATCTATGTATTGGTTTATTGTGGTTTTCAATAATTATATGGTACCGGTAACAATAAAAATTGATTGAAATATTTTTGGAAAGAAGATGATATGCACATAATGAAGGGATAAAGAGAAAATAAAATGAGCTCATGACTGATATAAGGACAAAGTTATATCATGGTTTGAGTCTATATAAATTTTGGGATTTTGGTATGTGGAAAGAGTTAAATTTTGACAGCATTCATGTTTTCACTAAAGTTCAGTGGGTATTCATTTTTCAAAAGAATACTTGATTAAGGTATTCAAAAGTTTGGAATGTGACCAAAAATATATATCTTATGATATATGGGGGAAAAATGATGGTATTCACATTATTTTTATGTGACCTTTAAAGTAATTGTTTTCTTTATACTATGAGCTTGGACCGAAGTATTTTGGATAAGCCTAAATATTGGAATGAATTAAGTTAGACATAAGATAGTATTGTTTAAGGCTAGAAATTTTTTTTCGATATTATTTCTGTAATTTTATAATAGTGTAGTTTTAGAAAAAGGACAACCTGTAGGAAGGTCGACAACCCATCCCGTCGGACAAGGTTGCGGGAATCGAACCCACAAACGAAGTGCGACAAGCCTTTATCTCCTACCACTGGCCTACAGGAAGTCCCTGGTTAGTAGAAACTAGTTTTATTTTATTAACCAGAATTATAGATGAAGTATAAGTCCATTTTTGGAACCATATACGATTAACCTCACCATAGATGGACCTATGTATATTTGATAACTATTGCTAAACATTTGATTGATACAGATGGAATGACCCATCATTCTATCACATGATCTGCTAACACTTCAAGAATGAAAAATTCAACTTCATTTCTTTAAGAGATGATGTGGAAATTGTTCGAGGCACGAACAACGGTTAGATTGTACCAAAATAAAGTAAGTATTTATTCTAATTAAAATTCTTCAACTTTAGGGAAATGACCTTGAAAAAAAAATGTTATCCTTGTGTCTTCATATCCGATGAATCAGATGGTACCTTAGATCATCACAAATTTATTGCTTTGTGATTGTTGGATTTTTCATAGCCATGTTCTCTACCACTCTCCATCAGAACTTGATGGTTATACTTCTCTTTCATGTCCATATTTTCATCTATGTTCTCTTATGTGGAAAGCCAATTATGAGTTACTTTGGGTAACCGTTATGTTTCATACTCCACTTTTTGAAGTTAAGTTTTAATATTCCTTTTTACGATGTGGGTTTCTATGAAAGAAACTTTCAAGTAGTAAACCATTTATAACCCCGAAGAATTTCGAGGGAGAAATTCATTTTAAGGGGGGTAGAATGTAACACCCCGAGATTTTATAAGATATATTCTTTTTTAATTTCTTTCATATCTTCTGTTTTATTCTACACCATGATTATCTTGCACTATACGGAACACCATATTAGCTTGCAGTATACGCAAAACTAATCATGGATCGTGTTACACACAATTTCAAGTTTGTTTGATAGTAGTTATTCTACGCAACATTGAGTGTGTATATATATATATTCAATGTATAAATGAAATATGGTTGGATTTTGTTATACAAAAAAACAAAGGAATCTTACACTACACACAACCCTGACTTGGCTTGCATTACACGCAATCCCGACCTTCCTCGATAGCGTGTGTTGTACGCAATACTAGGTTTCACTAAACAATGATATATTGTTATAATATTATTATGGACTAGCTGTTATGAATAGTATTAAATAAATTTTTAATTTTATAACATTATTATTCATCTTACACATTTTCTAGAACATGGTGTGAGAACAAAATAAAATTTTCAGGTAAAATAAGTATTTTTCAAAAAATGCAGTTTTGCCGCCTTTTGATGGTGCAACCATTTTAAATCTACTTTTTGAAATGTTTATAAGTTCAATTTGAAAAAATAAAATTCTTCCTTGGAATCAGGATATAAAAATTTAATTCTGATAACTTTCATATTATAATGAATAGTAATAACACGCTATATTTTAATTAAAAACAACTTTTTTCATTGCAATAATTTATATGGTTAGATTATCTTTTTAATTGGTTTTAAAGTTTAATTAGAATATATTTTTACCATTTAATCCAATGTTGGTCATTGGAATTAATTTCACTTTTAGATTGGACATAAACAAGTGTCGATCTTTTGATAGTTATTGTTTTTTAAAAGCACACTATTTGTTTTGATAATGGGAATTTCTTTTAAAATTAATTAATTCCACTTCTATGTTTTGAATTTTAAAAAAATAGACATCATTTTTGAATTTGGAATATCAAATATAGCTTAGGCAGAATTTTTGGTATTTTTATGAAAAACTTCAATTTTTGATGAATAGTGAAACCACTTAGTGGTAGTTAAAAAACCGACTCTTTCATTTAAATGAAATTTTACCACTTCTGTGAATTGAATTTCAAAAATATGACATACATAGTTGTTATCAAGAAGTA
The DNA here is from genome assembly GCA_963277665.1 of Viscum album. Lineage (NCBI taxonomy): Eukaryota > Viridiplantae > Streptophyta > Magnoliopsida > Santalales > Viscaceae > Viscum > Viscum album. Next base: position 573,485,301 of record OY728139.1, read on the forward strand.
AAATGTGGTTCAATAAGATGAAAATAATTTTTGGTGAATAGTAACTTTTGACTTTTATTTACTGCGGTTAAAGGTAAATAGTTTAATTTAAGGTTAAAAGAATATTATAATAATTCAAAATTACCATGACACTTTTCATAACCTTATTGGATGAGTAGTGTCCGACCATGGGAATCCTGGGGTCGCTTTTGGGACCCTATTGAGCCTCTTGGAAGTGATAATGACAATTTGGATTAATTAATTTAATGTAAAGACAAAATTGACATTAACAAAAATATTTTAGTAATTAATTTTTATAAGGAGTTATATAAATTATCATTTCAACTATAAATATTCATTGGAAAGATAACAATATTTACTACATGGTGGTTGTTTTTTATAATTTTTAGACATCAAATAAATTGAATTATTTTTGACACAATAATGATGTAGTATTTACCTCATTAATAAATGATTTAAAGAAATAAGATTATAATGATTAAAATATTATACAAAACATGTCCAATTCAGATTGGATGATTTTATTTCGATCATGAGTTATCTTATCTTCATCTTTAATGATTTTTGGACCTTTTGAAACCGAAGATAAGTTTATAATAAAATAATATTTTCACACTTTCCAAAGGTGCCCCTATCCTCAATTATAAAAGGGAACCTCCTCCCTCTCCTCTTTACACAAATTTGAGCCTTCAAGATCGGCCAAGCCCTATCCATTACTCTTCTCAACACCCCTAGTAATATTATAGAGTTCCTGGTCTTCTTCAAAGACCAACATCAGTTCCCTAAGATGAGGTTTCAAAGAGGCGCGTCGAAGAAGAGGTAATATCTGTTACCGATTCTTTCAAATTTATTTCTTCTTCTACTTCCTCTTATTTAGTTGTTTCATTATGAAGTAATAACATCAGTACCAATCATATATTGATATGTTATTATAAATATGAAACAACCCTATTTTACCTTATATCCATCCTACAGAAAATGAAATCACCGCGCTTGTGTACGTATGGAATACCGTCTCCACGCCGTGGTGTAATCAATTTTTCCACCACCACCTTACTTGGATGGGTATAATGGTTTAAAGAATAACTATATATGGTTATTATAAAATCATACTTATTCTGAGATATTATATCTTCCACTCCAATTCTATTCAATAATTATGGGAACGATATCATCGCTCGTGCGTACGTACGGACTACCGTCTCCACGAACTCGATGAGATTCATTCTTCATGTTAACCATTCATGAATGATTATAAAGTATATATACTGAAAAATAATGGAATATATGACATAATAATTATACTGTATTTATGTATATATATATATGTCATCTACTTAATTCTATTCAATTCAATAAGGAAACGAAAACAACATTCATGCATACGTACGGCCTACTGTCTCCATAAACGGTGTATTTCATTCCATTTATCGATCTATAATATATATATGTGTATGATGAATATATATTATATATAAATAATGTTTTACATTCAGGAATTAATTAAATTAGGATATAAGTAATAATATCAAGAACAACAAGTCGAAACACGTACGATAAATGAAACAATTTTACCCAAAACGCTTCTTTAACATGGAATTTACAAAAAGAATAGGTAATATAAAGTCACAATTGAACCATATATGATATCATAACAATTAATATGATTCTGTAATAAGTAAATGACCATATTTAAATCATTATACAGGAGGTTCAGATACATACGAAGCATATGAGACTTAAGGCATGGGATAATTATTCCAATCTCATTCTTATCTGAGATTGTTTTTTCGTAAGTATTTACTGGGGTTATGTTTATCGTCCATGTCCATATGTTCTCAAAATATTTTCATAAAATGTTTACTTTTCTTCCATGTATTTTTAAAATCATTTTTACTCTTTTTTGACTTTTACCACATCGTATGAAAGGAATATTTCTTTTGTTTACCATATGAGGAACTTTTTGACTTTTCCGGCAAAAGTACGAGGAGAATGTTTTTTAAATTATACGGCATGAACAGATTTTTACAGGTTCATAACGCCTTATTTTCATGAAGTTTACTCTAAAATATTTCTTGGTTATTTTCAATAAAATACCTTTCTTTTAAATTTGTTTAGCATTTATTGAAAAGAAAATGATTTTTAAGAAGAAAGGATGTTTTCCTCAAGAATTCTTTTCAAGTGTTTTATCAAAACCATTTACCATCTAAGATGTCATTATTTCATATGTGTATGTTTCAAGTATAATATATCTATGATTTACATGGTTTCACTTCTCTTATGATCAAATGATATCTATTTGTTTTATATGGATTATGTTAAGATGGGATGATGTTTATGAAACCCATTTTTATTCTTTGGGTTATGATGAATGATTTACGATTGTTTTGGGGCACACATAAGAATGATTTCAATATGAGATGGGTGGGACCTATATCTACCTCCAACGAATTGGGTAAATATTTATATCTCATGAGATAGACATGGATAGAATGATAAGTAAATCTGGTTCAGTAATACTGGGCTGAAATAGTAAGTAAACCCGGTTCAGTAAGGGACTTTGTTCGCTAAGATGGTCTTGGCAGCAATGCCTTGGTTACTATGGAAATAATATCATGTGATTAATTTTTTTCCACAATTAGAAGTTTTATTACCATGCTATTTTATCATGATTTATGTTCCATTATGATCTATGCCTTACGTACTGTCATGTTTTATGTCATTGCTCAAGATTTTGATGTTTAAACATTATGTTCATGTTTTTAAGTTCAAATGTTTATGGTTTGTTTTATTTTCTCCATGCTTACCCTTACTGAGCATTTGAGATCACCCTTTTATATGTATTCTTTTACCCAGGATATAAATAAAGTTTTTAGGTAAGAAAACAAAAGGGGAAGATCTTTATGGGAGATGTTGAAGATCTTTCACCATGATTAGAAGATTATGTTCTGAGTTTCCAAAGACACTAAACTGTTACGGTCCTTGAGTGTTGATTTTTGTTATGTATTAAGTATTCCACAAAAGTAATGTAATGTCCATTTACTTCAAGTTTGGGGTCTCTACATGGGCCATCATCTCACTAATGTCTCTTTATTGACTATCCAAGTCTACACATTTATTTTTAGTTGAATGGGCATACATGAGAGGCTATTTGGATATCCTTCACCATGTTTCTCCCTCTTTAATCCTCCCACATTACCCCTTTATTTTAGGATATATAATTGGTTGTTTCAATATTCCATATCAAGTAAACCACCTTATTTATTCTCATCTTGTCTCTCTATCTTCTCTTCTCTAATTTTAAATGGGTTTACTTAAGGATTCAAAGATGATTACACAGAGTCTTGGTGGAATTATCACTAAAAAATAGGGGCTCTTGGTATGATGGATATAGAATGTCTAAAGGGGAGAGAATACACATTTTTATTTTCTTTTTAATGGATTTTAATCACTTTATAAGTTTTGGGTATCTATTTATAGGTATTTTCTAGAAAGAGTTATAGAGGTATGGAATGTGTCTTCCATATATCATTAGTTATGATTTCGGGTGTGGCAGGGATTCTCAAGACATGGGTTCTTGAAGATTAATGTACTTGAAAAATATTAAATGGATTTTAGTGTGTACAAATGAAGGATGAGTAAACTCCAATAATATTGATGCAGGTGGATCCTTTCATATTTCACCATATATTGTGTGTATTTATGTGATTATCAGGAGAAGCCTTTTGGTTTTGGGTTTTAGAATTTTTTAAAGAAACCAGGTGAGTCCTAAATGATTTAATAGGCTTGGTAAAAGACTCATAATAGTGAAATGGGTATACCATGTATGGTTATTAGATTTTAAAAATGTGTGTAGGCTGTTCTACCAATGAGAGAAACCTCTTGTTATGCTTATTGGACCCTAAAGTGATTCCATTTTAGGTAATGAATTAAAAAGGACTTAGGTTAAGCTTTTTCATGAACCATCCTAGACCACACCTAACCCAGGAACCTGATCTAGTCCATGAAATATATTGAAAGGTTTTCCCAATACCCATGGGTTGGAAACTAGTTCCTGGTATTCATGAACACTCTTTGGGAATGATATTAATAATACATATAATAGGTCCAAACTGAGAAACCGACAACACCTTTCCATACATTGGGGAGTAATTCACTCAAATATATGAATAATAACAATTAAGTGTAAAATAAAATGTAAAACATAACCATAAAATAAAATAAAATAATAGAAAAATATATCCATAACATTTCACTATCAACTAAAATATATAAGTGTAACTAACGATCCAAAAATTGAAGGGTATGGGATGGGGAGATTAATATTTAATAGAAGATAATTATAAAAATAAAAAATTATAAAAAAATCAACCATAATAAATTTGAACAAATTATACCCATCTCCGCATGACACAATGGTTTATCCCACTATTTTACCTCCATATAATCCTTGACAAGCTAACCTTAATACCCACCACTTCGAAGGGGTGCCTTGTCTTTACCTACATCAGTCAAAACAAGGTCTACTTACACCCATTTAGTGTATATTGGGTGTGATAATAACAATCCTAATAGGATCCCACTAGGTATTCTACAAAAACCCTTTATTAGATAAATCAAAATTTTCTAATTTTGAAACAATTATATGAAAGTAACTTTTAAATCATTTCCTTGATAAAACAAGAAGCATGTTATACTTATTTTATTTAATCAAGTTGAGAATAAAAATAGTAAAATTTATCAATTATAAAATAAGAAATACAGGATTATAATGAAGGTTATTAGTGCCAAGGACCCCTAAAATCCTCACAATATCCATGAACAACCATCTCATACCTTTCGTTAAGCAAAGTACATTCATAAAAAACAATATTACTTCACTAGTCATGCTGACATACTCATCTAATTGAAAGGAAATATCAATATAAATGGATTTTCATAGTTTCCTTTACTATGAGACCTAACTAACCATAAACATGAATTTTCCTGATGTATTCCTAAAAAATTTTATGGGTATCACTTATTTTAATTTAAAAAATGATTTAGAAACCTGTTTAATAATTCAATATACATAAAGTAAACAAGAATCACTTTGAATGTAAAATAATCCTTAAATATCACATTTTATACTTTTTAAACACTTTAAATATTCTATTTTCAACATTTAAGCACCTAATATTCAACCAAAAATAGGGTGTTCCTGAAACCACCTCTCTTAATTACTAAAACCACACATAAATAGTGTTAATACACAAGTAATGGGAAATAAAGGCTCTTATAAAGGGATGGGAAGTCATAGACACTAACCCCACACCATTAAAATCTTGTAGAGTAAACCCTAGGTAAACATGAACTTAGGGAAAGATTAAAAATAAGGAGGTAATTATAATAAAACTGTAAAATATGGAATAATTCAATTATGAAGGGTTTATCTTAAATAAATCTAAGTAAAATCCCACCCAAAATCAATCAAAAAAGAGGGGGATCAAGGGTTGTTCAAGTTTGGGAGACCTGGGGTTCAAAATGTGTAAAAAATAGAGTCTTAGGGGCAATAAATTGAGTAGTGTATTTTTAGTATATTCATATTTTTAAAGAATTGTGAAGGTAACATGATCTGGTAGAATAATTTTCCAAACCATAAACCAACCATGCGAATGGAATCATCACACCTAGAGGAAGATGCATGATTTTGGTTCATAGTTAAGGAAACTATGTACCAACCTTATGAACTCCAATATATTTTAATGTAGGCCTATACATGATTAGGTGAATGGTTTTCACTGGCCATAAGAAAATCTTTCGACAAACATTATCCCCCATATTTTATAAATTTTTGTAGTAAAATTACCCAAAATAAACTAATAATAACATATATCAATGGAAAATAAATCCATACCTTAAAAAACATCATGGTCATATCAGTTCCCCATACCATATCATTTTATGGCCCCAAAAACTCTTCCAAAACGTTGATCGTAGAATAGATAATGATATTTATTCCTAATAAATTATCTATGATCCCAAGTTTCATGTGAATCACTTTTTTATTTCCACAAGACCCAAAAAAATGGGATAAGCATTTTATACAACATTATCTCATGGGATTAGACTATTCATATTGGGTTCTTATTCATTTATATATCCATATACAACTCAACCCAAATAAATACATGGGAAGTGTTAGGATGATACTTCATTAGCTAGGAAATATATAAAACATCATAAATCAAAAATTAAGGTGAAAATATGAATTAGTAAGAAATTTTTTCAAACTTATTAGTGATCTATAAGGGCCCAACATATCTCTAAGAAATCTCACCCTTCTTCCCAAACCATCATTCACCCAATCGTGGTGAAAAATTTAAAGAAACTCGATCACCCATCAAGAATTCCAAACAATGATGATAATGATAAAAATGATACTTATAAGGTATTTAGTCCATTTTTATACACTGCCAGATAGTCTGGATCTTCCCAGCTAACTCCTGGATAATACTGGGTCTAATAAAGGAGGAATCACCAATCTCATTCCAATAGGTGTGGGAAAGACATGGTTAATAATGTAGATATTTGAATAATTATATCCAAACCGAGAATTTGTAAATATTATAATATTAAAATTTAACTAGTTTTGGGTTATCCACTTCGGTAGAGAGCTCTCAATATCTAGGCTTCCAACCCTTGGGATTCCTATTAATTTCCTATGGAATCTCCGGTTTATGGTGGGGGTGAGTCTTATGTGGGTGAAGTTCAGTGGGTTTGGATGGGGAAGTACCATAGATGAATAGATACAACTTCGAGCAGGATCTCAATGAGCATCAGTGGTATCTAACTTAGATTTGGATATAGAGGATTTGGCGACGGTGATGCTTCACCATGTGGGTGATGGTTCAGGTGGCTTAGTAGTGGTGAAGTCCTCAAGGAATTCCTACGGTTGAAGGATGATGGTGAGATGGTCATGGTGGTTTGGTTTTTGTTTTCTAGATTTGGATCTGGAAGGGGGAGATCTCAGCGGTAGCATGATTGATGGCAGGGCATGTTCGAGTCAGCGAAAATAGGAATTCGACAGGGGGAGACATTCTGGTCGTGAAAGGGTCATAGGATGTATCAGGGGCGTTCAACGGTAGGGTTCAGGCTGGGTGACGAGATCATAGGATGCGACAGTGTAGTTCTGGTGTTGTTGGTGGTTTGGGTAGTGTGGTTCCAGGAAAACCCAGATGATGCTTGTGTGGCAATGGTATTAGGGTTTTGTTGTGTTTTTTTTTATGTTGGGCCTTGGTGTTTATTGTATTGGGATTTGTGCCAATGGGCATTGGGACATTCATTTCTAACATTTCATGCCTCTGGGCCTATGGACTTGTAATGAGTTTTCCCTTACCTAGTTAAATGGGGTTCCTACTTTCTCATTCTTTTTTTAAAAAATGGGCTTACCCCCAACCCTTCTGGTAAATTTAACCAGAGCAAGATGGGTGTACGAGTTACCACAAAAATCTAAGGTATATTTAGAAATCATATATTATTGGATCAGTATAACCCAATCAGGTTGGATATCCATTTGGGGATGTTAAGAAATAATCAATTTCAATTGAGATCTAATATCAACTTAGAGGCAATTCTTGAACTAAGAAGTAAATCGATAATCCTTATTGAAAATGATGGAATAAAGAACACCATGCATTCCTATAGTATCCTGCACATATAAATTCCCAAGTTATTCTAACTTCATGTTATCCTTAATCAAAATAAAATGTAATAATTTCTCTATTCGATCAATAAAAGCCTAGGTAACATTCTTCCCTCAAGGGGTGTAAGGTAATATGGTAAAAAAATCTATATAAATCTCATCAAATTTCTATGTAGGGATGAGTAAGGGTGGGATAAAACCATAAGGCATAAACTTTTCCCTATAAACATATTCAAAACTAAGATATAAAACCCATCTATACCTTTTCTCATACCTATCCAAAAATATCAACATGTAATATCCTAATACATTTTGGTGGATCTAGGATGAGTGGACCACTGAGATTGATGACAATGATCAATCACTTACATACTCACAGATAAGGGAACCATATACTGGTTCCTGAGAAAACGTATTCCTTTCTTGGATAAATACCACTCATTGGTGGTCCCCCACCATATATTGTTCCTTTTATACACTATCAATTTTTATTTTCTGATTGCACTAAGATATGTGTTCAAGGAGAGAAGATTTAAATTGAACATATAGAGATCAAAAATCAAAAATCTAAAGGTACTCTACCCATCACCTAAGCTAGAGGTTTAAATCCTTTTCAAGGAATATTTATCCAAATATCTTTTGAGAGGTTTATACAATAAACTTGCCATCAACACTTGAGTGCATGCATAACAGTTGTTGGTTCATGGTCATGGGTGGGATAATTTATCTCATGTGTAAAGAGTTTCAATGAGTCAAAAGCTACCACAAAACCACAGTTCAAGAGTAAATAACCTAGAGCTATACATGATATATCAAAAAAAGACAATATGTAAAAACCCAAATTTATTCAATAATAATTGTTTCATGAAAATATGTGTTATTTTATTTTGTACTCAACATAAATATATCACTTTAATAATAAAGTGAGTAAAGGTTGAAATGTGGCAATTAGGTTTTGAACATTATATGATCACTGTTCATTTATAATCACTGGTCAATATGTATGTTGATCAATATGACCATTGGAAACTATACACTTATTAATTATTTAACGTTATAATTATTGTTTATAAGTAGAAATGACAAAGGAAAATTAATGTATAAAGAAGAGTTGATGGCCTCATCTAGTAAAGTCGTATCGTATGAAGCCCATTTTACAGAACTTGGGAGGTTGGTATTTTATCTGGGGTTCTCTCTTGACCAATCTCAATCAAAGCTTAAGCATGTTAATCTTTAATGAAATCACATATGGGAGAAGTTCAAGCTAGTGGATATTAGCACTCAGGCGATGTTATCTGAGATGCCCCAAGAATCTATTACCATCAAACACCTCACCCTTAGGTCATATGCGGGTGTTATAAGGGGTTATATTTCGAGGCCTTAGTTATATATTATCTAATCCCTTTTTATAAATAAAATTTTTATTCCATCAATTCCATTTTGAGAATATTTTTTCTTAACAATATGATGAATTTGATAAATTGACTGTTTGGACAGAAATTTTACTTTTTAGAAAAGCTATAAATATTTATAATAAAAAAATATATTATGAATAAAAATTATATTAATGAAATTTTATGATTAAAACACCCTTATTTAAATTTAAATGATAAAATTTTTTTTTTCAAGTGTCATAAATTTTACTTTGCATTTTACTATGCGTTTTATATCCACAATTATTTTTAATAAATAAGGTTTTATATGTTTAAAAGTGAAATTTATCATAATTAGATAATTATTATGATAAAATAAATATAATTTTTTAAATTATCACTTCAAAATTAGGTTTGGGTGAATTTATGATAATTTTCTAAAATATTTGGTTTTTTAGTGAATAGTAAAAATACACCATGAGTTTTTTGATATGTTTAATGACATCATAATGATGTAACATGTAATATATAATTATGGTAGACTCTTTTGGAATATAATAACATAATAGGTGGCCCAAGTGGCCAATACCATGGGAAAATACCATGGGGAAGCCCATGGTTTTAAATTTACCACTACCTAGGCGTCCAAGGAAATTATTAAACAAATCATGCTATTTTTCTATAAATACCCCCCAATTCTCTATTTAATTTCACTCAAAATTAATCATCAATGAATCTATGGTAGTTTTACCTCCCAATAAGTCCTTATAATGTGTCCCCAATCCTCAGAGTTCCCAATCTTCTATTTTTAGGAGTTACTCTTTAAGGCAAGGGAAATCTCAACTTCTCTTTTCCTTTCAAGTTCCCTTTTTATGTAGTATGTCCTTCAAATTTACATATTATGTTATTCCATCAATTTTATTATATCTATTTTTTGTATTAATATTACTTTATTAATGTTATACCCCTTTCCATCTCTTTTTAATATTTTCTAAAACCATGTTTCATACCTGTTATGCTACCAAATTTTCTTCTCAAAGTTTATCTCTTTTTCTCAAGAAATTATCTTATTTTGTTTTGTAAATACACAAACCTGTTTATTTTCCCAAGTTATTCACCTAGATCTCAAAATGATATATTTTTAATCTGTTATTAATATAAATGAAACCCACCTTCCTTTTTAGTGTGTTAATAATGACATAAAGATCTTATCTTTAAGTACTTATTTTTAAAATGCCATGATTTTTATATGAAACCCATTTATGTTATTCTCTATGGGTTATTTATGAGATATGTTATTATGATATATGTGGCCCACATTAATTAATACATATTAATAGTGCTCCCTAATAGCACTCTAATGTATTGGTTTAATAATTTAATCTATATATGTGACATGTTTTATGATACCTTGGTGAATAACCTTATTAATTTTAATGGAACCTCGATGACTAACCTTGGTGATATAATTATGAATGTATAAAATAAATGTTTTTACCAAATTTAAAAGTTAGGATTCATGTTATTTTATTTATGATATTCCTCAAGTTCTCTTTTTCATGCTATAATGATATTATTTATGTGGTTACTGAATTTCCTCAAGATCACGTGTAAACTATTTCCCTTGATTTCCCTCACTAGAACTTATGCTAACCCTTTCCTTTTATGTATGTCCCTAAGTTATGAGATGCAATAATTTTACTTAGGATAAAACTTTTATGTATTCTTTCAAGTAGAATATAAGAATGTTTTATGATTTCAAGTTTTATGTACCTTTTTTCCAAGTAATTAAACTTTAAAAAATCCTCTATTTGGTTCAATGTATTGAAAGTTATATAGTAAAAAGGCAGGATGAAATATATGGTATCAAAGGGCGGTTTAGTTTTTTTGAAAATTTATATTTTTAAACCTTAGTAAAAAAACCTATAGAAACTCTTAAATATAAGAAAAACATCCTGTTATTTTAGGGAATTATTAAGTAAGTGGTATCTGAGAAAAGAAATCCATGTCTAGATATGAACAGGTGGATGTGGCTCTGAAGCAGACGTACATAGGTAGAAATTTTTTGAAAAGTTGCATCAGGGTTGACTTGGCATTACCTAATACATGACCACTAGCCTTTATGCCCTCATTGTTTGACACTCCCAGGGGATATGTTTTGTTAATCACAAGGTTTTTATGAACCGTTATAATCGATTTGTAGAAAATGTAATTTTTGTTAAATAATAACATATTTAAGTAGGATGTTTTAAGACATGAATTTTTTTTAATATTATAAGATTGTTAAATTAAACATATTTCTCACTAAGGTTTTCTTCTTTTAGAAAATGGTGGGAAATAAGAGAAACTAGGTAAATGGTGAGTACAATAGACTAGGAACTGATGGCATTTTGGTGGAAGATGAAATGGAAAAGTTCATGAGAATAATGAATGAACTAACTCAAGTTGTGAAAAATAACTTGAATCAAGCTAAGAGACCAGATTCAACTCTAAGTGAATAACTTTCTATTGAGTCCTTTATGTGTCAAATAACATGTTCATTCAGTTGATCTACTGATTAATTGATTTCTAAATAATAGATAAGCTTTATAGAAAAGATATTTTTGTGCTTAGTTATTAGAAATTATAGAAAGTCACCCTGGTTGTGTATCGCTTATAGAGAGAAGTGGATCAGTGGTGGAAAATTGTTAAAAACAAGAAGACTAGAGAGGAGATTGACTCTATAGAGTGAGAGGAGTTTGGGGTAACCTTTTTCAAAAAATATTCCCCTTGTTCAATGTGAAATAAAATGGATAAGGAATTATTAGATATAGAGAATATATAAAATTAATCATTTGGAAGCTATGAGATGAACTTCATGCGACTTTCCCGTTACACCTCTAACTTTTTCATGGATCCTAATAGGAATGTTTATAGATTCTTTAGTGTATTAAGACCCCATCTATGTAAGAATATAGTCAACCAAGACAATGATAACTATGAGGAGATCATGAGGAGTTCTATGAAAGTTGAACTGGAGTTTATAAAGATGTAGTGGTCCCATAGATTGAATAAAATAAGAGATTTTTGGATCCAAACTTGATCAGAATATTTTATCAAGGAAGATGAAGAAATCAAGTGAAACTTTACATATTAAAAAAATGTGGGAAGAAGCATTCAGGGGACTACTTTCTTGGGAGTAAAAAATGTTATAATTGTAGAATAGATGTGCATATTTATTAGAACTATCATAGTGATGTGAAGCCTCCACTTTTCAACACTAATAACATAGATAACATGTTAAAGGCCCTACCTGAAGCACAATGCTTCAAGTGTGGACATCTTGGGAACTTTTACAATCACTTTCCAAATTGGAAGTTAATAGAGGATAATCACTATCAACTTCAGCATAGGAAAAGGGGGAAAGGTCATAATTTTTTTTATCATGATGACTGAATTTGAAGCTCCAAATGATGTGGTGGAAGCTACTCTCATTGTTCTCGCAAATCTAGAAATTACTTCATTTGATTGTGGTTCTACATATTACTTTATTTCCTCCAAGTTTGAAAAGAATATAGAATAAATCCCTAAATTGATAGAAGTATAATTATCAGTCAAGACTCCTAAAGGGATTATCCAAGTATTAATAGTGTATAGAAACTCTAGTTTTCACTTTTGAGAACACAATATCATCATAAATATAGTAGCGATTCCCATGTTGGCATTAAACATTATACTAGGGATGGTCGATCTCTCAATGTATAACACTAAGATTAACTATAGAAGTTATAAAACATTAGTAGTCTTGAATGGAAAACCAATAATTGTATCTAAAGGAAAGATATATTGACTTGAGAATTATCTATAAGCACAACCTATAACCTTATTTATGGATATGATCATTGAAATTGAATAATTAAATGAATGTATATGAATGGGGAATTAAATAAACAACTCCAAAATATTTTGGAGAAAGGGGTTTATCTGGAAAAGTGTGTCTCCTTGGGAAGTACCTGTTCTTTTTGTGAAGAAGAAGGATAAATCAATTTATTTATGCATTGATTATAGAGAACTTAAATGGATCATAGTGAAGAATAAGTAACCTCTTCCAAGAATTGACGATTTATTTGACTAGATACACGGTGCTCAATTCTTCTCCAATATTGACCTTTGATCTGGTTATCATTAGTTGAGGGAGAAGGAAGAAGATATCTCAAATACCACCTTCTGATCAGGATACGAGCATTATGAGTTTTTTGTTATTCCCTTTAGTTTAACTAATGTTCATTCCATTTGTATGGATGTGACTAATAGAGTATTTAATGACTAACTTGATAAATTTTTGGTAGTTTTAATTAACAATATTCTAATATATTCTAAAATTCATGGGGAGAATGAGGACCATATAAGGGTTATATTGAAAACTCAAAGGAAGGAGGGTATATTTGGAAAGTTTAGAAAATGTGAATTTTGGTTAGAAAAAGTTTCTTTTTTGGTGAAAATTACAACCAATGAAGGAATCTCAATTAATACTACCAAGATAAAGGTTGTGGAGGAGTGTGCTTATCCTACAATAGTAACTACAATTAACAGTTTCCTTGGATTAACAAGATGTTATAGGAGGTTTGTGAAAAAAAATCATGACTTTATAATACACTAACCAAGTGACCTTGAAAAGGGGATAAGTTCAAATGGAATCATGTTTATGAATAAAGTTTCCAAGAGGTTACAAATCGATCGGTTACTGCACTCATGTTAACTGTACCCTCTATTGGATAATCATTCATTTTTTTAGCAGTGAGTCTCATAAATGGATTGGGTACATCCTCATGAAATATGAAAAAGTGATTGCTTATGCATCTCAACAGTTAAAGAATCATGATCATAATTATCTTATGAATGACCTGGAGATAATTGTGACTTTTTTTGATCTGAAGATATGGAGGAACTATCTTTATAGGGAGAAATGTTATATATACACAGACCATGAATGTTTGAAGTATATTTTCACGCAAAAGGAATTGAACATGAGACAGAAGATATGGTTGTAACCTCTTGAAGGCTACTATTATTCAATTTATTATCATCCCAGAAGAGTAAAAAAATTTATTGATTCATTAAGTAGGAAAGACCCTATTGTTATAGAAATGATGAGGACTCAAGGAGATACTTTTATCAAAGAGATAGTAAAATTGGAAATGGGAATTATAATGGAATGGAAATCATCAACCCTGTCCCAAATGATTTTTCAACCATAATTTCTAGAAAAGATCAAGAATTCTCAATGATATGATCCTTTTTTTAAAAAGAAGATAGAGGCTGTGAAGGTTTGGAATTTTCTTGAGTTCAATATTGATCAAGAATGTGTACTGAAACTTCATACAAGGCTATGTGTTCCATATATTCCAAAAATAAAGAAATAACTGATGGATGAAGCTGATAGATTTACTTTCTTTATACATCCTAGAAGCTCTAAAATGTATAGGGACCTTAGTGATCATTATTGGTTGGATTATATGAAAATGGAGATCACCGAGTACACTAAAATGTGCCTGGTGTGTCAAAAAGTGAAGGTAGAGTGACAATTTTCTAACAAGGTATTACAACCACCACCCAAACCAGCATGAAAGTGAGACAATATCACTATGGACTTTGCCACTGGTCTCCTGAAAACATCCAAAGTAAACAATGTGATATGGGTTATAGTGGATTGTCTCACTTAGACTACCCATTTTAATTCTATTTGGGAATATTTCTCTCTCAACTAACTTTCCATGATTTATGTAAAGGAAGTGGAAATGATACAAGGGGTACCACTCTCCATCATATTGGATTACGATTCAAAATTTACATCAAAATTCTATAGAATTATTCAACATGATCTGAGTACCAAATTGAATCTTAGAATGACCTATGACCCCCAAACTAATGGCCAATCTAAAAGAAATATTCAGACACCTGAGGACATGATGAGAACATGCTCAATGAAATTTAAAGGTGGGTGAGATCAACATCTCCCATTAGTTGAGTTCTCATACAAAAATAGATTCCATTTGAGTATTCAAATAGATCCTTATTAATAGATTTATGGGAAATGATGTAGAACTCTTACTTATTGGGATGCATTAGTGAGAGAAATCATCTTGGTCCCAATCTGGTATAAGAGATGAGAGAAAAGGTTCATGCCATCCAAGGTACATTGGCCCCTATGAAATTTGGGAGGAAGGGGAAGGGGAAGCTTATCCCTAGGTACATTGGCCCCTATGAAATCATTTATTTCATAAGAGAAGTGTACTATCGTCTTGAACTTACACCAAATATAGATCAAGTTGATAATGTATTCTGCGTATCTCTCTTTAGGAAGTATATACCCGAACCTTCACATGTATTGAATCCTAAAGTGGAATAACTAGAACATGACCTCTCTTAAGTGGAGAATCTGGTGGAGATCTTATACTACAGAGAAAAAATTCTACACCACAAGACAACACACCTCATTAAAGTGTTATAGAAGAATAACAAATATGAATAATACACATTGGAATTAGAAAAGATAATGAAGAAAAATAACCCATACCTTTTCTCAATCGAGGGAATGAGTTGAAATTTCAGGGATGAAATTTCTTAAGGGGGGAATAATGGAATGGCCTGAATGTTGTGAATAATATTTGTCTCCAAACAAAGTGTGTTATATTATTTTGTACTCAACATAAATATATTAATTTAATAATGAAGTGAATATAATTAGAAATGTGACCATCAAGTTTCAAACATTATATAAAAATTTGTTAATTGTGACTGTTGGTTAATATTTCCATTGGAAACTATACTCTTAATTGTGATTTTAACATTATAATTATTGTTTATTAGTATAAATTACAAATAAAAATTAATGCATAAAGAAGAGTCAATGTCCTCATATAGTAGATTCATTTGGTGTGAAACCCATTTGTAAGAACTTGGGAGGGAGGTAGAGTCACTGAGCTTCTCTCTTAACTAAGCCAAATATAAGCTTCAAAATGTCAACCTTGAAAAAAATCGCATATGGGAGTAGTTCAAGTTAGTGGAAATTACCACTCAAGCGATGTTATACAAGCCGCCCCAAGAATCCATCACTGTAACACACATCAAACTTAGGTCATATGCATGCATTATAAGGGGTTATGTGTTGAGGCCTTAGTTTCTTAATTTTTAATCCATTTTTATAAATAAATTTTTTATTCCATCAATTCTGTTTTGAGAATAGTTTTTCTTAAAAATATGGTTAATTTGATAAATTGATTTTTATTCCATTAATTCTATCCGCTATTATTTTAAATAAATAAATATTTTTATATTTAAAAGCTAAATTTCTCATAATTATAGAATTATTATGATAAAATAAACATCATTTTTTAAATCCTCAGGTTGAAATTAGGTTAGGGTGAATTTATAGTAATTTTCTAAACTATTCTGTTATTCAGTGAATAGTAAAAATACAGTTTGACTTTCTTGGTGTGTTTAATGAAATAATAATGATTCAAAATTTAATATAAATTCTGGTTGATTCTTCTAGATTATAATAACATAATAGGTGTCCCAAGTTTCCAATACCATGGGAAAATACCATGGGAAAGCCCATGGTTTTGAATTTACCACTATCTAGGTGTCTAAGTAAATTATTAAACAAATACTCCTCTTTTTCTATAAATACACACCCATATCTCAATTTAAATTCTCTAAAAATGCATCCTAAATGAATATCTAGTAGTTTTACCTCCCAAGGATTCCTCCCAATGTGTCATAAATCCCCCAAGTTCCCAATCATTGAGTTTTAGGAGTTACTCTTCAAGGTAAGGGAAATCTCATTCTTTTCCTTTCAAGTTCCCTTTTTTGATGTGGTATGACCTTAAAATTTACATACTATTCTCTTTTATCCATTTTATTCTATACCTTTTCTTTATTAAGAGTATTTTATGAATGGGAGACCATTTTCCCATCTCTTTTTAATATTTTCTAAAACCATGTTCCATACCCATTATGCTGCCGAATTTTCTTTTCAAAATTTCTCTATTTTTCTCAAGAAATTATATTATTTTATTTTGTGAATACCCAAACCTATTTATTTTCTAGGTATATTCACCTATATTTTAAATTATATATTTTTATTTTGGGATTAACATATATGAAACCCACCTTCCTTTTTAGTGGGTTAATAAGGACATAATGATCTTATCTTTGAGAACGTCTTTTTAAAACACCAAGATTTTTATATGAAACCCTTTTATTTTATTCTCCATGGGAAATTTATGAAATTTTTTATTTTGATATATTTGTATCACATTAATTAATACATATTAAGGGTTTACCTTGATAGCGCTCCAATTTATTGGGTAAAGAATTTAATCTCCAGATACATGTTTTATGATACCTTGGTGAATAAACTTGGTAAATTTTATGACACCTTAGTGACAAACCTTGGTTATAATATTATGAATGTCTAAAATAAATTTTGTCGAAACATTTACAAGTTATTATTCTTGTTATTTTATTTACGATATTCCTCATGTTATCTTTTTCATTCCATAATGATATTCTTCATGTTCTCATTTAATTTTTTCAAGATCACATATAAATTGTTTCCCTTACTTTCCCTTACTTGGCCTTATTCTCACCCTTTCCTTTTATGTTAGTCCTTAGTTTATGAGACAAAATAAATTTACTTAGGACGAAACTTTTATTAATCCTTTCAATTGGAATTGAACAATGTTTTAAGTTTTCTTGTATTATATTCCTTTTTTTCCAAGAAACTAATATTCAAAGGATCCCTTGTTTTGTAAAATGCAATGAATGTTATGTAATAAAAAGGTGGGATTTCATACTATATATCCCTAATCGACCTCTCATAATATCTGGACAGGTCCCAAATTCAACCATTACTTTTAACACTTTAAATGAGGATTGACATTCTGATCTCCATTTAAACATCAATCCTTTTTGATTGAGTAAAGTCAACATAGGTGAAAGATTAGATAAATACCTAATAAATTGAAAATAGTATCCTACTAATACCAATATGCTCATATCTAAAATAAATTACTTAGATCCTCCAAAAACCATAATGGCATTTACCTTCTCATAATTGACTGAAATTCCCTATTCTGACACCACATGTCCCAAGAAATCAGCCTCGTAGATTCAAAAACTACATTTTGATAGCTTCACATAGAGATGGTGATCATGAAAGTTTCCTAGAATGATACACAAATGAATCCTATTCTCCTATTATGTCTTATAATATACCAAAATGTTATCCAAAAACACCATAATAAGGGAATGAAGGTGATTACGAAATATTTGTTTCATCAAATACATAAATAACTGTAAAAGGATTATTTTAGCCAAAATGAATCTTACAAAATTAATAATGGAAATATATTATTTGGAAAATAGTAATGAGAATATTTTATTTTCTATACCCAAGATGGTCATAACCTGAACAAAGATCAAAATTAAAGAACCTGCTTTCCTTATTCAATTGATTAAATAGGAAATCAATGCTGGGAAATGTATATTTATTATTTATTATGACCCATTTCAGCTTACTATAGTTAATTAAAAGACTGAGATTCCAATATTCCTTCTTAGAAAAAGGAATCATGGTGTATCCTTTAAACACCCTAGGGAAAATAAATCCATTATCTTTTAATTCATATTACTTTATTTTAAATTTTTCCAATATATCCCCAGACCCATTCACTAAGATCTGGTGCAATAATCACATACTTTAGATACTCTATATAATTCCATCAGTAAAATCTAGTATATAACTATCATTAATTAAAAAATCTATAAAAACTATTTCATCTCTCACATCCCAATGATATTTTCAGGTTTAATGCTTTATATAATTAGGAAAAACATAATCTAATTAATCCCATGTCTTTCTAAACCGATGAATATTTGTTTCTTTTATATATGAAATTACTAAATCAACCATGATTTTTAAACATATACATAAATTATATCACATGTAATATCCTTAAAAACATTTTATATGCACTAATTTCACCTATAACCTAGGGAATAAAAACATAAGAAAGGGGTGAGCTAAAACAATCTGAATGGAAAACATATAACTAAAGATATCAAAATCTTAAGTATAAATTCTTGGAATAAATAATTTGTTTGATTCCATAATATAAATAATTGATAGCTTTTTATATAAATTAAAATTGATAAAAACATTGATATCAATAATATTGATGTCATATATATGGAATTAATAATGCCAAACATAAAAAACATGCTATCAAGGCCTTGTTACAAGACATTATTCTATTATGGGAAGAGGTTTACACCATTACCCAACCAGTTTGGTCTCATGATACCTATCGATACATATAGGGGCCATATAATGATTCTCCCACTGCTTGTTTAAGTTAAATGCATTCACCATAAGATTCAAAAATTAATTTCATACCATTTTATAAGGAACCACTAGATGAATAATAACATGGATATCCTTATATTGAAAAATATTAAATTTCAATACATTATCAACCTATATTAATATCAATAATCGTTAAGAATATCAATAATTTCCCTTTGTAAATAAAAGGCACTACATGATCATAAACCAACATGATAAATAAGGTGGATGGTAAAACAATACATAGTAAACTTTTTAATAATTATCTGTATTAGAATAAAAACATATAGAACACATATAATTTTCCCCATATTAATAGAATAACTTTTTTCTTGGTGAACATCACCCAATCTGAATTATCTTAAATGTGATGTTCACACCATATAGAGTAATGAGTATACAACTAATTCGATACTATAATAACATGGTTGTAATCTGTCTTGAGAAATAAGGTGGATGTTTTCAAAATAAAATAACCTCATTATACAAAGGAAACATATAAATAATTATACATAGATTAAAAACATCATTTCAAAAGCATACTTGAACAAAACCGTACAATAAGGGATCATTAATCGGATTTTCCGGTACAATGAGTTCATTACCCCAATGTATAAACATATATTATAGTATAAATTGTGAAACATAAACCTTATTATGGTAAATCCTTTTGTAAATAGAAAGAGAAATGGAAGTGAATACTTAAAAGATCTATTAGAAAACATTAGTAACATTGACAGAAATGATGAATTTATGAGTCACTTCCGAAATAATTTTCAAAAGGTGAAGTGAAAAATATTTGAAAATAATTAATTCTCAAAAATAATATTTAAAAATATGGACTTTAAAGGATATAAGGTTTGTAATTGAAAAATGTTTAGGGGAATAAAAAACATGTGAAAACAAAATATAAAACCCTTTTTAATGTATTAAAAAAATAACATTTTTCAAAAATCACATTATAAAAACAATAAAAAACACTTTTTTGTATGAAAATATAAAAATTTTACCATATAGTTAGAGAAATTTTCATACAATAAAATATCAGTGTAGTAGAACCTAAAAAATTAATGAAAAATTTCAAGGCGAATCATTATAACATAAGGAAATGAGATTTGAGTTATCAATATCCACAATAGGTAATATACTCTGTGAAGCATGATGTATTTGGAAAGGGGTTTATAGTGTAAAAATGTAAACAGTGATATAGTAACACATGATAAAATCAAGTATGGAATGTACTTAACTTATATAAAATAATTTTAAGATAATGATCATAACTCATTTAATGAAAATCGAGTTACCAAAAACTCTCATGAATGGGATAACACTTGAGTCAAGAAATTAAAAAAAAGAACTTTATTTGGATTAGTATATCCCATGAATTACAAGGAAAAAATTATGGAACATTCATGGGACAATAAATCAATGGAAAACCATATAAAGGAAACATGGTTCATAACATGTTAATGTCATAATGAACTGGAATTCAGACAAATAAAATCCTTACAACTTTAGAAACTTTTGAATCAATACCCCACAAAAGTGAGAGACTTTAATATAACTTAAAAAAATATAATCAAAATATAATTCATGATATGATCTTTCAAATAGGTAGTATATGCACTACATAAATTAAATTAGGTTCAAAATACCAAATATTTCTTAAAGAGAACAATTTGAAGTGAAAACCCTTACCTTATATTCCTGGTTACTAGAACGTGCACTAAATTCTGGTATAATGAACATATCTATCTTGAAAACTTATCTTAGAACCTTAATATAAACATAAAACCCTTTTTATAATTTTTTTCTAAAACCATATTAATATGTGGTTACCTTTAAATATGTCAATGTTTTTGATAGCTTGCCCACTCCTAATACTAGACTTAAATAAAACCGTGATATATTTAGATAAAATATAAATATTTAAGTATGACTGTTAAATAATATCCATTAAATTGAAAGGAATTAATATGTGTAAAAACTTAATGAAATATAAGTATAAAGAAAATAAAGGCTTCATTTAATATAAATTAAATTGAATTAGTTTACCTATAATGATTAAAAAGACCATTTATTATTTAGAAAATTAGTTTTCTAAAAAATTTCATTTTCATGTTATATTAATTTCTATAGCAAGAAAAATTTGCTTAATTTTCATAAAATTTGTTTTATATTAATAAAATTTTAAAACCAATTTATTTACTAAATGATATGAAATAAAAATAGTACTAGTTAATATTTGAAAATGTCATTTTATAATAAAACACATTTCATTATATTTTATGATTTTATTCAAAAATTGAATTAATAAAATTTTGAATTTTAATTTTATAGGATTTAAATCTTTTTTGGAATTATAATAACAATATTATCATGAGAGGAAATTTTGGGTTTTTTTGAGAAAAAAATGATTTTTAGTTGAAAAATATAGTTTAAAAAAATTTATAATTTTTATGAATTTATAATTATATAAGTGTATACTATAATTTTAAAAAACATTAAAGTAATAAAATATTTATTTAAGGTATAAAATTATACGTTTTAACATATTATTTTAGATTATAAATAAAATGTTCAACTTTTTAGAATGAATTAAAATGTTAGTTTATTACAACATTGTTTTTGGTCTTTTATTTGAGACAAGTAATTTTAAGGTGAGATTATTTTTTTACTTTTAATAAATCCTAAAACCTTTTATCAGTTTTATAAAGATACCATTTATGTCATGTTAATTAATAATTTTAATTTTAAGCCAAAAAAACAAACATTTTTTCTAAAAAGTATTTTTTGGCATCATGTGCCCTGATCATAAAATTAAATTTTCAAAAAAATTTAAATTTAATTAGATAAAATTATTTCAAAATGTTAAATCAATAAAATTAGTGAAAAGGGTCAATATTATTATTTTTTCATTAGAATTAATTATTAAGTTTAAAAAAATTACCAAGGTGAAAGTAAATTTGGGTAAAATGATAAAAGTTAAAATAAAAGCTTTAAAACTATCCCAAATTAGTGGTTAAAGTGATTTTAGACATGAAATAACTTTCCCCTCCTCTTTTATCCTTATTTGAGTCATTAAATTTGGAATAGTAGTATCAAATTTTTGAAAATTTTAAGGGTGCTTTCAAAAGTTCTCTTATCTTTACTTATATAAAGGGTATACTTCCTCAACTTTAGGAATTGAATTGTCTTTGAATTTTTCCTTGAAAATACTAAAAATATATCTTCCTATAACTATGTATCATATTCAAAATATTATTGCTTCTATTATTTAGCACAATTACTTCATTTCCAAAAATCATTTTAAGGAAAATTCCAGTCCCCACCGAAAGTATTATAAACTACTTAGCTTTTCTTCTTGGTTATCTTCATTCAAATTTATTATATCCAAACTAATATAATTTTTTTTTTATAATTTATATAATATTATTTTGATTTACTAAGTTTATTATAATTATTTATTCATCCTTCCCATTTAATAACAAAAACAAAAACATTGATCTTGTGTACAGGTGGACTACCACATCTACGAAGTGATGTTATTAATTTTTCAAAACTGCCAATCAGGGTTTGTATGAAGGATGTATTTAGTGAATTAATATTATTTATATGTCATAAATACAATTATTAAATGAAAATTTCTCAATTACCATCATTTTATCCCTTCATTAAGAAATGGGACCATCATTTATTAGAGAGACTACCATCTCCATGAAGGACGAATTCCATTTGTCATCAACACCCATCTTATATGGTTCAAAGAATATATTTACTAAGTATATTTGTTAATTTTTAAATTTTTAAACTTATAAATATTTCATACTATCTCTATCTAAATACATTCCCTTACTCATTAAAACATTATAAAACGTTACTGTTTGGGTTGGTTTTACCACCTACGTGGATGATGTTATATGGTTTATATCATGAATGGTGAATGATTGTTATATAATGATAATTTTATTTAATAATAATTCATTTATAGTATATTAATTATTTTATAAAGGTGTTATTTATGTTGTAAATAATTGTTAATATATCACCTTTCGATCATTAAACACACCGAAACTTGTTTATCAAATTTTCCATTTTCACAAGTCATATTCACGTATTTCACCTAATGAATATGAGAGATAAGTAATCTTTTTAAAAAATTTGTTGTTATATATTTAATTATATTAAAATTATAAACTTGAAACTATTAATTAGATCTGGTCCTTCCTTTCTTAATTCTATATGAAACAGGAAACTGAAATTTCTAACACCCGATAATGGATATAAACTATAATTAGTTAATATATTTTTAATATATAGTTATAAAATATATAAAAAATTACTATTATTGTATATATATTATGGTTCTTAGATAAGTCATTAATATATTTTTTTTCATTATACATGTGGTTAGAGCATAATCCACTAAGTGGGAACACAAGGTAAAGGTTTTTCATATTAAATTCATCTCTTTGAGAGAAGTTTGGTATTATCAAAATAATTTCATTTATGTGATGTGTATAGTACCTATTTGAGATAAAATATGATTAATTATCTTTTAATCATGGTATTTTAAGTTTAATTAATTTTTTTCTATTTTAAGTGGATCTGATTCAAAAGTTTCTAAATCTGTAAGGGATTTCTTAGTCTTAAATCAGATTCGTTGAGACATGTCACATGTTATGCATCATATTTCCATTGTATGGTGTTCTATTGATTTATTGTCACATGAATTTTCTACACTTTATTTCCTTTTAATTAATTTTATATATTAATCTAAATATTTTTTTATTTTAATTTCGTTTGAATCAAGTGTTACGCCAATTGTAAGAGTTTTTAGTAACTTAATTTTCATTCATTGAGTAATGATCATTATTCTGATCTTATTTCATATAAGTTGGGTATATTATTCAATTTAAATTTATAATGTGGTATTACATCATTTTTTATAGAGATATATATTCCAACCACATAAAACCTTTGAAAAATATTTCTCACTTATTGGGATATATTACCCGTAATGGATATTGGTAACTCAAATCTCCTTCTTTGAGTTATAATGTTCTATCTTGAATATTTTTCTTCCATTATTGGGGTTTACCAACTAAAATTTTTATTATATGGTATTATATTAATCACTTTTCCAAGATTATGTTTTAATATAAAAAAATGTTTTATTACACTTTTTTACAATGTGATTTTAGAAGAAAGGTATTTTTCAAAATATTAAAATGGGTTTTTTCCTTTCCCTTTAATAAGTTTTGTATTTATCTCCTAATTTATACTAGATAAACCATATATATTTTCAAGGACATATTATTTAAGATTAATTTTAAAATTAATGGTTTTCAAAGAGTTTTATCTCCACCTTTTCAAAAAATCTTTTTGAAGTGACCCATAACTTCATCTTTTATGTTAATTATAATAATGTTTTCTAAAGACATTTTAAGTTTTCATTTCCAATTATATTTTCATTTTAAAAAAGATTTACTATAATATGGTTTATATTTATCTTTTTATACAATAATATATATTTATATTTCTATGGAATGAACTCACAATACCGAACAATCCAATTCCTAATCCCTTATTGGGTGGTATTATTCAAGAATTCTTTTACACGGATGTTTTTCATCTATGCCAACATAATTATATGTTTTCTTTGTTAGTATAGGGTTTTTTTTGAAACAATAAAAAATATTTATATAGATGGATTATGATTATATTATACCAGTATTGAATTATTGTTACACTCATTTCTCTATATGGTGTGAACATCACATTTTACATAATTCATATTAGATGATATTCTCCCAGAAAGAATGTTATTATTTTGACATGGGGAAACTATTTTCATTGTCTATTTTTTAATTGTAATATATATTATTATTGTAAATTTGAATAAGTATTTTTAACCACCCATTATCTTCCTCCAGATGGGTTATGATCGGGTTATCCCTTTTAGTGAGATAGGGAAGAGTATTTTCATTTCACATATAGTTATTCTAATATGGATGATTATTGGAAAGTTGACTTTGTATTATTTGAACATCCACCTTATTTTTTGGATGGATTGTAATAATTTAATCCCTTTTATTGACATGAGGAAAATTATTGACAATATTGATGATTATGGACTACTTGCTATGGTTGATTATATAGTGAAATTCAAAATTTGTTATTATAAGGATAACAATTTTTAATCAACCAGAGGTTCCTTAAATAATGGGTTGAAGTATCTTGTTGACTCTTATAGTGAAGTCATTGGGCTTAAATAATTGATGCATGATTCTAGACACTATATAATCCCTCGATGCATCAATGATTCTCATGAGAAAGAACATGTTGGGTTTTGGTGCACACCTCTTCCCATAATAGGATAATGTGTTGGAAAAAGGTATTAAAAACATGTTTTTATATATCCTAAATTATGAATTGAATCTTTATGAGATAATTTTTATTGATATACATGTTTTAATTAATTTTAATGAATAAAACATTAGCTCATTTTTATTTTATTATGACATTATTATTATTTATTCCTTCCATATTATGATTATGTTTTTGACAGCTGAATTTATATACTTCCCTTATCGAGAATTTGAGCTCTCCCCTTTCTTATGTTCTATTATATAAGTTATGAATGAAATTAGTATATGTAAAATGTTTATAGGGATATCTTTTGTGGATTAAATTATGGGATATGCTGAAGACTCATTATTGATTAAGTTGTTTTATAAAAAATGAAAAAGTCTATTTGACACAAAGAACATGGGAATTTTTAGTTATTGTTTTTTCTTAATTTTCTAAAGTTATAAACCTAAAAATATCCTGGAATTTTTTGAGATTTAGTAATAATTATCTATTTTTTAGTTAAGTATTATTATATCCTATTTTTTCAGTTGGTATAAAAGTGAGTATGTATAGTTTGTGTTTACAAAACTAGATTTGGGAGTGTGGGTACATGGTGTCATAATTGTTATCAAAAGAAAGGATTAGATAATTTTGGTGATTAGGAAGTTTGTTGAAGAAAATTTATAGGTTGATATGTTTTGTTTTATCATAATATATAACCCTTTAGAATAGTATTTGATTTAATTCTAAGGCAACATAACAAATTTTATTTTGGAATACAGATGATAGAACTTTAGGGAAAAGCCCATAAATAAGTATAACTATAGGATAAAATCTTGATATTTTTTAAAGATAGATATAATGTGGTTTTAATAATAAATACATACCTTTATAGATATAGGAAATTGGATTCAGCTATGGAACAAATGCGGATACGGGTAAATCACCCTAAAAAGTTTGGTTCAAAATTGACTCTATCACCACTATAATGCATGATGTCTAGGTCTAGGACAACACACTTGGATAGAAACACTAAGGGGGATATTATTTGGGTAATCTAACTCTATTTAGGAACTGATATTAAGGATTTAAGAATGATGTTAACTAATTAGGTTAGAGACCCTAAAATAAAAATGATTATAGATAATCATGGATTGAAAAATGGAGTCATTGGTTGATCCAAAAGTTTCATAGGTTAAACAAATGTTTTATAAGGTAAGTATTATTCAGATTTATGTTTTCATATTAATATTTTTGATATTATCAGAACAATTTTGGTTTTTGTATATGGTTTAAACAAGATTATGATGATGAAGTCGAGAAAGTTATGTATATAGAAACCTCTATGTCTTTTAACTAAATAAGAGAGGATAAAAAATGGTTAAGAATTTTAGTATATGACTATTACGATAAAAAAGGTTAGTTTCCTAGTGTTATTAATGGTATTGAGGATTATATTTTAATAGAAACTAAATATTAACATTCTTATCTCTTCTGATTAGTGAGTGATATTTATTGATGATATTTCAGTTTTTAATAAAAGTTACGGGAATTATGTGAAACATTTACTGATTATTTTTGAGTAGTTTTTCTTTAATGGTATGGAAGCATATATTAAATGTTATAAATAACCATTAAAATTGACTTAAATCATGGTTATATTTTATTGATGACTATTTCAGAACACATGACTGAGGTATGAATAAATCTTAGGTTTAATACATTCTTGATGTTTATCTAATTAAGGGTTGATTGATTTGAAGAAAAGTGAGTTTGGTTGTGTTGGTAACCTTGGTATTGATAATTGATCTTGTATATTTTAGATAAAGTTAAACATATTTTTTGTGTTATGATATAAATTTACTAGTGTGTGACCTTATTAACTAATGGTTAATACCATTTCAGGTTTAAATATAGAGTTTTTTTGAGGAATATATAACTTTTATGTGGTTTATTGACTTGGATATTCAAATAGTTTTAAAGTTATGTTATTTAGAATATATTATTAGGATGCATAAATTATTAAGCATTTGATTTTAGGAATGATTGATATTTTTTGAGGAAAGATAAGTAACTTAGAAAAGCCTAAGAGAGTTTGGTTAATGTCATATTAGAGGTTACACCTATAATGATGAATATATTAAGAATACCCCCACATAATTTCTTCAATGATCAGTAATTAAAATTTCAAGGACCCAATTTATTTATGGGGAGATAATGCGAGATCTTTGGATCTTAATATATGATTAACTTTAAATAAGTCAATGCATTCAATATATTACTCCATATAAAATAAAAAAATTAAAAGAAAAAATGATATATTTAAATAAAACATAAATACTTAAGTATGACCATTAAAACCTATCCATTTAATTAGAGGAAATGAATAAGAGTAACCACTTTATAAAATTATATTATATAAAAAAAGGCTCATTTAAAAATAAATGAAATTTAATTATTTTTCTTAAAATGACTAATAATATCATTAATTTTTTAGAGATTTTTTTTCTTAAAAATTAACATTTTTTTGCAATATGAATTTCTATTTCAAGAAAATTTTGATTAAGATGATAAATTATGTTTGATATTAATAATTAGTTTACAACAATTTAGTTGGTAAATGATATAAAATAAGAATAATAATATTAACAAAGATGTGGCGAAAATGGGCTATATTACCAAGAAAAGCATGCAACTCACAAATGCATGGAAGTAATCAGTGAGTGTCGAACTTGGGAACTCTATGAGACCCATAGGTGCAGCTAACATTGATATGCACCTTAGGGTATGAAATAAGAATAATAATAGTCAGTATTTGAAAATTGCATTTCTCAATAAAAAAGTTTTCATTATATTTTAAGGTTTTATTCAAAAATGGAATTTATAAATTCTAAAATTCTAATTTGAAAATATGGACACGATTTTTTGATTTGGAATAACATTATTAGATAATGATGAATTTTTTTTTCTGAAAAGATTAAATTAAGTAAAAAAAATACAGTTTTTGTGAATTTGTTTTATGATTTTATCATTATGTAAGCATGTCATAGAAGTTTAAAAAATATTTGAAGCAAAAAAATATTAATTTAAGGAATAACATTATGTATTTTAATATATTATTTGAGATTACAATTCCTTTTTCTTGTAAAGTCCCGGTTGTGTATGCCACTCGAATGTGCTTCATACCCTGTTGGCCATATGGCCTAAAGGGAATATCCACGGGTTCTAGAGGGTGATGACGAGCAGAGAGGGCCTAGGTGAGTCAGTGGGGAGACTATGAACACATTAGAAGAGTGTAACACAGTGAAAAAATAGTAGTAGTTCAATAGCAGATGCAATAAACCATACAACAAAAATAAATACCAGAAGACTGATAAATGACAAAAACAGAATATGTCTCATATATAGAATGATTCTTCATGTCATATGTCTCTAATAAATTAGAAAAAATATAATTACAAGGTATATGAAAAATCTATATAACAAAATTACAAAATTCTAAAAGGTATGTGAGCAACATCGCAAGCCTCATCTTGGTTCCCTACCCATCTGGATGTAAATAGAAAATAAGGTACCTATAGGAGGGAAATTTCCCTTATCGACACCTAAAATCATATAATCTTTTTAGGTCCAAAAATGTGACAAAAACTTGTTGTGAGATATAATACCAGTAGGAAACCACCCAAGGTCCATGTCCAACAGTCAGCGAATATATATGATTGGAAAAGTGTAATAAGAAAATTAGTAAGAAAGGAAGTACCCAAAAGTAAACATCCCACAAGCACTGGTTTCCATTTACATTAAATTCATATCCATTTAATAATTCAATTATATTGAATTTATAAATCTTGAGATCCATATCAAGCCTAAATCCCCATGTAACTAGAATCACAATAAATGCCTCAGAAGTCCATCTAAATGATACAAATCAAGACTGACTCCAAGATTATGTTTTGGATTGGAAGACACGTCATAATTTATTTCATTTGTAATCAAATAAGAACCTGAGCCCATCTTTTTCATTCCTAAGTTGTAATTCAAGTATCACTCTAGGTGCAATATTAACCAAAAACCTACCAGCCCATCCTAGGAGAACCTCTCAGAAACCAAGTATTTCTTTAGTTTAGGGATAAAGTCCCATCCAACTAAGTTCGTCCTCAACACTTTACACAAAATCCTCAGTATCACCCTTGGAATAATAGTCAAAATCATTTTATTTAAATCGATGGAATTATCATAAGAATCCATTTATCACACAGCTTATAAGTCTATCATCAATGAGTCTATCCATGGCCTCCCTCACTTGGATCTATGTATCACCCATGGCTCAATTACATTAAACCATTTAGTCCATCCATATAACCCTAAGGTGGATCCATGTATCACCGAAGGTAAAAAGGTATATAATCACATGAGTTCATCTCAGGAATTCTAATTTTAATCCTTTTATCACCTAAGGTTATTTATAATTTAACCAATTCAATTTCATTTAAACAATTCATTTAACATCCCATTGTTAAAACCAAGAGCAAATTTTAATAAGCTCACCTCAAGGGGGTGACTCAAGCAGTGACCGACCTCATAAGGCTTTAACTTTAATTTACTCATCTGGGTATAACATGATAATGAGATTACCATTTTTAATCAATCTATTACATAACATGGTTTCAATATAACTCATATGGCCATTTTCATATACTAGGCATCACGTGCATAAAGAAGAAATCACAAAGCATAAACTCCCTTTAATGCACATGGTCTTAGAAATTCAGGGGCCATTCAAATAATCACATGGAAATTTTTAATATAAGATAATTAACAAGCCTATAATGCTATCACATGGATTAGTTATCATATAACTCACTTGGGAAAAAATTAAATAAATTTAATACAATTGCATCAATTCAGGGAATAACCTTTACATTACTCACAAGAGAAAGGAAAACATGAGTTAAACAACAAAGGCATACAAGGGTCAAGGGGAAAGTCACCCATCTCATAATCTTACTTAATTTAATTTACAATTCATAACATTTCAATTCATTTCATAAACCAATTCACATTTTAACATCCCATGACATGGGTTAAAGGGAATGCCTCACAGGCATCTAAGGCTAAGAGCCAACCAGTGGTCACTTTAAGTATATCTCACCCAAAGGGGTGTTTCCATTTCATGGAATTCAAAATATAATAATAATTTTCAATCCTATTTAACTAATTAGTCTAAACCTATCAATTCTAGGATTTAATTTCAAATTAGGTGACACCCAGAAATTGGGTGCACGGAACCCCAACATATATAAACAACTTGACTTTCAGTGAATCCCCTGACACCACCTATCTTAGGTCTGTGCTAGATTGATATTCTAGTATCAGGCTCTGATTCAACCCATATTGAAAGAAATATGATGAATAAAATAAGAATGAGAAATTAGGGCATATGCGGCTAAATTAAAATAGCACAAATGATTCACAAAATAATAAAGGCTAAAATGGAATTAAGTCCTAACCATTAAAGACCCAAGGAGATGAACCGTATTCAATTTGGAGGTCGGATGAAAAATAGCTCAATTCCTATGATAGTTATTCAAAGGGAATAAAAATTTCCCTTCTGTGCAATGGATGAAATATGAATCCTAGGTTTGACTTAAAATAAATTAATGTAAAAATGTTATTTTTACACTAAAATATATGGATTTTTGGGTTTAGAAGCATGATTTTTCAAATAGTGCACCAAATCACATAGTATTCTATAGGATGAAGGGGTTCCCACATGGTTACCCCACATAGTCTTCTAACCATGTGTTAACCATGTAAAAATCCTCTGTCAAAGTCTTCTAAAATTAAGACCTGACCGCACAACCATACGACCAAACCTTCATAGTTTTCACTAACCGCGTGACCTCCTCTTTTCAACCAAAACGTGGGTTACGAGATCCGGAATGACCCCAAACACCACTGATCCCTCCATTACCTCAACAGGAATCCAAATTAGGCCATATTTAAGCAATTAAACTAAGAATTTATGGAAAATAATGAATTTGTATCTCAAAGAAGAACTGGGTTCTTTCAAAAATCCCCCTTAAAGCATTTCATCCCTGAATTTCCCTTCCAAGGTTGGTTTAGAATGGTCTGAGAAAAATTCCATCCACTATGATCATTTATCAGCCTCACTCTCCCAGGTCTTTTCCTACACTCATCCATGCTACCGTAACACCCGTACTAAAGGAACAAACTAGCCTTAGAGAACCGTCATGATATGATCCACAATATGTATAGGATGCTCCTGAAAGGATGCTTACTCATGTAACTCAACCTCCTTAGGCTAAAAAGCATGTGATGGGTTTTAATAGTAGCACTGTAGTAGATAACCATCGAATATGTCGTGCATAACCTGTTACCTATGAGTATTCTACAACCGATAGGATACTGGCCTGAGTCATTCCAGAATCTCAAATGACCCAACATATCTCAGAGAAAGCTTACCCTATCTCTTGATCCTCTTATGTCCCAACCTCATACACATAGGAAAACCAGATCACCAACCTCAAACTCGAGAGGTCTTCTGTATTGAAAAATGAATGATTTATATCGATTCTACATAGTATCTATCCACTTTAGAATCAACTACACCTACTATGTGGTATCCTAGACAAGAAGAGGTCCCAGCATAGTTGACTCTTCTCCCTCTAGCCAACACATGGGTGATGGGCATGGCCAACCATTTAAAGCTCATATAGCACCATTTTAATTGTATCCCAAAAGCTATTATTTTAGGAAAACTCAACCAGGGGTATATTCCTCTCCCAAGATCCTGAGAAATCTGGTACGCATGCTCACAATATGTCCTCAATCATCAGAATCGTCTTCTCTAAATGGCCATATATCTATGGGTGATATGTTGTGCTCAGAAATTCATGAATACGTAGATCCCTTGTAACCCTTACAAGAACCATGAAGTAAACCGATCATCCCTATCTAAAATTATATAATGCGGGACCTCATGATGTCATTCTATCTCATGGATATACAGCCTCCCAAGATCTTCAACACTAAATGTTTCCTTGATTTATAGGAAAAAAGAAATCTTCCTGAGACTGTCAAAAACAACCCAAACAATATCATCACCATGAAACTGCCATTGTCATAAATTCCTAAAAATCACACCCCTATGAATTTGAGTGACACTACCCACATGATTTCCTTTAACTGGGCAAACCCAAAAAAAATTGGGGTCATAACCGAGGCCTCAATAAAATAAATGGTTGAAACCTGGTCAAACTAACCAAAATTGGTCATGAAATATTACCTTAAAACACACCATAGAACTTAACACAACACCCAAATTAAACTAGAGGCATGTTCAATATGGTTCCTTCAGACCTTACATAAGGAACATAAAGGATAATGAGTCAGGCCACTTCTTGCTGACTTATCTTAGAAAATGCCCATATTTGATGGCCATCATATTACAACAGAAAAGAAATTCCTTGTCCCAAGGTACCATGTGTTCACAACGGTCTGGTTAACTAAATACCATACCTATATATCAGTTATGTTCCTTAGTCAAACCATTCCCTAATCATTTAAACTGATGTTCCATAACATGAGAAAAGGTGTAACTTAGATCCAACCCATTAGAATTGTGACCCCTTTAAAGGATTACATACGATCCCAACAAAAAATATAGAATAACTATGAAATCAATCAACTAATGTCCATGGAAATATACCTCGATAGTCTACACCCCATGATATATTCGAGATCTTGGTACAAATCCAAGATTCCCATGTTATAATATTGAATGAGCCAAGAGCGGCATCCTCCTGGCGGTCGCATTGAGGAAGTATGAGGTGTCCAAAAGTTCATCCAGTGAATTCTGACATGGGGACCCAAGTATCACTCACAACTAATAATTCCTCGTTAAGAAATATGTTTTAGTATACAACACTGATTAACTACTCATACAAGCCCAAAAAATTTTAAAACTTTAGTACGACATAAAACTGACACTCTCTTAGTGCATCAAGGATGATGTCAAGATAGAGGACATGATCATCTCGAAGTAGAAAGATATAAGAGGATTCAAAAATTTATAAGAGGATCAGTATAACCTCTACTAGTTAAGTTATTTTGAAAGAATATTGGCTTCACCTACCGATGTATCATTAATTTATCCATGAGACTTTACTGACCGAGGCATCCGTGATCATTCACACCTAACCACCAATGTTTCTCCCATGATCAATGGTGTTTGTATAGGATTTCATATACACCAACCTCATCAACATTGTGCTTTTGAGTAAGCACCGACACAAAATAATACTTGAAATCCTTAAAAGAATTCAAGCAGAATTGACCATTTCTAATGAACCTTCTTAGTTATGCCCCTCCCACTAGGAAGGACACACATCCACTAAAACTGACACAATGTTCCCTACTATAAGAGTGTACTCATCATCAAAATAAGATATAGAACAACCAACAACAAACAAGGTAGATCAAATTCACCATAAAACTCACACATAAGGCTCCTCTGAGTCGAGATCATAATTCCAAAACATTTGGCATGAAAGCCAAAACAAAACTGATTGGTGCGTCAAAACACCTAAATCTTTAAAAAAAACATCCCAAGAACTGGAATAAATTTGATTTATTTAATTCCTAGGTCACCCCGCTCTAGATATGACCCGTGTCCGTGATCAACGACATAAGGCTTAAAGATTTTGTCAAACTCAACTGGTTTGCTAAATCATTTAACAACCCGAAAGATACTGTGTATATCAATGCATAGTACCCTGAGATTACAGAAGCAATGAAACATCCTGAATACCATATATATTCCATATGACCTATGAAATGAATTATCAAATAGATCGTACAAAATATCTTTCACAGATTAATATTACACAAACAACCATTATCTTGGTTGGTGACATACCGAGTCATCTATCAATGAAGAAAAGGTAGGTTCACATGACTTAATAAGAAGATGACATTTCATGTGGCATGTCTAACCTACTAAACCGTGCATTCCACAATGCACATTCCTATCACAAGGGTCAAGATTCAATGACCACTAATCCAAGTAACATGTGTCATTTTATAATCAAAGAGTCCTACAAGGGACAATGACACCTGAACGACACCATGCATCTACAATCTTACAACCTTTAGAAAGGCATTTAAACTCTAAGAGTGCTATCTTCCATGGGTATCCCTTAGGAAAGCACAGTCACTGAACCCATAACTAGTTAATGCCAAATGATAAGTCATTGGCTCAAAATCCTATCATAGAATCCATTACAAAAAATTAGAAGCCTATGGAAAATGCTCACACTTCCATTTCTAGGAAACTCAATAAGAGATTTAAACTACCCTTACATGAGGGTATAAAAAAATATACCACTCTAGGTTCAATTTTAAAGTCATTACATTGTTTCACATTTAGAATTTAAACATTTTAAAGGCTCTAACTTCAGATATCAAGTACTAACTCATAAAGAGAAATTACTTAGTACCTTATTTGAATCAAAGACACCATGCATAACAGGAAAGCTATAAGAACTTCCTTTTTTAAACATTTAACATTAAAAATTTATTAACCTCCCATTATAATTAGGAAATATATCAAAATAAATTCTTTTTAGGTCACAATAGATATAAAATCTCAAAAGGGTACCATTTAAACCATCCTGGGAACGTAAAAAGGAATCCAATATCAGTTGTATATTAATTAAAGTTTTAAAATATGTGTCGACTTATCTCATAAGAAACATGCTCCCAACTGACCTACTTGGGTCCATTTGTGCATTTAAAAAGTTAAATAATTAGTTTTTGTTTAAAATTAATGGATTTTACATTTATAACCATTTCAAGATATACCACATGGTCTTATTTCTAATGGTTCAACAATATGGGTGGCCATATACCAATCCATAAATCACCCATACACATTATAGGTAGGAATTTGGCTCCCATTTAATTAAAATGAACTCACATTAAAATATGAACCTTAGAATATTATACATTTTAACAAAGTTCCATAAAAACATAAGAAAATATCACAATTGAAAGTGTAGGACATGTCAAAAACTTCCTATACAGGAACTCAACACTCTGCCAACCTCTTGGGTCAGGTTTGGGTATCAAACAAGAGATAGATACCTCAAAAATCCCACTGCTAAGGTTGGGTCTGGTCAAGATCTCTTTTACAAGACATTTTAGATTCACTTGTCTTTATAAACGTTTCATTTTAAACTGCGTTCAAATTCAAATTCACTGAATTGATACTCATTTAAAGTTTATCACATCCCCTTTCAAAAGTAAATTTACTAGAACACCAAATTCTGATCCATTGGGGCCTATACTCCCCAAGAATCGAAGCTTGTCATCCACTTATGTCACATCGTAACACATTTTCACTTTAAGGTTAACACATGATCTGAACATTTGGATCCAAGAGGGCCCATACACCTCAGGGTCCAAAGTTTGTCACCCACCTTTTTCACATAATAATATATCTAAATATAATTAACACAACTTCAATCATTATTTCACATCACCTATCACAATAGCATGAAATCAGTAATTCATCCTAAATGGCATGGAATAATGCATGGAATGTGAAATCTAGAAGGTTATTATATGATTCATGAGACAGAATACCCTCATCTCATCTGGTTGAAACACAATCGAACCCAAAATCCATTGACAAATAAAAAAATAAATCAATTGTATCACCCAAAAGTGGATTCAATTCAACTGTAATATTGAAAATCCAGAAAATAATAATTTAGTTCGAGGCAATTTGTCCTTTTCCTATATATGGGTTCACTATGCACAAATAAAAATCATTGGAAATTCCTATTCTTTTCAATCCATTTCTATTGTCTCCAAATATAAAGTCGACCAGAAAATAATTTCCTTTGATAGCACTTTGTAACATCCCGATTATGGATTCCACTCAAAGGTGCTTCGTACTCAGTTGGCCACATTGCCCCAAGCGCATCTACCCAAATTCCAGAGGCTACCGACTATCAGAGAAGGCTAAGGTGAGTCATTGGGGAGTCTATTCTCACATTAGAATGTTGTAACATAGTGTCAAACAACAAGAGTTCAATAGGGGAAGAAATAAACCATACAAAAGAATTAAAAAGAAGAATATTGATAAATTACACTAAAAGAATATGTCAAATATAAATAATGATTCGACATATAAAATGTCTCTAATATATCATCCAAAACAAGAATAAAAGGTTTATGTACAATCCATACAAAAAATTAAAAAAGTACAAAAGGTATCCAAGTAGAATATCAAGCCTAACCTTGGTCCCCTACCCTCCTGATCCTAAGTAGCAAATCAAGTACCTGTAAGAGGGAAATTTCTCTTATCGACACTTGAAATCATATAATATTTTTGGGTCTAAAAAGGTAACCCAAATAGGGTGTGAGATATAATCCAATTAGGAAACTACCCAACGTCCATTTCTAATAGACAATGAATATATATGACAAAAAATGTGTAATAAGAAAATAAGTAATCGAAAGTAATCATCCTAGAAGAACTGGTTTCCATTTACATTCAATTCATATCTATTTAATAATTCAATTATATTGAATTTATAAATGCTGAGATCCATCTCAAGCCTAACATATTCCTTGTAATTGAAATCACCACAGATGCCTCAGAAGGCCATTTAGATGATACAAGTCAAGACTGATAGGAATCCAAGACTAAAATCTATCCAAGGGTCACTTTAAGGCTAACTCACCCAAAGGGGTAGTTCTATTTCAAGGAATTAAAACTATAACAATCATTATCAATCCCCTTTAACTGATTATTATACACCTATCAATTATATAATTTAATTTCAAATTAGATGACACTCAAAAATTGGGTGCGCAACATGACATCATATATAAACAGCTCGAATTTAAGCGAATGGCATGAGACCACCAACCTTAGGTCCATACTAGATAGATCTTCCAGGATCTGGCTCTCATTAAACATAGATTGGAAGAAATATGAAGAATAGATAAATAATGAGAAATTAGAGCATATGAAACTAAATCAAAATATCACAATTTATTCCCAAAATAATGGAGAATGGATAAAAAGGAATTAAGTTCTTACAGTTTTAGATCCAAGGAAACAAACCATGTTCAAATCAGAGGTTTGATCAAGAACATAGCTCAATTCCATGGATAGTTCTTTAATGGTCTTAAAAATATCTCTAATATGTAATGGATGAAATATAAATCATAGGTTTGATTTAAAATAACATAAGGGAAAAATGTTCTTTTTACACTAAAATATTTGGGTTGCATGGTTTAGGAGCACAGTTTGTCAAACAGTGCTTCAAATCGCACGGTCTCCTATAGGAGGAAGGGGTTCTCACATGGTTAACCTGCATGGTATACTAAACATTTGGTAACCATTCAAAAATAATTTATCAAAGTCTTCTAAAAATGAATACCTAACTACATGACCATGCGGCCAAACCCGCACAGTTCACAAACTATAAGGCCTCTTCTTTTCTGCCAAAACTTGTGTTCTGAGATCCAAAATGACCCCAAAAAACACCAAGACCTCCATTACCTTTAAGGGAATCCAAATTAGGCCATATTTAATCAATTAAATTGATAATTTATAGAAAACAAGGAATTTATACATCAAAGAAGAATTGGGTTTTTACAAACTTACCCCTTAAAACAATTCATCCATGAATTTACCTTCAATGGGTGGTGTAACATGGTCTGAGAACAACTCCAGTCACTGTGATCATACATCAGCCCCCCTCTCCCGGGTCTCATCCTACACTCATACATGTTGCCATAGAACCCATACTAAAGGAATATACAGACCTTCGAGAACCTTCCTGATATGATCCATAATACATATAGGATTATCCTCAAAGGATGCATCCTCCCACAACTCAACCTCCTTGAGATAAAAAGCATGTGATCAGTTTGAATAGTTTTATATAGTTGAGAAACATCGAAGACATTGTGCATAGACCAATACCTCTAAGGTAACTACAACTGATGGGATACCGGCCTGAGTCTATCTAGAATCTTGAACGGCTTGATGTATCTCGGTGAAATCTTACCCTATCTCTTGATCATCTTGTTTCCCAGCCTTGGTGAGACATGTTGGAAAAAAATATTTCCAAACTCGAACTCTAAAGGTCATCTACAGTGATAAAAATATGATTTCTATCAAGTCTAGACAATATCCATCCACTTTAAAATCAACTACACATGCTCAATGGTCTCATGGACAAGACGAGGTCGCAACATAGCTGAGTGTCCTACCCCCAACCAACACATTGGTGATCGTCATGTAATAACATAAAAAACATCATATGGAGCCATCCAAGTAGTTTCATGGAAGATATTATAGTAGGATAAATAAACTAGGGGTATATTCCTCTCCCATGATTCCGAGAAATCCATGACACATGCTCGCAGCATGTCATCAAGCACCTAAATTTTGCGCTCTGAATGACCATATGTCTGGGGGGTGGTATGATGTGATTAGAAGCACCTAAGTACCTAGATCCATATGTATCCCATAAAATAACCATGAAGTAAATTGAGTGTACCTATCTAAAATGATATAATGAGGGACCCTGTGAAGTCGTACTATCTCATAGATATACAACCTCCCAAGATCATCAATACTAAAGGTTTCCTTGATTTGCAGAAAATAAGAAACCTTCATGAGATAGTCAATGAAAAAACAAACGAAATAATTACCATGACACCTACACCATCATAAATTATTAAAAATAATTAACCTAAGCATTCTAGCAATCCTACCCACATAATTTCCTTTAACTGGGCGAACTCGGACCCAACTGAGGTTATAACTAAGGCCTCATTGAAAGTAATGATCAAATCTTGATCAACCTAACCAAAATCAGGGTTACAAGATTACTTCAAAAGAAACTACCGTCCTTGACACTACGCCCACATTAAACTGGTGGAGTGTTAAATCTGGTTCATTCAGACCATACACAAGGAATCTAAAGGATAACGAGTCATTCCACTTTTGGCTGACTTATCTTAGAAAATTCTCTACGTAGATGGACGGCGTATTACAATTGAAATGTAATGATTTCTATCAAGGTACCATGTTTTCAAAATGACCCCATTCACCAAATCCAATACATAAATCCTGGTGATTTTCCTTGGTTAAACCATTGCCTAGTCAATTAAACTGACATGCCACAACACTCGAAAAGGCGTAACCCAGATCCAGCCCACTGGAATTGTTACGCCTTTAAAGCATTAAATCCAAGCCCAAAACAATCTAGAATAACCATGAATTAAATAAACTAGATTCCATAGAACTATTCCTAGGTAATCCATACCCTATTCTATAAGTGAGATGTTGTTACAAATCCAATATTCTCACATAAGAATGTTGACTGAGCTGAGATCGACATCCTTCTGGTAGTCACGTCTAGGAAGAATTAGGTTTCCAAAAGTCCATCCAAGGAATTACAACATGGGAATCCATGTATCACTCATGAGTAAACATACCTTGAAAATAACTGTGTGCCAGTATGCAACACTGAGTAACTACTCAGACAAGCCCCATAACTTTTAAAAATTTAGTGCGGCATAAAACTGACGCTCTCTTACTGCATCAAGGATGATGTCCAGATAGGGGACATTCTTTTCTCTAAATAGAAATAATTAATAGGATTAAAAAGTTAACAAGCGGATCAATAGAACCACTACGATTTAACTTCACTTGAAATATGATTGTCTTCACCTGTTGATACACCATTAATCGATCCACAAGGATTTACCAACTGAGGCGTCCCTGATCATTCACTCTTAACCACCAAAGTTTCTGCAATGATCAATTGTGTTTTTATAGGGTTTCATGTACAAAAAAAACACCTCAATGTCATTATTTCGAGTAAGCAAATACATGAAACAATAATTTCAAGCCTCAAAAGCATTCAAGGAGAATCGACCATTTCCAATGGTCCTTATTGGTTGTGTCCCTTCCTCTTGGAAGGACACACATCCACTAAAACTGACATGATGATCCCTACCAAAGGAATATCATCATCATTGAAAGAAGAGATATACTAGATTCCTACCAGCACATTAGATTTGATTCACCTTAAAACTCACACATTATGCTCCTCAGAGTTGTGATCGCAATGCCAAAACATTTTTCATGAACCCTAAAACCAAACTGACTAGTGTGTCAATACACCTAAATCCTTGGAAAACCCTCCCAATCATTATGAAAGATTTTATTTCCTTAATTCCGAGGTCACTCTACTATGGAGATGACCCATTTAAATGTTCAATGGTGCAAGGATCAAATATTTCATCGAACTCAACCAGTTTGTTACATCATTTAACAACTCAAATGATATCGTGTATATCAAGGAATACTACCCTGAGATTAAAAAAGCAATAAAACATCCTGAATACCATCCATAGGCATTATGAACTATACAATAAAGTTGGAGATGGATCATAAAAAAAATTCATAGAGTCGTATTACCCAAACAACTATTTACTCTGATGAAGACATTCTGATTCGTCCATCATAGAAGAAAAGATTGGTTCACATGAATCAATAAGTGGTTGATTGTTCCCAAGGCATGACTAACTTTCTAAACCATGAATTTATTGACGTAAATTCCTATAACAAGGGTCAAAATTCAACAACCACCAATCTGAGGCATGGGTTTAATTTTATAAGAAATGAGTTCTACGAGGGACAATGACACTCGAATGACACCAAGCATCTACAAGCTCACAACCTTTAGCAAGGTGTTTAAACTATAAGAGTGATTCTATCCATGGATAACCCCTTATAAAAGCACGAGCACTGAACCCATCACTAGGTCACACCAAACGAAAAGTCACTAGGATCAAAATCCTATTATAAAATCCATTGTGAAAAAGGAGAATCCTACAGAAAACACTCATGATTCTTTCCAACGTAACTCAACAAGAGATTTAAAATACCCATACATGATGATCTAAAATAGGACACCAATCTGGGTTCAATTTCAAATTCATTATAGTGGTTCACATTTAACCTTTAAATTTTTTAAAGGGGCTAACTCAAAACATCAAGTACTAACTCATAAGGCAAAAACACTTAGTACCTAATTTGAATTGAAACACCTTGCATAACCAGAAAGCTATAAAAAATCATTCTTTAAACATTTAACATTAAACATTAAACATTTATTGACCTCCCGTTTTAATTAGGTAGTTGATCAAATAAATTGATTTTATGACACAACAGAAAAGGAAACCTACGAGGGTACCATTTAAACCGACATAGGTTCATAAAAAAGCAACCCAATAGCTGTTTTTTATTAATTAAAGTTGTAAACATCTGCATTGAGTTATCTCATAATAAACATGCCCCCAACTGACCTACTGGGGTCAAGTTGTTCATTTATAAAGTTAACCAATTCATTTTACTTCAAAATTAATGGATTTCACATTTATAACCGTTTCAAGATACACCAAATGGTCTTATATATAATGGTTAAACAATATGTGAGACCATGTATCAATCTATAAAGCACACATGCACTTTAAATTTTGTCATTTGGCTCCCATTTATTTAAAATCAACTCACTTTAAAATCTAAACCTTAATGGCCTCAACATTTTAACAAAGGTCCATATAAATATAAGAAAATATCATATCTCAAAAGTACAGGACATGTCAAAACCTTCCTATACTAAAACTCACCCCTCTATCTACCCCATGGGTCAGGTTTGGGTGTCAAACAAGAGAGAGATACCACCAAAAGTCCACTACCAAGGTCAGGTCTATTCAATATCTCTATTAAAATCCATTTTAGATTCACCTATCTTAATAAATGCTCCATTTCAAATTGAGTTCACATGTACATTCACTGAATTAATACTCATTTCAAGTTTATCACATACTATTTATAGAGGAAATATAACAGCACACGAAATTATGATCTATGGGGGCCCATACTCCCCAAGAATCAATTCTTGGCATCAACCTATGGCACATCATAACACATTTCACTTTTAGGTTGAACCATGATCGACACATTCCAATCCAAGAGGTCCCATGCCACTTAGGGGATAAATATTGGAATCCAAAAACTTCACACCATAATATATCTCAATATACCTAACATGAAAATAGGCATATAAATCAGAACACCTATCATAACACCATGAAATCAATAATGCATCCTAAATGGAATGACATAATGCATGGCATGTGAAATCTAGTAGGTTCCTATAGGATTAATGAGATGGAATACCCTCATCTAATTAGGTTTAAACATAGTAGAACCCAAAATCAT
Source organism: Viscum album (assembly GCA_963277665.1). Lineage (NCBI taxonomy): Eukaryota > Viridiplantae > Streptophyta > Magnoliopsida > Santalales > Viscaceae > Viscum > Viscum album. The sequence goes on from OY728139.1 coordinate 573,528,449, forward strand.
ATAAAAAATAACAAAATAAATCAAGTACATCACCCAACAGTGGATTCAATTCAACTATAATATTCAAAATCCAAAAGACTTCAATTGAATTCAAGGAAATTTGGCTTTTTACAATACATGAGTTAGCTATGCCTGGACACAAATCATTACCAAATTCTCATTCCTTCCCATAAATTTATATTTTTTTTTTCAAATTTTATGTTAACCAGAAAATAATTTCCTCTGATACCACTTTGTAATGTCCCGGTTACGGATGCAACTCAAAGATGCTCAATACCCGGTTGGACACATGTCCTCGAGCGCATCTTCCCAAATGCCAGAGGTAGCTAACTTACAGATAGGTCCAAGATGATTAAATGGGGAGACTATTCCCACATTAGCAGAGTGTAACATAGTGGAAAAAAATAATATTTAAATAATAGAAGTAGTAAACCATACAAAATAATTAAACAACGTACGATTGATAAATAAAAATAGCAGAATATGTCTCATATATAAAATGATTCTACATTTCATATGTATCTAATAAAGTATCCAAAATAGGAATAAAAGTAATATGTACAATCCATATACCAAAATTAAAAAAAAATGGCTAAAAGGTATGCCAATAGAATTTCAAGCCTCAGCTTGGTCCCCTACTCTCATAATGCTAAGTAGAATATAAAGCACCTATAGGAGGGAGCTTTCCCTTATCGACACCTAAAATCATATAATCTGTTTGGGTCTAAAAAGGTGACCCTAAAAGGGTGTGAGATATAGTACCAGTAGAAAACCTCCCTGGTTCTATTACCAATAGTTAGTGGATATATATGATAGGCAAAGTGCAATAAGAAAAGTTGTAATTAAAAGTACTCAAAAGTAAGCATCCTACATGCACTGGTTTCCATTTACATTCAATTGATATCCATTTAACAATTAAATTATATTTAATTTATAAATCTCGGTATCTAGCTCTATTCCAATATCCCATATGTAATTAGAATCACAATAGAAAACTTATAAGGCTATATAAATGATACAATTCAAGACTAACTCCAAGCTTTTTCTTTGTCTTGAAAGATGCATCATAATTAATTTATTTTACCATAACTGAAGCCTGTCCTTGACATTCCTAAGTTGGGATTGATTTTTCACTCCAAGTGAAATATCAACCAATACCCTACAATCCCATACCTATAGAACCTCTTAGGAGCTCAGTATCACTCCATGTGAGGTATAATGTCCCAGCTAATTGAGTCCGTCCTCGGCACTTCATATAAAATCCCGAGTATCTCCATTTGCATAATAGTATAATTCCATTTGAGTCTTTCCATGAAATTCTTATAATAATACATCTATCACTCGATATATAAGCCTAGACTCAATGATTATATCCATGGAATCCCTCACCTGGATCCACATATCACCCATGTCTTAATCAAATTTAACCCTGGAGTTCGTCTATGGAATACTAAGGTGGATCCATGTATCACCCAAGGTATAATGGTCCATTGTCACATGAATTCATCCATGGAATTATAATTTTAATCCATGTATCACACACGAATATTTATAAATTATCCAATTCGATTTCATTTAAACAATTCATTTAATAAGACAAGGTAAAAAATGAGAGCATCCTTTAATAAACTCACCACAAGGGGGTGACTCAAACATCGACCAACCTCATAAGGCTTTGCCTTTCATTTACACAAATGATCATAACATGATAATGAGTTTACTATGCATAATTAATCCATTAAATAGCATAGTATTAACATAACTCGGAAGGAAATCTTCATATACAAGGAATCACATGCATAAAGAATCCATCACAAGTAATAAAATCCCTTTAACTCACATGGGATTTGGACTTTAAGGGCCATTCAAATAATCACTTGAAAATTCTTAATATAACAAGCCTAATAAGAATATCAAGCTATCACATGACTTACTTGTCATATAACTCACATGGAAAAAACAACAATTTAAGAAATTCAAGAAAACTGCATCAATTCATGACATAACCTTTACTTTACTCACATAGGCAAGGAAAACATGCTTTAAACAACAAATGTAAACATAGGTCAAGGGAAAAGTCACCCATACAATAACATTAAAATAATTTAATTTACAATTTATAAAATTGGAATTCAATTAATAACCCAATATACATTTTAACATCCCATGACATGGGGTAAAGGGCATGCCTAATAGGCATCAAAGGATAAGATCCAACCAAGGGTCACTTTAAGGAAAAATCACCTAAAGGGGTGTTTCCATTTTAGGGAATTCAACCTATAACAAGAATTATCAATCCTATTTAATTGATTAGGGTCCACCTATAAATTGTAGGATTTAATTTCAAATTAGGTGGTGCCTGGAAATTGGGTGTGCGACAAACCGACATATATAAACATCTTGGCTATTAGTGAAAGGCATGAGATCACATAACTTAGGTCTATGTTAGATATATTTTCCAATATTAGGCTCCTATTCTAACCAAATTAGAAGAAATATGATGAACGGATAAGGAAAAATAAATTAGGACATATGAGACTAAATCCAAATGGCACAATCTATACCCAAAATAATAGAGGCTAAAAATGAATTAAGGCTTTACCATTATAGGTCCTCGGAGATGAACCGTGTTCAAATCAGAGGTCGTACGAAGAACGTAGATCAATTCCTATGATAATTCTTCTAAGGGATTAAAAATCTTCATACTATTCAATAGATAAAATATTAAGCTTAGGTTTGATTTAAAAGAACTTAAGGGAAAATGGTATTTTTTACACTAAAATATCTAGTTCGCATGGTTTAGGCCCATGGTTTTTCAAAACATTATTCGAATTGCACTGTCTCATGTATGAGGAAGGGTACCCACAAGGTGACCCCCTACAGTTTACTAACCATGTGGTACCCATGAGAAAATACCAATGTTTTCTAAAAATTTAGACATGACTGTACAACTATGCAATCCAACCTGTATGGTTTTCACTATACATGAGGCCTCTTCTTTTCACCAAAAACATGGGTTCCAGGCTCCAGAACAACCGTAGGCACCACTAATACCTCCATTACCTCAATGATAATCTACATTAGGCCATATTTTTAGAATTAAACTAAATATTGATGGAAAAAAATGAATCTATACCTCAAAGAATAACTGGGTTCTTACATGACTAATATTTTTATAACTAAATTAAAATGTCAGTGTAATTAAAATTTATTTTCAGTCTTTTCTCTAAATCAAGTACTTTCAAGGTGAGATATATCTTTATCTTTCCATAAAATCCTCATACATTTATGTTATTTATAATAAACCAATTTATTTCATGATAATTAATAATTTTAATAACTATGGATTATATATATATATATATTTAATCTTAAAAAACCCAATTTTTTCATTTAAGAATAGTTTTTACATGTTATGTACACAAATCATAAAATGAACATTTCAAATTCTTAGAAATTTTATTTATTAATATTATTTCCAAATTTTAAATCTTAAGTTTAAAATTATTTAAAATGTTTAATATTTTTTTTATTAGAATTAATTAATAAAGTTCAAAAATTAGTAACCAAGGTAAAAGTAAATTTGGGTAGATGGATAAAAGTAAAAATAATAGCCTTAAAACACTCCAATTTATCTCCTAAATGAGTTTTTAAAGTTATTTTCAGCCCAAAATAAATTTAAAATCCTCTTTTGTCCCTTTTGTATCCATTGAAATTGGAATAGTAACACCACGTTATTGAAAATATTTAGGGTTCTTCTTAAATTACCCTTCTCTTCACTTATAAAAAGAACTCACTTCCTCTACTTCAAGACTAACCTTAACATATAAATTTTCCTTAAAAATCATAAAACATTCTCATAATTGAAGGGTATCCCACATTCAAAATCTTATATTTATCATTAATTACTACAAGGCCTTCATTTATTAGGATAATTTAAAGGAAAATTTAAGTCCCTCACATCAGTATTATCAACTACTTTCCTTTTATTCTTGATTTTATTCATTAAATATTATAATCATAACACTAATATAATGATATTAGTATCATTTATATAATATAATATGACTATTATTTTTATTATCATACTCTATTTATCCATTCCAACCACTAAGAAAAACCAAAACATCGATTGTTTGTATGTACATACTACCGCCTCCATGAAGTGATGTTCTTTTTTCAACACCTACTGTCAAGGTTGGTATCAAGGATTAATTTCGAGAATTGAAATGATTTATATGTCATTAATAAATTTCTGAAAGTATAATTTTTTATACCATCATTCCCTCCATTCCTTAAAAATGATATCTTTAGTCATGTGTACGGAAGACTACCACCTAAAGTAACAATGAATTTCATTTGTCATCGGCACCCATATTCGATGATTCTAGGAATGGATTTACCAAGGATATATGAATATTATTAAACTTTTAAGATTTTTAATAGGTCATACTATACTTATCTAATATCATTCCCTTAATCATGAACATATTATAAAATGTTATTATTTGGTTTGGTTTTTCCACCTATTTGAATGATGTTATAATTTTTATATTGTGAATGATTAAGGATTGTTATATAATGATAATTTAATTTTACAATAATTAATTTATTATTTATTATATATTTTTTAAATTTTTTGTTATTATTTTAAATATTAATTAATATATCACATTTTGATCATTAAACAGACAAAAACAAGTTTATTACATTTTCTATTTTCAAAAGCTGTATTTGTGACTTTCACATGTTGAAAATGGTAACTATGTAATATTTGTAAAATAATAATTATCATATCTTGAATGATATAGTAATTATTAAATTGAAACTTATTAAAGATAATTGTTTCTGACGCTTTCACCGGGGGGGGCGCGTCCGTCCGCTTGGGCGTGATAGGCTCGACTTTCTTTTTACCCTGCATTCCCACTTTCCAAAGGCAGGTGGCATTCACTCCTTATTCAGGGACGTCTGCTCCTTGATCGAAATCAGGATCATGGGATGTCGGTTCTTCCTTCCGTGGATTCCTCATTGGAACACGTCACCTAGTCTGGGTCTCCCTCATAGATTTAATACATTGTTCGTGAAACTCTTCCTAGTTCCATATTTCCATGGACACTGGTTAATTACACTTCTTCTGTCAGGACATTCCAAAGGGTTCGGTCAGGGTAGCAACCTTCAATTGGGGGAGTAGTCACGTCGAGGCATCATTAACGTGTCTGAACACTGGAGGATTGGCGTGTCTGTTGTTGGTCCCTTATTATAGGGCTTCTTGAGGGCATGGAATCCCGAGGCATCCCACATCGAACGCGCGGAATCATATGCCATAGGCATGTATCTGAGGTTTTCCTCTGCTTCCTATGTTTAACGAAGGGTATGCCACAAGTTTAATGTCTGGCGGAGGTAGATTGGGCTGATCAGAACACTAACTGGAGTGGATCAGATTGAGGAACCCCTCTTGAGGGAACACCGATATTGGATCCATCCCGTGGGTGGCTTTCCAGATGTTGTTGAGGGAAGTGGGGTGACATGATCTCACTGGGATGTGGCAGCCTGGGTAAGAATCAGGGTGGATGATGGAGAAAGTAATAGAGTGGAGGGGGATGATATGGGGCTGTCATTGAGGTGACAGTGGTGATGATGGTCCTGGACCTCTAAGAGACTTCCTACATATCCCCGGGGGAGGGAATCAAGGTCCACGTAGTTCGATGTGGAATGGGGCTTACACAGTGAGTTGGCCCAAGGATATGGGGTCAGTGAACCGACATGAGGGGACCAGAGGTCCAGGTGGGATTGAACCTCATGGAGGCTTCCTACGTACCATGCCTTAGCATGGATCAAAGACCACGTAGTTCTGGTGTGAGCGTGTCGGAGAACCGACGTGGATAAGGACCTCAGTCCGATGGTGTGGGGCTTACACTCTAGGTTGCCCAGGTGTTGGTGAAATGATGCAAAGGGGGGTGGAATGACCAACGGGTGGTGGGCTTGAACCTCGTGGAGGCTTCCTACGTACCATGCCTTAGCACAGATCAATGACCATGTAGTTCAGGTTGGTTGCCGGAAGGCCGACATGGAGGAGGACCTTGGTCCAATGGGTGGTGGGCTTGAACCTCATGGAGGCTTCCTACGTACCATGCCTTAGCATGGATCAAAGAACCCATAGTTCACTTGGATTCTAGAAGGCCGATGTGAATGAGGACCAGGGGTCTAGGTGGGCTTGAACCTCATGGAGGCTTCCGATGTACCATGTCTTAGCATGGATCAAAGACCACGTAGTTCAGGTGTGCAGTTTAACGTCATGTTGGACGGGGCATACAGTTTAATGTCATGTTGGACGAGGGTGGAAATATACATGAAGAAATGACCGAGTGGTGGGCTTGGACCTCGTGGAGGCTTCCAACTTACCAAGCCTTAGCATAGATCAAAGTCCTCGTAGTTCTCTTGGAGTGGGGTTCAGGGTCGGTGCTCACTTTAAGCCCACGTGAGTCATGCTCGGTGTGAGAAACAAGAGATTGCACAAACCTGATGATCACATTGTGAAGGGTGAGTATGTGGGAAATGAAGAGGGGCTTACGCATTAGGCAGCCCATGATGCTGGGACTTACTCCAGGATGGAGGCCCGAGGTGCGATAAAGCGCAGAGGGAGAGGGATTTGGGACCGAACAAAGGAGATGCCTCATTCCCTATCACACCCTCCCCTGGCCGTGGCGGTGGGGAAGTACGGAGGTGCATGGGTGCAACCTTCCACAGGAGAGGCTAGGGGCTTACGCTCTGAGGCAGCCCTTCCCCCATAGACAAACGCCACTCCAAGAGGGAGGATCTCATTCATGTGAGGAAGATTCCATTCCCGTAGAGACAAGCAGCGTAAAGAATGTCCGAGACGGGGGGACCCTGCATGCGAATCACGGGGTCAGATCAAAGTTTAACATCATGTGTTGAGGACGAGGTGCTTGGCAGTTTAACGTCCTACAGCTCGGATGAGGTGGGTTTACTCCGCACCCCCAGTACTTCTATAACCGGTACCCTCTGCTCCATGTGGGAGGGAGGGCATCGGCAAGGCCGTGGTGAAGGGGGCTCGCAGAGCGAACCATCAAGGGGTCCATGTTAGCATGGCTATGTGAAGAAGCAATATCCATTAGCGTGCCTATGTGAAGAAGCATTAGGCAAAGAAATGCTACGGGTGGTATCATCCATGGGACTTTGAAATCACATCGTGCAAGCCTGGAGGGCCGCACGGGAAGAGGAATTGCCAAGAAAAGGGGTCCACAGGAAGGGAACTTGCGGAGCTCGATTTCTTTGCATAGTAGAGACCAATTTCAAAGGGGTGTTCTTCGCGAAGTGGAGAGCCTTGGCCTTAGCATGGGGCAGGGGTGCGAATGGGAGGTGTTTTGCGAAGTGGAATAGTATTCGCGGAGCACTGCCTCGCGAAGCGGAGGTGCCTTGCGACGCATGGTGCTGCTCAGCAATGTACTTCGTGAAGTACTGAGATCCTGCCTTGGCATATGGATCACATGTACATGATGAGTGTTTCTCAAAGCATGAATGCTCTGCGGCTGCTCAGGTCCCCTTGGGGATCCCCTTCCTTCGCGAAGGCCCTTAGGCTTCGCGAAAGGCATCCCTCTCGGAAGGGGGTCTCAAAACGATACAAGGCTAAGGTATCTCGCAAAGTAAAAATACCTCGTGGAGCTCATGATTCTTGGGGTGAATGGTGCTTCGTGATTCAGGATCTAAGAAGATGAAAGGTCATATTATCTATCTTTTGAGCTCAGGGGGAGCCCGGTATTTATAGGCAAGGGGCACCGTGAAGCAGGTCTCACGCGGCGTGAAGGGGGCGTCAGTTGCTTCTCGGTGGGTCGCGTACATCAACCAGTTCGTAGAGGCTTACCGCCTCCTCTGCTTTATGGTAGGCTTTCGAACATCAGGGTGTTTGTGGAGTGTTACCTCCTCTATTTATTTGCAGCGGGCTCGCGAATGTCAGGGCATTCGTGGAGTGTTACTGCCTTTGGGGATTCGTGGAGGGCTTGCTAACTTCAGGGCATTCACAGAGAATCACCGCATTTGGGGCTTCACGGTGGGATCACGAACGTTAGGGAGTTCACTGAGCGTTACCGCCTCCAGGGCTTCGTGGCGGCCGAATTGCTTGGGGGACCTCCACGTCTGAGCTTCGCGAGGCAGTGCACAAGATTCTTTTTCTCATTCCTTTTTCGTCCAATATTTTGGTACCAACAAATGCCCCTCTCAGACTTGGAGCCATAGAGGGATCAAGGGTCGAAGTCTGAGGTAAAATATCCAAAATTATCAGCAGTTTGCAGTGCGGACTCGCGAAGAGGGTGCACAGGGCGGACAGCGGCCGCGCGGTTCGGACGCGTCGCGATGCTCCTCGCAGGCAGGATGTGCCGCGAAGCTCCGGGGTCTCCGCCTATAAATAGGCAGACTGACCACTCTTTTTTACTCTTGTGACTTTTTTCCTTTTGCGCTCTCGACTTGGCGAAGCTCCGCGTCTACTCACCACGAATCGAGCTTCACGGCGAACCACGAGTCTTTAACTCCGCGACTTCGCCAAGTGAACGTCTTCTTGCAAGCCCAGGAAAGGCTCCACATCTTGGTTTTGCGAACAAGCTTCGCGAGCAATCTTCGCGATCACCCTTTGCGAACCTACCTGAATTTTTTTCAAGTTTCGAAACCATAATGGCCCATCAAGAAGCTGTGTTGGGGGTGCTTGCAGACGCCACCTGGAGGGATGAAATGACCAACTTTCTGGGCCTTGGGGAGCTGGTCCGAACCCACTCGAACCATAATTCATTGATATACCTCTTATCGGAGAGCCAAAAGAAATATCCGCTATGCAAGAAGCTTCCCTTTTATGGATTCAGGATGAGGGATGATGTCTTCCTTCCTAAGGCGAGTAGGGACGAACTAGCTTGCTGGTTCAGGAGCACACCAAGCCAACACCAATGGTTCAGGGCGGCTGATGGTCATGCGCAGGAGGACTTCATGCCTGTCACCACCGACTATCTGTACAACCACATGAAAAACATCAATGGGAAGCCCTTGAAACCAAAGACGCCCCCCTTTATACCGCACTATGATGAAGGCGGATTTCCTGGATCTGTTGAAGGGGTGGTTCGATGAGTGGGACCTGTGCTAGGGCGTCAACTTCACCAATGACTGGGCATGGTCCTACTGGGTAGGTACCTCATGCGAAGAGTTCGGGGCCGAGCTGAGGAGGGTGCGCTTTTACGAAGCAGCATGGGCCTACCAATTCCACATTTATCAACTGAAACAGCTAATGTCGGAGCTGTTGAGCAGATGGTCATCTAGGACCAACACTTTTCACCTACACCATGGGTAGGTGGGCATCAGTCTGTGGGATGTCCATAAGATTTCGGGGGTCCCGATCCTGGGGGCCATGTATTATGAGTTCCTCCCCGTCCTGAGTGTGTGGGAGGATCCAGAGCAAATTTTGCCGCTGGAACTGGCACTGATGGCAGTAGTTCCTGGATAGGACTAGGAGGTGGTGAGAGATGTCCATTTTAAGAAGTGGTTCAAGTGGTTCCTGAACTTCCCGGAGGATCGAGAGTTCCCTACGAGGCCTCGAACTTGTCCTAAGGGGGCTTAATGGGGCAAGGAGCACTCGTATTGGTGGCTCTTGGAGGACAACCAATGGAAGAACTGAGGCTTCAGTGTCACACTGAAAAACAACTGATAGTCAGGCTGGCGGCATTCATCCCGGCCCTTATCTGCGGTTGGATCTTATCGGTGAGGGATACCTACATGGGGGTGCCGCCCAGCTCATTCATCATTGCGTCCATGCTGGCCACGGGACGGTGGGTCAATCTAGGGATCCTGATGCTTTCCAGGCTATACAAGATGGTGTGGCATGTCAGTGAGGGCAAGAAGCCACCGAGGATATGTGGACCTTTCCACCTTCTGTATGGGTGGATCGTAGCGCACATCCGGGGTCTATGAATATCCAAACCCCATCTCGCCGTCGGGGTCGGACTTCTTCCCCTCTATCCTGAATGCATCCGGGAACTTCCCATTCAAACCAACTGTACCGATGGTGCTGAACTGGGTATGGAAGGCGAACAAGTTCAACTTCCACCCATTTCCATTGCCGACAGGAGTGATCACTAACGACGGGCAGGGAACCGAAGAGCACCAGGCCTATCTTCTGGCCTTTCGAGGCGGAGTCTTGGTGGAACGGGTGGACCGTGATCCGCTCTGCGAACCATAAACCCCGCATCGGTTTGCGAGGCAATTTCGATTCCTGTAGCGACTGACCCCGCAGGTCATTTGGGAGGTGTGTCATGAGTAGCACCCGTGTGTAATGAGGCAGTTGTGGCTCATTTTCACACGGGAAGATGTGAAGATGCGAATTTCATTGCCTCCATCCACCGCCGCTTTCGGATTGGTGAAGGAGTATGCCATTAGTTGGGAGGTAGCTTATCCGGGGGAGATGCTGAGGCAGCCATCAACTTGAACTAGTGATGGCGGGCCTCCCCTATCCCATGGTCGGGGTCAAAGAGTGACAAGGACCTCTCACGGTGGCGGGGCTGCTGTGGCGGTGAGACCTGCACCGACTGAGGGTGTGGCAGCAGTAGCGGAGCCAATAGTGGTAGTGGACCCGGTGGTCCCGGAAGAGCAGATCCCTCTTGAGGGGTGGCCGCCGAGGGGATTTTGCAGGATATCCACTCAGGCTTCAGGGAAGCGGCTGCACCACATTGACATGCCATAGGATGCCGTCTTCCTAGAGGCTTGGGACATTTGGGATGTCAACCGACAATTCCTCAGTCCACGTGAGATGTGGGAACACTTGAATCATCTTGGGATGGAGCTACCGGGCATAGGCCTAGTTCGAGATGGTTTCACGGCATCTCCGGTGGAGGCGGAGCAATGCTTGGATGAGCTGGAGGAGTACGTTCACTCCATTGGAGTCCCATGCCCTATGATAGACCGGGTGAGGGTACTGCTGGATCGGATGGTTCCCCCACAGCTGTCAGCCGCTGATCTGGGGGAGAAGTTCCCCCTGCTAGAAGAATCGGAGTAATCCTCTCGGGAGGATGTGGCTAGCGGAGGGAGCCCATTGGAGGAGGGTGAAGTTGGAGATCAAGACTCAGATTCTGATGATTTTGTAGAGGCTCTCGAGGTAGCATTATAATATTCTTTCCTCATGGTCTGCTCTCAGGTCATCATGGATTTCTTACCAACATTTGAATCATGCATGAGGAAATTTTACACAGGCCCTGCTCTCGCCCTTTGGCGGGTGATGACGCAGGACCTTCAGAACCCGCGCCTACGGCTGCATCCAGTTCTGTGTCTGGAGGGGCCAGAGCACCCGAGGTCGCTCCTCCAGAATCTCAAGACCTTCCAATAGTATACGGAGGTCCATGCCTCGGGGTCACATCAGCATCGACTCAGGAGCAACACCAGGAGTTCGATCTCCGTAAGCTTTCTCCACTGGATTCATTACTGTCATATGTAGATCGTGCCAACTGACGTTCATGCCCTTCTCTGTCGTACAGTTCTTCGACTGGCATGGGCTGCTGCGGCAAGGCTCGTTAGGATGTCTGGTGGCATCCCTCCTAGGGTCATTCTGGTGATTGTGGAGATAGTTCCCCCACCTACCTGAGCTGCAGCACACACTATCATTGGCGGGACCACCAGCAGGGTCGTTCCCGAGGTCATTGAGGTGGAGTCCAATGATGAGGATCAATCGACCGACCCAAGTCCCATTAAGCCTACCCCGATGCCAGATGTTGTGCCAGATTCAACGCCAGATGCAGATCCTACCAATGATTTCCTGCGGGAATACCCTGCATACGAACCTTCCAATCGCGCGGACTGGGACGAAACGACCTCCTATGAGGAGGACAAAAAAATAGTCCACCACTGATCTCAGAAGTTAATCACGTGCTTGATCAATGACAGGAGGTCTGGGCATTCCTATGTATCCCATTATGATGGGAATCAAGCCAGAGGTAGTTCTGAGAAGATCTTAGTTTATGGTTTTAGAGCTCGGACTGTGGATAGATGAAAACCTTCTGAGTAAGCGCAGAACTCAACCCGATCCCTAAGCCCACGTGAGTTGAACTTGGTGTGGGAAACAAGGGGGGAAGATCTTTATTGCAATACCTGGAACATCCATCAAAATGGGAGTTGGCAGAGAGCCCCGAAGGACACCTTTAATGTGGATTTATCCCCATAACGTGTAGATACACACTGAGGGATAGTATCTAGAGTTTCGAAACTCTACTCAGACATGATGAAGTAGGGAATGATGTGAATCGTGTACCCGACACTTTGGGCTTAATGTGGTTTGGCGTGGCGATGGAGGATAACTGTTAACCGTGGCAGAAAAACAGTCTCCATATCACATTAGCCTGAAGTGGGAACAATAAACGAGCATCGACCGCTGACCATATTCGCAACGTGAGATTTGTATCGATTTTTTGTCCAAAACCCTCAGGGGCGTTAGACCGTATCGGTAGGAGAGATCTTAGGCGTGGTATCCAGGCTATTTTTAGGGGTCCCTCCAGGTGTGAAAGGTAATGGAATCCTGGATGAAGGGATACACAAAGCCTGAAAAGAGGGTGCGGACGTGTCCGAGTAAAGTTCGACATTCCAGGTAATAAACCAGAGTAACCTTAGGCACATTGGTGAACCCCCGAAAAGGGTCGACGAGACAGCTCGGGAGGGAGAGGTACATGGCGTGGTCACTACAAGACCGACGTGAATGAGGACATAATCCCGCACCACACCACATAATCCCCTCATGGAGGAAGGGTAGGCCAAAGGGCCAAGGTGGGATAAAGATTCCCGAGAGATGGGGCTGGACCCGAAGCCTAGACATTCAAGTGATCCTACGTATCCCATAAGGATGGGAATCAAGCCACGCATAGTTCTCAAGATGCTTTTTAATGTCATGCAGGACGAGGAGGAGGGTAAGATACCCCTAAGAATGGGGAGTGTATGGTATGGTGAACAAATCGATGCGAATGAGGAAATAATCCCATACCACACCATACATACTGGGTATAAACTAGGGATAAGGGGCCTGAGAAGGCCAAGGGGCCTGAGGCTAGGCCTCGGTGAGGGGAGTACGTACAGCATGGAAAGCAACCCATCATGAATGAGGACGTAATCCTACACCACACCACATACCCCCATGATAGAGGACCTGGGCCGGGGGCCCGAAAAGGGCCAAGGGGCCTGCTAGTCGGTGCTTTGGTCAGGAAGGCCTGACTGGCTTTCAGTTTAACGTCTTATAGTAAGGACGAGGAGGGTAGTAGGACTCCCTAGATAGAATAGGTGTATGACACGATGAGTAGCCCAACGTGAATGAGGACATAGTCCCACACCACACCGTACACTCCGGGTAAGAAGTTGGGAGAAGGGGCCCAAGAAGGCCAAGGGGCCTGAGGCTAGGCCTCGGTCAGGAAGGCCTGACCAGTTTCCAGTTTAACGTCTTGTAATGAGGACGGGGGAAGAGATAACTGTATCTCATCTGGGGATGTGTACGACATGGCAAGTAACCCGACGTGAATGAGGATGTAACCCCACACCACACCGTACAGCCCTTATAAGAGAATAAAGGCTGTGGGCTCGACCGTTGGCACCACCCGGAGGGAAGTTTGTCACTTCGGGTTGGGGTAGAATGAATCACTGCACTCGATGTTTGGGACATCTTGGGGTGGAACCGAAGATCCAGTACACTATTGAACATGTTCAAAACACAACGTCCCTATGGTGACCCGATATGGGAGCAACAAATGAGCGTCGACCGCTGACCAAATTCAAATTGCGGGACTTGTATCGGCTTATTTCTCGGAAACCCTCGGGGGCGTTGGCCCGTATCGGTAGGAGAGCCCTTAGGTGTAGTATCCAAGCCGTTCTTGGGGGTTCCTCCAGGTGAGGAAAGTGATGGAATCCCAGTCAAGGAGTGGGTGAGGAATAGTTGTACCCATCTATGAAAGAGGCGAACATCTCCAGGGAGGGGGACGTACAACCAGGTCGAGGCTTACTCAACGTAAATTGGGGGAAAAGCGTGAACCCTGCCATATGTCTTGACCCAAGGAGAAGATTTTTGCTTTTGGGCTAGCCCAATAGATGAAATGTGTGGGCATTCCTATGTATCCCATAAGGATGGGAATCAAGCCCCACGTAGTTCTTAAAGGCCAAGCAGTTTAACATCATGTTGTAAAGACAAGGGAGAATAGAATAATGGGAGTGGGCACATGGTGCGACCATTATAATCCTCATATGAGTGGGGATAAGGAAGCCTATTCCACACCATGCGAGGAACCTCCGAGAAAACTATACCCAGGGGGATAGTCAAAGATAAAAGCTCGGGACTGGGCTCAAGATAAGACGTCTGAGCATTCCTACGTATCCCATGAGGATGTGAATCAAGCCATATGTAGTTATAGAAGCGTAGTTTAACATCATGTGGGATGAGATGCAGTTTAGCATCATGTGGGATGGTAACACACAGTTTAGGGTCATGCGGGATGATGTAGTTTAAGGTCGTGCAGGACCAAGGGGTTCAGGCAAAGTATTTCTTGAGAAACTTGGCATTGGTGGGAGGAGTTATACGCTCACCATCCATGGTCACCAAGGAGTATGCTCCATTGGGGTAAACCTTATGAATGATGTAGGGTCCTTCCCATTTGGGCTCCAGCTTGGGTGTTTTCCTGCCAGGGATCATTGGTGCTCGGAGGGCCAACACTAGGTCGCCTTGCAGAAAATAGCAGAGGTGAACCTTATTGTTGAAGGCTCTGGCTATCTTATTCTGATGCCTTTCCAAATTGTGTAGGGCACGAAGCCTGTTCTCTTCCAGTGCTTCCAATTCCGCTAGACGGATTTCAGCAACTCTATCCGGTGCTTGCTGGTCATAGACCACTGTGCACAATGAGGGAAACTAAATCTCGATGGGCAGGACGGCTTTGGCTCCGTACACTAGGGAGTACGGGGTCACCTGGGTGGAGTTACGAGTCGTCGTCCGATAAGCCCATAGGGCGTTGGGGAGCTTGTCCAGCCAAATTTTCTTGTTCTGAACAACCATATTTTGCAGAATGTTAGAGAGGGTTTTGTTGAATGCCTCGATCTGTCCATTTTCCTGCGCATGATAGTGAGAGGTATGGTTTGAACAGATGTTGTACCTGGCATACAATTTCTTCAGCTCAGCTGCTCGGAAGTTGGTGTTGTTATCGGTGAGGACAACGTGAGGGACTTCAAACCGGTGGATGATATTGGAGCTCACGAAGTCAATGATGGAATGGTCCTTAACCTCTTTGAGTGGAACTGGCTCCGTCCACTTGGAGAAGAAATATGTAGCAGTCAGGATGAACCTGCACGGGTGAGCTATCGCCGGTGGGCATGGCCCCACGACATCTAGTCCCCATACAGAAAATGGCCCAGAGTACTTGGTGGAGTAGAGAGGCTCTGGTGGCCGATGCAAGAAGTTAGCATGAACTTGGAATGCGTGGCATCTCTTGTAAAACTCAATACAATCATAGATTATAGAGGGCCACAAGTACCCCAATCTTCAGATCTAATGGGATAGCTCTGGCCCAGCTTGGTGGGCACCGCAGGAACCGGTGTGAACCTCTTGCATGACCTGAGAAATCTTGAGTCCTTGAATGCAACGAAGGAGAAAATCATCGAAGCTCTGCTTATAGAGGATCTTCTTAAGACTAAGACCAATCTGATGGGTAAACTGCAACGCGTGGCATCAGAGTCACTCGTGCTCGGCCCGATCACCTGGGGGGAAACCATTTTGGAGATACTCGACAAAGGGTGCCCTCCATTCGGGAGTAGCCTCGACCACTGCATCCATAGGACCTGAGGCTACTAGCATGGAGGATCCGGCGGTAAGATGGATTACCTGCGGTCAGTCGTCATCTTTCGGGGTGACGGGGGCAATGACCCTTCGGTGTGCCACATGTATGATCAAATCATCCTTTTCGAGTACCACAGGTGACGCGGCTAAGCCAGGAAAAGAATCTTCTCGACCATTCTATGACCGAGTTACATGGGTAACCTCTGCTCGAGAAGGAAACCGGGCCATTAGACGGAGGGTGCACTCCAACAACGGCATGAGCTCTTGCTTCTTGACGACGTAATCTCCATTGACTTGCTTAATGACCATTTCAGAATCCCCTTTTACGTGAAAATGGGGCACATCGATCTCAAGGGCCAGCTCGAGGACAGTGATAAGAGCCTGATACTCCGCCTCGTTGTTGGTGCAGCCCTATGGCAAAAGGAATGAGTATGGAAGAACGGCTTGGGCCGTGGTGGTGAAGACGACACCCAGACCCACTCTGTTGAGCTTAGGGTCGTTGAGACTCCTACCAGTGGGGCACTAGGAGGCACCGTCGATGTGCATTTTCCAGCTTGAGACGACATGATCGACTGATAGGATGACCTCATCAGGGAAGTCTTGGTCCAGGGATTGATCTGCAGAGGTTGGATGGGTAGTTAGGAAGTCTTCCAATCCCTACTCCTTGATAGCCCTCGGAGGCACAAACCTGATGTCAAACTACTGGAGTATCACTGCCCACCGCGCCAGTCGGCCAGTCAACATGGGGTGGTTCAGGATGTACTTCAGTGGGTCTACCTGAGAGACTAACTGTACCTCATGATGTTGCAGGTAATGCCGCAATTTCTGTATGGCGAACATGAGCGCAAGGCAAATCTTCTCGATGGGGGAGTATCTGGTCTCCATAATGAGGAGCATGCAGCAGTGGTAGTAGAGGGTATTCTCTGTACCCTCATTGTTCTTCTGGGTGAGAAGTGAACCAAGGGACCGTTCCAGGGCGGTCACGTAAAGGACCAACGGCTTTCCGGAGACGGGTGGCATCAAGACCAGAGGTTGGAGCTGGTACTGCTTGATTTCCTAAAAGGCGGTTTGACACTCTTCATTTTACTCATAGGTTGAGCCTTTCTTCATGATCCGGGAAAAGGGCTTACACTTGCCAGCTAGATTAGCAATGAATCAGCGTATGTAGGCTAAGTGGCCTTGGAGACCACGAAGCTTCCGAATATTGCTCCGGGAAGGCATATGGTTGATGGATTTAATTTTTACTGGGTCGATCTTGATGCCTCGGTACCTAACAACGAAGCCAAGAAACTTCCTGCAGGTGAACCCAAAGGCACACTTCAGCGTGTTCATCTTCAGGTGGTGAGAATGGAGGAAGTCGAACACTTTTTTAAGGTCCTTGAGATGATCCTGGCGCTGACGATATTTGACCACCATGTCATCCACATAGCACTCCACCAATGTTTCAAGAATCGGCTAGAATATGCGGTGCATGGCTCGCTGATAAGTGGCACCAGCATTTTTCAGGCCGAACGACATGACCTAGTAACAAAAAGTACCTTGGGGTGCCCTGAAGGTAGTGGACTCCTCATCTTCAGGGGCCATCCGGATCTGGTTATACCTGAAATATACATCCATTAAGGAGAGGGATTATAACCCGGTCGTGGTGTCAATCAACAACTCTGTCACTGGAGGGGAAAATCGTCCTTCGGACTGTGGAAGTTGAGATCGCGGAAGTTGATACAGACTCTAATCTGTCTGTTCTTCTTCCTGACTGGCATGATGTTGGCCAGCCAATTGTGGTACTGGACCTCCTTGACGAAGTTGACATTGATAATCTTGTCAACCTCGGCCTCAACCATGGCACCGTGAGAAGGGTTCATCTTTCTGGGAGGCTGCTTGAATCCATGATGGTTTGTCGGGAGACCAAGGCAGTGAATGGCTACCTGAGGATATAGTCCTGGTATCTCACCGTAACTCCAGAAAAACACGTCACAGTGCTGCTTGAGAAATTCCACATACCGCTGCTGCTCCTCGGGGGACATGGCAACACTGATCAATGTGGGTCTCGGATCTACCTCACTACCAAGGTTGCCCTACACCAGTTCATCGACCATGGTAGCAATGCCTTCTTCAATGGCAGGGGGAGCGTCCTCTAGATCTTCTTTTCCACTTGTGGAGGGATCTTCCGTGGAGGGAGTTGCTTCCGAGCCACCAGGTTCCTATGGGGGAATAGTGCCAGCTTGAGCAGCGGTGGTCATCACATCGGTAGTCTCTACTGAGACCATGGAAATGAAAGCGGTTGATCCAATTCCATCCAACCTTTGGCCCAAGGGGCCATGCTTGATGACATCGAAGTAGTGGTGGTGCGTCGGCTTAAGCCAGTTGATTCTAGACCGGCGGAAGGGACACATATGATGTACTTCCATTGCCATGAGCCTGACGTTTCGATAATGCATAGGGGTAGGAGGTTCAGGGATCACCTGAGCCTGGTTAGTGTAGAAGTACGAGGTGATTTCCCGACGTCGCTTGGACCTAGGAATATGCCTTCCCCTTGCACCAGAAACAACAAAAAACTACCCCATGTTGGGGTTCATGGCCTCCAACCGATGGATTGGGAAGATATAGGTGTCATCCAGAGCTACCCAGGGATCACTTGTGGTCGGGGTGGGTTCAACCTCACTTTCCAGGATTTTCTTGTCCTTGCTCTTATAGTAGCCATCATCCAGATAGCGGGCTTCACAAGAGGTAAAAGGAGATGCATCTTCTTAGAGCACACCTACTCGACCGTTGAGGGAGTATTTGAGTCATTGGTGATATGACGAATTGACCACTACATGCAGATGGAGCCATGTCCTACCCATCAATACATTGTACGCGGTATCCTGGGAGACAACCATGAATTCAGTGCTGAAAATTAGGCCACCGAACTAGGTCTTCAAGAGGATCTTTCCAACTAGAGTCTGCTCAGTCCTGTCATATCCCTGGATTCTGAGGTTGGAGGGAGTTAGATCGCCCTCTGACAAGCCCAACTTCTGTAGTATCTAATTCGGGATTAGGTTAATCCCAGAACCCGTGTCAACGACGCAGTGGTGGACTTCCACGCCGTTGAACTAACCAGTGATGTACAGTGGGTGAATGTACCCCTACATGGGAGAGTCTTCATCTTCACCAGAGAATGAAATGACTGCCTGGCATTCAGCACTCTCAATTACCTCAGCGTGAAAGGCTTCTGCAGCTGCTACCTCCGTCTCAAACTGGAGGGGGCTCTTTAGGGCCTCGACAAGTGCTTCACACATTTCAGATGATTGGAGAAGATGCTCAAGGATAGTGAGCCTTGATGGAATGCCAACAATGTACTTCAGAACATCATACTTCCATGCCAAACGCGAGCCTCTTCTTATTGGAGGCCGTTCCGTAGTTGGAGGCATGGCGGGCCCTTCCAGTTGAACGGACGGCTGGCTGGTACTAGGTACATCTCATTGCCTACTAGTTGAGGCCTGGAGGGTGGCTGTCGGATAAGGACCAGACAACTAATGTTATATTGTAGTAGGGCGAGGCTGGCTGCAGTACGGACAAGACAACTCTGCCTAATCTAGTAGCACGAACGACGGTGGAGGTAGATCTGAGGGCACCAGATGAGGTTGCGCATATTGAGCTCTGTGCTGGGATTGCTGTCTAGTTTCAGTGGAATGCATGACCTGGATGAGAGTGCCTGCTGATGTGCCTTTACAACCCACATGTCCGCGGTTTCGCAGACGTTGACGTCGACTGGGGACATTAGTGAGGCTTGCCTGGTGTTCCCCTCGTCAGGAGTCATGTCGGGATTTACCAGCTCCACGGTATTAACAGAAGCGTATACCTGACTGTCACATGACGAATCATCCACCACTGGGTAGATTCTAAGAGGGATCCCCATCTCAGGGGGCATAAAGTCTCCAAGAGTGCGGGATGACAACGACAGTGGGGGAGCATGATGCTTCTTCTTATGACGCTGCTGCTTGCCATTTTGGGAAGTGGCCGGAAGAGATAATGATGGAGAGGTACTGGTTGCTTCCTCTGAAGGTTCCGGCTGATTCAGGTGTTCCCGAATGATACCATGGGCATGGACGAATATTTTATGAGCCATCCATTCATCGTACTTCTGGGACCCACGGCTTGGAACCTACTGCCACTCACCTTCGTCGTCACTATCGCTTTATGATCTAACAAAAACACCCACTACTTGTGTTGGATCCGGGCCTAGACTGACTATGTTGTTGTTGACCTGGTCTTGGAGCCAGTCTTTAAACACAAAGCGCTGCTTGAGGGTATGCCCCAGGATCCGATGATAGGGGCAGTAGTTGGGGCGATCGGTATGATTCGCCTCTGCCAGCATTCTACAGTCAGGTAGGCGCACAATCCCCTATTCTAGGGCACTTCAGAAGTAACCGAGGACCTGATTATCATTGAACGAGTAAGTATGGAGCCTTCTTTTCAAAAAGGGAGCTCTGGGATCCTATCACTGATGAGGGGCCTGAGGGGCCTGCCGATGAGTTTGAGCCCGATTATCCCTCCTAGGCGGTGGTAGCACATCGCACGGGGGAACCTGTCAGTTCTGAGGCGGTCGCTACTGGGCAGGAGCCTGTGCCTGAGGTGGAGGGCCTCTATGAGGTTGCAGGTCCAGCACCACCGACAGTAATTCTAGTTTCCTGGGGGCTTTTATCTGGGCCACCGCGGCGGGCTCGGCTCTGGAAGCCCTCCTGGCTAGGATCACAGGGGGCAGCAGACGCGCTTGACTAGGCTGTTGCAAAGCTTCCTCGAGGCGTTGGGCCTTATCTGAGAAGTCCCGGAACCCTTCGGGGTAGTTATGGGAGATCAAGGAAGAAACAAACTTTGTTTTAACATTCCCTATGTACATCTTCAGTAATTTCTCCTAAGTCAGTGGCATGTCGAGGTAGTATGTAATCCCCTTCCACCGGGCGATGAATTCTGCCACTCACTCATCAGGCATTTTTTTCATTTGAAGAGGTCTGTGGTGATAGTATTTCACGTGGTGGAGCTGAACTGATATAGGAACTGCCGACGGAGATCCTCCCAGCTGGTCACCAATCCAATGGGGAGTTGGTTGTACCAAACGAACGCAAGGCCCTCTAATGTCTGCACAAAACATTGGAGTTTGGTGGCCTCTTGCTGTTCCAGGGTTCCCGACATAGGGCCACACCTGGAAGAAAAGTAGGCCAAGTGTTGCAGTGGGTCCCCTATCCCATGAAAGGGAGAGAAGGTGGGGTTCCCAAAACTCAGAGGTGAAGACATATCATCAACCCACGTGGGATATGGCTTGCCATCTGGTAAGACTGCCACCTGCCGTATTTCCAACGCCTTGAGACGAGCGATGATTACTGCTATAAGATCATCTGGGTGGGGGTCCCTGTCTTGACGGGGATCCCTAATCACGAGTGCATTTCCGGGTTCTTCGAAACGGTAGACGGCTCCGGCAGCTCATGGAACAACTGGCGGAACGGCCTGTGGGGCGGCTGGGGGAACCTGGGATAGATTCCTCGGATTTCCTCACTGTTCAAGAGGGTTTGGTGAGACATATCGCACCCTCTTTCCATGAGATCCGGCTTCTGCCCTGTCTGCGAGAGTAGCATGATCAGGGTTTCCCAGAGGTATCTCGCCGGGGGGAAATTGTTCTTGCCCCTACTGCCCCAGCTTAGGATCACCATCGTCAGGTCACCTCTCGATAGTGCGCTCGGCTAGAAGTTCATCGACCAACCTCCTCTAATCAGAAAGTTGTTGGCACAACGCGGAATTCCCGGGGTCTTCGTCCGTCTTCTGTACTGAGGCAGATGGGTCGGAGTGCTTGACATTTCCGACGTGCTCCTTACCCTTACCGGCCATCCGACTGAGTAACAGTGACTCGGTGGGTATAGGGAGGCCTAGAAGGTTCTTCTATTGACGGTTAATCCTCCTTGATGGGTCCAGTAGTGGTGGTACACCCTCAGGGGGTAATTCTCCATCGTGAAACTTCATCTCGTCCTCCTTGTCCACTATGTCGGCCACGTGGACTGCGACCCCTCTTGGAGGCATGTCCTCAATGTCGCATAACGAATTGGGCTGCCACTGGATAGGACTGAAGAGGAGGGTGTCATATTGTCCCCAAACACAGACTTGCACATGGGGGGTAGCTTCCCTGATGATTTTTCAGAGTACTTTGAAACTCTGAATGCATTTGTGTTGGAGGGAACTCTGGCGACCTGGTGCCTCAGGGCGCGGGGCCACAAGGTGTGTGGCCAAATCCACCAGACATCATTTCTCGCAGATTTCCTCAAAGTGCTCTCGGCTCCTGGGGTATGCCACCCACTCATAACTAAGGCGTAAGTGCATCGCCCATAGGGTTTGGCGGAAGCACTCTACTTCCTCTGGGGTGAGGGATTTCGGCGCACAAAAGTTTGACAGTGCCGTCAGCCAGAACTTCTCTAGGAAGTGGTCCGCCTCGAGAATGTTCTAGAAGCTCCTGGGCTTAGATTTAGGGTCTGGCCCCATATTTCACCACTCATCAACTAGGGGTGACTGAGAAACCGGTAGCGGTACCGAGGCGGACCGTTGGGACAGTAAACTAGTCGGTAGAGAATACGGCAAATGAGCCGATTGAACGCCGAACTCCGGGCCATCCTCTGAAGAGTGAGGTGACCTAACCATAATGTCGTGATATGAAGGGCTTACCATTACAAGGATTGAGGTCATTGGTGATGGGTCACACCATTGCTCAACCACCGTCGGTCCCCAAAATAACTCTATGTGATCTCTGGTAGAGGTAGAGGGCGCTTCGGGTGACGACGGTGGTGACTGCACAGTCGGAACCTGCCGGATTCCCACGATTTGCTCCTCCTGAATATACCTGTGAATAGAGGCAAAAATCCGATGGACATCGCATTCTGGGAGAATGAGGCTGACACACCCTGTTCCTGCCCTGGTCCTTGACACGGAGGACCGAGGAGAATGTCCCATTACTGAGTCGCATTCCACTTCAGAATCTGAGAAGCGATCTGGTTTGATCTCCTCACGGGCCTTCCCAAGATTCTTCTTGTGGAAGCGATGACCCGCTCTCCTGCCCCTAGATGGATCTTCAGGACAAGGCTGATTCCCGACATGTAGTCTTGGGGCCGTGCTAGTGCCAGGGCAGAGAGGACTTCCGCTTGAGATGGCCGAGGTGTGTGGGGCACCGGGGCAGATGTCGAAGGGTACATTAGGAGGACCTCCATGAATAGAACTCATATGGGTAGAACCTCTATTGGAACTGGCAGGAGCATGGGGTGGAACTTCATGCTTGACGAGAGAGGAGCGAGGTTGACCTTCACCCCTCTGGTTTCCAGGGCGAGGAGGACCTTCGCCAGCTGCATAGAGAACATAGGGAGGATCCCCAAGCTAGAGAGGGACCGGATGGGCAATACCTTCACATCGACGGTCGGGTCAGGAGGAGGAACTCCATACCTGGTGTGGTGGGTGCGGGAGAGGCTTTCGCACCGAGTATCACTGCCGTGGGGCAGGTCTTCATTCAGGATGGGGGTAGCACGAGGCATACCTCCCTGACAAGCTTCAGAGTAGGGAAGTCCCACGCTCTGTGGAGTGGTGGTATGGGGAGGGCCTCTGTATGGGGTGACATCATCGCAAATTGGTTCGCAGCGATCAGCACTTAGGCCTGCGACCCGAAGAGTCAACCCGGTCTGCCCATGGGGCGGTTTGGGCCTCGATCCTGATCGAGCGTAGGAGTGCCCCTACTCAGTCCGTTCAGGGGCTTCACAGTGCACGTTGGCGGTGGCTCGTTCCACAGTAGCTGTTGATGTTAACCCCCCTTCACGCGAATCCTCAGCTCGGGCCCAACCCTGGCGTCGGGTTAGACGAGTCGGTGGAGGTGGTGTAGGGGTGTAGCCTCCCTGCTCCTCTGGCAATGCCAGATGGCGGTGCTGAAGCGGCTAGGTGGGGGCCCTTTCTTGGTGTCCTTGGACCGGGACCCTGGCTGGACTGAGCCGGACATCACCCACCTCATCAGCGTAAGGCGGGGAGTCGTCGAGGCGTTCCGGGGATAGGCTCTCGAAATGATTGAACGTTGGGGTGGGGAGCAGGGGATCCTTGCGTGGCCCTTGAGGGCAGTATTGACAGCGGGGCCTGGACGCCTTCAGGTCCAGGTGGGCCATATCCCGAGTTGGGATGACCCCTTCCTCCTCGTACCTACGTACAAGCCTGTTGATCACCCTTCGTTGGATAATCTCTAACGGAGAGAGGGGACGTGGGCGTCCCACATTCATGGACCTAGATTCCGCTGTGGCGGCAGTGGAGCTACGCGGAGCAGCTGTGTTGGTATTTCCCCCGCCCATTCCTAGGCGAGTGGGCGACGATCGTGTCTCCATAGCAGCAATCTGGTTCCTGGGAAGCAGGGTGATTAACTCGTCCACACTGCGAGGAAAGGAATCAACAACCAGTGCCACAGCGCCATTCCATCTTCCATGGTCGGTAAGAGGGATCCACGCCAACAACGTTGCAGAACGGAATGCCCCACGTTCTACTACCCCAAATTCTGGTGAGTTTCATGCCAGACCCATTGTTTGCTTAGTGGGGCCCGGTGCCGGATATCTAGATCCGATGATACGTCAATCTACTGATGTCTTGATCACTACTAATCTCCATATTGAGGAGAATAATTTCATGTCGGGTTCACCATTTATGTTTCCGATGCTTTCGCCAGGGCGCGTGCGTCCGTCCTCTTGGGCGCGACAGGCGCAACTTTCTTGTTACCCCGCATTCCCACTTTCCAAAGGTGGGCGACATTTGCTCCTTATTCAGGGACGTCTGCTCCTTGATTGAAACTGGGATGATGGGATGTTGGTTCTTCCTTCCATGGATTCCTCCTCAGAACTCGTCACCTAGTCTGGGTCTCCCTCATAGATTTAATATGTTTTTTGTGAAACTCTTCCCAGTGCCATATTTCCATAGACACCGGTTAATTACACTGCTTCTGTCAGGACATTCCAAAGGGTCTGGCCAGGGCAGTAACCTTCAGTTGGGGGAGTAGTCACGTCGAGGCATCATTAACGCGTCTGAACGCTGTGGGATTGGCGTGTCTGTTGTTGGTACCTTATTATAGGGCTTCTCAAGGGCGTATAAGCCCGAGGAATCCCACATCGAACGCGGGGAATCATATGCCATAGGCATGTATCTAAGGTTTTCCTTAGCTTCCCATGTTTAACAGAGGGTATGCCGCAAGTTTAACTCCTAGCAGAGATGGATCGGGCTGATCAGAACACTAACTAGACTGGATCAGATTGACGAACCCCTCTTGAGGGAACACCGATATCGGAGCCATCCCATGAGTGGATTTCTGGATACTGTGGAGGGAAGTGGGGTGACATGATCTCACTCGGATGTGGCGGCCCGGGTAAGAATTAGGGTGGATGATGGAGAAGGGCATGGTGTGGAGGGGGATGAGATGGTGCCGTCATTGAGGTGACGGTGGTGATGGGCCTGGGCCTCGAAGAGACTTCCTATGTATCGATGGGGGAGGGAATCAAGGCCCGCGTAGTTCGATGTGGAATGGGGCTTACAAACTGAGGCGGCCCAAGGATATGGGGTCAGTGAACCGACATGAAGGGACCAGGGGTCCAGGTGGGCTTGAACCTCAGGGAGGCTTCCTACATACCATTCCTTAGCACGAATCAAAGAACACGTAGTTCAAGTGAGAGCGTGTCGGAGAACCTACATGGATAAGGACCTTGGTCCAATGGTGTGGGGCTTACACTCTAGGCTGCCCAGGTGTTGGTGAATCGACACAAAGGGGGGTGGAATGACCAACGAGTGGTGGGATTGAACCTCGTGGAGGCTTCCTACATACCATGCCTTAGCACAGATCAAAGACCACGTAGTTCAGGTTGGATGCCGGAAGGCCGACAAGGAGGAGGACCTTTTTCCAATGGGTGGTGGGCTTGAACCTCTTGGAGGCTTCCTACGTACCATGCCATAGGATGGATCAAAGACCCCGTAGTTCACATGGATGCCAGAAGGCTGACATGAATGAGGAATAGGGGTCCAGGTGGGCTTGAACCTCATGGAGGCTTCCTACGTACCATGCCTTAGCATGGATCAAAGACCACGTAGTTCAGGTGAGCAGTTTAACGTCATGTTGGATGGGGCATACAGTTTAACATCATGCTGGACAAGGGTGGAGCTCTATGTGAAGAAACGATCGAGTGGTGGTCTTGGACCTCATGGAGGCTTCCTACATACCATGCCTTAGCATAGATCAAATTCCTCATAGTTTTCTTTTAGTGGGGTTCAGGGTTGGTGCCCACTCTAAGCCCACGTGAGTCATGCTCGGTGTGAGAAACAAGTGGTTGCACAAACCTGACAATCACATCGCGAAGGGTGCGTCCGTGGGAAACGAATAGGGGATTACGCATTAGGCAGCCCATGGTGCTGGGACTTACTCCAAGATGGAGGCCGGAGGTGCGACAAAGCGCAAAGGGAGATATATTTGTGATCGAATAAAGGATATGCCTCGTTCCCTATCACACCCTCCCCTGGCCTTGGCGGTGGGGAAGTACGGAGGTGCATGGGTGCAACCTTCCGCAGGAGAGGCTAGGGGCTTACGCTCTAAGGCAACCCTTCCCCCATAGACAAATGCCACTCCAAGAGGGAATATATCATTCCATGTGAGGAAGATTCCATTCCTGTGGAGACGAGCGGCGTAAAGAATGTCCAAGACGGGGGGACCCTGCATGCAAAGCATGGGGTCATATCACAGGTTAGCGTCATGTTTTGCGGACGAGGTACTTGGCAGTTTAACGTCCTACAGCTCGGATGAGGTGGGTTTACTCCACACCCCTAGTACATACATAACCGGTACCCTCTGCTCCTTGTGGGAGGGAAGGCATCGACAAGGCTATGGTGAAGGGGGGTCGCAGAGCAAACCATCAAGGGGTCCATGTTAGTGTGGCTATGCGAAGAAGCAATAGCCATTAGTGTGCCTATGTGAAGAAGCCTTAGGCAAAGCAACACTACGGGTGGTATCATCCAGGGGACTTTGAAATCACATCATGCAAGCCTGGAGGGCTGCACGGGAAGAGGAATTACCAAGCAAAGGGGTCCATAGGAAGGGACCTTGTGGAGCTTGGTTGCTTTTCATAGTAGAGACCACTTGCAAAGGGGTGTTCTTCGTGAAGTGGAGATCCTTGGCCATAGCATGGGGCAGGGGTGCGAATGGGAGGTGCTTCGCGAAGTGGAATAGTATTCACGGAGCATTGCCTCGTGAAGCGGAGGTGCCTCACGAAGCATGGTATTGCTCAGCAATGTGATTCGCGAAGTACAGGGATTCAGCCTTAGCATATGGATCACATGTACAGGATGAGTCTTTCGTGAAGCATGAACGCTCCATGGCTGATCGGGTCACCTTGGGGATCCTCTTCCTTCATGAAGGAGCTTAGGCTTCGCGAAAGGCATCCCTCTCAGAAGAGGGTCTCAAAACGAGACAAGGCGAAGGTATGTTGCGAACCAAAAATACCCCGTGGAGCTCATGATTCTCAGGGAAAAGGGTGCTTCGTGATTCGAGATCTGAGAAGCCTAAAGGTCGGATTATCTGTCTTTTGAGCTTAGGGGGAGCCCAGTATTTATAGGCAAGGGGAGCCACGAAGCAGGGCTCACGCGGTGTGAAGAGGGGCGTCGGTTGCTTCGCGGCGGGTCGCGAACGTCAACCAGTTCGTAGAGGGTTACCGCCTCCTCTGCTTCGCGGCGGGCTCACGAACATCAGGGTGTTCACGGAGCGTTACCTCATCTGGTTCTTCGCGGTGGGCTCGCGAACATCAGGGCGTTCGTGGAGCATTTTCGCCTTTGGGGCTTTGTGGTGTGCTCGCGAACATCAGGGAGTTCGCAGAGCGTTACCGCCTCTGGGGCTTCATGGCGGCCACATTGCTCGGGGCCCTCCGCGTCTGATCTTCACGAGGCAGTGCGCAAGCTTATTTTTCTCCTTCCTTTTTCATCCAATATTTTGGTGCCAACAAATACCCCCCTTAGACTTGGATCCACAGAGGGATATATAGTCGAAGTTTGAGGAAAATCGCCAAAATTATCAGCAGTTCGCGGTGCTAACTCGTGAAGAAGGTTCACGGGGTGGACGGTGGCCACGCGGTCCGGACGCGCCGTGATGCTCCTCGCAGGCAGGGCACGCCATGAAGCTCCGGGGTCACTGCCTATAAAAAGGGGGACTCACCTCTCCTTTTTCCTCTCACGACTTTTGTCCTTTTGCACTCTCGACTTCGCGAAGCTCCGTGTACTTTGCGTCTGCTCACCACGAATCGAGCGTCGCGGCGAACCGCGAGTCTTTGACACTGCGACTATGCCAAGAGAACATCTGCTTGAAATCCCAGGCAAGGCTCCGTGTCTTGGTTTCACGAACTATCTTCGCGAGAAATCTTCATGATCAACCTTCGCGACCCGACCCGAAATTTTTTCAAGTTTCAAAACCATAATGGCCCATCAAGAAGCTGTGTTGGGGGTGCTTGCAGACGCCGCCCGGAGGGATGATATGGCCAGATTTTTGGGCCTTGGGGAGCTAGTCCGAACCCACTGGGACCATGATTCTTTGATAGAACTCCTATCGGAGATCCAAAAGAACTATCCTCTGTGCAATAAGCTTCCCTTGTATGGCTTCAGGCTGAGGGATGATGTCTTAATTCCTGAGACGAGTAGGGACGAACCAGCTTGCTGGTTCAGGAGCATGCCAAGCCAATACCAATGGTTTAGGGCAGCTGATGGTCATGCGCATGAGGACTTCACAACTTTCACCACCGACTATTTGTACAACCACATGAACCACATCGATGGGAAGCCCTTGAAACCAGAGATGCCCCCCCCCCCTGTACCGCACTATGCTGAAGGCGGCTTTGCAGGATCCGAAGAAGGGGTGGTTCGATGAGTGGGACCTGCGCTAGGGTGGAAACATCACCAATGACTGGGAATGGTCTTACTGGGTAGGTGACTCATGCGAAGAGTTCAAGGATGAGCTGAGGAGGGTGGGATTGTACGAGGCAGCAGGGGCCTCCCAATTCCACATTTATCAACCGAAACAGCTGATGTTAGAGTTTTTTAACAGATGGTCATCTAGGACCAACACTTTTCACCTACACCATGGGGATGTGGGCATCAGTCTGTGGGATGTACATAATATTTTAGGGGTCCCGATCCTGGGTGCCATGTATGATGAGTTCCTCCCCGTCCTGAGTGTGTGGGAGGATGTAATGCAAATTCTGTAGATGGTGCTGGCACTGATGGCACTAGTTTTTGGATAGGACAAGAAGGTGGTGAGAGATGTCCACTTTGATAAGTTGTTCAAGCGGTTCCTGAACTTCCTGGAGGATCGAGAGTTCCCTCCAAGGCCTCGAACTTGTCCGAAGGGGGCTCAACGTGGCAAGGAGCACTCGTATTGGTGGCTCTTGGAGGACAGCCAATTGAAGACCTGGGGCTTCAGTGTCACACTGAACAGCAGTCGATAGTCAGGCTGGCGACATTCATCCCAGCCCTTATCTGCAGTTGGATCCTGCCTGTGATGGATACCAACATGGGGGGTGCAGCCCAGCTCATTCAACATGGCGTCCATGCTGGCCACGGGATGGCGGGTCAATCTGGGGATCCCGATGCTTTCCAGGCTGTACAAGATGCTGCGGCATGTCAGTGAGGGCAAGAAGCCGCCAAGGATATGCGGACCTTTCCACCTTCTGTATGGGTGGATCGTAGCGCACATTTGGGGGGTCTATGAATATCCAAACCCTATCTCGCCGCCGGGGTCGGACTTCCGCCCCTCCATCCTGAATGCAGTCGGGAGATTCCCATTCAAACTAACTGTACCGATGGTACTGAAATGGGTGTGGAAGGCGAACGAGTTCAACTTCCACCCATTTCCATTGCCGACAGGAGTGCTCACTGACGACGGTCAGGGAACCGAAGAGCACTAGGCCTATCTCCTGGCCTTTCAAGGTGGAGTCTTGGTGGCACGGGTGGACCGTGAGCCTCTCTACGAACCGTAAACCCCGCATTGGTTTGCGAGGCAATTCCGATGCCTGCAGTGGCTGAACCCGCAGGTCTCCTGGGAGGTGCATCATGAGTAGCACTCATGTGTGCTGAGGAAGTTGTGGCTCATGTTCACACGGGAAGATGAGAAGATAATAATTGCATTGCCTTCATCCACCGCCACTTTTGGATTGGTGAAGGAGTATGCCATCAGCCGGGAGGTAGCTTATCCGGGGGAGATGCTGAGGAAGCCAACCGTTCGAACCGGTGATGGCAGGCCTTCCCTATCCTGAGGTTGGGGTCAAAGAGTGACAAGGTCCTCTTGCGGTGGCGGGGATGCCGTGGCGGCGAGACCTGCACCGTCCGAGGGTGTGGCAGCAGCGGTGGATCCAGCAGTGGTAGTGGACCCGGTGGTCCCGGAAGACAGAGCCCTCCGGAGGGGCAGCCATTGAGGGGATTTCGCAGGATATCCACTCAGGCTCAGGGGAAGCGGCTGCACCACATCGACATTCCATAGGATGCCATATTCCTGGAGTCTTGGGACATTTGGGATGTCAACCAGCAATTCCTCAGTCCACTCGAGATGTGGTCACACTTGAATAGTCTTGGGATGGAGTTACCGGGCATAGGCCCAGTTTGGGCTGGTTTCACGGCATCTCCGGTGGAGGCGAAGCAATACTTGGATGAGTTGGAAGACTACATTCACTCCATTAGTGTCCCATTCCCAATGACAGACCAGGTGAGGGAACTGCTGGATCAGATGGTTCCCCCACAGCTGTCAGTCGCCGATCTGAGGGAGAGCTTCCCCTTGCTGGAAGAATTGGAGGAATCCTCTTGGGAGGATGAGGCTAGCGGAGGGAGCCCGTTGGAGGAGGGTGAAGTTGGTGATCAAGACTCAGATTCCGATTAGTTTTTAGAGGCTCTCGAGGTAGAATTATGAGCTTCTTTCCTCATGGTCCACTCTCAGGCCATCATGGATTTCTTACCAACATTTGAACCGTGCAGAAGGAACATGTACGCAGGCCCCAATCTCTCCCTTTGGTGGGTGATGAATTAGGACCTTTAGAACCTATGCCTATGGCTGCGTCCATTTCTGTGTCTGGCAGGGCCAGAGAACCCAAGGTAGCTCCTCCAGAATCTCTAGAACTTCCAATAGTATACAGAGGGCCATGCCTCGGGGTTGCGTCAGCATCGACTTAGGAGAAACACCAAGAGTTAGATCTCTGTAAGCTTTATCCACTGGATTCATTGTTGTCATATGTAGATCGTGCCAACTTATGTTCATGCCCTTCTCTGTTGTACAGTTCTTCAACTGGCATGGGCTGCTGCGGCAAGGCTGGTCGGGATGTCCGGTGGCATCCCTCCTAGGTGCATGCCGGTGATTGTGGAGATAGTTCCCCCACCTACCTAAGTTGCAGCACACACTAACATTGGAGGGACCACCAGCAGGGTCGTGCCCGAGGTCATTGAGGTATAGTCCAATGACGAGGATCAACCGGCCGACCCAAGTCCCGTCACGCCTGCCCCGGCGCCAGATGTCATGCTAGATTCAATGCCAGATGGAGATCCTACCGACGATTTCCTGTGGGCATACCCCTTATACGAACCTTCCAATCACGCGGACTGGGATGAAATGACCTCCGATGAGGAGGACAAAAAAATAGTCTACCACCGATCTCGGAAGTTAATCACGTGCTTCATCAATGACAGCCCCCAAGTGCAATTTCTGGATGAGATGGATAGACTTCGCTCACGGTTGCACGAACTATGCGCTGGGGGAGTGGATGCCCAGCGTCCTCATACAATCATTCGAGATCTCATGGCAGAGAAGATTCAGGAGTACGATCGCGGGCTCAGCGTGGGCTGACAGCAAATGAAGGAGATGAATTTTAAGAAGCTCCAGGAGGTTGAAAACAAGGTCCAACAGCTGCAGGCGTGGGCGGATGAACACTCCGCCTATCTCAATGCACAATCTGAGATGATCTTTTGATTGAAGTCCCAGCTAGCAGAGGCCAAAGAGGGCTTGAAGTGGGTTTCTAGGGAGATGGATGGCATTTAGGCTGACATAGAGAGGTTGATGAACTATGCCCCATCGCTGCTGAGGAGGAGCGAGAGCTAAGTCGACGACAACAATTCCTGGACACCACCAGTCGAAGGGTGGCGGAGCTGAAATGCTCTTTTGACGGGCTCAATCCATCCATGGGTGGAGTTGACCCCTGGGTATTGTAATAATTACAAACCCTTTAATGGTACTCTCATGCTTCGATTTTATTCTTTCTTTGAATGCTGTAGCATGCACGATTTCCACTTTTTGCACCGGTTAATTGCATCCTTACCATTTTTTCAGAACATCCAACGAAGATTCCCTAAGCACGTGTAGGTCAGGCCCTATGTTAGAAACAATATATTGTCGCCTTATCGCCCCACCCAACATAGGAATGTAAACCAGGCTTCGGGCATCCGGGGTTTGGATAACCAGTCCAGATTTTCGGGAAGTAGGAGAGACCTGACTGGAGAAGTAATTTCTCAAAACAACCAAATTACCATTTTTTTATCATGTTGTTATGCACGATCGATGCAATGCCAAGGTCGCTGAAATCGGTTTGAACAGATAGAAATGGGAAGTGTGAATCCCAATACCCAAGATTCGAAACACTGTGGGGGTGGCATGATGATAAAGGACAACCGTTAATCATGGTAGAGAAACGGTATCATTACTACGTTATCTTGAAATGGGGACAACAAATGAGGGTTGACTGTTGATCATGTTCGAAACATGGGACCATGTCACAAATGTTGTCGATCAATCCTTTGGGATGTTGGCCCAGGACAGTAGGCGGACCCTAGGTCGATCATCCATACTGTTAGGGGGTCCTTCCAAACATGACCAGTCTTCCGGAACGTTGGCCCAGGATGGTAGGTGAGCCGATGCGGCATGGGACCAGGCCGTTAGGGGGTCCCTTTAGACGTGAAAGAGGATTAGGATCCGACTAGGGGGTGTGCGAAGTGTGGGAAGCGGAGTGATGGTTTGTTCAAACAGAATCCAACACTCGTGAAAGTACACCACTGTGGTTGGAGTACGCTAGATGGGTGTATTGGTTTCATCATGGATCATTCCTTCTTTCAGACAGGGCCTCTCTGGTGAGGTGGTTGATCACTTCCCAATATCATCTTGGGGCATCCTGAACCAATTCAGGGCAGAGTTGTGGTTGTTCGGTTCCCTATGAGGGGTCCGACCAGGGAGTCGGAAAAGGGGAAGAACAGGTTTATAACTCCTGGGGGATGGACCCTGGGAAAAATTCCGGGGTGTCTCTACGTATCCAATAAGGTTGAGAATCAATCCTTACGTAGTTCTGGAGGCACAATTTAGTGTCATTTAGGATGATAAGAAGCCTGGTTACATCGGTACATATCCCACCAAAACTACTAAGCCCACATGAGTCATGCTCGATGTGGGAAACAAGCAGTAATGGAGAATTTCCCGACCCAAGAAGGGGAAGGTTAGGGAGAAGGGACACTCGGTGAATACTGGCCCAATAATGCTAACACGCTCATACGGCACACCTAGACGCGTGAAGAGGTAAAGCCGAGCATGTCGGAATTCCACTTGAACATGAGGAAGTGGAAATGTGTGAATCATGATGCTCGGAATTTGGATCACAATGATGGTGGTGTGACGATGGAGGATAACTGTTAACCGTGGTAGAAATGCAGCATCCAAACCGCACTAGCCTAGAATGGAGACAGACAAATGAGGGTCGACTTTTGACCATTTCAAAACACAGGGCCATGTCACAAATGTTGTCGGAAGTCTTCTGGGGCATTGGCCCTGGACAGTAGGTGAGCCGATGCGGCCTGGGACCAGGTCGTTAGGGGGTCCCTTCAGACATGAAAGAGGATGAGGATTCAAACAGCAAGCACACGAAGCTTAGACATGGAACGAGGGGACGTCCCCGTGAAAATTACACACTCCAGACTCTTTTTCAAAATGCATCTGGACACGTTAATGGGAGTATTAGACAGAGGAAGTCGAGTACCTTCCCATAGGGAGATCAAAGTTTAGGGTTGTAGAATTCGGACCATGGATGGGAGGAAACACAGGAGGCACGTAGCAGGTAATTAGGAAAAACCCGACGTAAATGAGGACATGAGCCCCATTTACCATGCGTTCTCTAGGGAAGATTCTCGAGTCAAGGGACCAAACATGAAAATTAGGCTGGACCTGTGGGGAATACCCCGGCGCTCCTACGTATCTCATAAATATGAAATCAAGCCATACGTAGTTCTAGAAGGTGGTACGGCACGATAAGGTATCAGTGTGAAGGATGAAAGGGGCCTGAGGAACTAGCCCTCACACCAAGAGAATCGGTATTTGATAGATCTTGTTTGTCCTTTAAGATGAGGGGTTTTTTTATGTGAAGTGATAGACCTAGGGTAGCAAGTCCTGGTGTCACCACAAGAATCAAGCCGTAGTAGGCGTTGACAAATGGTATGGCGCGTGACCAATACCCAACGTGATATCCTCCTTGATGAGGTCATCACAATGCATTTTAACGTCACACAACGTAGACGTAGCAGAAGCAATGCTAGGTGGGGAATGTGCAGGGTGTCATGAAACACAACTGATGTGAATAGGAACATGATCCCACATCGTAACGTGCGCCACTCCGAGAGGGAGACCTCAGGCTGCGGGGCCTATATAGAGGTAAGAGGTGAAACAGGGGGGAGAGACTAGCTCTCCAAATGGGTTGTACCCAAGGACGAGGCGTCCGGGTGGTCCTACGTATCCCATTAGGATGGGAATAAAGCTGTACGTAGTTCTGGGGGTGCCTTTTAATGTCATGCGAGACAGGAAATAGGATGGCTAATTCTTTGAACGGGGTGCGCGTGGTGCAGATATTCCAAACCCGACGTGAATGAGGTCATAATCCCGCACTACACCACGTTATTCCGTAGTCGGGGTCCCGAAGGCAGGAAAAAAGAGACAAATTAGCTGATCTCAAGCTAGACCCAAAGACAGGAGGTCTGGGTGTTCCTAC
This sequence comes from Viscum album, assembly GCA_963277665.1. Taxonomy (NCBI): domain Eukaryota; kingdom Viridiplantae; phylum Streptophyta; class Magnoliopsida; order Santalales; family Viscaceae; genus Viscum; species Viscum album. The sequence goes on from OY728139.1 coordinate 573,563,342, forward strand.
GTATCCCATTAGGATCGGAATCAAGCCAGACATAGTTCTGAGAAGATCATAGTTTATGTTCTTAGAGCTCAGACCGTGGATGGATGACAACCTTCGGAGTAAGCGCAGACCTCAACCCGATCCCTAAGCCCACGTCAGTTAAACTCAGTGTGGGAAACAAGGGGGGAAGATCTTTATTGCAATACCTGGAACATCCATTAAAAGGGGAGTTGGGAGAGAGCCTCGAAGGACACCTTTAACGCGGATTTATCCCCGTAATGTGCTGATGCACACTAAGGGATAGTATCTAGAGTTTTGAAACTCTACTCGGACATGATGAAGTGGGGAAGGATTTGAATCGTGTACCCGACACTTTGGGATTAATGTGCTTTGGGGTGGAAATGGAGGATAACTATTAAACGTGGTGGAAAAATAGTCTCCATATCACATTAGCCTGAAGTGGGAACAACAAATGAGCATCGACCGCTGACCATATTCGCAACGCGGGATTTGTATCGATTTTTTGTCCAAAACCCTCAGGGGCGTTGGCCCGTATCGATAGGAGATCCCTTAGGCGTGGTATCCATGCTGTTTTTGGGGGTCCCTCCAGGTGTGAAAGGTAATGGAAGCCCGGATGAAGGGATACACAAAGCCTGAAAAGCAGGTGCGGACGTGTCCGAGTAAAGTCCGACATTCCAGGTAAGAAACCAGAGTACCCTTAGGCACATTGGTGAACCCCCGAAAAGGGTCGACGAAACAGCTCGGGAGGGAGAGGTACATGGCATGGTCATTACAAGACTGACGTGAATGAGGAAATAATCCTGCATCACAACATATAATCCCCTCGTCATGGAAGGGTAGGCCAAAGGGCCAAGGTGGGATAGAGATTCCCGAGAGATGGGGCTGGACCCGAAGCCTAGACATTCAGGTGATCGTACGTATCCCATAAGGATGGGAATCAAGACACGCGTAGTTCTCAAGATGCAGTTTAATGTCATGCAGGACGAGGAGGGGGGTAAGATACCCCCAAGCATGGGGAGTGTATGGTACGGAGAACAAACCGACGCGAATGAGGAAATAATCCCATACCACACCATACATACTAGGTATAAACTGGGGATAAGGGGCCCGAGAAGGCCAAGGGGCCTGAGGCTAGGCCTCGGTGAGGGGAGTGCGTACAACCTGGCAAGAAACCAGTCATGAATGAGGACGTAATCCTACACCACACCGCACACCCCCATGAGAGAGGACCTGGGCCGGGGGCCCAAAAAGGGCCAAGGGGCCTATTAGCTGGTGGTTTGGTCAGGAAGTCCTGACCGGCTTTCAGTTTAACGTCTTGCAGTAAGGATGAGGAGGGGAGTAGGACTCCTTAGATAGAGGAGGTGTATGGTGTGGCGAGTAGCCCAACGTGAATGAGGACATAGTCCCACACCACACCGTACACTCTGGGTAAGAAGTTGGGAGAAGGGTCCCGAGAAGGCCAAGGGGCCTGAGTTTAGGCCTCAGTCAGGAAGGCCTGACCAGTTTGCAGTTTAACGTCTTTTAATGAGGGCGGGGGAAGAGATAACTGTATCTCATCTAGGGATGTGTATGAAATGGAAAGTAAACCGACATGAATGAGGACATAATCCCACACCACAGCGTACATCCCTTATAGGATAATCGAGGTCGTGGGCTCGACCGTTTGCACCACTCGGAGGGAAGTTTATCGCTTCAGGATGGGGCAGAACGAATCACTTCACTCGATGTTTGGGACATCTTGGGGTGGAACCGAAGATCTAGGACACTTTTGACCATGTTCGAAACATAGCGTCGCTATGGTGACCCAATATGGGAGAAACAAATGAGCGTCGACCGCTGAACAAATTAGAAACACGGTACTTGTATCGGCTTGTTGCTCGGAAACCCTCGGGGGCGTTGGCCCGTATCGGTAGGAGAGCCCTTAGGAGTAGTATCCAGGCCATTCTTGGGGGGCCCTCCGGGTGAGGAAAGTGATGGAATCCCAGTCAAGGAGTGGTTGAGGCAAAGTTGTACCCATCTATAAAAGAGGCGAACATCTCCAGGGAGGGGGATATATAGCCGGGTCGAGGCTTACTCGATGTAAATTGGAAAAAAAGTGTGCACCCAGACATATGTCTGGACCCAAGGAGAAGATTTTCGCTTTTGGTCTGGGCCAATAGAAAAAATGTTCGGGCGTTCCTACGTATCCCATGAGGATGGGAATCAAGCCACACGTAGTTCTTGAAGGCCAAGCAGTTTAACATCGTGCGGTAAAGACGTGGGAGAATAGAAGAATGGGAGTGGGCACAAGGTGCGACCATTATAATCCTCGTATGAGTGGGGCTAAGGAATCCTATTCCACACCATGTGGGGACCCTCTGAGAAAACTATACCCAGGGGGGACAGTCAAAGAGAAAATCTCGGGGCTGGGCTCAAGATGGGACGTCTGAGCGTTCTTACATATCCCATGAGGATAGGAATCAAGCCATACGTAGTTCTAGAAGCACAGTTTAACATCATGCATGACGATATGTAGTTTAGCATCATGTGGGATGGTAACACATAGTCTAGGGTCATGAGGGATGATGCAGTTTAAGTTCGTGCAGGACCAAGGGGTTCAGACAAAGTATTGCTTGAGAAACTTGGCATTCGTGGGAGGAGTTATACGCTCATCATCCATGGTCACCAAGGAGTATGCTCCATTGGGGTAAACCTTATGAATGATGTAGGGTCCTTCCCATTTGGGCTCCAGCTTGGGTGTTTTCCTGCCAGGGATCATTGGCGCTCGGAGGGCCAACACCAGTTCACCTTGCAGAAAAGAGCGAAGGTGAACCTTCTTGTTGAAGGCTCTGGATATCTTATTCTGATGCCTTTCTAGATTGTGTAGGGCATGGAGCCTGTTCTCGTCCAGTGCTTCCAATTCCACTAGACAGATTTCAGCAACTCTATTCGGCGCTTGCTGGTCATAGACCGTCGTGCGCAATGAGGGCAACTGAATCTCGATGGGCAGGACGGCTTCAGCTCCGTACACCAGGGAGTACGGGGTCACCTGGGTGGAGTTACGAGTCATCGTCCGATAAGCCTAGAGGGTGTTGGGGATCTTGTATGGCCAACTTTTCTTGTTCTGACCAACCATATTTTGCAGAATGTTAGAGAGGGTTTTGTTGAATGCCTCATTCCTGTGCATGATAGTGAGAGGTATGGTTCGAACGGATGTTGTAATTGGCATATAATTTTTTCAGATCAGCTGCTCGGAAGTTGGTGTCGTTATCGGTGAGGATAGTGTGAGGGACTCCAAACTGGTGGATGATATTGGAGCTCATGAATTCGATGATGGAATGGTCCTTAACCACTTTGAGTGGAACTAGCTCTGTCCACTTGGAGAAGAAATCTATATCAGTCGGGATGAACCTGCACGGGCGAGCTGTCGCCGGTGGGTATGGTCCCACGGCATCGAGTCCCCAAACAGCAAATGGACAAGAGTACTTGGTGGAGTGGAGAGGCTCTAGCGGCTGATGAAGGAGGTTAGCATGAACTTGGCATGCATGGAATCTCTTGGAAAACTCAATAAAATCGTGGATCATAGAGGGCCATAAGTACCCCAATCTTCGGATCTGATGGGACAGCTTTGGCCCAGCCTGGTGGACACCGCTGGAACCGGCGTAAACCTCTTGCATGACCCGAGAAATCTCGAGTCCTTGAATGCAATGGAGGATAACATCATCAAAGCTCTGCTTATAGAGGATCTTCTTAAGACTGGGACCAATCTAATGGGTAAACTACAACGCGTGGCGTCAGAGTTGCTCGTGCTCAGACCGATCACCCAGGAGGCAACCATTTTGGAGATACTCAACAAAGGGTACCCTCCAGTCGGGATTATCCTCGATCACTGCATCAATAGGACCTGAGACTCCTGGAATAGAGGATCCGGTGGTAATATGGCTTACCTGCGGGTAGTCATCATCTTTCGGGGTGATGGGGGAAATGACCCTACAGTGTGCCACATGTATGATCAAATCATCCTGTTCGGGTTCTGCAAGTGACGCAGCTAAGCTGGTTAAAGCATCTGCTCGACCGTTTTGTGACCAAGAGACATGGGTAACCTCTGGTCGAGAAGGAAACCGGGCCATTAGACGGAGGGTGCACTCCAGCAACGGCATGAGCTCTGGCGTCCTGACGACATAATATCCATTGACCTGATTAATGACCAGTTCAGAATCCCCTTTTACGTACAAATGGGGAACATTGATCTCAAGGGCTAGCTCGAGGCCAGTGATAAGAGCCTGATACTCCGCCTCATTGTTGGTGCATCCCTCTAACAAAAGGAATGAGTATGGCAGAACGGATTGCTCCGGGGTGATGAAGACGACACCCAGACCCACTCTGTTGATCTTAGGATCATTGATCCTCTTACCGGTGGGGCTCTAGGAGGCACCGTCGAAGTGCATTTTCCAGCATGAGATGGCATGATCGACTGATAGTATGGCCTCATCAGGGAAGTCCAGGTCCAGGGATTCATCCGCAGAGGTTGGATGGGAAGTTAGGAAGTCTGCCAATGCCTTCTCCTTGATAGCCCTCTGAAGCAAAAACCTGATGTGAAACTGCTGGAGTATCACCACCCACCACGCTAGTCGGCCAGTCAACATGGGGTGGTTTAGGATGTATTTCAGTGGGTCTACTCGAGAGACCAATTGTACCTCATGATGCTGCAGGTAATGCCGCAATTTCTGTACGGCGAACACGAGCGCAAGTCATCTCTTCTCGATGGGGGAGTATCTGGTCTCCATAACGAGGAGCATGTGGTTGAGGTAGTAGAGGTTGTTCTCTGTACCCTCATTGTTCTTCTGGGTGAGAAGTGCACCAAGGGACCATTCCAGGGTAGTCACATAAAGGACCAGAGGCTTTCTGGAGATGGTTGGCATCAAGACCGGAGGTTGGAGCAGGTACTGCTTGATTTCCTAAAATGTGGTTTGACACTCTTCATTTCACTCATAGGAGGAGCCTTTCTTCATGAGCCGGGAAAGGAGCTTACACTTGCCATCCAGATTTGCAATGAATCGGCGTATGTAGGCTAAGTGGCCTTGGAGACCTCGAAGCTCTTGAATATTTCTTGGGGGAGGCATATGGTTGATGTATTTTATTTTCTCTGGGTCGATCTCGATGCCTTGGTACCTGACAAAGAAGCCAAGAAACTTCCCGTAGGTGACCCCGAATGCACACTTCAGCAGGCTCATCTTCAGGTGGTGGGAACGGAGGAAGTCAGACACTTTTTTAAGGTTCTTGAGATGATCCTAGCACTGACAAGATTTGACCACCAGGTCATCCACATAGCACTCCACCAATGTCCCAAGAATCGGCTTGAATATGCAGTGCATGGCTCGCTGATAAGTGGTACCTGCATTTTTCAGGCCGAACGACATGACCTGGTAACAGAAATTATCTTAGGGTGCCTTGAAGGTAGTGGACTCCTCGCCTTTTGGGGCCATCCAGATCTGGTTATAACCGAAATACCCATCCATGAAGGAGAGGGCTTGGAACCCGGCCGTGGTGTCAATCAACAACTCTGTCACTGGGAGGGGAAAATCGTCCTTCAGACAGTGGCGGTTAAGATCGCAGAAGTCGATGCAGACTCTAATCTGTATGTTCTTCTTCCTGACTGGCATGATGTTGGCCAGCCACTTGGGGTACTGGACCGCCTTGACGAAGTTGGCTTTGATAAGCTTGTCAACCTCGGCCTCAACCATGGGACTATGGGAAGGGTGCATCTTTCTTGGAGGCTTCTTAAATCCACGATGGTTTGTCGGGAGACCAAGGCGGTGAATGAATACCTGAGGATCTAGTCCTGGCATCTCATCGTAACTCCAGAAAAACATGTCACGGTGCTGCTTGAGAAATTCCACATACCGCTGCTGCTCCTCAGGGGACATGGCGGCATTGATCAATGTGGGTCTCGGATCTGCCTCGCTAAAAAGGTTCACCTATACCAGTTCATTGACCATGGTTGCAATGCCTTCTTCAAAGGCAGGGGGAGTGTCCTCTATATCTTCTTCTCCACTTGTGTAGTGATCTTTCGCGGAGGGAGTTGCTTCCAAGCCACCAGGCTCCGATGGGGGAATGGTGCCTACTTGAGCGGCGGTGCTCATCACATCGGTAGTCCCTATTGAGACCATGGCGATGAAAGCGTTTGATCCAATTCCATCCAGCCATCAGCCCAATGGGCCACGCTTGATGACATCGAAGCAGTGGTGGTGCGTCAGCTTAAGCCGGTTAATTCCAGACCGGTGGAAGAGACACGTAATACGTACTGTCGTTTCCATGAGCCTGATGTTTCGGTAATGCATAAGGGTAGGAGATTTTGGGATCACCTGAGCCTTGTTAGTGTAGGAGTACGAGGTGATTTCCTAATGTCGCTTGGACCTTGTGGAGGCTTCCTACGTACCATGACTTAGTATAGATCAAAGAACTCGTATTTTGATTGGAGTGGGGGTCAGTGTCGGTGCTCACTCTAAGCCCACGTGATTCATGCTCGGTGTGAGAAACAAGAGGTTGTAGGGACCTGACAATCATGTCGTGAAGGGTGCGTCCGTGGGAAATGAATAGGGGCTTACGAATTAGGCATCCCATGGTGCTAGGACTTACTCAAGGATGGAGGCCCGAGGTGCGAAAAAGTGCAGAGGGAGAGGGATTTGGGACCGAAAAAAGGAGATGCATCATTCCCTATCACACCCTCCCCTGGACTTGGTGGTGGGGAAGTACAGAGGTGCATGGGTGAAACCTTCCGTAGGAGAGGCTAGGGGCTTACGCTCTGAGGCAGCCCTTCCCCTGTGGACAAACGCCACTCCAAGAGGGAGGATCTCATTCCATGTGAGGAATATTCCATTCCCTTGGAGACGAGCGGCGTAAATAATGTCCGAGATAGGGGGACCCTTCATGTGAAGCACGGGGTCAGATCACAGTTTAACGTCATGTGTTGAGGATGAGGTGCTTGGTAGTTTAACATCCTACAGCTCGGACGAGGTGGGTTTACTCCACAACCCTAGGACTTACATAACTGGTACCCTCTGCTCCTTGTGGGAGGGAAGGCATTGGCAAGGCCGTGGTGAAGGGGGTCGCAGAGCGAACCATCGAGGGGTCCATGTTAGCATGGCTATGAGATGAAGCAATAACCATTAGCGTGCCTATGCGAAGAAGCATTAGGAAAAGCAATGCTACAGGTGGTATCGTCCAGGGGATTTTGAAATCACATCGTGCAAGCCTGGAGGGCCGCACGGGAAGAGGAATTTCCAACAAAGGGGTCCACAGGCAGGGACCTTTCGGAGCTCAGTTTCTTTTCATAGTGGAGAGCACTTGCAAAGGGGTCTGCTTCGCGAAGTAGAGAGCCTTGGACTTAGCATGGGGCAGGGGTGTGAATGGGAGGTGCTTTGCGAAGTGGAATAGTATTCGTGAAGCACTGCCTTACGAAGCAAATGTGCCTCACAAAGCATGGTGCTACTCAGTAATGTGCTTTGTGAAGTACAGGGATCCGGGCTTGGCATATGGATCACATGTACAAGATGAGTGTTTCACGAAGCATGAACGCTCTGAGGCTACCTGGGTCCCCTTGGGGATCCCCTTCCATCGCAAAGTCCCTTAGGCTTTGCAAAGGCCATCCCTCTCAGAAGAGGGGTTCAAAACGAGACAAGGTGAAGGCATCTCGTGAAGCAAAAATACCTCACGGAGCTCATGATTCTGAGGGCGAAGGGTGCTTCATGATTCGGGAGCTGAGAAGATAAAAGGTCGGATTGTCCGTATTTTGAGCTTAGGGAGAGACCAATATTTATAGGCAAGGGGCTCCATAAAACAAGGCTCACGCGACATGAAGGGGGGTGTCAGTTGCTTCACGGAGGGTCGTGAACATCAACCAATTCGTAGAGGGTTACCCCCTCCTCTGCTTCACGGCGGGATCGCGAACGTCAGGGCGTTTGTGGAGAGTTACCGCCTTTGGTTCTTCACGGCGGGATCGCGAACATCAGGGTGTTCGCAGAGCATAACCTCCTCTAGAGATTTACAGCGGGCTTGCGAATGTCAGGGCATTCGTGAAGCGTTACTGCCTCTAGGACTTCGCGGTGGGATCGCGAACGACAGGGCTTTCGTGGAGCGTTACCGCCTCTGGGGCTCCGTGGCGGTCGCGTTGCTCGGGGGCCCTCCATGTCTGAGCTTCTTGAGGTATCATGCGAGATTATTTTTCTCCATCCCTTTTCATCCAATATTTTGGTGCCAACAAAAATTTATCCCATTTTTTGATTTTTATATAAAATAATCAAGTTGAAGTTTTAACACCCGATAATAGAAATAAAATATAATCGATTAAAATATTTTTAATATATAGTTACGAAATAATTATAAAAAGGGTATTATGTTTATATTTAGGTTCTAATATAAGTTATTAACATATTTATGTTCGATATATATGAGTTTAGATCATGGTCAAGTTTACAGGAATACAAGGTAAGGTTTTTTCATCTCAAATTCCTTTCTCTAAGACGCGTTTCAAATTGTTAACATAATTTAATTTATGTGGTTTATATAAGGACTATTTTATATATAATAGAGTGAATTATAATTTAATATTTTTATTTTAGGTTCAATTAATATCTCTCTCTTTAGTGGGTTTTGATAAAAATGTTTCTAAATTTTTATGGGTATTCTTGGTGTCAATACTAATTCCTCTAGACAAGTTATATGTTATTAACCATGTTTCCTTGTGTGGTATTTTATTTATTTAAAATTTCTTGAACTTTATATAATTTAGTACATAGTAATTCATTTGATATACTAATCCAAATCAATTATTTTCTTAAATTTCAGTTTGACATAAGTGTTAGCCTCATCATAGAAGTTTTTTGTAACTCAATTTTTGTTCATCGAGTTTTGATCATTCTACAGAACTTATTTCATGTAATTTGGGAACATTATTCCATTTGATTATATTATATAGTATTATATACTTATTTTATGGATATATACATTCTTTCTACATAAAAACTTTTATAAATATTTCTCACTTATTGGGATATTTTTCCATAAGAGATATTGGTAACTGAAATCTCCTTCTTTGTGTTATAATGTTTTATCTTAAAATTTATTCTTAAATTATTAGGTTATAAAACCCTAATATTTTATTATATGTTAATTTATAATCCTATTTGGTTAAATTAAGTTTTTATAAAAATAATTTTTTATTACTCTTTTTAAAATGTGAGTTTTGAGCAAAGGTATTTTTTAAAATATTAAAAATATTTTTGATTTGGCATTTATATGCTTTTATTACTCTCAAAATTTATTCAAGATAAAAATTATGTACATTAAAGGCCATATTATTTACGATTATTTTTAAAATTAATGGTTTTAAATTCTTTTTTTATTAACTATTTGAAAAATAATTTTGGGAGTGACTCGTCAGTTCCTCTTTTACACTATTGTCAAAACTGTTTTCTAAAAGATGTTTTAAGTTTTTAAATCCATTCCCATTTTCATTTTCAAAATTATTTACACTAATAGGGTTTATGTTTCAATATTTTTACTATAATATACATTTATCTCTTGGGAAAATTAACTGATGATTCCAAAGAATCCAATTCCAGATCCTTTCTTAGGTGATACCATTCAAACATTATTTTACAAGGTTGTTTTTTAACTTTGAGAATATCATTCTATAATAGGAAAGCCTAGTCAGAAGTAGTAGCTTCTAACTATTTATTAAAAGTAAGAGAAAGAGTTTACAAACAAATAAGATGGAGAAAACAGCAAGCCTACATACAGAAAAATCAAAGGTACATATCAAAATATAACTCATTCCCATACCCAGACTTATTGTCAGTTTCCCATTTGAATAGAAAGGTACCTCGATTGAAGATCTTGAGAATATTAGTATTAGATAACCTTGATTACTTATATTAGGATATGTTAGTCACCATCTTTATCATGTTAGAATAGTCCTTCCTTAACTATCTTTTTAGGGGAGCAGAGGAGATACCCCCGCTATCGGCTAGTTGTTTCTTACCATGTGTGAAATTTTCCTTGGAGGAGGATTTAACACAACCCAAGTCTTTAATGGGATTGCAATCCCTAACCCTTTCATCATCAGAAGCATTTTCCCATGTATCAGGCTATGATGAGGCTTTGTATAGTTATCTTATCTTCTTTTGAACATAATTATTATGTGCATGAGGATTGAAATCACCATCAATTGGATCCAACCCGGACATTGTAGTATCACAAATTTGCATAAAGCCTCACCCCATAAAATGGGGTTGTGTGTTGGTGTCCGCTAAGACCAAACCATCATAAGGTTCCTCATCTATCCTATCATTTTTGAATGAAAAAGTGGACCCTGGTGCATGTCCATATGCACACCCAGATCAGCTCCATCCTCCCTATTTTTAGCACAATAAACATGATATTTCCTTATTTCAAGTGAATTAGCATCATCATTTAGAGATATGAAATTATGGGTTGAAGGACCTTTAAGAAAAAGTCTCAACCTTCCAAATATATTACTGATTTTTTGATCAGGAGGTAGATACTTTGCTTTATTTTTCATTCCATGAACATCTTCACTCTAAAACATAGGATCAACATCCTGAAAAGCTTTGCTATTAGGATAAACCAATGCACAACCCTTAGTTGGAGCAGTGCCATGCATATTCAATTTAATCTACAGATCATCCTTATCACTAGTTTCATTCTATTTGGGATGATCTATATTAGTTACTCTTCATCCATAATACTCCACTTCTTGGACCTAACATTCATCTATACCCAACTGTGGATCAATTCTTCTATGGATGACTCCACGACAATAGTGGGAGGCCAAGTGACCCAATCGACTGCACAACAAGTAGTGATCAACCCAGGAGTAAAAAACAATAGCTTTCTTACATCCGAACTCTTCTCCAACCACGATCTAGAACCACTTAATTGGTGGATTTTATATATCCACTTACACACAGATCATATGAATTAACCCACCAGGTTTCCCAACATATGAATAATTGATGGGTTTTGAAATGGAAAAAGAATATGAGGTAAACCTACCCACGCCAAAATAAAGGATGCATCCCAGTTCTTGTAAATATCATACGACTATAGGAAAATAAAGAACATACAACCGTTACATTTACGAGGAGCTTTGGACCATGCATAGATTAGATCTTCTTTTGAGGAAAAGTGAATCATCAAATGTTGTTTATCAAGTAGACCCACAACTATGTGATCTTGTAACCCAAATTACCAAAAATAAACTTGTAAAAATCATACATCAAGGGTCTTCGATGTCTGAAATGAGCCAGTAGGGTCAGATCCAAGAGAATTAAGTCTTTAGTGAACTTCTATGTAGAAATCAAGAGCTAAGGAGCACCATAATGGATATCTTGAACATTTGGGCTTAGAGAAAGAATAGTAAAATTAGGGAGAAAGTTAGGGTTAGAGAAAGGTAGAAAGGGGTACTTCTGTGGAGTCGGAGAGGGTGGGACCAGACCATCCTCCCCCTCCCACCAGTGGGAGGGGGAGTCATCCTCCTCCATCAATGGTTAGGGCATCAACAGATGAGGAGCGATTCCATAGAGATGGCTATATAATTCTATATTTCCTTTGTTACACTAAGTATGTTTTTGAAAAAATACCCCTTATTTCTCTAGATATATTATGATCACATTATTTAAGTATTAACTTAGATCTATATTCAATTCTCTATATGATGTGAACATTACATTTTACAAAATTCATATTAGATGTTGTTCACCGAGAAATAATGTTATTTTATTGGCATGGGGAAAAGTATTTTCATATTGTATTTTTTTTATAAAATGGATGATTATTGGAAATTTGACTATGTATTGTTTCACTATCCACCTTTTTAATCTGGAAGGGTTTCAATCATGTTATCCCTTCTATTGACAAGGGGAAACATATTGGAATTCTCTATATTATTATTATATTATAGAGGATTATTGGAAAGTTGAATATGAGTTGTTTAACTATCCAAATTTTTTATCTAGATGGGTTTTTATCATTTTATACCTTTTATTTTCATGGGAAAAATTATTGACATTATTGATGATTATTGATTTCCAACAGAGGTCAATTGTCTATTGATAGTATGTATTTTTCATTATTTGGATACCCAAGTTTTTATTCAAGTTTCCTAGGGAATGGTGTGAAATCTATTATTGAAACTTATAGTAAATTCATTGTAATTAAAAAAGTGAGAGGTGGGGACCAACATTATATATCCCCTTGATGCATCGATTGGCATCATGAGACAAAATTGGTTAGGTTTTGTTGTATATGTCTTCATGTAACAACATAGTCTCTTGGCACAAGGCCTTGATGATTTCTTTATATCTGAAATTATAAATTCCATAATTATTCAATCAATATTATTGGTACCCATGTTTTCATTAATTTTAATTGAGATATAATTATTATTATTTTCATTTTTTTATGGAATTATTCAGATTATTTATTCCTTACAAATTATTCTTTTATTTTTAACCACTTTAGTTACATGTTTCCCATAATGATCATTTGATATTTCCCCCTTCAATTCCTCCATTCCACCAATTCTGAAGTAAAATAGTACATGAGGCATGTTTATTGGGATAACACATGTGGAAGAATTTGGGATATATGTTTAGATTCAATACGGATCAAGTATCTTTTTATATAATGAAAACAATTCTGTTTAATACAAAGAACATTGGATTTGTTAGTAATTGTTTTTTCCTAATTATCTGAATATATAAACCAAACAATATCCTTGGGTTATAGTATATTCAATAACCATTATCTATTTTTTAGTTTTTTTTATGGAACCAGATCTATGAGTGTGGGTCTGAGGCATCACAACTAGTACCATGTGATATGATGTCAAAGAAATTGGTTACATTCTATGAACCAAATCAATTTAAAATCAACTTTATTCTATAGAAGTAACCCTAAGATATCATTAGGAAACATGTCAAGAAAATAACTCACATAGGTGATATATCACTCTCTTATCTACACTCATCATCTTTCAATATGACCAAGAACACATGAAATACAATCCTTCTAATTTCAAGAAGAGGATGTCCTGCATGACTGAAATGTGGGTCCTATTCTCCTTAAAATAGATAATTGCACCCATCCTGGGTGTTGAAAGTAAACCTTAAATTACAACGGTCAATATGGGATTTGAAATTTGTCATAAAATTCATCTCTATGATTATATCAATAAGTTCCATTTCAATGATAAGTTAATCCCCACACCATTCCACCTTAGATACAAAGATGATACAAGAGGGATATAAAAAACAACTTTCCATTTTTTTCTAAGAGAAGTGGATATATCTATAGAATATGGAAAAATATATAAGGTAAGATTCAATACATCCATAACAGTAGTATATATAAATATTTTAGAAGCAAAAATATCAAATAATGTAAAAATCATAAATGATTAAATAAGAATGGTACATCTTAAAATCAATGGTGACTCCTTTCATTCAATTATGAGATTTCTATTCTACATTAAACTTCTTAATTTAAAAATTAGTATGGGGTTTACCACTATCCTAGGGCCCAGACCATAGGTGACTCTTCAAATATTATGAACCTATATTCCATCCACTCATATTAGGAAAGTTCCTAATTACTTTAAATGAATCAGATTATGCTTGAGATTCCTTTGGAGGTGAAAGAACTAGAACCAATCACAATAAGTATTATTTTCCAAAACCTATGGAGGTGTACCATAGGATCACAATAATGGAAATTGTTTTAAATATGAATTTAAGAAGTCCATACAAGAAATTTTTCCACATTTATGTAAAAACAAGAGTTTTTCTCCCTCTTGGATTAAAGGAAGCTAAATATGAAAGTGGTCATGGACCACAAAATATTCCTCTCCTGGATTCTTTATACATATTATTTTATTCAATAAAATAAACCTCACTAAAAACATACATAGAAGATGTGTGAAGAATCATAAAAATCCTAGAATTAATAATTTTCAGCTTTGAAGATCGATATAACACTTAATCATAAGTTTTAATCTTCAATTGTAAAACTTTTTATTGTATTTCTATATGAAGGTTTATTTCAATTTATAGATACTTTAATCCATAATTATATACCACCACCATAGAAAAATGAAAAATCTCCAAAAATTGGTTATAATATTCCATGATGGTCTTGTTACCATTCTGGAGGTATAAAAGCTCCAATGATTTTACATGTTCCAAGGTATCCATGTAAAAATGTTGAGTGGAAATTACTTTAAATTATTTCTATTAAACATTATCATGAATCTTATATTGGACCACGGATTCCCACCACATCCAACTAGGACCTCAAACATAAAGGTAACATATTTAACTTTAACTAACTAAGGATTCTCAAGCAATTTTAAGATCCTTTATATATTATATAAATAATATTCAACTTTATTGGGATTATTACTACATGAAAAAGTTAGAGGTTGATGTTGGAGAAACTCTTGGGCTTGGTCCTAATCCTAACTCAGACCTGGATCTCTCACTTGAGGCTGAGTTAGATCAATACCTACTCCCGGATGCATATCTTTAAGTATCATTACAGCTATCTTGATATGATTGTGATCAAGTGGGAAATTAACTAATATAAAATTATTCAAATATCCCTCTAGAGGGTTCACTGGGGTCATAAAGGGTGCATGAAACTACATAAAATAAAATAATAATAAATAATACCTTTAAATAAAGTAAAAAATCTCAATTTAAGTCACAAATATCCATTAGAAAACTTAAAGGATCATAAGAAATCATTTTAATAAAGAAAAATGCATAAAATCCCAAAATTCATAACACACATAGTTTTGCACTACGATTTACCAAACCATTCACTAATCATACAGATCACATAAAACACCACTATTAAGCCCACATGGTTTGGAAACATGTTTTACACCCTCTGTTCCCTAGGAAAATCCTCTTACCTTATATTTTTCAACATAAAATGTCTAAAAATTCTAAAACCAAATCAAAATGCCTCTCACATACTTATTTCTCAACATCACACAGTGTCTTAAATCTTGTTATGATGATTTTTAGATAGAAAATCACTTATAACACCCCCAATTCCTGATGATTATATATTTAATTTAACAAAACTTTATAAATCACGTAAATAAAAAATTGGGATTCAATACCATTTTTTCACTAGCCAAACCATACCACCCCCTAAATAAGCTAACATTAATACTCATATATTCTGAGAAGTGCCTTACATTTACCTTCATCAGTCAAAACATGGTATATATACATTCATTGCCTATATATAGTATGTGATAATACAAAGACAAGTCAGATCCCACCAATTATTCCATGAAAAATTATTTGATAGATAAATAAAAACATACTAATTAGGTAAATTTTAAATGGTTTCCTTAATAAAACAAGACACCTCTTATATTTGTTTTATTTAATCAAGAATATAATGAAAACATTATAATTTATCATTTATAAAATATGAAACATGATATTCTTCCAATAGTCACTAGGGATAGGGCCTCTAAATATCCTCAACATATCTATGAAAACCCACCATGTATCTATAATTATCCAGAGTTCAATCGTAGCCAGCAATATTACTTCACTAGCCTGGGTAACACACTAAACCAATGTAAAGGAAATCTCAATATAAAGGTATTCTGCTAGTGTCCCTAGCTAAGAACTCTTGGTTTCCCATGTACAATAACCAGTCTTAAACTTCCATTTAATATAAGGTTTCATCAAGATGTTTATGGGAACCACTTAATTTTATTTTTTATCAAAAACAAATTTAATCATTCGAGTTATATAATAGAAGCACACATCACTTCGAATGTAAACAATTTCATAAATAAATTTTTTATACTTTTTAAATACATAAAATTTCTATTTAAAAAATTCAAGAACATATGATTCAAAAAAAAGGTTGTTCATGGATCTACCTACCTTAATTACTAAAAACGATCATCAACTGTGTGAATACACAAGCAATGGGGAGTAAATAACCTTAGAAGATGGGTGGAATCCATATAAACCAAGCATATAGCATTAGAAATGGGTACAATAAATCCTAAGTTTCCCTGGACTTATAGGAGGATTAAATCCAATGATATAATGGGAATAAATCTGTGGGAGGTGGATAAAATTACTTACCAAGGGTTCCTCTTAAAGAAATATACGTGAAATCCCTCATAAAATCAAGCACAAAATATGAGGAAAAAAGGTTCATCATATAAGGGAGACATACAGTTCAAAATTATAAGAAAATTTAGTATTATAGGTAATAAATAAATCAGGTGTGTTTTAGTAAATTTTCATTTTAAAATATTTAGATATGTCACATGGTTTGGTTACACTCTTTAGAAAACCATGTACCAACTGTGTAGATGAAATTTTCACTAACCATGAACGAACCATATGAAATCCACTCTCCCCCATATTGATTAATTTTTTGAAGGAATATATCCAAAAATATAATTATAATAATAAAAAATCAATTAAAAATAAACACATACCTGAAAATGAAATTGTGGGTGTGACACACTTAGTGATTTGGTATAATATCTTTTAAGTGGTGGCCCTCAGGGAATATTTATGTTTATTTTCTATATATGAGAAGTGTTTAGTCAAGTTTTTAGGAGTAATTTTCTAACCTCAAAACTCTTAGAGATTAGAGTATAGTGGGAGTAGGTATAGTGAACCAAAAATATCTATTCAAATTATATTTTCTTAGTTTATAGGCTGTTTTCAGTGTTAAAAGAGTCTAATCACTCATCATGGGGGTGCCTAGTAGCACTTGGAGATGGTAAAGTGAGGGTGTGTTCTCTCCTTATCATTAATATTTATTAAAGAAGGGATGCCGCATGAAGATTATCTTGAATATAGAATGGTGATACATAAGGGATGTTTAATATGTGATTTTTTTTTAAATTTCCAATTGGTTCCTAGAGTATGGAAAGACCTTATCTTGGTCGGGCTAGTCCTATGGGTGTTATACTAAAGGGAATTATGGAGTAGGGAATAAATTATTCCATGTATAGTCCAAGTGAATGAGAAGTGTTATAATAGAGCCTAAGCATTATTTATTGAACCTCTTGGCACTGATGGGTACTAGTAGTCTACTAGTGATGGAGGAAGGGGTTGATATATGATCTCATGAGGTATATAATGATGTGTATTACTCATGATAGGCATAGAGTATTGAGATAGACATGGGTGACCAGTGATTGGGGTTAGTATAAATGTATGGTATGGTATAAACTATGTATTAGACTTGTGGTTTGAGTGTAAAAAAAGGGCTTGGGACATAATGGGTGTTGTGTAATATGGTTATGTTTGAGTTGTCTATGTAATATGAGGATGGTTAGGTCTAGTTATGTTTTATCTATTTATGTTCCTTCATTTAGCTAATCACTAATTATGGATCTATAGATAGCTCAGATATAGGTTATAGGGTAAGTTTTCTGTGAGTTTATTTTTTATTATACCCTAACCATATGTTATTTTTCATTTTTTGATGAGGTTGTGGTCTAAAAACTTAAATATTGAGTTATAGAGAAACACAATCAGAGTTCTTATCCTTCTTGAGTTCTAGGAACATCACAAGTATGTGAGATAATCCTTAGTGTCTATATTGCATGGTTATATCCATGTTTCTCCTATCTGAGTCAAGGATGGAAGGAAACCCTAGGATTGGGGTATGGAGTTGCATTAACCACATGTCTGTTCATCTCAAGTGCTATGAAGTTTATTGGACTATGAAAGGATTCTAGGATACTCTTGGCACTCAATAATGGATATGTTACACCCTTCAGTGATGTGTTTCCTCCACATGGGTATGGTTGTGTTTTTTATTTACTAGAGGTGTTTATTATTTTATGTGAGTACGAAAGATGCATGACCCATGATGACTCTAGTTAGTAGGGTCAAGTGTTGTGGTGCCCTCGTTAGCACATGGTGACCAACCATAATTTCTTTATTAATACTTTTTCTTATTTTTCTTGGGAACTAGTACATTGAATATTTTGATAAATATGAGGAACCTTGTTGGTGGCTACTGACTAAGTGTTATGATCAAATCCTATGTAAATACTTTGGTGTGTGAGCATGAAATATATTTGTATATCATGTAGGAGTTTCTATAAGGAATTTGTTTTGAGTAACTAGATTGATTTTTGGGAGACTGGCCAGTGGAGGGACCCAAATTCTATGCTTATATCTCCATCAGTTCATCCTCTTTTATTTTATTTTACAATAGATTGTCTTGGTGGGAGATATTTTTTATATATTTACATATATTTGAAAAGGGTTAAATTTTTATATAGATTATATATGAGTTTTTTTGTCTATATATCAATGTATATAGTATAGTGACACCATGTATTTTCTTGGTTAATCCTGGGGATGTGATTCCTAGGGGTAGGAAAGTGTGGAGAATCATTTTTTCCATGCGTGGAATTGGCATATAGGAATTATTGGAGTGGAGAAAGAGCCTTTTTTAAGAAAATTAGTGTGTTATTGGGTACTAGTGGTGTTCTATTTATGTGAGTAAAAGATTATATGGGTTCTCTGTCAGTCTATGATAGCATGTATTGCCAATGAGAGGCATAGATGTATGTTATATCAATGTGAGACTCGTTAGTACGGCTAGTATACAAGTATAGTTGAGTATGAATAATTGGATAGGCTTATGGTTTTTCTATATAAAATCATTGGGATCATCATGGATGATGTTTGGATATAGTTCTATTTTAGATGGTTGGATGAAATAAGGCTAGTCAGTTATGGTTATATATAATGAGATGTTTATGTGATATCTTATAGTTGAGTGCTACGTGTGGATCCATGGTTTGCTAAGAGATAGGGTATAGTCTATGTATTCCATGTATGATTTTTTTACACCTTGATAATATTTATGTTGTTTTTGATGGGGAAACTTCCTAGATACATAAGGATTATTTTTTAGTGTTACACCTCCCAAATAATCATCATTCCTGAGTTTTGGAATGATAATTGGTGTGTGAGGTGATCCCCAGTTTCTCTTATATGTGGTATTGGGTGTATTCAAACTATCCCTGAAACCTTTACTATAATATTCCCTTATAATGATGAGATATATCTAAGTTAGGGATAAAATGAGACCCTAGTATTTATGTTTATAGTTACATATCTTATGTGTTTTTTCATCTCAAGTGTTGGGTGGATCACTGTAGTGTGAGAGGATTCCAAGTTATTTTTTCTTCTTAAGAGAAACTTTTTCATAAATTTACCCAACATATTTTATATACATAAATATGAGTATATTTAATATTTAAAAAATGTGTTTCCCATTGGATGTGACTATGACAGATCTATTACTGATGTGGTTGAAGTAGGAGGGGTTAATTTTTATGGTGTATTGTTTATCACATGATAACCTAATGTGTTATCTTAAGTAATGCTTCTTTATTTTTCTTATGAATATATATAAAAAATATTATTACATATATGGGGAATTTATTTAGTTATGGACTATTGAGTTTTATGATCACACCGTTAATTTTGTGCATGCATACCTTATGTTTTACTTCTAAGTCGCAGGTTATATGGGGGATCTGACTGGAGTAGTAAGATGAATGTTTGGGAGACATATATGAGGCAGAACATGAGTTTTTTTGGTTATTTCTCTAATATTTATTATATATTTCATTTATTATTAAATTTATCATATATATGGGATATATTTTTAATGTATATATATATTTTTAATAAGTTACAATTTGATATAACATGATGATTTTTGTAGATTTTTTATAGCTATATTTTAGTTATAAGTCCATGCACTTACACTGAGGTTATTTTTGTGTATATGGTTGATATATTATTTTATATTGTGATAAAAATATTACAGTCTCCAAAATATTGTTTTTAGACTATCAATATTATTCTATATCCTCTATAATATGGGGAGTCTCAACTTAGGTCTTGTGGAGACCGCATCCTGATATCCGTTTAGGCAGGCCAATAGAAGGGTGTTAGAAAATTGTATTAGAAAATTATTTTGGTAGATTAACAATTTGTACAAGTTTGTTAAAGGAAGTATATTTATAAATATTGAGATAAACAATATTCTTTAATGTAGATAACCCATGTGTAGGAAAATTCCAAGTTACTAGGGATGGGATTATTATTCTTGCTTTCCACTATTATGATTGAGATGTTTATTCAAGCATGTTGTTATAGTGTGAGGATTTTTTTATTTTACTCTTACCCCAGAGTAGAAATAGAAGTTGAATTGATACATCATACATGGAACGCCAGTAGGCTTAACATGTTTATGATTTCTTGTTTTTGTTCCCGGAGTGGTAAGACCACATGTGTTCATGCATCATACTAAGAACATATATACTCTATACATGTGCATGAATAGATGTTCTTATATAAATTTTTTGAATGGGGGAAATTATCTATTTAAATTAATTTCGAGAATAAATTTTTGGGAAAACAATTTTGTTAAATTTTCTTCTTTTAATTAAAAAATCAATAATAAGTTATTTGATGTTATCTGAAATAACCTACTTATAGATCATTAAATAATAAAAATCCCAGTGTTAGTTTTAATGTGTTTTTTGGAACTTTTTTTATTAAAATCACGAAAATGGAAGATAATATATTTATAGTTTCTAGGTTTAGGGATGAGGCACATTGTGTTGGGCTCAAGATTGAGTGTGTTAGGTTTAGAGTAGTTCCATTTTGAGAGATATTGGTCAGCTATAGGCCTTATAGTGGGATAACATGTTTGTGGTGATTCCTTGGGATGATGATATGTGAATCATGTGGAATTATTCGGGTTGATGTAAGAGTGGTGGTTAGTTTACTTTATGGTTAGATAGTTGATTATATTACAATTGTAAATGGGATATTTATACCCCATATACTTGAGGGAAAATTGAGTTGTTTTTTTCTCCATTCTATGGAAGAGAGAAAGTGGTTAATGTTCATGATATTGGTTTAATAGGATGGTGTAACTTAGGTTGAGAGGATCATTGATAAATTATTTGAATATTAGAATAACCATAGATTAGTTTGGAATCAAGTTTTTAGGTTTTCTTAGGATTTATCTTAGTTATACAATAAATAAAGGCCCGATTGGTGATTTGTGAGGGATATATTGATGTTTAATAATTGTTTAAGTGTAGTATTTTAGATTGTGTTTTGGATCCAAATATTGATTAGAGGCTTTAAATGGTTTGAATCCTATAGTTATAGATTAAGAATTAGAAAATATATATAACACCCTGACTCTAGTAACTTGAAGCCAGTGGTTATCTTACTACATTGGCACATAATATAAGAGATCGCATCCTGAATGATTAAATAGTTTAAAAGTATTGGGAGACTAGATACATACACTATTCTCACATTAAATTTGAAAACATGAAATTATTATAGTGAGAAGATTATTAATTAATATTTTATATCCATGTAGTGATTCATATATCACTTTCTGATATATTGGGGAAAGGAAACATAATAAAGGGTGAGATAAGATTCTATGTATGGGAAAGAATACATTAGAATCTGTCATAGAATAAATTAAGCATGAATAATATGGAAGAAATAAACAATAATATAAAACTCTATATAAATATTATCATAAAAGGATAATATTTCCATGGATTACAAAACAACCTAAATAATCACATGGATAAGAACAATTAGTTTCATAATGATGGAATGCATAATTATGGGCATCATAATCTAATAATCGAGGCCTCATTTCCAGATATCATACATAAATAGGTAAGGCATATACTATATACCCAAAATAGTTTGTCTCAAGATTCCTACCAATGTATATAGGGGATATAATGGTCCCGACCCATATCTTACTATCTCCAAATAATTCATCATATTAAAGAATTTTATAACAATTCAATAAATAATAAACATAAAAATTATTATTGAAAACTACATGAAATTTTTTAATATTCTCCCTAGTCAATAAATAGAATAAAAATATCACAATAAATCTAAATAGAAAAGGCTAATAGTATCATTAGATTAAATCCTCAATAAATCATAATAATGATCAAAGTATTTTTACATAAATGAAAACATATTTAACAGAGAATTCAATTATTTCTTTGAAAACATGAGAAAATATCCATTTATTTTGATAAAATTTTAAATATCAATTTCTAGAATATCGATAAAATGATTTTTTTTATTAAATTAACCATGGTTAATTTAAAATTAATCTTAAAGAAATAATAGTTATGATGGTGAAAAACCCATTCATTTGTTAAATGATAAAACAAGGATTCCTTTCACACTTTTGGTAAAAATTCAAAAGTATGTCATTCAGAAAATAGCAAGAATATTATTTTAAACCTTTTTTATGAAATTTAAATATAAAATGACTTAAAATATTATATGATCATGGTAAAAAAATTATTTAAACGTTTTTGTGAACATGGAAATGAAATAGAATGATTCCCAACCAAAAGATGAAATATGGTCAATTTTCCTTAAAAACATTTTCCCATTAATTTTAAGTACCAAATAGAAAACATTGAAAAGAAAAAAACTAAAATACCTAGATAATCATTTGAGAATAAAATATATGGATTTTAAAACATAAAGAGATTATAATTTACTTTAATAAATGTTTAAACATAAACAACCCTAAATAAAAATGAGATTGTAGAATAAACCCTTACCTCGAGTTCAACTAGCTCAGTACATACTTTAAATCATATATAATAAAGTTATATTAAATTTATAATTATTTAATACAATTATTCAGGTTTATTCACTTTTTATAATAACTTTTATTTCATTTATTGTTATGTCTTATGTATTTATTAAACTGTTTAAGTTCATGTTGGACATTTTGGGATCCTTCGATTTATAACCTCTAAATAACATTGGTGCATTGGCTCTTATAAAAGGGTCCATGGTTCTATTATCTACAAAATATTAATAATGATATAATTATAATTTTTTATATGTTAAATTTAATTATATAATCATTTATCATAGGTATACATTAAAAATGAATCACATCACTTTTTAGAGGTTGTATTCCACAAGTACACACTAGCGATGTTATCATTTTTTAACGAATAGAAGGGTAAGAAGGTAGAAGATATCTTATATTTATAGAATAATTATCATTTCATAAATATTATAAATATTATTTATTTATATATTTATAACCTTCCATGTAAATATGTGATTAAAAATGAATTACACCTCTGCATGGAGACATCAGGTCGTATATACGCATAAATGATGTTTTTATTTTCCCTAAAATTAAAAATGAGATTATAAAGGGATTTTTAATCAACATAATTACATTTATTTATATTGAAGATACTTATTCTTTCATATCATTGTGGTTCTATAATATTTTAATGAGTTTGAAGAATACATAAACATGAAAACACTCAGTTAAGTGTTATACTTCTTCTTTTGAAAACTTCCCTTGGATTAAACATTAATACTTATTAAAGTGGTATTTTGATTATAAAAAGAGATGCATGATCTTGGTATCTATGTTGGGAAGGTATTTATGTAGATATTGGTTGAGCTAAATGGATTATTTTTTTAAAAAATTTAGGAGTGGAGGTTCCCTTTTATAGTTGAGGTGAGTTGCACACTTGTAATTATTCTAAACTATTAAATATTATAAGTGATTTAATCTTGTATAAGTAGCACTTAAGAAATTAAATTTAAAATATAATCTGATTACATTAGAAATTTAATCTTCAAATAATAATTAATATGTGATTTTATGATTTTATGACTAGGTTTTAACCTTAATTAACTTATTTACTTCTTCACTATGGTGATGATATATTTACAAAAGTTACTATTAAAAATAAAAAAATTGAAATTGAACTCATTAATAAATTTAAAAATCATAGTTATAAATATGATATATTTTATCATGATTATATTTTTATGAGTGTAAGAAATTAATTTTAATATAATTATGCAAAATATAAAGATAAATGCTTTTTTTAGAAAAAAAATATTTTTATGCATAAAAATAATATTATACCAAAATAAAATATAATGATGATTCCTATAGAATTGTTTAATTATTTTTAAATTTTATGAACAATATTTTACATTAAAATTAATTCCAAAAATATAATGTAAAATAAAATAAATTTCATTTTTCTAAAGAAACAACATTTTCACTATTTTCTAAAAAATCAACTATTTTTGAAAAATGCCAAAAAAACTCCCTAAGAAAAATTCAAACTTCTAAGATGAAAGATGGTATCAATTTTATCTAATTATGTTTCTAAAATTTATAAATTTTACTTTTATAAATAACCAAGAACTATTTCTATTATAATGATAAAATAATATGTTGTGCATTGGGAAATAGTGTAGGGATGTAATGTTTAACTATTATAAGAAAATATCAAGTATTATATTCTTAAAAAAATATATAATTTTATCCTTAAAATTCTGATAAAATTAATTTTATAAATAAATTTGGGTGATCCTTCTTTAGAACTTCTTTAGTCTCCCATATTACCTATTTTAGTTTGTGATTTCTCTAAAGAACCTTCACCAGATGAGTTGACATATTCCAAAACACTTTCTCTCTAGTGTAAAGAATCTAGACTGGCTTCTAAAAATAATATAAATTATATTTACTTATTGGTTAGAACATTTATTTGGTATATATTATAATTCATCAATAATGTGATATGGAACACGTCACGAACATTATAGAGGCTAGGTGGAATTTTCAAACAGTATGCCATAATTCCATTTCCTTCCAAAATTTCTGAAGGCCTGATGTTCCTATGACATAGTTTTCCTTAATAAAATTTATACCACCCTCCCATATATATAACTTCAAGAAATCATTGTATTATACTTCAAATTATATATCTTATCTTTGATTATCAGCATATTTGTTTGTTCACTTTGAGCTAACTTTACATGATTTGGAATAATATTCACTTTCACTATTTTCTCTTTATTGAGATCTAGTCCTATAAGATTTATTTCCCCAAATTCAACGCAACTTGTTGGAGTAGAAAATCTCTTTCCCTAAAATTCATTACATTATTCTATTTGAATTCTTGAATGGAGGCTATTATTATAATTAAGTTCTTCTAATGGTAAATAATGATCCCACATACCTTGAAAATCATGTGATAATGAAATGAGCTTGTTTTATAATCTAAAAGTATTCCTTGCATATTATTCACCACTTTGAGGAAGATTGGTAATTATTAAATATATCTTGGTGTCGAGACCCTTCTAAAGACTCTTTTAGAATTTCAATGTAAACCATAGATCATGATCAGATATAATCAAAAGTGGTGCACCATGAAATCTCACTATTTCATTAATATAGAACGGAATGAGGCAATCAATAGTGATATCTTATTTTATAGTGTGGAAATATGAAGAATGGGTAAGACAATCAATAATAACACATATGGAACCATTATTTCAAGGAGCCTTTGACAATATGATGAAAAATTCCATTATGAATAGGAAAAGGTAGATCTTTCATGAATACTTTTTGGTATTATCTCCCTGACTTTTCCTATTGATAAAACAAGTGTCTTGATACAAAGTTTGGAATTTAACATTTCATATTATCCCAACAAAATAGTTCATTCAAATCCTAACACATTTTGGTGCTACCATGGTGTATAGAGAGATTTGAGCTATGAACTTCATCTAATAATTCAATTTTTAAATTAGACATCGATAGAACACATAGATTATTTATGAATTTCAATACACCACCTTCATAGATGAATTCTTCCAAATTATTATCATTCATGAATTTTATTTTATTTTGAACTTTCTTATCGTTAAGTCAGGAAATTTTTTATTTTATTCAATAAGGATGGTTTAGAATTAATATGGAATATATGTGATGTTTTCCCCTTCCCTAATTATTCCTATATCCAATATTAATAAATCCAACAATATAGAATATTTTTTAGTCATATTTTTAGTCAAATCCCTCGGATTTTTCCTACTCAACACACCAACCACCTTATATAATTTTCTAGGGTGGTAGTATATTGGGTAATAATAATCCCTAAGTTGTTATATCGATAAAACTTTCATCATGATAAAATATTTCTATGAGAAGATGTATTTTAAAATTTGTTGATCTATATATATTCACATCTTACATGATAAAGTTAAAGGATCTATATCTTTAATGTAAAGATAATATATTCCAACTCAATATAATGAGTTGTATAATTCTATTCATGAATATTTAACTCCCTTGATACCTATGAAAAAAATTTATTATTTAATATAAGGATACATCTAATTCCATTATTTTATGCACTACAATATATCTCAAATCCACCCCTTCCTAATAGTAAAGTCAATATCAATTTATTGACCAATATCCTATATAATTCTTTAAAACTTTAATTATATTTTTATAAAAATATGAAAATAACGCCTTTGTGTTTCAACTAGGTTAATGAGTTTGCTAATAAAGTAAAATTTTGAATAAATCATTGATAGTAACCTGATAATCCAAGGAAACTACATACGTTAGTTATATTCATTGGAATTGTTCATTTCATCACTACCTTTTTCTTTAAAGGATCAACTCATATTCTATAATTAGAGAAAATATGACCATTAAAAGTAACTTCTCAAAGAAAGAATTATCATTTTCTAAATTTTCTATATGACACCTTTTTTGTAATAATTTCATGAATGATTCAAAAATGACTCTTATGCTCATCATAACTTTTTGAGTGTACTATGATGTGATTAATAAAACCCATAATTAAATTACCAAGATAATACATGAATACTATATTCATCATATCTATAAAAATAGATATTTCATTAGTCAACCCAAAATATATTACTGTAAATTTATAATGAACAAACCTTTCATGGAATTCCATCTATATAATATCCTCCTTATTTACTCAAAGTTAATGATACCGATAATGAAGATCAATCTTTGAAAAATATTGACCTCCTTATTGTTGATAAAAAAGTCATCAATACATGGAATAAGATAATTGTTCTTTATATTAATGAAATTTATTTACCTATAATCGACATGTATCATCATAGACCCATATTTATTCATGAAAAAAGAATTGGGGCTCTCCATTATAAAGAACTAGGGTGTATAAATATCTTTTCACACCATTCCTATAGTTGTTTGTTTAGTTCCATTAGTTTACACTTTTCCATCCTATAGGGAGACTTAGAAATAATTTATTCGTCACGGATAAGATCAATATAAAACTCAACTTCAAGATCATGTGTATGTATAAGTAGTTATATAGGAAACCTATCAATGTCTTCCTACACAATAGGTACATCCAATATTCTAAGGACACCTTTCCCATTCAAAGGTTGTCACTACAATTTTTATCCAATAGTTTCATTAAAGAGAGCTACTATAGGTGGATACAGACATAATTTAGATGATTTATTCTACCATATGAAGATAAGGGATTCTATATATACATTAAAAATTGTAATCTCATTCTATTTGAAATAAATTTTCACAAAAAAATTAAAATCTAATCCATACCAAGGATTATGTCAAAGTAAACCATAAGTATAATTACAATTTTTTCAAATATGATATTACCGTGGGTCTTAATGGTAACTGGATAACATATATTTTTTGT
This sequence comes from Viscum album, assembly GCA_963277665.1. Lineage (NCBI taxonomy): Eukaryota > Viridiplantae > Streptophyta > Magnoliopsida > Santalales > Viscaceae > Viscum > Viscum album. Next base: position 573,591,027 of record OY728139.1, read on the forward strand.
AATAAGATTTCCACAAGGAACCTTTATTTGAAACTCCTTTATTAAATTTATATGCAAATATATAATTTTCTTTAAAAACATGGAATATATGAAAGAGTATGAAGATCCAAAATCAAATAAACCATTATCTAAATTACAGGTTATGAGAAAAGTACATTCCACCACATCTTTAGGAACTTCAAATTCACCTGTAGTGACTGTATGAGCTTATCCTTTCTCTATTACCTTTTTCGAAGGAAAATTCTCTTGATGATTAGGGAATTAATTCGAATAGTTCCTCATATCCTTACAGTTAAAGTAGTATACATTTATGACTTCTTCATTTCCCTTGAAATCAGTATCCTAATATTCTTTCTCTCCACACTTTTGGAAAAATCCCATTCACATCAAGCATGTTTCATGGTGTTTCTTTAAAAAATTATTACATGTTTGAAATTGCACAATTCTCGTATCCTATTTTTATATTTCTTTTTTAGGGTTCTTAGACACTCACTTATTTTCTTGTTTTAAAAGAAAATGTTAAACTTAGAGAATTATTTATCTGTCTTGATTTAACTTGATATTAAGTATTAAAATACTATATTTTTTTAGAAACTAATTTCTTTCGAAGTATTGGTTTTAACTAATAAAATAAGTGACCAATCTTACTTCTTAGACTGCGTAAAAAATTCAAACAAGCGTTAATATCCTTATAAATTTAGCTTCATATTCATCAAAATCGTATCCTTTGTTTTTCCTTAAATTAAGGAATTTCATATTCATATGATATAATTTTTCATGAGGAAAGTATTTTTTTAATAATTTATCCTTGAATGTTTTCCACACTATACTATCTATTTCCTCTAACTCTTTAGTGTTCTATATCAATGACCATCATTGATCAATATATCCTTTAAGTTGAAAATCATCATTATAACTTTATCTCTTTTACTACTTCCTAGACTAATAAATACCTTTTCTAGTGAATTTATCTATTTCTAAGACACTAATAAATTAGTAGTCCCATTTAATTATGGAGGTACTTATTTCATGGAGTGGTGAGAAATTATTTACTCATTCTATGGATAAATAATTTTCTCTACATAGGCTTGAATGTTGGTCAGGACCTGAGTCAACTTCCATAATATAGTTATAATTTTTTTAGAACATACTCTAGAACTTTTTATTTCCAAATAGCTAAATAACTATATGTATCACATTCATTGATACAATTTTCATTCCTTTTACTATTCATCATTTATAAATAATTCCATATATTGAATTACTTCATAACATAATGAATATTAAATCATAGTGTATAATTATAAATTTAGTGTAGAACCAAACATAAATTGAAGATTTATTCATAAATAATCTTAGAATCATATTCCTAGTATGTTTCAGAATATCTTTTAATAATAGAAATATTTCTCAATATTTTAAAATATTTTATAAAGTCCATGTAATTCAACCAAATAATATACCCCAAGAGTGTCTATCTAGGATTTTAGTTTTAGGACTACTCATCATGCATTGAGTGAAGTTCTAGTTGATACTTAACCATCCTTTTCCATTGTTTTTACCCCTAAGTGCATCCTTGACACAACTGTATCCACTTTCCAGCTTCCAGACAAGGATTTCATTTCTAGGAAACTATACATTCTCTACCTTTCCAATCTTTAGGTTATTATCTTATACTTAGAACAATCTCAAGAATATATCATTGAGTAATGATCTCTAATATATTTTTTCCTAAATTTAGTTCCCAATGTTTATTATGACATTCATATAATACCAACTATAACACCCTGACTCTAGTAACCTGAAGCTAGTGGTTATATTCCTACATTTGAATAAAATACAAGAGATCACATATCCAAGGGTTTAATAGTTTAAAAGTTTTAGGATGCTAGATAACTAAATTATTCTCACATTTAATTTGAAAAAAAGAAATACAAATTAAAATTAGAGTGATAACATTATAATTTATAATATCATATCCCTAAAATAATTAATTGTTTCTTTCCTGGTGTATTGGTGGAAGGAAAAATTAATAAAGGGTGAGATCAGGTTCCCAATAAGGGAACACATACCACAAAATCTATAATATAATAAATAAATAATAATTAATATGATCGAGATAAAAAAATAAAATATTCTATATAACTAATTTCATAAAAAGGGAATGGTTTACATGAGAACATAAATAATCACACATATAACAATAAATAGTTTCATAATGATAGAATTCATATTGTCAGACATAATAATCTTACCACGAATAATTCATTCCACGGAACCATACATAATTAAGTAAGAAATATTCCAAATACCAATATTAATTTTTCTCATGAGACCTACTAAATATCAAGGGGCTATAATGCTCCCCTTCTATCACTTAATAATTCTGATTCATTCATCACATGAAAGAGATGCTTAAAAATTCAATATATAATCAATATAAACATTCATATTGAAATTTAGTATATAAAATTTTAATAACTTCCCCAGTCAAAAAATACGAGAACAAGATTAGAATCCATCAAAATAAAAAAGGTGTATGGTATCATTAGATTATTTCCACATAAATTACAAGAATCATCAAAGGATGTTGTCATAGACAAATATAACTTTAATAAAATATTTGATCCTTTCATTGAAAACATGAGAAAAATATGATTTTCTTTTGATAAAATTTTAAATAAAACATTCTAATATATTAAGAAAATTATTTAATTTGAAAATAATCATATAAATTTTTTAGGGAATATTCAATGAAAATAATTGTTTTGAATATAGGAAAAATCATTCCTTCTATAAAAGTATAAAACAAATATTACTTTCACACTTTTAGTAAAAAGTAAAATATACACTTTCATAATAATATAAGAAGATGCATTTTAAAAAATTGTAACTAAATTCAAATTTATTTGAAATTGAATTCAAACAATCATTGGAGCACTGTAAAATAGTCTTGAAACATTATAGAGAATGTGGTTATGGAGGAGAAATATTCCCAATGAAAAGGAGAAATGAGTTTGGTTTTCCTTAAAAATATTTTATTTTTTTATGTACCAAAGAGAGGATAATCAAACGAAAACATGTAAACTACATATATAACCATAGGATAAGAAAATAAATAGAGTTTAAAATTTAATGATCATATAATTTCCTTGAATATATGTTTAAACATAAACAATATTAAATAAAAATGAGATCATTTTATAAACCATTTCTTCGAGTCTGAATCACCACATATGTACTTTAACTCCTTTATAATAAAATTATATTAGTTTTTTTATTCATTAATAAGCTTTTTCCTGTTTTTTTTATTTTTCATTATACCTTTAATTTCATTTATTACCATGTATTATATAGTTAGTAAATCCATTAAGTTCACATTGGAAATTTTAGGGTCCTTCAGTTTATAACCGATAAATAACATCAATTCATTCACCATGGTTAAAGGGTTCATGGTTCCATTATCTGCCAAATATTTATCATTACAAAATTATTATGTTTATACATTAAATAAAAATTAAAAATCACCCATGAAATGCATACATGAAAAATGAATAACAATGCTTCATGGAGGTGGTAGTCCACACGTATTCATAAGCGATGTTTTCATTTTTTAATGGGCGGAAGGGTAATAAGGTTGGTGATATATTATATTTAATGGATCGTAAATATGTCATAAATTTCATATATGTAAATATATTCATTATTTCACATTTTATACCCATCCATGTAAAGTGGTTATGAAAAATAAAGTACATCACAATGTGGTGATGGTAGGATGTATGCACGCATGGATGATGTTATCATTTTTTGTAGGATAGAAAATGATATGAAAAAGGGTTATTATACAATGAACTATAATTTTATCACTTTAATTTTCCCTCTAATTATATCCCGCCCCCTCAGATCTCGTTTTTTTTATTTTCTAAAAGCCACTTTATGGTAGTGGTAACCGTACATCAAGATTACAAATGTCAAATTTTCAGATTCAAAATTCAAAATTTAACCAAACAAGATCCAGGATTTCAAAATAAAGTGATCATCAAACCACATGATAAAACACTAAATTTTCTTATAATAAATTGAAATTTTCATTTAGAGAATAAAAATGGACATAATTATTGACATTGTTATATTGGGATAAAAAATTAAAATTAATATAACTAAAATATGAAAATTTGGATATGCTCAATCCACCAGAATAACAACATTCATGAAAAATATTGTAGAAATAAATCAGAATATTATTAATAAAATAATCATCTTGAAAATGAAAAAATATATACAACCTTGAGATAAAATAGATGTGAATGAATAATGAATAAAATATGAGTTATTTATATAAAGCTGGGAACTCAAATTACTATTAAAAATTTGACAATTAGAATAGAAATCTGACCATTGGAATAATAATCCGACTGTTGGGAATAGTAATCTCACCATTATGAATAGTAACATATACATTAAAATAGTTACCCAAGATATAGAAATGTAAAATAATATTTTTTTTGTATCATATGAAATTAAAATATGAATTATTTATACCATGTTTCATGTAAGTAAATGTTTTAAAAATAATAAATTAAGGGTTTTTATTTTTTGTAAACTATATTTTTTTAATTAAACATTTATAATAAATATAATGATTTCAAATAAATTTTATTTTTTATAATGGATTTATAAATTAGAATTATTTTTTATTATAATTATAAGATAATTTTATGATACCTTAATTAAATTTTCAAAGGGTCTTAGTCATAATATTAAAAGTGGTATTTTTCAAATAAATGAGGATTCTATTTAAAAAATAAATTTATCATATTTAGAAAATTATTTTCATAAAATGGAATTTACTTTTGTAATATAAACCTAAAAATGGTTAGATATATTTTTTTATATTTTTATAAAATAGTTGAAATTTTTGTGAATAGTGTAATGCGGTAAAGTATGATTTTTAAAATTATAAGCTAAACACATAAATTTTTGAGTCATGGATGATGTAATAACCCATTATATAAATATAACATATAGAATTTACTATATATATTCACATGAATCAATATTATTTTTATTCTCAATCCAAAATAATAAACTAATGAATATAATGTTCAAAAAACACTCTTCACTTCCCCTTATAAGTATCACCTCTCACCACCCTATATAATCACACATTATAATCATTGAAGCTATAAAAATTTCCACCAAAATATATTCCCAAACATCTCCATTATGTCCTAGTGATTATAGTCTTACCAAAAGTCCAATTCCAAGTGTCTTAAGAAGTATTTCAAGGAGGTGACATTTAAGAGGTAATATTCACTATTTACCTCTTTTAAATTCATTTCTTTTTCTACCTTATCATCGAATACCTAATCCAGAAAGACATGATGAATATAATATCATATATATAATAGAATATTACAAGAATATCTATCTTCTACAATTCCTTATTTAGAATCTAAAATGAAAATATTTTTTATAATATGGTTGGTTTACCGCCTCTATGAAGATCAAAATAATTTAAGGGTATTGAATTATGGGTTTCCATGTAACAAATACATGTTTGGATACTATAAGTGGATGTGTCTCTAGAATAGTTGTACCTATGGGTAATAAACCCGAAAAGGGTGCATTTGGATTTGAATAAATAATAACATAGTGAATGATGAAGTGATATTAATGTACACTTATTTTGACACTCCAGGGGATATTCTTTTGGAAATAATTAGATCTCGATGAACCATTACTAAAGGAACAAGAATGCACATAAAATTTTATATTTTGAAATTGACCACATATAACATAGATTAAAACCTTGAAATTTATAGGTTAATGAATGTTGGTCATTTATAATTTATCCCTTAAATTTCTATAGTATCCCTTTTATATATTTAGAAGTTGTAATATTCTCATCACTAATTTTCTATTTATTTTAGTTAACGCCCAATAATAGATGGAATTGGGTCAAAAATCATTGTGATGAGAAAAGTAATAGATTCCCAAATGAGATGCCCAACCCGATGGGAGTAGGACTTGAAAAATTCATTACAATGATTTTTCAATTAAAACAAATTTTCAACAGAAACTTGAATCCAAGGGGAAACTCACACCCCCTAAGAGAAAGTTTCAATTGAGACCGTTATGTAAAAATTAACTATGAATTTTAGTGGATCTTATGATACTTAAATCATGGAATAATGGATCAACTCTATTGAAAATATTTTACCTATATTTCAATGATATGAGAAAGATAAGGTCATACTAGATGTTTATCAAATATAGGGAGAAGATGATCAATGTTCTATATTGATAAAAAATAAGAATCCATAGGAGGAGTTTTAAGTGATGAAGTGGAAACAATTCAAGAAAATGTTTTATAATAAATATTTTCCTCGCACTCTCTAAGTTAAAGTGGAGAGGGATTTACTTGTCCATAAGCATAAGGATGATTAATTAATCAGGGCATATGAGGTAAACTTCATAGAACTTTCATGGCATGCCTCTAAATTTTCTATTTCACTTAAAATTAAATTTGACCACTTCTTTTGTGGGATAAATTCGAGTCTACAAATATCTATAGTGAATTGATAATTTTACAACTATTAATAAATTGCATTATGTTCTCTAAAATTCTAAATAGAGATCAATGAATCTCAGTAGTATCATGTGTTACTATATAGTAAGCATATAATGGATTTTAATTTTGGCGATTCTATGGAGAAATCTCCCAGGGGAAAGAAATTAAAATACCCACCTTTTTAAAAGTGTGGGAAGAATAATCTTAGAAATTTATTTAAGGGGATAAGAAAATTCTATAATTCTGGGAAGGGAGGGAACCTAGCTTAAAAATACTGATGGTAGAAACACAATAATGTGATGGAAGAAATGAATTCTAAAGTTAACCCTAATTCTATTTCAAAAATGTTTTTTATGCAAGGAACAAGGACACTATGAATATTAATTCACTAAGCCAAGGGTTTTTTATGATAATAGACACCAAAAACCTATAAGGACTATAGTGCAATGGAGGGTTTATTCCATCACAAATAATAATGTGGATCATGAAAATGATGTGGTGATAGGTACACTAGTTATTCATTAAATAATAGTGAATATACTATTTTATTATGGTTCTATGCATTCATTAATATCATGAATGTTTATAATGATCATTAAAACACCACCTCAAAACACGTAATTTGAGATATATATGAAAATAGAAATTGGGGAACTTATTGAATCCTAATTAAATAACTTCACCCCTCTCCATATTTCTAGGCTAAACTTCCTTATGAACCTTTTGGAACTTTGTTTAGAAAAATTTTATTTAATTATGGGTATATTTTTTATACTATTGTATATAGACAACATAAATTTACTAGATAAGGAATTTACTCTCTATATCACAAATCACCCTCTAATTATGCACACATTCAAGGAGGAGGCTGAATATCCTATGGTATTTTCATCTCAAGGATGGATATTATTTGAATATGATCAAGCATATCTAGTTCAAATGATTGAAAATAATAAAATTTCATCCTTTATGGCATCAATATTATATGGGAATATGCTACTTTGTTTCTAGAATAATTTCTTGATCTTTCTCCAAGATGTGAGGTTGAGTTCTCAATCAATTTTATACCCAACATTTTGGCAATTTTGAAGATTCCATATATAATGACCACTATTGAAATTAAAGAGTTGAAGAGGTAACTATAGAGGAATTTGGTAAAGGTTTTATACACCCAATTTTATCACCACGGTGTGAATCGATCCTCTTCAAAATGAGGTGGTTTGGGTCGATGCACATCAGTATTGATTATCATGAGCTCAAAAAGATCATGATAAAAAATAAGTACCATCTTCCACAGATTGATGATTTCTTGATCATCTACATGGAGCCTAGTACTTTTCTATGATGGATCTTTGTTCAGGATATTTTCAAGTAAAGGTGAATAAAGAGGATATAACCAAGACTACTTTTCATATAAGGTATGGGCACTTTGAGTTCACAGTGATGCCATTTTGAATCATGAATTCTCCAACTTCCTTCAGGGACTTATTGAATAGATTATTTAGGTATTAACTTGATAAGTTTTAAGTAGTCTTTATAAATGATATTATTATATACTCCAAAATCAATGAGTGACATGAGGTGCATTTGAATGATATATTTTAGACATTGCAAAAGGAAACCATTGTATGTGAAGTATAGTAAATGTGAGTTTTAGAGGGATCAAGTAACATTAATAGGGAATTCTATCACCATAATAGGGATATACATTGATCCTTGAATAATAGAGGTAATTTAATGATGAACTATAATAACATATATGATTTATATCAACAATTTCCTTGGATTAGCTAGCTTCTTTCGTTGATTTTTGAGAAATGTATCACGATTTTCAATCCCACTCATCAAGATTAATCAAAAAGGAGTTAAGTTTATATGGAATGATGAATGTGGGGAAATATTTAAAGAGTTAAATAAAAGTCTAATAACTAAACCTATTCTTAAATTACCCTCTAGTGGGTAAGGATTTTTGATCCAAAATGATTCACCTAGAAAGTAATTGGGTTGTGTACTCATGTAAGATGAGAAATTGATAGCCTATTCCTCTTACAAATTTAGGATCCATGAAGATAACTATCTAGCAAATGATCTGGAATTGTCTATAGTGATATAAAAATTGAAAATTTGGTGAAAATATCTCTATGGAGATAACTGTGACATATATAAAGATCATAAAATTCTCAAGTATATATTCACACAAAATGAGATCAATATGAGATAATGAAGGTTGTTATATATGATCAAGGATTATGATTGTTAAATCCATTGCCATCATGGGAAGGTGAACAAAGTGGAAGATTATCTAAGTAGAAAGGACCCAAAAACCCTATCCATGGTGAGGTTTTAATGGGATCTAATATTCTTAGACATGTAGAGGGTGGAAATGGGTATAATAAAAGTATATACATCTAACATTTATCAAATAACTTCTCAAACATCCAATCTTGATAGGATCAAAGAGGATGAAAGAGATAAAGTGGAGATACAGAAAAATATAGTGAATATTATTGAGTTCAACAATATTAAAGATGGATTTATAAGCTTAACAACCTAGATATGTGTCCCATAAAAACAAGAACATCAGAGGAAAATTTTGGATGATGTATGTAGTTTATACTTATTTCTTCATAAAATAAGTACTAAGATGTATAGGGATTTGAGGAAAATCTTATGGTGGGATAACATGAAGTGGTAGATAAAATAATTTGTATCCTGATTCTTAGTATTCCAATAGGTCATGGTGGAATGATAGAAGTCTATGGGTATGATTCAACCCTTTCCCATTCTGGTATATAAATTGGAAAACATAACCATGTATTTTGTTATAGGACTCCCAAATAAAATTAAAAGAAATAACGCCATCTGCATAGTAATCAATCATTTTAAAGGATAAGCACATTTCATTATTATCAAGGAAGGATTATCTCTCAACCAACTTTCAATGATATACATATGGTAAGTTGTAGAACTATATGGAGTAATAGTATTCATTGTATCTAATCAAGATATAAGTTTAACCCTGATGTTTTGGAGAAGACTTTAGTAAGCTTTGGATATAGATATTAGTTTTAGTACTACTTTTCACCTTCAGATGGATGTTCAGTATCAGAAAACCATTAAAACTCTAGAGGATATTCTATTATCATGTTAAATTTATTTCCAAGGGTTTTGGGATCAACAAATTCCATTAATGGAGTTCTCATATAAAAATAATTTGTATTATAAAATTCAAATGGAGCCTTATGAGACTCTATATGGGAAGAGGTGTCGAACTCTAACATACTGAGATGTAGTTATAGAATAAAAGCTTATAGAACATGATATTATCCAAGATATGATACTGATGGTTCAAAAAATTAAATCTCATATTAAATCCAGACAAAATTGACAGAAAATATATGAAGAAATTTTTCAATGAGGCCTGGAGTTTGAGGTCAGAGATAAAGTGTTCCATCATATATCACCATAGAAGAAATTCAATAGGTTGGGGAAGAAGGGGAATATTAGTCCAAGATACATCTCACCCTTTGAGATACTTGATTTCATAAGAGCCACAACATATTGATTTTCACTCCCGCCTAAACTATCACAAGTACATGATATGTTACATATATCCCACTTGAGGTAGTACATACCAGAACCCTCACAAGTATTGAATCCAAAGGTGGTACCTTTAGCGAATGATATTTTATATGAGGAGTAAGTTAAAATATTACATCACGGAGCCAAAGTTAAATGAAAAAAAATAACTCACCCAATCGAAGTGTTGCGGTGAAACAAAAATTTTGAGAAAGAAACTTGGTAAATGAAAGAGGGGATGAAATTGAAGTAACCTATTCTATTTTAATGTATGAAATGAAAATTTCATGGGTGAATTTTACGAAAGAGGGAAGAATGTAATAACCCAAAATCTTTTGAATATGAAATTCCCTTTTAATGAAAAAATTCCTTATTAAGTATTATAGTTATAGAAATAACATGAACTGCTTCAGTTATTTTAGGCCAGTTATAAAAATATACTATTATATTTAGAAGAGTGTTAAGAATCATAAAAATTGATAATATAGACATTGTAAAGTTAAGTTTTAAATATATTAAGTGTTATGATAAAGTAAATTTTTTGTATATAGAAGGTGTGATGGCCTCAAATATTTGGATCATAACCTTTTAAGCCCATTTATATGATCTTCCAAGGTAGATTGAATCACTAGTATTTACCATTTACTAGTCATAAATTGAAATGAAAAAATTGAATCATGAATGAAATAATTTATAGGAGAAGTTCAAGTTTATCAAGATCATGACCAAAACCATATTTTCTGAACCACCCTAAGAAATACCCAATATCACATACTTTACCATTAGGGTGCAGGCTGGAGAAGTTTGGGTTTATGCATCTATACCCTAATAGTATGAATTTTTATATTTTACTTTTTAATTCAATAATTATTAAATTTATCCCTTTCCATTATTAAAATTTTATATGAGTTTATGAAAATTAAATTCTGATATGAAGAAACCAAAATTGTATATTTGAAAAATATATGGTTTTTATTGGAACACAATTTTTTGATTAATTCAATAATTTTAAAATTTATTTTACTTTCATATAATACTATTATTAAATAATATTTATTTATATACAAATGATAATATAATTTATTTAAACCCATATAATCTTTATAAGGGTTAGAAAAATGTTATTTTCATAAAAACTTGTATATTTCAATAAATGAAAATTTTGATTTAAATGTGTAAAATTTAATATTTAGAGAATTATTTTGATAAAATAAATATTATTTTTGAAAACATCATGTTAAAATTATCCAATTATGGGTTTTTCATTATTTTATAAGACAATAAAATTTTTGGGTGAAAATTAAAAGTGGTATAAATATACAGTATGTAAGAGGCATCATAATAGACCAAAAGTGATGTAATAAATATTATAAATATCATAAAAGACAAAAAAATATGTTCCCATTTATATAATGTGTATTTTAATGTATTTGATTAATTTTATAAACCCTTAATGAATCCTCAAAATCAATATTATATTTTATGGAATTAAAATCAATTCTTCATTAACATGACTCACTTCCATGTCACCAAGTATATTATATTAAGGATTTAGATTATTTTACGTATAAAATTTTAAAAAACACTCCTCTTTGGTATAAACCATGGGAAAAAACATGGGATGTTTTTTATTTTTTTTATTTTATCATATAGACTCCAAAACCTAAGTTTTGAAATTAATAAAGAGTTCCCTCCTCATTTTCTATAAATACCCACCAAAAATCTCACTCATATTTCATAAAATACCATTTGTAATTAATTTAACCTCCATATCCATCTCTAAATAACTACCTTGGTGTTCCTAATCTCTTAAGAATCTACTCCCAAGCTTTTAGAATCACTCTCTCATGGCAGGGGACTCTCTGTTTTTTATTTCAAGTACTTTATTTGTAATAAGCACTTTTGATTTCCATTTTTTCCTTTCTAATGTATTTTTAACATAAATTTAATCTCCTTATGATTACCATGAAATTATGTACCGCCTTTCTATTTTATAGACCCCTTGTATAAAATTATATGTACACCCATTTTTCTATTGAAATTACCTAGTAATTTGACATGCCATACATTTGTTCAGTGAATACCCATCACCATTTTTAGTTTAGGGTATTCGAAGAGTTGTAGATATTATTAATTTTTTGGGAAATTATATTTATTTAACTCAAAATCCTTATTCATGTGGTTAAAAGTGATAAAAGTCATTCTTATGTTGTATGATCCATGTGCTGCACTAATTCATGTCAAAGATATCATCATCATCATGTAAATTTTTATTAACAGAAAGAGGAAAAAAACACACAAAAGATCCCCAGAGCACCCCCACCCCTACCCCCTATTCCCCACCCCTAGAGTTGGGATCTATGGAGGCTTGAAGTAGTGAAGACCGATGGCATCCCCTCTAATCAAGTTGACCCCCTCAGGTTTCAAGCTTTCCATAGTATGAAAGTATACGTCGTCTAACCCAAAGATATCCTATGCATTCAGGTGATCAGAAACCTTGTTTCCCTCCCTCCACATGTGAAACACTTTTGTGTTGCTTCCAAGTAAACAATGACATTTCCTGATTACATAAGTGATCGACCAGGGAGGCAAGCCCTGATCTTGTAGGTATTTGTAGACCAGGAGGGAATGTGTTTCCACTTCAGTGATGACCAAATCCCTCTGAGCACATAAAATGAGGCCAAAGAGCATCGCCAGGGCCTCTGCCTGTAGGGAGGAGCCTTGACCTAACCTTAATGTAAAATCCATAAGCATCAACCCACTGGTGTCACGCACCACCCCTCTCCCCTCATAATTCCTAGGGCATTAGAGTCATATATATTAAGTTTTAACCCTTTAGCAGGAAGGTTCCAGTAGAACCAATTTCCCTTTCTCCTACTAGGTAGGGTAACCTCCTGGTCCTTGACTTGAAACCCAATGAGAGAGGGGTCATCCCTCTAGTTGTGGATAGCCCTGGCCAAGTCGCTTAAGAGTTTTTTCATCAATACAATTATTACGTGAGCCGCCATGAAAACCCCTTCCAGTTTCACCTTGTTTTTCTCCATCCAGAGGCACTAGAGGATTGCGTGCAACACCACTGTGTGAGCCATTCTTTCTGGGCCACTGCCTCCCGAACCATTGTACCAACTTTCCCGGAAAGAAATCCCTTCCATGCTGGAATTGAAGATCATGGTGAACCCACCAAAACTGGTCCACACCTCGCATAGCCATTCTCTTTAAAAAAATTATTCATGATTTCCACATTGTATATATTACAACACACACATCTTGATGCCATGCTAATCCCACACCTCTTGACCCTCTTATCAGTCGAGATATCTTTGTTCCAAATTCTCCATGTGAGAAAATTAAATTTGGTCAGGATTCCTTTAACCCATATAAACTCATTCCATATGTCCTCATTTGCCTAGTCTTTCCCCCTGATGATCCGCTGAAAGTCCTTTGACGTGAAAGAACCTGAGAGGGAAGGGGTGAAGGCACATATATCCGGGTCAGAATTCAGTTTGAGGAGGTTGAAGAGAGATTTTTGGTCCCTGCCCAGAACTGGCCTGATAAAGGTCGGAAAGAGGTTGGCCTCCCTGAAGGTGATGTTTGTGACAGGGATACCTAAAAACTGATTATGGCTCCACACCAGTTCTAGTGCCAAAAGGAAAAATCTCCTCTTCCCACAAGAAAGCGAGAATGCAGACAGAGAATAGAAATAAGTGGACTAATCATCAAGCAGATAGACAGAGCATTGACCTCTTCTAGAGCCTGACTGCCCCTAGAGTAGCTGTGAATAGTCTTCCCCCATAGAGTGCGTTGCTCCAAGACACACCAAGAGAGTCTACCCTGCATGTAGTATAAGGTGTCTTCCAGGTTGTGAACGTTGATTCCTCCTTCATAGACCGGCCTTGCCATCTTGCTCCAGGAGGCCCAGTGCCTTTTTCCTATGGAGAGGGGGTCCCAAATGAATTTGGTGAGGATCCTGTCAATGTTTTTAATGACCACTTTCAAGACTTTAATAGATGATAGATCATTCACAGGAGTTTCCAAAAGTACACTGTTAACCAGCATGATCTGTCCCCAAAAAGATAGATATTTGTTCTTCCAGTTCAACACCTGATCAGTGATCTTGGTGAGAAGATGGTCTAAGTCACATATATAAAGTCTAAATAATGAAATGGGGGATCCCAGGTATTCCATGTGGAGATATCCTCTCTGCATGTCCAGTTTGTGGCTCACGGAGGAAACCCACATGGAGGTGCAGTCGTTCGAAATATAGAAGTTGCTCTTGTTGTTGTTGATGACCTGCCCACTCCAATGGTTGTACAGCTCCAACACTTTTCCTAGGCTGCGTATGGATCTGCTTGAGGCGTTCATGAATATTATGATATCATCCATAAACATTAGGTGAGACACTGTAGGGAGGTTCCATTTTCTACGATATGGGAGAATCACACCATTGTTGATACTCCGGTAGATGAGGCGGCTAAGTACATCCTGGACAAGAATGAACAGACTCGGAGAGAGTGGATCCCCCTGCCTTAAGCCACGGGCAGCCTTGAAGAATCCATATTATTCCCCATGAATGTAATTGATAGCCAGGAGGAGCTAAAACAATGAAAAATGATATCAATGTTCCTCTGAGAAAAACCGGTACCTGCGAGCACCTTATTGATGAAGCTCCACTCGACACAATCATATGCTTTGTTCAAATCAAGTTTGATGGCTATATTGGAACCCTGAGCTTTCAAGTTGATATCACAAAACATTTCTTAAGCCAGAGTAATGCCTTCCTGAATTGATCGCCCCATGATAAATCCATGTTTCTCCAAAGAAACCCACCGATGGAGATGTATAGCCAACCTGGAGTTAATAATGCTAGCCAATATTTTATAGGGAAAGTTACACGTTCTTATCGATATATAGTGCCTTATTGAAGAGGGGTTCTTGGATTTTGGGAGAAGAACCATTTTGGCAGCGTAGGAAACTTGATTCAAGATCCCTCCCTGGAAAAGAATCTTGTACTACCTTCACCAAATCCTTCGTCACTGCGTCCGAAGAAGATCTGTAGAAAGAACCTAGAAATCCGTTTGGACCCCCAGCACTCTCTGGGTTCAATTGCATCATGGCCTCTCAGATCTCTTCCTCTATTGGGATTTCACCTAGGTCTTCATAGTCCCTAGATGAGTCTAGAGAAGGAATTAAATCGAACAAATATGTATCCTCTGTAGGATATCTATTTGGCATGCAGTCATTAGGGAAAGAGAGTAAATTGGTGAAAATTGAGTCGACCATGCCTCCCACCCCATCCCTGTCATCTGTATATGAGTCATCTTCCATGAGTATGACTGGCTTTATTAGTCATCTCCTTTCCTTGATACAATCTTGAAAGAAATCAGTATTTTTATCTCCCTCTTTGATCCATTTAATCCTCACCCCCACCCTGGACAACATTTCTTATTTCAAAAGCATGTCGGCTAGAAGGTTCTTTTCCCCCAGGTGCTCCTCAAAGATGTGGTCATCCCACACTTCCTCTAATCCCATCTCCAATCCTTATACTACCTTTGAGATGATCTCCAATTCACCATACAAGGGATGGATATCTTTTGACCATGTCTTAAGACTCAATTTTAACCTCCTTAGTTTATTGTGAAACGATGTCCATGTGTGCCCCTGGACGGGCATATTCTATGTCTTACAAACCTGGTCCTAGTATCCCTATGTACTGGTCCAGAGTTGGATAAAGAAGAAGTGTTCATTGTGAACTTGCACAAGATCCAGAGAGACCAGGAGAGGGGAGTGATCTGAAATTCCACGTACCAAATGCTCCACCTTTAAGCTGGAGAAGGTAGAGATGGATTGCATGTTTCCTAGGCATCTATATAGACGACTCCATGAGCGATGGTTTCCCCTTTGGTTGTTACACCAGGTGAACTGGTCACCCAGGTAGCCTAGGTCCGAGAGGCCCCTTCCTTCCATGAAGAGGTTGAAGTCGAGGCTGGAATTTCTAGAGAATGGGCCGCTGCCCTTCCGCTCCATCGGATCTGCCACAACATTAAAATCACCTCCTACTATCCATGCCTCCGACCCAGGATCAAAATCGTTGAGATCTATCCACAAGAAATCTCTTCGAACATGGTTTCAGTTCTCGTACACAAAGGATACAAAGAAAGAGTAGTGGTCATAAGATACCTTGGTAGTGATGAGCTGATCACTGGCCTGGATCAAATCCACCTGAGAGTTTATGTGCCAGAAAATCCAGATATGAAGATTAACAGGGTCAACGTTCATGTACCCATGCATCCTAATATTCTTGGAGAACACCCCAATCCTTTGATGATGCTTCTTGTGTTTAAGGATGGCGATTACGATGACTTTGTGCTTGGAAATTGCCAACGCCAAGAAGTAAGACTTAACCTGAGAGCCTACCGCCCGAGCATTCCATATAAGGAGGTGGATCATTTATGGAAGAGTGTCCTGGTTTTGTCTCCAGAACTCATGGCCTTGACAAAGCATGAAGAAGATCTCTCTTTCTGATTCTTGGATTTGGATCATGTGAACACTCCTTGAGCATAGGCCGAACCACCATCTGGAGAAGACGGACTCTCAGGATATAAGTCATTGTAATCCCTCTGAATTCCTGGGCAAGATAATTCGCCTTTCCAATTGGAGGGAACCTCCCGTGGTGGAGGATTTACTAGCCCCATGAGAGGGTCTGAGGTAGGATAATGGGAAGGATGTTTTGGGGGAGGGATCAATGATGTGGAGACTAGGACCAGAGCCCTCTCATTGGCATCAGGGTCGCTACCTAGGAGCACTGCGGTAGGGAAAGAAAAATCCCGGGGACCTGAAGGACGAGAATCCAAAAATTGCACCGCTATCTGTTGTCCTGCTTTAGGGGACTGCATGAGAAAAAAGGAAAACTTCTGGATGGAAAATACCTGGTTAGGGGAAAAACACCTTGGAACACAATGGGAAACGGCCCGAAAAACCGCTAATGCATCCCCTAATAGAGGGCCTGGGGAGACCATTGCCTCTGAAACTGGAGGAGGGGTGCAGGGACATCACTAAAGGGTTGCTCCACCTCCGGGGCCATTTTATTAGGATGTGATGATGAGGGCAGTCTAGATATCCAATCCCTCTCTGCCAACGAAGTCCCGCTCCTCCCAACTTGCCTCCGGCGGTGACAGATTTTCATTGAGTGACCCTGAAGAAGACAATGATGGCAGTGACTAGGGAAAACAGGGTAATAGATGTCCTAGAGCCAACTGAGCAAGTCCTCCACTTTGAGCTCAATCTATTTTGGAAAACGAAAAGAAAGGTCTAGTTCCACGCATAGTCGAGCTGCTGACGTAGATGAGACGCTCCTTGTATTAGCATCCGAACATATGTAACCACCGATAGACTCACCTATATCCTTTTGTAAGACTTCATTATGAAAGGGCTGGGGAAACCCAGTTATCCTCGACTTATTTTTATGATGTCATGTCTTATATTGTTTCCACATTCCTATATTTCCATGAAATTATCATCTCATATCATGCTTCGATACTCATGGTTATAATTCTCACCCATTTCAAGTCACCTTGATATGCCTCTTGAATTACATATATTACTTTCATCATGTTATTAATTGAATATTCCATTTTTGGGATTTGTAGCTCACCCCTTTCTTATGTACATCCCTAGGTTATCCCATGTTTTTTTAGAAGATCAAAGTATTTTAAGGGTATGTTATGGATTTTTAAATATTTTTTTGTATCCTTATTTTAAGTTAATATGATGTAAACTTAATTTATCAAATAAATAGGGCCTCATGATCTTCCTAGATTTTATTATGTGTGTATTTACATAATAAAATATATAATAATATATTTTAAAAATGGGTTTTCCTATTTATATAAATTCCATTCTAGCCAATTATAAAAGTGGATTGACACCACCCCTTCAAGGTACTTAAAAATTTATATTTAAAATTTAATCCTTGACTTTCCCCCTTATAATAGAATTATAATTCACTTCCATAGGCTTTTTATCACATTGAATTAGCATAATCCCTCCATTTTCGATGAATCCTCCAAGGAAAACCCACATTTATCAACAAGTTTAGATAATATTCAAGGAAATAAAGATAGAAGTTAAGGGTTTTCGTATCTATCAACCTTAATTGAGATATGTTTTGATTTTATACACAAAAAATATTTTTTATGTTTTCAAAACATCCCCATGACTTAGAATATCTTAAATATATCAACCTAAGATTTTCATAAACAAATATTACATCTTTTTAGATAAAGATTCAATACATTTCACAAACACATGATTGAGGACTATAATAGTTTAGTGCCTTTGGAAACTTATAACACAATCTTCTTAATTCATGAATGATCTTAAATATATCCCATAAATATCTTCCAATTTATTTCTCGTACTTCAAAAATTTATTTATAACCTACATAAAGGATACACAAGAAATGGTGAGCTCAGACGCTCAGTAAGGGGAAACAAGGGATATATATACGCATAAAATGATCATAAGGGGTTGAGAATAGGAGAATAACATTTGAAAGATAGACTATTCATATAAAAGATCATAATCTTGATTCATGGTAAAATATTGGTAGTTAATAAGACATGAATCACAATTAAATTAATGAACATGATCCATGAGAGCATAACATCGGCATAAGACATGGAATTGTGGTATACAAATAAGCATAGAAAATCATTTCCATAGTAGTCAATTATCACTTCCATGGATATCATAGTGGAATGAGTTTTCTTCCCAAACCGTCATAGTAGTCAAGGTTAACTCTCAAGACCATCATAGTAGACAAATTCCCTTACTGAACCAGGATCACTCCCAGTTCTAATTCTATCTATATCATGTGATATATATCTTTACTCAATGCATTGGAGGGAGATATAAGTCCCTCCATTCACATAATGAAAGTCACACATATGTGTGCCACAAGATCATTAAAAATTAATCATATCACATCCCAATAAATGAATTGGGATTTATAAACATCAAATCATAACCTAGTGAAAAGTGATAGGTTTCATTATCATTTTATCATTTCATCATTTCATAACCTATGAAAAAAGAAGCAGGTTTCATAAGAATATGATCTTGGAATAACCTGTGAAATAGAAGCGAGTTTTATAGAAATCCCATAATAAAAAACATAAAATATTTAGAGAAATAATAAGAATGGTTTCATTGGATCAAATCCCCAGTAAAGAAGCAACCTCAAAATATGTCATCTTAGATAAATAAGTATTTTGAAAGATCACTTGGAACAATTCTTAAGGGAAATGAAATTTTTTTTAAGAGAAATTTTTTAAAACATAAAAATTTATAGAATACTTTTATATTAAAATAATATTAAAACCTTATAAATTATTATTTTAAAAATCATTTAAAACATTTCTTGAGGAAAACATAATTTCTTCTTTGAAATGATATTTTTTAATCATAAAACATTTTTGAAATCCTTTTAATTTTAAAAGATATATTTTTAAAATATAAAAAATTACCCACATATTATGTAAAACATTTTATTTGAAAATAATTTTGAAAAATTTTAAGGGAATCTTGAATTCATTGAATTTTCATGATAGTAGGAAATATTGTTCATGTCATGCATCTTAAAAACAAGGACTCTTTTCACAATTTCAGTAAAACTGAAATGGGAATTGGTTGGAAAATGAAATAAAGATTCCTTTTAAGATTTTTTTGCAAAAAAAATCAAATATGAGTAAAAATATCTTTAATAAATCCATGGGATAATATTAAAACACTTTTGAATATATTTTTAGAAAACATGGATTTGAAAGAAAAAAGATTCCCAACCGAAGAGAGAAATTATGTAAGATTTCATTAAATAAAATTACTAATTATCTAAAGTATTAAAGGGGGTGAAATAGTAATATTACTTGAATATATCATGAATAACCATATGATAATAAATTTCATGAGTTTCTTAAGAGACGGATCATAATAAATAATCACAAACAATCCCAATAAACGATGAGATTGTACCATAAAATCATTACCAATAATCATGAAGGAATAACCAAAAATAGAACTTAAAATATCATGAGGATAAATAAATTCATGTTATTACATTTAAATGGGGATTTATATACACCTCAGGAAAGAATATATGTGCATAACACAATGTATATCTCAAAGAAGGAAAAGTGAGAAAAAAACCCCCTTACCGATTTAGTAATCTTTTGAATCATAAGACTCAATAAAAAATATTAATAAATGAAAATTTAAAAACACTAAAAATAAGTTGATTCAATATATAAAAATTTTAAAGGGGTATTATATACATCACAAAAAATAAATGAGTGGTGAATTTAAAATGTCACCGATAAATAAAAGAGAGACTCGAAATCTCATACCTTAAATCCCAACATCCATCATAGACATTCAAAATTTCTTTATAATAGATGTAAGTTTATTATATATACATTATAGAACTATAAATATATATATATATATATATATATATAATACCATATATTATTTACTTATTTCCTTTTATTACCTATTTATTAATAATTGTATATTAAAGTCACGTTTCAGGTAATAACTGCTTTGTTTTTTATATATGTTTTGATTTTCTATTTTTTGTCCTCTTAATTTGATAAAGGATTAATCATAACCGTAATCTTAACCATTATATAAATATCATATAGATTTATTATATATGTATCTAGAGTAATCCATAAAATTTAGGGATAAAAAATGAAATAAACCATTTATGGAGACGGAAGGTCGTACGTATACAAGAACGCCTTTTCCATTTTATTTTTAGATTAGAATAAAGAAAGGTAAATGATATATTATCATTCCAGAATCTTTTTTTGTCTTATATATCACATATTTTCATTAAAATAATCCTTATTACCTTTCATGTAATGTCTGGATAAAGTGCATCACTTTGCGATACAGAAGTCTGTTGTACATATGAGCGACGCTATTATACTAGAAAAAATAGAATGTATAAAGGTATATGTGATATAATAATTACATAATAATAATACTATCATAAATATCGTACATAAATAAAAAATATATCATTATATATAACTGTGATAGGCGGTAATGTTAAGACTAATGACATCGATTCGCGAGGTGGTAGTCCTCCGTACACACGAAAAATGATTTCGTAACCCATTTGATGGAAGTTGATATCTTTGTAGGTCATTACATTATCATAACAAGATATAATTTTTGTTTTATTTCTTTCTACATGAAGTTATATAGTTTAAATATGGACAAAAAATGGTTTTTAAATTTTTTTTGGTGATTTGAACTTTATATTCGTAGTTTGACCCTCGTTAAAACCATTTTTACCATAACCAATGTGGTTAATTTTTAAGGTTTCACTATTCATTTTGGTCAGAAATTTAGTTGAGATTTCTAGATAATATAAATTATGATGATTTAAAATATTTAATTTTTTTTAAATTCCATTCATATTAGTAGAAAAAATTATTTTTAATTTAATCCCACAAACTTAACGTGAAGGAAGATTTTAAAAGAGAAAATGTTCTAAAGTTTTTAATGTTTTTATATCATATTTCAATATTAAATTGATTACAATGAGATAAATTAGATTAGTATATATATAATTTAATTTTTTTACATTAAAACCAATTTAAAATATAATCTAACATTACAAATAATTTAAATGAAAAGGTAGTTTAAATTAAAATTCAGTATTTTCACTATTCATCAAAAAATTAATCTTTTAAGAAAATTATAAACAATTAACTATAAGTTAATTTTTATATAACTATTTAAAAATTAAAATTATTTTCTAGGTAAATTTTCTAAATTTTTTAAAAAATAAATTTAAAAAAAACCTGCAGACGTGATAAAAAAATGGGTTTTTGGGATGTATATTGTTTTCAAGCATAAGGTGATTTAAATTAATTCAATGTATAACAATAATCATTATATGAATATAAATTAGAATTTATTTACATATAATATATAAATTTAATTATAAAAATTTCTAATTAAGGGTTATTTTAATTAACTAAAATCGAGAAAACTAATTAACTTTAAAATTGTTTTCTGAAAAAAAAAATCCATTATAAACACAAAAATAAACTTATATTAAGATAAAATATAAATTTGATTGAAAAATAATTAATTATACTAAATATAATTAAATATTACATTAATAAATAATGGTTTATTTAAATTAAATAAATTTTTTGAAAAGAATTTATAGTTTTATGAAAATAGAAAATTTTCACTATATACTGAAAAAATCAACATTTTCTGAAAAATCAAAAAACTTCACTATAAATTAATTTCAATATGATTATTTCAAAAATGAAGTTAACTTTATTAAAATAAATTTTTTAATATATATGTAAATAAATTATAATATATTCTCATAAAAATAAATAAAAATCATTTTTTAAGAAAACATATTTTTTAAGAATATAATTACATTACTAAAAATTGATTGATTATTTACTTAGAATTTATTAATAAATTTATATTTAGTGGGAAATTTATATGTATATTTCATAAATGTAGTGACATAGACTCCAACATTCCAGTTTCGGTGTCTACTTTATTACATTAGCATGAGATACAAGGAATAACATCCTGAAGGACCGAATAGTTTAGTTGCCTTGGTAAACTATATACATGCTTGAGTCTTGCATTACATCTGAAAAAAGTTACATTTTTTTCAAGAATAAAAATATTTACTCTAGTATACATTTTCATATTAAAAATAGTATACTTCAGTTATTTCTAAGGAAAAAAAATAAGGTTGATCTCAAATGCTCAGTAAGGGTTAAGTACCATAGAAGCTATCATGAATCAATAAGCATAATAAACATTGAAAATTAAATAATAAAACCAAAATTACATTTAAATAAATTAAATATCATTATAATAATAGGAAGAAAAAACATGGAAAGGTAAATTATTGAAAATAAATTCCATTTAATCAATAACTGAGAATTAAATGCATGCATAGATAATATCATTGTGAAAATATAACAGATTATAATAAGTAAATTATTTATGAAGGAAATGATTTATTATTGGAATTCTTGTCTTAAGAACATGATTACTATACCATAACAACCTCCCAAGACAGTTTAAAACTATTGGCTATAAACTGATTCATTTTGGCCAATTATATCACTACTATCTAGACCCTTCATAAGATAGTTTAAAACTACTTGGCATAAACTCATAGGGTTTTTCCGAATGATTTATTGTCATGAGGCCTATCAATGCATAGAGTGACTATATAAAGTCGAATCCCCACCCATCACGGCATGTCCAAATCATTCCTCACATATCTAATAATCTATTAAATTCATGAATCAATGTCCCTTATCATCAAATATCAGTATTGAGAAAAAGGTAAATGTTATAAAAATTTCCCCAATCAATTAAATAACATTTAAATTAAAACACTATATATAGGAATGTGATACTCTTTAATAAATATACATATCCATGATAAATAATGTGTATATTTATGGGAAATTTAATACCAAATGATCAAAGGAAATTGAATATTTCAAGGGAAAGTTAATGACTAAAAAAATGAATCAATAAAGTGAATTTAAATAATTTATTTAGAGAAAAATATAATAAAACATCCATAAAAAAGAATAATTATGGTATCAATACAACATATATTCATTTAAGTTATAATAATGAGTTTTTTCAATGATGAATAGAAATAAAATAAAAAGATATTTAAAAACACTTTAAATAAAAATATCATTTTCAATTGAAAAACATCATTTTAAAACATAAAAATTTCCAAAAATAATTGTATTTGGAAATAAACTTTAAAATTTATAAAGGAATATTTACTAAATTTTGTGGTCATGACTAAATAAAATTTCATACATGTCGTACACGTTAATAAATAATCCTTTCATATTTTCGATAAAATCCAAATTGGAATTGTTTTGGAAATGACATAAGGTTAATTTTATTTTTTTAAGTAAAAATGTTTAAAAATTACATTTATATATCATTTTTAAAGGATAAAAACAGTTTTGAAAATATTTTTAGAAATCTTTGTTTTGGAATAAAAATATATTTCTAACTGAAGAGAGAAATAATCATATTTTATTAAAAAAAATTATCAATTAATTTATGTAATAATGAGTGTAGAAATAATAATATTACTTGAAAATATCCTAAATATCCAAACGAGAATAAAATTTAATGGGTTTATTATGAAATTTTCAATTAATTTACTTCAAATGATATTCAAGAATAATCAATCTCGATTAGAACGAGATTGGAAAATAAACCCTTAAAATGATAATAACGTTGAAGTTAAAATAAATCAATGAATGTATTATGTCTTTAAAATATATATCCAAATAAAAAATTATAAATAAAACATAAGATAATGAAAATTAATTACACACATTATCTTAGAATGATATAATCAATGAAGTATAAGTTTAACCAAATGAGAGGAAATTGAGTTAAGAAATACCTTACCCCATTTTTCCTCTTGATTGAACATTATTTAAACTCATGTATAGTGGTTTTAAACAAGTTATTAAATTATAAAATAACCATATTAATATTTTTAATATCATATATAATACTTTTATAAAAACTTATCACCCATTCATTAATAATCTTTTATTATTTTCATTTTTTCAGTTGTTAATTGCCTTATTTTCTCAGGCATGTTTTTTATAAAAGATATGATTCTTGCACTTATTATATAGTTATATAATATCTATAATAGTAATAATGACATACTTATCATATTTATTCAAAAAATATACTTTTAAAACCCATCATGAAATATGGTTTTCATAAATTAAATATGTTACGATTATGGAGATGGTAGGACGTATGTACGCATGAGAAATGATTCCATTTTTAAAAAATAATTTAGAAAATAAGTTAAATAATATATTATATTTAAATAATGATAAAAATATCATATATACCATATTATATTCTTATATATATCATAATTGTGGGGTGGTGATTAAAAGAGAGTCAAATTACTTCGTGAATGCGATAGTCCACACGTACACAAAAGTTGTTACCATTTTAAGTGAGTGAATAGGTAAAAAAGAAAACAATATATATTATCTTTATATCATGATAAATATTTCATGAATATCATAATTATATCATTTATATCACATATAATCATTAAATTTAACCTTATTACAATCTATATAAAGTCTTAGCGAGAGACAAATCACATCGCTTCATGAGATGGTAGTCTACCGTACACACGAGTGAAATTATCATATACCCAATAGAATAGGAAGTAAAAATATACATATAATATAATAACTGAAGAGGTATATATATCTTCTAAATATCATATATATATACTTTATATCCATCATCATACTCATGCCTCTGGGCCTTTAGGCTATGTAATGGGTCTCCCTCTACCTAGTCAAAAAGGTATTTTATTTTATTTAATAATATATGATGTTTCAGCCCCAACCTTTAAAAAATTTTGGCTCGTGTGGTGGAATTCCACTGCACACACGAATAATGATTATGTAACCCATTTGATGGAAGTGGTAATTACTTTAGGACATGAAGATATTATAAAAACATCCAAATATATTTAATATAATGAAGTTATTATATCATCATGTATTAATAATTATTGAGGGGGTGGGGAAATAAATAATATAAAAATTCTCATTGAAGAACATTACCTATTCTTTGATTCTTCTACTTAGGTTTGAACTAAATCCTTTTCAAGTTGCATTTATGCCCAAGATAAGGCTTCCATGACAAGAGGAGGGAATTTTTAAATTTATTTTGGAAGTTATTGGATGAAAAAAGTGGTTTTAAGGTGTGAATAAGAGAGGAGAGATGTGACCTTTTATAAGTGAGGTGTGGTGAACACTAGTAATTATTTGAAAATATTTAATCATACCCATGTTTTTATCATGTCATAAGCCTAAAAAACCAGAAGTTATAAAACCTAGAAGATATAAGGTCTAAATATGTCCAACCAATTTGGTTTGGACATGTTTTAGGCCATTTTAACACCTATACTCTTAGTTTAACTCCTCGGTAAATTGGTTTTTACCATAACCATTGTAATTAGTTTTCACTATTTTCACTACTCATTTTTGATAAAAAAAATAATTTAAAATCTTTATACATTATAAATTATTGTGATTAAAAAAATGAAATAAATTTTTTCAATATTTGGTTCAAATAAGTGGTAAAATATAATTTATAATTAATCCTAGAGACGAGATGTGAAAACAGAGTTTTAAAGAGAAAATGTTCAAAAGCTTACAATGTTTTTATATCAAAAATCAATATAAAATTGATTATAATGACCTAAATTGGATGAATTAAAATAAAATCTAATTAATTTTAATTTTAAAAAAATTAAATTATAATTTTACTTTATAAATAATATAAATGAATACGTAGTTTTCAATAAAAATTTAGTATTTTTAAATATTTATATAACATGAAACTTTTCTAAAATGATCTAAAAATTCATTATAATATAATCATTGTATTCTAATTTCAAAAATTAAGTTTATTTTTCCAGATAAATTTCCAAAAATGGGTTAAAATAATTTTTAATTTATGTGTGAAAAGCACGACTAAACCATATTTTAGAAAAAAATACAGTTTTGACAAAATAATTCTTTTTCTTTTAAAATATTATAAACAAATTTATAATAAATATATAACCATAATTTTAATATTTTAGTATGTAATATTAATACCCACCATTTCAATAGCTAGTTGATTATAATTAAATAGTGACATTTCAATAATATTTCACATTTTGTTTAAACTCAATGTTGCATGTAGTGAAAGTTAAATTGAGTGTTGAGTGTAACACAACCTAAACTAATTTTCGTGTAAAATACAATCTAAACATAGAGTTTCATGTAATTAAATATATATAATATATTTAATATATTTTTAAAAATAAATTTATCATAAAGTCTCATGGTGTTATAATTTCTTCTATGTTATATGCTGTCAAATATAATGTTATTATTTTAGAATTTCAGGGTGTTACATTCTACTTACTTTAATTAAATTGTATCCTTAAAATTTAAATTTGATCTCAATAATCAAGGGTTTGATGTTTGAAAATTATTTTATTGAAAGACCCACATTGTAAAAGGTTTAATAAAACATTATCTTGATGAGAGAGAAAATGAAGTATGAAGATTATCTATAATGACACGTAACATTGTTTAAAATTAAGAGAAAATAGGTGGTAAATGAAAACATGTGCATGGAAGAAAAGTAAAAATAATTATAGATAATTATTAAGGGATTTGATCAAAATTATGTGAATGATGAATGTAAATTAAGGGCCTCGAGACCATAAATTTGTGATGATTTAAAATACCATTTGATTATTCAGATATGAAGGTAATAGGATAACATTTTTGTTACAATATCCTTTTCATAAAGCTGAATAATTATTTTACTATCTAAGAATATTGGTAAATATACTTACTTGATACATAACTATTTCATAAGCACAATTTCATCATTTTGTTGCGATTTGAACAATTTCCAATTCATCCCTTACTCTAAGAAATGAATATCCAAAAATGAGTTTTTTATTAGTGAAGCACAAAAATTCACTTTTTATGGATTTTCAAGATTAATAAAAGAGTGAAAATTCTTTCCATTTATCTCAAACTATTTTTCAAAACCAATATGGTTACCATGAGGTATCCATTATTTATAAATTTCCTTGCATAGAATTAATATATTAATATTTGAAACATCATCCAAATTTCAACTAAAACTATTTCATAAATGGTTATACTTATGGCCCTTTAAAATGATTAAGTATCATAACATTAGAAAGAAAGTGATTGAATTTCTATAATGAAATTATCATTAAACCCAAAAAGAATATTAAGTAGCTCTTAATATTCACAAACCAAACATGTGAATACCTTCATCATGTATTATATTAAAACGTGGATATAAATTTAATTACCATAAAACCTTATTGAAAATATACATGATTCATTATTCCTTAAATAAAAGATAGATTATTAGTTATATCACTTAAATAAAAAATGATGTTAAATCCATCAATGATAGGATAACCACTTTATCAAAAAATCATTAATTGGTTCCAAGGTAGTCAACACTATCCAATTTAATATGTCTATATCAATTATCTCTTCATCCCAACATCATTATCTCTACATCAGAAACATATTAAGGGTCTTTAATCATGAGTTTTCTAAAAAGTTTAACTTGACACTGAATCATTTTTATTGGTTATCTTACCATTAAACACACATTTTAAAATAATTAATGAATAAGTACTACAATACAATAATTATATATACCATAAAACTTATAACACAAGAATCATTGATAAAATATCCAAATGAAATAATTATTGAATCCAATATTACTCCTACTAATAATTCCTATTCATCTAGGTTAATAATATAATCTTGACCATGATCCATTATCTTCATTTGAGGTATATTCCTTTGATGATGGAGACATTAATTTTTATAGTGTCCTATATCTTTACAGTTGAATCACTGTACATCAAAAACCTTTTTTATCCATTGAAATCATGAGAATGGTGTAATTTATCTCCAAAAATGTGTAAAACTATCATTCCCTATATGAAAGTACCTAGGTGTTCCTTTCCACAATTATCAAATGTGAAAAAATACTTCTTTTTCTTCTTCCCTTTATCTATCATTTTTTATGCAGTTACCTTCTTCTCTTACTTCCCTTCGAATCCATAATTCTTAGAAAATTTTTTATTCATATTATTATCACATGATACTATATCCTCATATAATGATAATGTTTGAGAGATTATTTCCCTTCAAACTATTGTATTAATCCCATTAAATAATAAATCATTCTCACTCTTTAGATTATCTTCATTAATGGGGTTCTCATTCCTTTTCCTAGGCATAATTTCTAAATGAAGGAATACATTAGATTAGATCATATCATTACAAAACATAATGTATAATCCCAAAACTAGTGAAATACTTTACATAAATTGTAAAATTTATGCATAGTTAATCTCATAATCATAAGCATGGTTTATTTGGGTAAATATCTTATCCAAATCATTCATAATTATTTGTAAAAAAATGTGAATAATACTAAGCATATACACTAGGAGTGTAAAATCATGTGTATAGTAAGGATAGTTTATATGCACTAGGTGATGAACATGTCAACCCTAATGTTCCATTTTTGACGTTATTACTCTTAGGTATATATATTCCAGAACCATGTCTACTTGCAGTATCCAGACAGGGATGTGTTGAAAAGAAAAACCACATAATATCTACCTTAAAAAATTTAAGATGTTCTTATATACTTATCCTCAAAGTCTATCACATGTTTATGATCCCAAATCTATGTTTTTCATAAATGTAGTTCCCCAGATTTTTACTAAACCTCCTTTGTTACCAACTATTGTGAACCGGACTCCAGAAACCCAAAAATGATGTCTACTCTATTTAATTGTCCTAAAATACAAGTAATTTAATCCCGAAGGGATGAATAGTTTAAAATTCTTGGTAAACTAGATACATACTTGAGTCTTACATTACATTTTCAAACACAAATTATGATTTTTTTAGAATAACACAGTTTCCTCTAGCATATCCATAAATATCAAACTCATGTAATTTAATCAATAACTAATAATTAAATGAATCCATATAATTTATCATAGTGAAAATATCAAGGATAATAGTAATTAAATTATTAATGAAAGAAATACTTAATTGTTTGATATCATGTATCAGGCACATGATACGTATACAAAAAAGAAATTTCACAAGACAGTTTAAAACTATTGGGTATAAACCAATTCAGTTTGGCCGACTATAGCACTACTATCAAGACCTTTCACAAGATAATTTAAAAATATTGGGTACAAACTCTTTGTATTTAGACAACTGATTTTGTATCATGATACCTTTCTATGCATAGAGGGGATATATAGAGTATAGGCCCCACCCACCACTACATATCCAAATACTTATTTATATATCAAATAGTCTATTTAATTTATGAATCAATATCCCTTATCATCAAATACATGTATTGAGTAAAGGATATATATCAACTATATTTCCATAGTTAATAAAATATCTTTCAAATTAAAATATAATATAAAGGAATGAGATACAGTTTTAGAAATACAATATCCATGAAAAATAATGTGAATATTTAGGGTAAATTTAATGTCTAATGATAATAAGAAGGTGAATATTTCAAGGTAAAGTTAATGACTACAAAAATGAAACTATAAAGTGAATTTCAATACTTTCCATATTCAAAACAATCATAAACCACCCCTATAAATAATAATGATAGTATTAATACAACATATACCCATCAGAGTAAGAATAAAGGGTTTTTTTTAATGAATAGAAATACCATAAAAAATATCTTGAGAAAAATATCCTTTTCATTTTGAAAACATATTTTTAAAACATAAAAATTTTAAAAATACTTTTCTTTAGAAATAAACTTAAAAATTTACGAAGGAATATTTAAAAAAAATTGGTAATGATTGTCACAAACCAGATCTAGTTTCCATCAAAAAGGGCACCAAACCCTAGCTGCGACAAGGCCTGAAGGGTGGTCCCAATCCACAAAGGCCAACACAAGTTCCCAGGTATTATAACATGATAGTTTAGAATGATTTCCCTGAGTTTATAAACATACAACGACGAAAAATACAATAAACCAAATATGGATTTTTCAAACCAAACCATATTTTAATAAAATTCAGTACTGAATTACAAAATTTAACACAATGTCTAATTACCATTAAAAAGGTACAAAACCAAAAAAATACAGCCCAAGAACCTACTCATGGAAAGAGGCACCACCCTTAAGCCATCCCCACGAGACAACACCATGAAGGACCACAAGAAACCTGAACCATTGGCACAAAAGTTGTACCCAAACCTGCGATAGAAATAACCAAGTCTACTTACTCCCAAAGGTGTAAGTATTGTGTGAGACAAATCCCAAAAGGATACCACCACTAAGAGATTCTATGTGGTAAACATTCAAATATGAAAATCTTTTAAGTTTTCATAAACATGGAATGCTACCAACAATTTATTAAAAATGCAACTTTAAATAAAAACAGTTTTCAAGTGTGCTATTTTAAAGAATCCACACCTTTAAATAAAATACCAAAGATACGGAATTTTCCATCCAATCAAACCATATGACGAAGGTAAGTATAAATCATCCAATGAGAACAAGAAATGGGAAAATAACACCTAGGAACTAGCTTATTGTGGGTCCCAGGAACCTCATATCTCGTTGAAAGTAACCATCATAGTATTCGTTCTCGTACACACGATCCACTAGTAGAGAGCATACCCATAACCTAGTGGTTCACAAAATCTTCATCATCATATTTTAGTTAGTGTTGTCAGTGTAAAACTTACTATGTGAAACTGAGGCCAAACCCCAAGGGATCACTATCATACAAGTACACGTCCACCCACCTAGATACCTGGGTTTCTTTCTTGTGCTCAAACAAGTTCAATAAGTCATGAAATATAATTTTCACATGAAAAGATCACTTCCACATCACACATTCACCAAACATCCCACATACATATTACATAAAACCTTTTTAAAAGAAAAATTCATTTTTCACAACATACTCATGCAAAAAATACCACAAACGTGTTTCACACCTTGCAATTTTATAAAACATTTCAGCAATTCATAAAACATTCTAAAATTTTTTTACATCTTAAATCACCTATTTTCCTTTCAAAAATCCATATTAAGTGAATAAAACCACCAAAACAGTACATGCACATCACTTGCCCACTTTCTTTAACTCACTAAATCATTTTCAATTTTAATAAAACAAACTCAAGGGGTATAACCATGTTTTGCACACAAAACCCTTTTCAAAACCCTCCTTTAAGGCCAAAATCACACCAATACCAGTCCAAAAAAGAATTTTAATACCTTTAAACATTTATTAAACCACTCTCAAGTGCTATAAAATTTCCTCGAGGAATAACACAAAAGACACACTTGAAAACACACATTTTCATAAAACACTTTTAAGGGGCATAACAAGGTTTTACACATAAAACTCATTCATAAATTCCCTTTAGAATACCACATGACACTAACGCATTACCAAAATAGATTTTTTATCCCCTATAAGCAACTATAAATCACTTTCATATTTTATAAAACTACCCCAAGCGTTAAACATGGAAAAACACCCAATTTGAAGGAAAAATGAAACTATAAAATTAATCGCTTAACCAAATCCATAAAAACTGTTTTTCACCGCACAAAACCTATGAGGAACATTAAAAATAATTAAATCCGGAATTCTAACTCATCAATAAATTCATGTACATGGAATCACCTACTGAAAGTGTCAAAACCCTTAAATATTGGTGCGAAACATCAATTACACCACCATTGCACCACAAGGAAGATAAATTGACCCAAGACCCCAAGATTTCACCAAGAACACTCAAGGTTAAACCCTAGGTATGAAACCTAGATTCTGGAAAAGAGGAACTTCATGAAAGGTTGGAAGAAATCCTAAGGAGAAGGAAGAAATCAAAGAGATAAAGACTTACTTGCATGATTTTGATATATACCCTATCAAATATCCCTTAACAATTGAGTTCCCAATGAGGGTGAGAGAGCTTGGAGGTTTTCCACAGAGGTAGGTCATGAAATGGAGAAGATAGGGTCGAATTTGGTTTATTTCTAAAAGGGAAAACTTGGAATTTCAAAACATTTTTTATGAACTGGACACCCTTGCACGGTTTGGATGCAAGGTTTAGTAAATCATGCGGCCAACCCATGAAGCCTATTCTGGCCTCCCAAAATGTAATGTTTTGCCTCCAATTTGAGGGGGTCCAAGAGGAAAAACATGGGGTAAAATAGGATAAGGATAGGGGGTAAAATTTACCAAAACAAAGTTCTCTTTTCACCCAAAAGCTCATCCAACTCATGGGTACAAACCACCTCAACAGCTTACCCCACAAGTGGTGCCAGTAGAAGTGTCACCAATCCAACTCCGAAACACCACAACCTCTCTCCAAAATTTTGAGAAAAGAGGAGGCCAACTACCATAAAATACCCCCAAGACCAAGGTCATAGGTCAGGAACACAAGATATACCAAAATTTTAAACCTGGAACACTCGGATGCCAAGAGAAAACTAAGAACCAAAAGCAGATTTGAAACAAAGCATGGTATTGAAAATATGGGTGTAAAAATCCTCCCCACCATAAATTTTTCCGCCCCCAAAAATCCACAATAAGTCCAAAAACTAAAACCAAACCCAACTGATAGACCAAAATGGACTCCCTTTCCAAGTTTCACCCCCAAATTCAAAAACACCTCTAATGATCAATTAAGGAAGGAATACTCTCACAAACCAAAACTTACACCGCTTTTCTGAAATGATAAAGCACATTTATAATTTATCCCAAAATAAAACCCCTTAAGAATTATCTGAATGATACTCAAGAAATTTACCCAAATGAACAACAACAATGGACAAGGTCTATGTTACCTTGCTTTAACTAAACCATTGGGTGCTCTCCAATCTCAATGTTTACCCAAGGAATATGTTGGTAGTTAGATAACACCGAATGAGACTACCTACTGCCAATCCAAGACCAATGAGAAATCTGAGTTACTAGTATGGGGAGACACAAAATCGTCTCCCCACCAGAAGAGACAACTATAATTTTCCTGATAAAGGATCAGGAAACTAACAGGGGGAGGCCAGAATGGACTCTTTGGCACAAGGGATATAATTCCATCAGAAATTTCCAAAAATAACTTACATGAGACTCATAGTGGATCTCCCCACCATAAGAACTAGCCATCGTAACCATCCATCATGATCTGACACAGAAAGACCCTAAACTTTAAAATATTGGGATGGCCATACAGCTAGTCAGCACGGTTTGGGAAACCATGCACTAACTGTGGGGATCATTTTATCTGCATGGCTTCCTAACACACATTCACTACTAATCACGCACAAAATGTGTTCTCAACCTGTCTAGCCAAATTTTCAAACCTTTCTTCAAAAACTCAATGGAAATCAAAGGGTAATGGAATGGCATTGGACAATAATATGGACACGAGGTCCTCCCACCTCTTTCCTTGAAACTGAAAAAACAAAAACAAGATGAAAACACTAGAGATTTAAATTTTTCCCCATATTTAATACTGAGGATAGGACTATGTACGAGGGTTTAAAAAACCCTAGGTTTTCGCCTTACTATGCACTAGATTCTCTCCGGGACATATGGATGGAGCACAAAAGATTGAAACATCTTTAGCCATGAAGTTAGGCATTGGAAACCCACAAATGGATCTTCTTCATCCAGTGCTACAAACAACTACACCAAAAACCACGATGGGTTTACCAAGACATAACACACTCCAAAACTCACTTTACCCTAACCTAACATTTCACTGAAATAAGGGCTTATAGGATTCACACACATTACACCTTGTTTCTTCAGGTGTGACACAACAGAAGGAAAGGACACATATAAACATCTTCATATAAAATAGAGGATTTTGATGTTTTTACAAGGGATACATACTCCCAACATAACAACAACTCTTAGAGGATTGAACGACCTTCACCTTTAAAGTCAAATGAGCACATGACATCAAAAGGCATCCCCAAACATGACCATTGAAACTGATATAAACAATACATGGAAAGGGACCTTATGCAAAGTCCTTAAACAATTCAAAATTCTAGAAAGTGTCCATAATATCCTCTCATGACCAAATTTCCCACACTGGTGGTTTAAGGTGAATTTTTGCTTCAAAGAGACTACAAAGGACCCAGAGGCCCTCTTAGACACCATCCAGACACTCATCCACATTAACAACCCCTGGCCACTTCCACCTTAAACGAATCAGGTAACTTAAGAAACTAAGGTCTCTTTCAACCTTACACAAGAACTCTCCCACTACAAGAGGATCTGAAAAAACAAGAAATGATAAGGTGTAAACTAAATCTCCAAAGATCGAGAAATATATTCCTTATGTTGATCAACTGGAGGATCTTCCAACAACAAAACAATATGTTTTTCACTTCAATTGTGCACTAACCCTTAATGGGGGTGTACCTTACCCAATGAGAGAACCCAAGGACCCAACCAAGCTGGTCCATCGGAAAAAACATGCCACAGACCATATCCAAACACAAGAATTGAACCACCATAAATGTTTCTTG
Organism: Viscum album; assembly: GCA_963277665.1. Taxonomy (NCBI): domain Eukaryota; kingdom Viridiplantae; phylum Streptophyta; class Magnoliopsida; order Santalales; family Viscaceae; genus Viscum; species Viscum album. The sequence goes on from OY728139.1 coordinate 573,626,471, forward strand.
AACTTTTCTTAGAAGAGACCACTAACCATCCTTTTAACCTAGCTTACCGAAGAAAAAAAACCCAAAACACCATTCAAACAAGAGGGGTTCTTGGACTAAAAAAATCCCACAATAACAAAATTTATAGAAACACATAAGCCAAACCTTCCCAATGTAGTCATTAAGACATCATGTCTTATTTTAAAAACAACTCTTTAAAAATACATGGTTCAGAAGTTGGCGTATCCACCAATGGTACCCCATGGGCCTCGCACATGCATGTTTCCATGCCACACTGGGTACCCTCCTCATATCCATCCTGACACTCATCCAGTGATGATATTAACCATACATCATTCCATATAACCCCATGCATGTGGTTTATCATGAAAATACCATAAGTTAAAACAAAAATTATTTCCACTTTTCAAAACCAAAATAATCAACGAATACTTCCTTTTTCTAAACACCGCTGACCACGAAATCAAACCCGAATTACATCTTACCAAAAATTTCATAAAGAAACGATCATTCAAATGAAAAATAACTTTAAATATATTAAATAAATTTCAAAACATCTCATCCCATTAAAAATCCATTCAACAGTTTAGAGAAATCTATTGGAAACATTATTTTTTTTCAAAACCAACTTTAACATAATTTCCTACTTTCAAAAGAGGTGTAAACACACCATTTTCCATTTAAAAACAATTTTGAAAATTCAGTTCAACCATTTCACAAATCGAAACATTCCCTCTTTATTAGAAAATCATTTCACAAAAACATTACACTTTTTAAAACCATATCATTTTTTCCTTTAAAATCAAACTTCAAAGATTTCAAAACTAGAGGACACAAGACAATGCTAGAGAAAACTAGTTTCGATGGATGACTTGGACAGATGGTTAGAGGCCATACTCTAATCACTTAACTGTCACAAAGATTGTTCTAGATAAATATCCCTAGCTTCACATGTCTTTCTAGGCCCTGTGATCTCACTAAGACCATTAGATCAACTCTCTTTTCATTTCCCCTAATCGTCTTCAAACCAAGAATATCAAAGTACTCAGATAAATCCTGACTTCATATGGCCACTCAAATCCCATCATGAGGTGTTCTAGCCAGGCACACGACCCATAACTAGAATGTAAAGTCCCGACAATCCTAACTCTAGACTATCCTGACTCTTCACCAAATAACATAACCCAAAGAGATCTAACCTCCTCTGATACCATTTTTTCACTAACCAGATCCAGTCTCCTTCAAAACCGGCACCAAACCTGGCCCAAAACAAGGCCCTAAGGGCATTCCCAATCCCCATGGGCTGGAAAAAGTGCCCAGGTATCATAAAATGAGAATGGGAATGATTTTTCTGAGTTTATATATATACAACGATAAACAAATCCAATAAACAAAATCCAGATTTTTCAAACCAAACCATCTTTTACTAAAATTCAGAACAGAATTACACAATTTAAAACAATGTACAAATACCATTAAAAAGGTACAAAACCAAAAACAGACAACCCAAGAACCTTCTCATGGCAAGAGGTACCACCCTCAAGCCATCTCCACAAGAAAACACCATGAAGGACTGCTAGAAACCCAAACCATTAGTAGAAAATATATACCCAAACCTGTGAAAAACATAACCAAGTCTACTTACACAAAAAGGTGTAAGTAGGGTGTGAGCCCAATCCGAGTAGGATACCACCACTAAGAGATTTCATGTGATAAACATTCTAAGATGAAAATCTTGCAAGTTTTCATAAACATGGAATGCGAGTAACAATTTCTTAAAAATGCAACTTTAAATAAAAATAGTTTTCAAGTGGGGTATTTTAAAGAATACACACTTAAATAAAATACCAAAGCTACTGAATTTTCCATACAATCATATCGTATGACAATGGTAATCATAAATCATCCAATGAGCACATGCAATTGGAAAATATCCCCTAGCACTAGCTCGTTGTGGGTCCTAGGTACCTCGTATCTCAGCCAAAGTAACCATCACAATATCCATTTTTTGTGCACACAAGCCACTAGTAAGGGGAATACCCATAACCTAGCAGTTCCCCAACATCATAATCATTATAGTTTAGTTAGTGTTTTCAGTTTCAATCTTTCTACATGAATCTAAGGCCAAACCCCATAGGATCACTAGCATACTAGTACACATCCACCCACCTAGACACCCGGGTTTCCCTCTTATGCTCAAACAAGTTCAACAAACCATGAAATATAATTTTCATATGAAAATATCACTTCCAAATCACACATTCAACAAAAATCTCACATACATGTCACATAAAACCCTTCCATAAGAAAAAATAATTTTCACATCACACTCACACAAAAGAGCCCACAAACATATTTCACACCTTTCTTGCAATTTGATAAAACATTTCAGCAATTCATAAAAAAATATAAAAATGCTAGACATCTTAAATCACCTCTTTGCCTTTCAAAAATACATCTTAAGTGAATACACCTACCAAAACAGTACATGCACATCACTAGTCCACTTTTTTTAACTCACAAAATCATTTTCATTTTTTATAAAACAAACTCAAGGTGTATAACCATGTTTTTCACACATAATCCATTTCAAAACCCTCTTTCAAAGCCAAAATCATATCAATTCCACTTAAAAACAGAATTGTAATCCATTTATATATTTATTAAACTACTCTAAAGTTCTACAAAATTTTCTCTAATAATACCACAAAAGAAACACTTGAAAAACACACATTTTCATAAAACACTTTTGAGAGACATAACATGGTTTTACACATAAACACATTCAAAAATACCCTTTCAAAAACCATATGACACTAAATCAATACCAAGACATATTTTTAATCCCCTATCAACAACTATAAATCACTTTCATATTTTATAAAACTACCATCAGCGTTACACATGAAAAACACCCAATATGAAGCAAAAATATAACTATAAAATTAATCACTCAACCAAATCCATCAAAAATGGTTTTTGCACCACATAAAACCTATGAGGGACATGAAAAATAATTAAATCTGGCATCATAACTCATCAAGAAATTCTTACACATGGAATAATCTACCGAACGTATCGAAACCCACAAATCTTGGTGTGAAACATCAACTGCACCACCGCTGCACCACAATAAAGATAAATCGAGCCCTAGAACATAATATTTCACCAAAAACACTCAATTTTAAACCCTATGTATGAACCCTAGATTTTGGAAAAGTGTAAATTCATCAAAGGGTGGAAGAAATCCTAAGGATAAGGAATAAATCAAAGAGAAAAAATCTCACTTGCATGATTTCGATGTTTCCCCCATCAAATATCCCTTAAAAATTGAGTTCCAAGGGAGGTTGTGAGAGATTGGAGGCTGTACATGGATGTAGGTAATAGAATAGATAAGATAGGGTAAAATTAGGTTTATTTCTGTAAGGGAAAACTTTTAATTTCAAAACAATTTTTATGAGCTGGACACCCTTGCACGGTTTGGCTGCATGGTTTATTAAACCGAGCGGCCAAACCGTGTGGCCTGTTATGGCCACCCAAAATTTGATGTTTTTCCCCTAATTTCAAGGGTTCCAAGGGGGAAACCAAGGGTTAAATATAGGCCAAGTATAGGGGAGAAAAATTCCCAAAATAAATCACTCTCTTCACCCCAAAACTCATCCAACTCATGGGTACAAACCACCTCAACAAATTACCCCAAAAGTGGTGCCAGTAGAAGTGTTACTAATCTAACTCTAAAACAACACAACATCACACCATACTTTTTAAAAAAGATGAGACCAACTACCATACATTACCCCCCAGGACTAAGGTCAAAGGTCAAGAACAAAAGAGATGTCAAAATTTTAAAACCAGAACACCCAGAAGCCAAGAGAAATATAGGAACCAAAATTGGATTTGAAACCAAGCATGGAATTGAAAATTCAGGTGTGACAATGATGATAGGAAATATCATAAAATATTTACACAATAAAATAAATATTCCTTTCACATTTTTGGTAAAATCAAAATGAGAACTTTTTTGAAAACAATATAAGATCCCTTTTATTTTTTTTAAAAGTAAAATGATTTCAAATTACTTTAATAAATTATTTTGGAATGTTAAAAATATATTTGAAAACATTTTTAGAAAACATGTTATTGGGAGAAAAACAATATTCCAACCGAAGAGAGAAATGAAGTCAAATATTCTTAAAAACATTTTCTAAATTAATTTAAGTTCCAAAGAATGGAAAATGGTATTATTGCCTGAAAATATTATGAATAATCAAAAGATAATAAAATTAAATGGTTTTATTAAGAAATGGTCAAGTAATTTCCTTCAAGTGATATTCAAGAATAAAAAATGCTGATTAGAATGAAATTTTTAAATAAACACTTAAAATCAACATAACTTTTAAGTGAAAATTAATCAATGAATTTATTATGTGTATTAAATGTAAATCTACATAAAATAATTTTAAATACAAAATAAGATAATAAAAATTTGTTACACACATACTTTTAACATGAAAATAATCAATGAAGTATAATTTTAACAAAATGAGTGCAAATTGAGTTAAGAAATCCATCACCTCATTATTTCTTTTTATTTAACATTATTTTACTACCTGTATAGTTGGTTTATGTAACATTACGAGCTGGGAGACACTAGCCAAATCCCAGAGTCAGTGGGTCACAATACCTTAAGTGTGCCTCCTCGTACGCCAGAGGCTACCAACTAGCAGTGATGGTCCAGGGTGGTACATTTGGGAGACTATACCATCAGAATTAGAGTCAAACAATAGTAAAATAAAAGAATTTATAAATGAAGGAAGCATATCAAAAGATAAGTAGAACAATAGAAGTAAAAAATCCAGATGATAATGATAAAAAAATTCATAATAGGAAATATCCAGTATCTAATAGATAATGATGTAGTGTCATGTATTTAAATTAAAAGAAACAATAATACATGGAAACATGTACACATACATATAGGTATGTCAAAATAATCAAAAATACCAAAATCCTATCTCAATATAGAATCATTACCCATAGAATGATCTTGTTCTTCCCTACTCCCATGCTATAATAAATCAAGTATGAACCACTGGGTGCTTGCCACTATCCCTACCTGCATCCACATGATCTGTCCACGTACCATCAATGGCCCGAATAGGGTGTGAGGTTAACTTAGTATGCCACCACCAATGATTTCTATAACAAATCTAGATTGTAAGAATAATTACATCCATGTGCATGTGTAAAAAATAAGTGGTAAAGTAGGATATATATATATATATATATAACTATTCCATGGAATAACATGTAATAGAAATAGGATAAATAGATGAGAAAAAATATATAAATAAAGTATCAACATCAGGTTATAACAATCTTGGAATATGCCTCATGTGATAAGAGTAATAGACCAACGTGGGTCAAGTCCCACTGTGTATACCTAGGGTGACCTATATCTGGAGATGTAAATGTATATGGAAGTAATTGTAATTATACCTCAAACCTCCTCATCAATTACATACGTTTAATAATTATACATAAGGTTCATAGGTGTCATACCTTGATACCCTAGCCAGTTCCATATCATGATTTCATAGGTTTCATATGTTTCTAATATATCAGTGATATACCTCCAATCATTTGGTTCCATACCTTTAATAATAACTAGTTCTATGCTATCAATAAATAGTTTCCATTATTTTAATAATTATAGGCACCATACCTTAATAATATCTGGCGCCATTCCATCAATCAATAGCTTCAATACCATTAATCATAGGTCCTATACCTTAATAATACTTTTGTTCCATATCGAGACATACAATATTAAGTAGGAAATAATAATAAGTAAAAGGCTATGTCGGTGTTTATATCCATTCATAGTTATCATTTAATTTACTAATTATCCATTTTAATAACATTTAATGACTTGTAAGTAGAGTCATGTTCCTAATCTTCCATCTTATTTAATTCATAGAGTTTCTTACTATAAGGATGGTGAGATCACAAACCAAATGGTGTGGTTTAACATAGGTAAGAATAAATAACACACCATATGGGTGGCCGAGGTTGAGGTTGAAAACCTATAACCTTGATTTGGTGCTATAAGGGAGACCTAAACATGAATAAATAATCAATTTAAGGACTATATTTAAACTTAGGAACAAAAATCAAAAGGTCTAGATTACGACTTAATGGAAATAGTCAAACGGACAACAAAAATTCGGTAAAAGGTATATACCACCTACTATAAGGTCATGGTAGAACACTCATCTAGTGTTAGCCTTTGGTTTGTTCAATATTGGAAGAATACAAAGAAACAAATAATATCTCTAGAAATAGGTAATATGAACTTGCAACAATATCATACTAAAGATAGTGAGATAAACCAAATAAAGAAGTCAAAAAACTAAATCTCTCCCCAGGGGTGATTCAACTTTATAGATGGCATCACAAATGGAGTCCAGGTGGATTAACAGCTTCAGAGACTAGGCTAGTCTCAAAAGGGAGCTTCTTCAGTGGACCTCTTGTACGAGAGAGGAAACGATGCATTCTATAAAAAATAAGAGCCCCTTGATCAATTTTATAAAAATTTGTCAAGGAGATTTATATGGTGTCTAAAATTTACACATCGTGTAATTCTTGGTTTTTCCACTTCCATAGAGAAACCATTACATGTTATGAAAATGGTGTGGCTAGATCAATATTGTAACAATTGGGGCTCGCTGACAGCAAACAGCCACCTTAACATGGTCGTCGGGTCTTGGCCCACCAGGTACCACCAATTTCACTGTAGACATGTGGTCTACATCCTACATGAAATGAAAAGGGTTTTGCCAGACCAATATTGTAACAACTGGGGCCCACTGACATCACACACCCGCCTTAACATGGTTGTCGGGTCCTGGACCACCATGTACCACCAGTTTCCCTGCAGACATGTGGTCCCCATCCTAGGGCCCACCCACATTCCCAAATGGGTCATCTCACTAATGAAAGTCCCCATATTCCAACAAATATCCTTTCCAATGTTCTTTGTCTTCCCTCACACACACCTTGGAAAACTTCCTAGAAGGCCACCCATCATGATCACAACTCCAGGACAAACACGCTTAACTATGAATTTCAACTCAGTTAGGCTCTCACTAGTGCAGAAAATGTTTTTTATGTCGGTTATTTTTAATTTTTTACGTTGGTTTCTAGACGACGTTAATACGTGTGACATTATAAATAAGGTTTTTGACGTCAGTTATTTAAAAACAGACGTCAAAAACATAAAATCGTGATGTTTATCACGTCGGTTATTTTAGAACCGACGTGATAAAGGGCCTGGAGAATGGTTTATCATGTCGGTTCCTAAACAACTGACGTGATAAATAGGGGCGAGGGTGTTTATCATGTCGGTTCATATAGAACCGACGTCATAAACTGGGGTGAGGGTGGTTTATCACGTCCGTTCTATAAGAACTGACGTGATAAACCAGGCTGAGCGTGGTTTATCACATCGGTTCATATAAAACCGACGTCAAAAACAGGGGGAGGGGGGTTTATCACGTCGGTTATTATATAACCGTCGTGATAAACTGGAGGGAGTCGGTTTATCACGTCGGTTATTCAATAACCTATGTGATAAATCATTGTCCAGGCCATTTAGCACGTCGGTTATTCAATAACCGACGTGATAAACCATTCTCCAGGACCTTTATCACATCGGTTATTCAATAACCGACGTGATAAACCATTCTCTGGGCCCTTTATCACGTTGGTTATTAAATAACCGATGTGATAAACCATTCTCTAGGCCTTTTATCACGTCAGTTATTAAATAACCGACGTGATAAACCATTCTGCAGACCTTTTATCACGTCGGTTATTAAATAACCGACGTGATAAACTATTTTCCAGGCATTTTATCACGTCGGTTATTAAATAACCGATGTGATAAACCCAATTTTTTTTAAACAGAATGCAGTGATCTTCTCTCCACCAGAATCAACCAGAAAACAAATCAAGACATCATACCACAAAAACAGAAGTACATAAAAATTAAGCATGTACATAGATAACATATAAAACTTACCCACTAGACAGCATCCACCCTCATTTATACCCCATAGACAGCCCTCCCCCACCCTGTTTGAGCCCTCACCCTCATGTATACCCCCTGGACAGCCCTCCCCCACCCCATTGGAGCTCCCACCCTCATGTATACCCCTTGGACAACCCTCCCCCACCCCATTGGAGCCCCCACCACACTCCTGGACTGCCCCCCCCCCCCCCGACCCCCGGACACCCACAAACACACCTCGACAACCCCCCACCCACCTGAACAACACCTCCTCACCCCCTCACCCCACTGGACATCCCCCACCACACCACTGGACAGCCCCAAACACCCCTGGACAACCCCCCCACCCCTGGACAGCACTCCCACACCCCTGAACCGGCTTCCCACACCCCTGGACATCCCCGCCACCCCCCAGGACTGTCCCCCCACCCCACTGGACAGCCCTCCCAGACCACTGGACACCCGCAACCCCACTGAACACACCCCCACACCCTTGGAAGCCCTCCCCCACAGACCCAAATCCATACCAGAAGAACCATCAAAAGTAGACCAAAACAAGAAGTAGAGCAAAATTAAACATTCACTTATATAACATTCAAAACTTACACTGTCAACTTCACAAAAAACTAAATCAAACCTAAAAAACTACCAAATACACAATTAAAACGATAATATTCAAAATTACATTTTACATTACAAACAACTAAAATTCAATCAAACCTATAAAATAATTTGACCACTCCACTTGTACGTGTTTGATGTCTTCAGCAGTATAGGGTTGAGGGTTATCAAAAAGCTACAAATGAAAAAGAAGATAGTTAATGTGTATAATGAATAAATCAAATTGAAATATTATGGCAAAGATTAAGAGGAAATCGTACCAGGTCAAAATTCACAACTGTCCCAGTTGTTATTAATTCATACATAAATCTTAACATATAATATCCGCATTCGATGAGGCCTTGTTGTTCATGAAAATTCTGTTTTGAATGAGTGTAAATTCAATATATTATTTTTATGTAATAAATCAAAAAGTACAAATTATAAATGGAAATTTATCTTCGCATTTACATATTTGATATTTTCATTTCTTTTCTTTGTGTTTTTTCAAAAGTAGACCCATGCACTGTTAGAAAATAATACGAATGGGGTAAATTTAAAATTCATTATAATATATAAAACTATTGAGAAATTGAAACTTACTTTTCCAATATATTCTTAAAACTTTCCCGCACATCACCTTGAACAGAGCATATCCAATAAAGAGCTTTCTCCCTTGGGCAAAAAATCCCTAACATCCAATGATCACGGATAAAAGGAAATTTAATGTTAGTGGTTTTTTATGTTAAAAGATAATTAACTCTATGAGAGAAATGTGTTTCATACCTCTCACAAAAAGGCATCATCCAACATTGTCTGATTATATTCTTTTCAAATCTTTCAGCAATATAAACCATTCTTTGTTCCTCAGTCAATGCACATGCTTCAGAGGAAATCAATTGCGGGTCCATGAATCCATATACTTCTGTCAGTTCATTCCTCTCACAAATTTTATAAAGATACCTAATAAAAAACATATATAAGTATACATTTTTAATACATATAACGCAGGGAAAAGGTGTTAAGACTTACATGGAGAAAATTTGCACCACGTTGATGCCCAACTTATCTCCAGTAACAAGCTCCATGATATCAGATTTTGTAATCCCCACACTTATTTCACGTCCACAAACATGAGATTCCATTGGAAACTCATAAAAACCCAACAAAAAATGTGAATATCTTGACAATCTGTCAAGACCACTGGAATCTGTATCTGATTTCATATACTGTTGTCTTTGTTGTTGTCTATACAGTATTTACTTACCTTTGAAGTATTCCTGTGAAAAAAAAAATTAGAAATATAGTAGTTTTCAAATTATAAAACAACTTTAATAAAAAAATAAAATAAAAGATATAGCATTCATACCTCTATGGTAATGAGTCGAAGAAGTCTGACCTCTATGGTAATGAGTCGAAGAAGTCTGGATGGCCAAACTAAAAAATGGCCGATACTCTGTCCAACTGTCGCCACCTCATCTGTAGGTATTGGAACCCTAGCTGATCTATCTATAATATCCTGTACAGTGACCCTCTGATTCTGTACCTCTAATTGTTGATGATGAACTGTATCTCCTATACAATATACCAACCCGTATGCTACTATATGATGTTGAGAATCATCAACATACAACTCGTAATATGTAGGAAGCTGCGACGGAGGCGTAGGATAAAAAATGGGGTCCGCAGGCTGAGGTGGGGGAGTGGGAGCTACTGGCATAGGTGGAGGATAAATAATGGGGTCTACAGGGAGAGGTGGAAGAGTGGGAGCTGCAGTCTGAAATTGTCTTTGCATTTATGCAAACATAGACTGCACTGAATCTCTAATCTTGTCTTCCATCGTCGCATTAATATTTTTAACTTCAACCTCCAAGGATTCTATTTTTTTTATAAACCACCTCAATGTTAGAAGTTGAAGAATGTGGAAACACTTTTCTTACCGATACACCTTCCGGATATCCTCTTACATGACCAGGATGTTCGGGCCTTCCCAATGCTGCAAATAAAATATCTTCCCTCCCAGTAGCTGTAAATGTCCCCTCTGAACTCTGCTCCTCAAGAGAGTCCTATATTAATTAATTGAACATTTCTGTAATGATTGAAACTTATATGAAGAAAAAAGTTAACTTAAATAAATTAAATAGATATCTTACAATCCTCTCAGCGACGATTCTCAATTCTTCCGAAAAATATTGCCCTTTTTTCCCTTCCGAGCTCTCTTCCATTTTTCATGTCTAGATGAAGGGGATGGAGGGGCCACCTCTCCAGATCTTGAAGACTCGGCTCTTAGTTGTTGAAATTTTTCCGCCATCATTTTTTCTTCCAATAATGTATACCCTCCCCGAGATAAACTATGAGGGTATACATTTTTAGATTGGATCTCCTGATGATATTTCCTTGTTTGCTGTAATTTAAGAATAATAAATCATTAACAAAACATTAATAAAATTATTTATATAAGAAAGTTTATAAAAGTTTACATTGCCCTTACCAGAAATGACTCTTTTTTTCTACTTTCAAAAAATTTTCTCCATGTGTCTTCATCTATAAAAGGATATATACGACATAGATTGTCATGACTCCTATAACCATAAATGAAATCAGATGAGAGGGTTGATTTGAAATCCCTCCATCTCCTGTCAGCCAACGATAAGCATTTCTTCCTGACTCCTCCAGTGTCAGGAATATCAAATGTCATCTGATAAAGAAGAGGTTAAACATATTATATATACTAGAAACATTAAAATAATGGTCAAACAACGACAAAAGATCTTACCAAAATCGTCTCCCACAACTGAGAGATAATAGCTTTATCCACACCTCTCCAATCATCATACAGAATTCTTACTTTGGTCTTAGCCTGAGTTGCAACAAAACTCTTAAAATATTTGGCATTCGGACCTCTAGGAATATCATCATCATAAAACTCAACTACTATCCTCTAATCCTGCGTACGGGCAAGTGATAATTTTGGTAAACGTGTGCACCCACGTTTACCAACCTTTGAACTCTTTTTCGTAATAGGAGCATGTGAATGTTCATCCCCAGAGGTATGACCAACAATATGCTCCTCTCCAAAATCATGTGGTTGATCATCTGAATGATCTGTCATTATCCATTAAATCAAAAAAACAAACGTCAATTCACAAATATACAAATTCAAATATTTTAATACTACTGTAATCAGAAAATAGAAAAGTGTAATAAGTTACATAATAGTAAACATTGGTAATATGGTAAGCATGTTAAACAATGTTAAAGATGTAAAAGATGGTCAAGATGGCCAAGATGGTAAAAATGGTAAAAATGGTAAACTTGGTAAACATTGTAAACATGGTAAAGTAATTTTCAGTGAACAAATATACAAATTCAAATATTTTAATACTACTGTAATCAGAAAATAGAAAAGTGTACTAAGTTAAATAATAGTAAACACTGGTAATATGGTAAGCATGTTAAACAATGGTAAAGATGGAAAAGATGGTCAAGATAGTAAAAATGGTAAAAATGGTATACCTGGTAAACATTGTAAACATGGTAAAGTAATTGTCAGTGAACAAAAATAAGCATTTTAAAATTCATGTAATGGTTATAAACATGATAAAGTAAACTAAACAAACTTAAAAAAAACAAAAACATATACTTATTTTATTTTAAAATATGTTTTAATAAATAAAAAAACTTACAATATCTAAGGAAAAAATAAATGTAAACAAGAAATAAACATATGTTACTTGTAATTTTAGGAATGTACAGATGGATTGTTTTCTCAAATTCCTTCGTCGTGATCGTTCCTTATGGCACAAACTATTTCTTCAACATGATCGTCATTATATTCTGTTAATATTTCCGTGGAAGTAGGTATCTCACATAAATCAGCATATTCATCAAGTTCATCCTCACCAACATATTGTTTTTTCCCTTGTAAAACAACAGCCCACTGTATATCTGATTGATCTACTACATAAAAAATTTGTTTTGCATGTGTTGCCATTATAAAAGAATCAGCTGTGTCTTCCAATCTATTCAGATTAACAAGTGTCATTCCAAATTCATCGTGTCTGACACTGTTGTTACCGTTAAACCATTTACAGTTAAAAACGGGAACTTTAATTATAAAGTAATCAACCTACCATATGTCTTCAATCACTCCATAATATGCATTTGATGTAGAAATTGGGTTTTTGTCCTTAGCACTCAAAAAATGCATTGCTTCTACAAACACCAATACACCACTATTCTGAACTGCACTTTTGTTGTCCTGAGCTTTTGTATGAAATGTATAACCATTAATGTCATAACCAGACCATGTTATCACATTTAAACATGGACCACCCACTATCCATTTTAATGTCTCTGATACATCTGATCTACCAAGAAAAGCCTTTTTAATCCATGACAAAAAAGTTTTGTTGTGCTCATTCAAAATCCACATTTCTTTCTTCTTTGGATGACATTGTTTCAACTCATTAATATGCACTGTGATATACGGTTGAGCATCAGATATGTTATTCAAGATGTATGATTCTAACTTCTTCATCTGTTCAGCTGACAATGATTTGACTTTCAAGCCGCGAATCCCCTTTCCCTCATTATTAACTCGTTCATGGCGAGATGGAGGCAAACCTATGTGTTGCGCCACAGCCAAGTAGCTCGTACAAAACTCCGCTACCTCCCCAAAAATATACTTTTCAATAATGGAGGCTTCAGGTCGATATAGATTTTTAACATACCCCTTTAATATTTTCATATACCTTTCAAAAGGATACATCCAACGAAGATATATAGGTGCACAAAGATTTATTTCTCAAACCAGATGAATCATTAAATGCACCATTATATCAAAAAAAGTTGGAGGAAAATACATTTCCAATTGACAAAGTATAAAAATTGCATCCATTTCCAAAATTTTCAAAGCATTCACATCAACCGCCTTATTACAAATTGAATTGAAAAAATAACACAACTTCATTATAGTCTTTCTGACACAAATGGGCAATATTATACGCAATGCAACTGGTAGAATTTGTTGCATCATGACGTGACAATCATGTGATTTCATACCTATCAACTTTAAGTCCTTCAATGAGACAAAAATTTTTACATTAGAAGAATAACCTTGAGGCACTTTGGTATCATGAAGACACTGACAGAAGCTAATTTTCTCACTCTTAGATAATGTATGACAAGCCGAGGGAAGAAATGTTCGTCTTCCTTTAGGAGTGGGAGCTAACTCCAAATGTATTCCCATTGATAGTAAGTCTAATCTTGCATTCAACCCATCTTTAGTCTTTCCTTTAATATCTAACAATGTTCCAATCAAAGAATCACAGATATTCTTCTCCACGTGCATGAAATCAATATTATATTTAACTTCATGATACCTCCAATATGGTAGCTCAAAAAAATTGACCTTTTCTTCCAAATATGTCTATCATTACCAAATTTATGTGTCTTTCCCAATGTCACGTCAAGGTTTTTCACCCTCTCAAAATACAGATCAGGGGATAAAGGTTTTGGAGCAGTATCAAATTCTTGTGAGCCATTGAATGCCTTTTTTAGTCTTCTATAAGGGTGTTCCATAGGCAAAAACTTTCGATGACCCGTGTACACTATTTTCCTCCCATGATGCAATTGACAATAGGACGTCTGTTGTTCGCAAATTGGACATGCTTTATGCCCTTTAACACTATATCCAGACAAATTTCCATACGCTGGGAAGTCATTTATAGTGAACAGAAGCACTGCATGCAGTTGAAAATATTTCATTTTATAAGAATCATACACCCTAATACCATCAGCCCATAACAGTTTCAAATCATCAATCAACGGTGACAAGTAAACATCAATATCATTACCCGGTTGCTTTGGACCAGAGATCATTGTACTCAATAAGACATATTTTCCCTTCATACAAACTTCAGGAGAGAGGTTGTAAATTACCAATAAAATAGGCCATGAACTATGTGTGCTACTGAGTGTTCGGTATGGATTCATTCCATCTGTGCACAACCCTAGTCTGAGATTTCTAATTTCATTTCCAAATGTAGAATATTGCGCATCAATTTTCTTCCATTGTGGACAATCAGGTGGATGATGTATTTTTCCATCACATACCCGCTCTTCAGCATGCCATCTTAACCTTTTTTCATCATGTGAATTAGCAAATAAACATTTGAAACGATTAATTATAGGAAGATACCAAAATACCTTTGAAGGGAGCTTTGTAATCTCTACATCACCCTGTGATTTTTCTTTCACCTTATACCGTGATGTCCCACATTTAGGACACTCTGACAGAAATTCATATTCCTTCCTATATATAATGCAGTCATTCGGACAGGCATGTATTTTCTTGTATCCCAATCCCATCGGGCATAATATTTTCTTGGCTTTGTAATGTGAATCTGGAAGATCGTTATCTTTTGGAAGAATGTCTTTCATCAATTGTAGCAGCTCTGTAAAACTTCTGTCACTCCATCCATGCTTCGCCTTCAGGTTAATCAATCTTAACACTGCCGACAAAACCGTAAAATCTGTACAACCGGGATATAATGGTTTTTCAGCATCACCATATAGACGCGCAACTGTCGGTTCTATCTCAATTTGTTCTGCTACAATATCGCGAATCATTTCTTCAATTCCATCGGAGTTACCATCTTGCGAATCATCATCATCAGTGACATTCCGTCCAGTTTCACCATGCCAAATCCAAGGGCTGTAACTTGGATTAAAACCATGACATATCAGATGATCTTTTATCTATCTACTTTTCAAATTCTTCATATTCAAACATTTCAGGAATGGACAGAAAAAAATGTCACTACTTGGAACATTTCGTTTTGCAAATTCCAAAAAGGCATCAACACCTTCCTCAAATTCATTGCTCATTCGATGTGCCGTAATCCAACTTCGACTCATTATTACCTATAACAAATATCAACAAAAAATATATATTTTTAAGATAATACAAATACATGTTTATATGAAAAAAATCATAATTTGAATGTAAAACAATTTAAAATATAAAACAAATCTATAGGTATTTAAAAAAATATGCTTGAATATTATTTTTAAAACAAAATATAGTTAGATATAACAGTTTTAAATTTCATTGAATCAAAGAAAACCATGACGCCTACATAGATTAATTTTTATTGTGGTTTTGATGTTTTAATATATTAGATAAACAACCTATTTTAAATGGCGTGCAGACCTTGATATTGGTCTTCATCACCCTTTGGTGTGACTGGAAAAAAGAGGTCTACCAGCATGTTATTATTTTATCATCAATTCACTCATTCTTGTTTCTGATGATCGGTAATTGCATTGGTAGGCTGAGAGGGCCACCCAGCACGTCCAACACTGGTCTGCTCAGAATAACAATAGTCCCACTGATTCGGTTTAATCATTTATTTCTGCTTTTTAATCCCATGTAACATATCTTGTGTGGATTTGATTTTGTACTTGGCCTTCACCTTTAACGGTTATCAATCAAAATAAAACTCGACTAAAAACTCTGTTTATTTTAGGTTTCCAAAATCCAAAAACAAAAACAAAACAACCATGGACAAAAACTAAATTCCAATTATAGGAAACATGTTCAGAAATTCTAAACACCAAGAATTAACAAATATCAACAACAATAGTGAACAGCCTGGCACCTATAAGACTAAATATGTATATGTATATGATTAACATTAATAATGTGTTTTATATTCTCAAGTGAATGTTCTAAATGATATGGTAATTCATATGGTTTAATATCATTGGTAACATGTTTTCGATTCCAATGAGACATAGGTGTGAGAGCCATTGATAATGGAGTAGTGGCCTAATCTCAATCTAGGTCCAACATCCTCAACATATTCTTCTAGGGGTAGAATTTAGTATGGTTTGTGTTATTTTAACACCTCTATATTTATTATAGGTTATTAAATCAAATTATTTTCATTAACTTTTTTTTATTCATCCTTGTATTATTATTTTTTGACTTTTTAGGATATTATAGTTTTATATTCTTATTCATGGTTGGAACATGGTTAGTGAATACCATGAGGTTCTACCTAGGAAACATTTTAAATTTGTTTACAAATATAATGGAGGAAATATATTTTTTACAAACCATACTTATTTATCATGAAATCACACAGCATCATGCATATGCATTTTTTAGGGTTGGTTCTAGGTTTTCCATACCGTGTGGTTAAACCATGGTACTCCTCCAATATCATATAATGGGGATCACATTTATTGTTTTAATTTATAAAAAAATCAATCCAAAATATGATATAAAAATTAATTATTATTTATTTTCCTTTAAAGTAACGATGCACATCTTTTTTATCTCATTATTCATCTAGTTTAATGTTCCCTCAACATAGTCTGTTATATCAACAAAATAGTCTGTTATATCAACAAAATATTCCACGAGATTCAAATAACCATTTGCAATAACAAAATACAAATAACCATTTGCAATAAAAATAACCATTTGCAATAACAAAATACAAATAACCATTTGAAAATAACCATTTGCAATAACAAAAAATTCCACGAGATTCAAAAACGAACGAAAAGCACATCAAGAATCGAAACAAAAACGAACGAAATAAATTCATGGAAGGCTTACTTGAATGTTGCGAGTTGAGATGATAGATCCGAGAGGAGTGAAGAAGATAAACAATGAAGCCAAATTGAGTTTAACACAGGTCGATCGACGAGCCGATTAGGGTTTACCGCGCGAGAGAGACGAGCCGGCAGACTGTCAATCGAAAAATCGTTGATGACAGTCCACGAGATTTAATTTTTTTAAAAGTTTTATAACGTCAGTTATTATATAACCAACGTTATAAACTATTTTTTAAATTTATAACGTCGGTTATTTTAAAACCGACGTAAAAAAGCCCCCGCGCTTTGGTTTTTTACGTCGGTTATTTTATAACCGAGGTAAAAAACGAGATATCTACGCGTTTTTTATGTCGGTTATTTTATAAACGACGTAAACACCCCCCCCGGTCTTTGGTTTTTTACGTCGGTTATTTGGAAACTGAAATAAAAAACCAGATATCTACGCGTTTTTTACGTCGGTTATCTTATAACCGACGTAAAAAACCAAAGCCCGGTGGGTTTTTCACGTCGGTTATTTGGAAACCGGCGTAAAAAAAACCCCGCACATTGGTTTTTTACGTCGGTTATAAGATAACCGACGTAAAAACCCAACAGGCGCGATTTGTAACGTCGGTTATTAAAATAACCGACGTAAAAAATCTACTTGCCGCATTTTTACGTCGGTTATATATAACCGACGTAAAAAATGGTGACGTAAAAAACGATTTCTACACTAGTGTCTCGAAAAAGAAGTTGAACCTTATTGAGGTCAGTCATATCATTTTTTCATTTAACCCTTTATCATTCTCAGGTGTTACATTCACCCCCCCCCCCCCAGAGCACAACGTCCTCGTTTTGGACCCTACATCTCAACCTAGTTAGTGAACCACACTTAATTCTGGGTTGCTTCTATAAAACCTAATGTAACAACTGGTTTGTATTGACAGGACAAACATCATGCCTTAATATGGTCGTCGGGTCCTAGCCCACCTGGTACCACCAGTTTCCCCACAGACTTGTGGTCACTATCTTGGGGCCTACCCACATTCTCAAATGGGGAATCTGACTAAGGCAAGTTGTCACAAGCCAAAACATGTCCTTTATAGTGTGTTTTTTCGTCACTCAGACACACCCTTGGAATCTTCTAAGAAGGTCACCCATCCTGATCGCTACTCCAAACCAAGCTCGCTTAACTATGGAGTTTTAAACAAGTAGGCTTCTAAAAAGTAAGGTGCGCCTTGTTGACATGAGTCATATCATTCAGTCATTTAACCATTTATCATTTTGGGGTGTTACAAATACATGTCATATATTTAATACATGCCTAATATTTAAAGACATGTCAAGTATTTGGCCTAAATCCATGCTTCATCCCCCCTACAACCTTCCTTCCAAAAAACAACAAACCGGCCTAAAGGCACAATTTTGGAGTTAATCCCAAAGAGAACTTCAAAAAGGGTTTACCAAAAATTAAAAGGATTTATACTTCACAAAACAATTTGTGATGTTATAGTATTCCCCACTTAAATAAAATCATCATTGAGTTTCCTTTTTAAGGGTGATAAATTATCTTCTGAGAATAACTCTGGCCACTGAACACATACGTCAGCCTGTCGCTCCTAGGTATCGTTCTATAAAAGGTCATGCTTCCACATATACCTCTAAATCAACCTCATTAGGGTGAATGATATGTAACATATCTGGATAGTAATGAAGAATTTGGTAAACATGTCAAAGTTCGTGCATAGCCTAGTACCTCTAAGGTAACTACAACTGATTGTATATCAACCTGAGTCTATCTGCAACCTAAAAAGTTACAATGAATAATGTGAAAGATTCCATTTCCATCCAAACCATCAATTCCCTAGTTTAGTTGATATGTGCAAGAATACCAAATCCCCAAACTCAAACTCTAGTGTTCAATGATGATGATTGACATATGATTTTTGCCCAGATTGAGCTGTTTCCATTCATTTTTGGATAAAATAAACCTACTCTATAGTCTCCCAAACAAGACGAGGTCCATGTATGGCTGACTCACCAACCTCTAACCAATACAAAAGTGAACAACATGGACTACCTTATAACACCTCAAAGGGATACATCAACATTGTCTTCTAAGAGAAGTTATTTTAGGAGAACTTGACCAAAGGTATATGCTCCAACCAAGAATCACTAAAATCAAGGAAGCATGATCAGAGCATCTCATTTGAAACATGTATTATCCGTTATGACTAACCACCAGTCTGAGGGTGAAAGGTTGTGCTCAAAAGTAATTGTGTACCGAATTATATTTATAACCCCTTCCATAACCTTAATATAAAATGAGAATCCATATCATACATGATAGCATGAGGGACCCTGTATAGGGGTATAATCTCACAGACATACAATATTCCAAGCTCATCCACTGAGAAGGTCTCTCTGATAGGTAAAAAGTAATTAACCTTTTTGATTTTATCAGTGATCAACCATACCACATCATTTCCTTGAGGGGATATTGGTAACACAGTCACACAATCCATCATTATACCATCCCTTTTCCACTCAAGAATAGGAATCAAATGTAGAATTATTTATGATCACTATTGTTCTTCCTTCAACTCATGACAGGTGGAAAACTGAGTAATAAAACTATTTATCACCCTTTTCATACTAGGCTGAAAATACACAAAATTTAGTTCATGATAAATCTTTATAATAATGGGATTCACTACCCAATTAGAATTATGAGAATCACACATCAATTCCTCCTGGTTTTATATAGGAACCCGGATGCATCCATGAATTTGTAAGACCTCATTATCATCAACTATATAGTAAAATGGTGGTTTCTTTCCTAAAACACTCTATTATAAGATGAATCCATCAAGATTTGATAACCATTTCATATTAACTCGTTCAAAAATTGAATTGGTAACTGATAATGATGTAAGTACATGTTTTCTATGAATTCCCTAAACCTCTAAGTGCATCTTAGAAAAAAAGAGATAATTTCCCACTCACCACTGGTCTATCGAACTGACTATGTTTAACTCCATAAGATCAAGAAATTCACTATAACATTTCCCTTCCCTGGTGTATATGAAAGATAAAAAATCAAAGGATTATAGGTATTCAACCTAGCTTCTCTTCTTAAGGTTCACGTCGCACTGTGTGAAAATATACCTGAGGATTTTTTGGTCTATAAACACCACAAAACGCTATCCATGAAAATAATGTCTCCAATGACACAAGATGTGAACCACATATTCCAAATAGAGATCATTCATTGGGTGATTCCTCTCAATAGTACTTAGCTGCAGAGACCCATACACTATGAATCAATATTATTGAATCATAACTAATCCTAGACCAATAATTGATACATCACAATAGACTGTATAGATTTATTTTGGCTATAGAAGAATCATAACCAGTGATGAATTCTATCTCCCTTTCATCTCTTCAAAAGATATATTACAAGCTTCTAACCACATAAAATTTGTAACCTTCTTAGTCAATCCCATAAGAGGTGATTCTAGGTGTAAAAAGTCTTGACTAAATCACTAGTAATATCTGGCCAAACCCAATAAACTACGTATGTCAAAAAATTTCTTAGGATACTCCCTAGTAACTACAAATCTTACATTCTGCAAGTAAACTAATACTCCTACCTCTGAGATGATTTGGCCCATGAAGTGGACCTTTTCATTACAAATGTGGAATTTACTAAGCTCAACATAAAACTAGTGCTCTCTCAAAGTATTCAGAAGGATGCCAATATGTTTCATATGGTCTTATTGAGTATGATAATACACCAAGATGTAATCCACAAAGAATTCCAAAAATAAATCAAAAAACAACTCTAAATACTAGTTCATTAGATCCATGAAAACATCCATTGCATTCCTCAATCCGAATGAAATAACCAAATACTCATAAAGATCATACTGCCTATAGAATGCTATAAAAGGTATGTATGAAGGTATAAAATATACCTGGTGGTACAATGACCTCAAATAGATCTTCGAGAAAACTCTATCTCCCCATAGCTAATAAAAGATTTCATATTTATGAGGATATGGATACTGATTCTTCATAGTAAGATAATTCAACATCCAGTAATCCACAAAAAACCTAAGGGTTCCATTCACCTTTTTGGTGAAAGGGACTGGTGAATCCCACGATGAAGTGTTGGGTCGTATAAAACCCTTATATTTTATGTTCTCCACCTATATCTTGGGATCCTGTAACTTTGTATTGTAAATCCTATAAGGAGGAATCGACACCGGTGCCACTCTAATAACTAGATCAATTGATATAATAGTAGCACCCCGACCCCAGAAGCACAGATCTAGTGCATTACTTATTACATTAGAATGAATAAAAGGAATGGAATCCTAAAGTAATGATCAGTTTAGTAGTCTTGAAGAAACTAGAAACATACATGTAACTCATGTTACATTGGGAAAGGTAACAAAAAACAATACATAACAAAAACTAATAAATTGCATCCATGAGAACTTAATAAATGGTCTCCTCTTAATAAACTATTTAAGGTAAACAAATTAAAGGGTTGATCTCAAATTCTTAGTAAGGGTTACAAATAGTAGAGGCATGAATCAATAATAATTGAATTATAATAAAATTGACATAGTCAATATGTCATGGTGAATAAATAAAAAATACACACCATTAATAAACTGAGAATGAAACTGCATCCAAAGATTTTTTTCATAGTGATACCTTCATGGATAGTATTAATTTAAAATGAATAAAGATAATGCTTATTAATTGGGGTAGTAGGTACTCCACATAAAAATTATTAGGTGCACAATACCAATTAGATCAAAATGAAATGGAAATTGAAAAAACGTCCCATACAACATTGTAATCAATCAAGTTAATAATAATCAAGTGAATCACTTAATACCATTAATATAAATAAAATCATGATATTATATATTAAATGTTAGTAAACATACACCACATACAAGAAATAAGTGGCGAACAATGGAAAAATCTAACAAAAATAAAAATGAGATGAGAAACCCCACACCTTATGCCTAATTGTGTTCTTGACTGTTCATAATGACCTGAATAATAAACTTTAGATTTATTAATTAATAATTAAAGAACCTCATATACATGTAATTGATTTATTTTAACATTATTAGGTTCATAAATGGCCTATTTTTTTGGTTTAAGAGGTTTAGTTTTATTGTTTTGGAAGCATTTTCTTCATTGCTTTTCATGATCGGTTTACTTGTATTCATGAATGGAAGTTCATTTGAAATGTAGTTAAACATCCATAATTTTTAATATATATTATTAGTGATATTATGAATGATCTTATAATTATTTTGGGTATATACCATGAGGATTACTCATAAGTTAAAAGTTAATGATAAATGATTGGATTAACTTGGCGGTTTTGTGCATAATAAACTTGTTTTGTATTATTATTTTATACTATGGGTGTGTAAGGATTACAGAACATTGAATAAGGTTAAATACATATATTACGATATTTTTTAACTATTAAATAAGTTTCATTACATAACTTGATGATAGTAATATTAATTGAAAAGTCGTCGTCCTTGAATGTGATAAATTAACACATCTCGGACGGTACTTTCATTTTTAGTATAAAATGAGGGAAAAGAAGATATGATGATGGAATATTCCATTATCATAACAAAATTAAATTGAATATAAGGTACTTTATGTTTTATAACATTTGTATGATAAGAGGTGAGAATATAAAATATAACAAAAGAACTTGAAAAGAAAACAAAAGAATTGAAAAGAGGAATTTACCTCTTGAATCTATCTTCCTTAAAAATCCTCTTTAGGGGTGAGGATTTGGTATTTTGAGGAGACCAAGGGCTATTGGATGCGGAGGGGATATTAGGGAGAGATCTGAGAATAATTTAGACAATTATTGAAGCTTGAGAGGTGTGAATAAATGAGGGTGTGAGGGGTGATATTTATAGTGGAGGGGAGGAGGGTTTTCTAAATATTATATTCATTAGTTTATTATTTCTCTACAAGATAAGAAATAGTGGGGATTACATTACCTAGAATAGTAATAAGTGCATTTGAGTTCTATATTTGGGTTCTTACATCACTCATGAAGATAGGAATAGTGTATTTAAATTATAATGTATTTATACGGTAAATTAATGTATTTTACTATTCACCAAAAATTCATGTATTTCAGAAAAATGTCAAAAATTATCCCTAACCATTTTTTTGACATGTAGAATCCAAAAAATGAACTCCATTTTTGAAAAAATAATTTTCAAAATATGTGAAATTTATTTTTTAATTAAAATCATCATTTAATCCAAAAATACCAACACTTAAAAAATTTATCTTCATTTTTAAGGTGCCTAAATTTTATTTACACTTTCATGGGTAAGGTTACCATTCATAAGGGTAATATTACTATTCATAAGGGTAATTTACTATTTATAAGGGTTTGTTACTATTCATAAGGGAATGTTACTATTCATATGGTAAGTTACTATTCATTGAAAATTAACTGGATTCTATCATACTCCAAATATCACCCTGATCAAAACCGTGTATGTCTATTTTTTGAAATTCGAAACACATAAGTAGAAAATTTAAGTTAAATGGATAGGTTATGAATATATCCTATAATAAAAAAGTTTTGTATCATAAAGACTTAGCACTTCATAAAATATAGGATATCTAATGAATTGAAAGTATTTAAGAGCAACATACTATAAAATCTTTGGGGTACTATAATAACTACACCTCTCTCTAGGGAGGAAAAATTGGAAATTTGTTAGGAAATATATCCATGAAACTATCTACTACATGAGGTAAATCATCTTAATGTAATCTTTGATCATCCATGTAAAGGCTAATGATCTGGGGTGTCACACCACTCAACCCACAATGCTCTGGTCTAGATTTAACTTCCAAGAAATCTCAATCTCCCTAGTGAATATAAGTACCAACCTTTAGTGATGTAAAAAACTTCCTCCGATGATAAAAATCCATGCATGCATATTAGGAACTAACCAATTCATCCTGATAATAATTCCAAAACCAGATATCTCAAGGGAAAATTCTAATAGAAAATGACAGCTTCCTATCTCAAGTGGGAACTCACTACATTGTAGTACACTCTAAAAATGTATACCAAAAGGGGTGTTAAGTTTCATCACACCACATAAATAATTAATTTCAAGTGTGAGGATTTCCTAGATAGACATTAAGGTAAAATAATTTGAACCCCCTTTATCAAAAAATAGATACAATGGTATATGATACTAAAATATTACATGGAAATGTAGAAGTTCTAGGACTCTGTTCCCCTCACACATGTTGCACTACATAATTTGGTGTTATTCCACAACCTTATAATATAACATGGTGTTCCTAAGGAAGCTCTCTCTGATAACACTGTATAACTGGTTTCTGGTTTTCCAAGATATGACCACCTCCTCCGCCTAACTGACTCATAACACTCTATCTTCATGCCTATAGTGAAGCTGTTGATCTCACTCTAGTACCTAGAGTTGGTATTGGTCCTCTCTCACTATCCACAGGATGGTAGGTTCTAAAAAACCATTGTAAATGGACGATCATACCATATGATCAAAACTTGACTAGGGCCCTCTCACACTAAGGTTTCACATGTACCTACTTCCCACTTTGATGAAATACCAAAAAAACCTCTAGTATGTTCACTGTGACTAATACTTTCCTCCTAATAGGTCTTGAAGTGATGCTTCTCAGTCCTAGATACTAGACTACTATTTTTAGAGGATGGTCGATGTTGATCAGTACCTTTGGATTCCCTTTGGTTTCCTTCAACAATATGATCTCAGATCACTATTACTGACATGGTGGTGAACTAAAAACATTCACCTAATATTGAATAGGATTCCTAATCCCATCCATAAATCTTCTATCTTTTACTGGGGGATTAGTGGTATAAATTGGCATAAATCACTAAAACTCAGTAGAACAAGATGAATAATCCATAACAGACATTAAACCTTCCTATAGGTTCATGAACTCCTTGAAAAGATCATCCCTCAGTGTATTAGGTAAAAATTACTCATAAAATCTTGATTTTAAATGCCTCAAAATCATTTCCCAATACTGACCTTCCTAGTTTAGAATATGCCACCAACGTTTGGAGGATCCTCGAGGAATATGTGTAGAGGGCTTTACTATCCTCCCAGGATGGGTCTTAAGGTGGTCAAAATTAGATAAAACAATCTCATGCCATAACTCTACATCATGGGGGACACTATCCCTAGAAACAAATATGTGGATTTTTCTATTAAAACTATCACTTCAACTCTCCCATAAAAATAGCAGGTCGGGGAGCTCCCTTTATAGGCTTCGTAATTTAAAAACTCACCTTGAAACTAAGAATCAATTCCCATATCAAGGATACTAAGAGGTTTCATAGGTGTAAATACTAGAGGAAACACTGGTGGATCAGGTCCCACTACCTCCAGAGCATGGTCGTCATCACCCTCCTAACACACAACTCAAGGATTTCATTGTGTAATAGATCTATAAATGCTTAGCACGTGCCTTAAATTGAATTTGATAGTGACTAAGATCATAGATACAATAATATGATATATACAAGCCTTCCTATATAAAATCCACAACCCTCTACCATCTCCTAAATCCAGGTTTGGATAATAGAAATGATGATATGGAAAACAAAGGACGCGTCTTACTGCCTACTACTAAGATCGGGTCTGATTTAAGCTCTGTGTTTTACTATAATGGTCTCAGTATATGGGATTTCAATTGAAAGTTATAAAGGATAATACCCTTTAATTTTCATTTGGAATCCCCATTTAATGATTACCTTATTGAATTTTAGACTTATCTATTTATTAATTTTCATAGAAGAACAGTTAACCGAAGTACCATTCCTAATTTAAAAAATCACATGTATTATAAAATATAAGGGTAGTTCATTTAACTATATCTAAACCTTTACATTCATTATAATAATGTAACAGGTATCATAAGATGATATGACTAACTGAATCATCATTTCTAATATATATATTTAGGTGTACTCTTTAGAATATAAATGACATTCAAGTATCCAAAATAAACTAATGTTTAAGTCTATATAACCTTGGTTACATAAATAAAACATATGATAATTGGTTAATTAAGGTGGAATCACCAATATGTATGGGAAAAATCATTTAGATTCATTCATTCACTTTAATAACCCATTATCTAATCTCATTTTTTTCTAGAGAAAAGTTAGTTTCATAATAATTATAGCATTTAAGGCACTTACAATAAGTATCATGCAGACATACAGTGCAACTTACATGAAAAAACATAATTCCTGACATATTATTCCAATAGAGTGACTAAAATGATGCATGATTAATTCCTACTTGACATATTAGGCCAAGGAAAAAATGTAACACAACATCATAGTAATAATAAAACACATATCATGTACATCACCAAATAGTGGAATCAAATTAACTATAACAAGCATAAACCAGAACATCAATTCTCATTCTAGAAAATTTGGCTTTTCTCCCATACATGGGTCAACTAATCCAAGGAATAGGTTGATTAAAAAATTATAACATGTCATAGTCCTCTTTTTACCATCCCAAAAAGTAATACAATGAAAATAAAAATCAGATTATGATTTTTAACATCCCAAACCATGACCCACTAGTCAGTTCCTCGAGCTAATGGGTCATAATACCCCAATTTCACCTCCCCATACACCAAAGGCCCCCGAATAGCAGCGAGGGTCCAAGGTGGTACAATGGGGAGACTATACCCTCATAATCAGACTAACATAATGCTAAAATAAAATAATTTATAAATTATGGAAACAAAACAATAGATAACTAAATCATCATAAATACAACATTCAGATGATAATAATAGACAAGCCATCATAGAAAATATCTAGTATCTTATACATAATGATGTAATGACATGTATGTAAACCAAAAATAAACAACCAGACATGGTTGCAGGCACAGATATGTAAAGTTGTATCAAAATAATAAAAAATACCAAAAGAGTATCTCCAGATAGTGTCATGAGCCATAGCCTAGTCTTATTCTCCCCCTACCATGCTATAATCAATCAAATATCAACAACTGGACACTTTCCCATATCCCTACCCACATCCACATTATTTGACTAGGTAACATTGGAGGCCCGAATAGGGTATGAGATAAACTTAGTAGACCACCACCAATGGAGTCAATAAATAATCCATCATGTGAAAAAAAATTACAGCTACTCATAGGTATAACAAATAAGAGGTAAAATAGTATAAATATAACTAGTCTACTGCATAA
The DNA here is from genome assembly GCA_963277665.1 of Viscum album. NCBI lineage: Eukaryota > Viridiplantae > Streptophyta > Magnoliopsida > Santalales > Viscaceae > Viscum > Viscum album. The sequence goes on from OY728139.1 coordinate 573,654,098, forward strand.
GATGTAATAGAAACTAGCTAAACAAATGAGAATCAATATATAAATAGATTATTATCATCAGGTTCTTACCAACTAGACATAAGCCTCATGTGATAAGAGTAATAGACCTACATAGGTCAGGTACCAAGGTGTATCCCTGGGGCGACCTATATTCATATATTTAAATGTATATTGAAGTCACAGGTATTATACCTCAAACCTCTTCATCGGTGTCATACCGTAAATAATTGTACATAGGGGTCGCAGGTTCCATACCTTGATACTCTAGTTGGTTCCATATCATGATGTTATAAGAGACATATATTTCTAATAGGTTTGTGCCATACTTCAAATCATTAGGTTCCAAACCTTTAATAATAGATGGTTCCATACTGTCAATCAATAGGTGTCATACCTTTAATAATTATAGGTACCAAACCTTAATAATAGTTAGTTATATACCATCAATCAATTGGTTCCATACGTTTAATTATCATAGTTTCCATACATTAATAATACTCTGGTTTCATACCAAGAAATCCAATATCAAGAAGGTAATAGTAATAAGTTAAAGGCTATGTTAGTGTCCGCATCCATTCACAATTATCATTTAATTAACCAATTAACCATTTTAATAACATTTAATAACTTGGTTACTGATCAATTATACTCTCCAAATATATTATTTAATTCATAGAGTATCCCATTACAAGTATGGAAATATCGTGGTCCCAAAGGGGTGGTTTAACATAGGGAATAATAAAGAACACACCACATGGGTGGCTCAGGTTGAGGCTGAAAACCTCCAAACATGACTTAGTGCTATAAGGGAATCACAAACTAGAAGAAATAATCAATTTAAGGCTTATATTTTAATTTAGGAGTAGAAACCAGAAGGTTCGACATGTGTCATAATATCAGTAGTCAGATAGACAACAGAACTTTAGGGAAAATGTATAGACCACCTACCTTAAGGCGATGGTAAAACACTTGTCCAGTACAGGCCTTCAATTTGGTTCATATTGGAAGAAAACAAAAAAAAATAAGAACAACACATGAATAGGGTATATGATCTTGCACCAAAATAATATTTAAGCCAACAAGATAAATCAAATAAATAATAAAAAATACTAAATATCTTTTTATTGGTGATCCAACATGACAGACAACGTCACAAAAGGAGGCTGGGCGAATGAATGGCTTCAAAGGCTAGGCTAGGAACAAAAGGGAGATTCTTCAGTAGGGATACTGTTCAAGAGACTAAATTAGGGATTCTATTAAAAATAAGAGTCCCTACATCCCTTAAAAAACCAACCCAGGGCATTAACATGACATGTAAACTTTACACTTCATATAATGTTCGGGCTTTCCCCCTTGAGGGAAAAGCCTTTCACACCATGAAAATGGTCTATCCATACCAATACACATCATGTATTTAATACAAACCATGTATTTAAATAAGTTCTATGTATTTTACCTATATCCAAGCTCCACCCCTTATAACCTTCCATCCGAATAACATCGAATCAGCCTAAATTCAAATTTTCAAATTTTAACAAAAAAATAGAACCTCAACAAGGGTTTAACCGAAAATTAAAGGAATATATACCTCACTTGAAAAATAATGGATGTAACATTTTAAGAATGTTAATAAGTTAAAAAATAACTATATTATTATTTATAATATCATATTTTGTCCTTTTATAACATCTTATCACCTATTCATTAATAATCTTTCATTATTTTCATTGTTTCGGGTGTTAATTGCCTTATTTTATCTTGCATGTTTTGTCATGAAAGATCTAGTTCTTGCACATAATTTATAGTTATATCATCTCTAGAATAATATTCATGAAAGAATTATTTTATTTAAACTTCAATTATACTTTTAAAACTAATCATTAAATGTGGTTATGAAAAATGAAGTACGTTATGAACATGATGATGGTAGGCCGTACAAATGCAGGAGTGACGCTGTCATTTTTCAGCAATCATTATAGAAAGAAGGTAATTAATATATTATCTTTATATAATGATAATAATATCATATATACCATATTATTTACTTATATATATCATCCATGTGTTTTAGTATTAAAAATAGAAACACATCGCTTTGTGAAGTTCACAGTCCACACTTACACGGACGATGTTATCATCTTTAAGTGAGTGAAATTATAAGAAGGAAAATAATATATATTATCTTTACAGAACAATTAGTATTTAATTAAAATCATAATTATGTCATTTATATCATATATAATAATTAACTTTAACCTTATTACATTCAATGTAAATCATTGGAGAAATATGAATCACGTCTCTTCGTGAGGCGGCAGTCCGTAGTACACACGAGCGATGTTATTGCATACCATATGGAATGGAAGGTAAAAATATATATATCTGATATAATGACTCCATAGTTATTGTTATTTTATAAATATAATATATATACTTTATATCCATCATCATACCCATCAATAAATGTTGGTAATGGAAGAATGACTGACATTAGTTCGCAATGCAGTTGTCCACCCTACACATGAATCATGATTTTGTAATCCATTTTATGGAAGTGGAGATGGTTGTAGGTTATACCCTTATTAAAAAATTATCTTAGTATATGAAATATACTAAGGTTATAATATCATATTTTTAACAAGAATTTAAGGAGGTGGAGAATGAAATATAATAAAAATCATCATTGAATAACATTACCTCTTCTTCAAGTATTCTCTTTAGGTATGAACTAAATCCTTCATAAGTTGGATTTATACCAAAGATAAGGATTATAAGATTAGGGTAGGGAATTCTGGAAGTTATTTGGGAAAGTATTTTCCAAACCAAATAGGTTTGAAGACATTAATAATAAAGGATATGGGGTTGCCTTTTAGAATTGATGTGAGTGGCACACTTGTAATGTTTTGAAAGGATTCAATCATAACCATATTTGTATCATTAAAAAAGACTCCAAAACTGTTAATTATAAAACTTTTAAGAGATAAAGTCAAATTATATCTATATAATGGGTGTTGTAAAATTTGGTATGTCATTTTTAACCACTATCCTCTTAGTTTGTCCCTCTGGTAAATTAGTTTTTACCTTAATCGCAGTAATTAATTTTTATTGTTTTTACTGTAAATTTTTGAAAAAAATTAATTGAAATTATTATAAATTATAAATTTTTCTTATTCAAATTATTTAAACCATTTTTCCAAAATTCAAATCACATAAGTAGAAGATTTTAATTTAAAATTAATCTCACATAATCAATGAGAAAGTAGGTTTTATAAATAGAAAATGTCCAAAATTTTATAATTTTTTATATCAAAATTTATTATTAAAATGATAAAAATGACCTAATTTATATTAAATGATATATAATTGAACTAATTTTACTATGAATCCAATTTAAAATATAGTGGAACATTATAAATAATATAAATAAAAAGGCAGTTTTCAATTAAAATTCAGTATTATTCACCATTCATAAAAAAATGAAACTTTTCAAAAAAAATCCCAAATATTATCCCTAAGATAATTTTGGTATTATTATTTAAATAAAGTATTTTTTCAAATAAATTTTCTAAAATCTGTAAAAAAAAATAATTTTAGATTATACAGGCAAAGTGCAACTAAACAATCTTTTAGAAAAAAATACTGTTTTTCAGAAAACATTTATTTTTCCTATAAATAATTATTATTTTATTTTAAATGAATAGATAAACACAATTTTCATATTTTATTTAGTAATATTCAAAATATCTATCCAAATGATAAGTGATAACTATTAAATATTAATATTTTGATAATATTTCACATTTTTTTAAACTCTATTTTTTATGTAACACAAGCTAAACTTAGTGTTGTGTATAACATGAGCTAAAATCATTATTGTGTGTAATGAAAATTAAAATCATCATTGAATTTAATGAAATCTATAGAGTAGATTGACTTTATTTTTAAAATATAAATATATCATAAATCCTTAAGGTGTTATATTTTCTTCTAAGTTATATGATATTGAATACAATGATCTTATTTTAGAATTTTAGGGTGTTATAATAAATTAGTTTATACTATTCATACTTTCCTATTTAATGGATATTTTATAATGGTAATATTTAAAATAAAACTATTTCTTGGGTTGCTGAAGCTCGATGTCATGTGTTATGAATTCTATCATTATTGTGTGTAACATATGATAAACTTATTGCCACATATGATACAAGATATAATCAGTGTTGCATATAACATATGCTAAAATTTGTGTTGCGTGTACTAAAAAATATCAAAAATATTAAATTTAATTGAAAAAAATATTTCAAAAAATCTTAGGGTGTTACATTCTAACCTCTTTAAAATGAATTTTCCCTAAAGAATATCCTCCGTTATCAAAGATTTTTTATCTGAAAATTCTTTTATAGAAACAGACATTATAAAAATGGTTAACAAAATATCATCTTTAAAAAAATATAGGGATGTGCATGTAACATACCAGTGTGGCTTACAATCAAACCGGTAGCCAGACCAGTGGGTCACATGGCCTCAACCATGTCTCCCCATATGCCAGAGGCTGATGACTAGTAGTAAGGGTTTCAAGAGGTGATGGTGGGAAGACTATACCCTCTTGTGAAAGTTTCATGATGATATAACAGATTGTAAATAGATGAAAAACAACGTAATCAATATAAAGAAATAATGAAGAAGTGGAAGGTATACATTAACAATCTAATAAAAGTGTCTAACACAACCTTATATAATAGATGAATGCATTTCATGGTAATGATACATATATGAAAGTAGTAAACAACCAACATATTTTCCACATAAGGACAACAGTACAAAACATGACTCAAATAAGGAAAAGAACTAAAAAGGCCTATGGAAAATATACACAAGAATCTTGAGCTCCATCTGTGTCCTTTGATCCTAACTCCTAGTATGGAAGGCGTAGGACTAGGCCGAGTGCCTAGTCCCCCAAAAACATATTAATAAAAAAGGAGAGAAAGTACAGAGTACAGAGGATAAATATAAACAAAACAACATACCTCACAATATCATATAGTAGAACACATCAAGGATGTCACCACCACCACCTTCTGAGAACTCATCTGGATCCACCGACTCCCATTCAGAATGCAGAGCATGTTGACTTAACATTTTTATGTATTTCTCCCTCCCATGTAACTGAACTAGGGATATGGGTTCAATGGTCTTGCTTCGTCCCCTCATTTGACCCGTGTCTTTCACTTTTCCATTTTTTGTAGAAGACCTGGTGGATATGTTCCTCGGCATGTTGGAGTAATATTTTCTGGGTTTCCTCTTTGGTGGAGCGGTGGAAGCTCCATTGCTTTCGGTATTTTTCACCCCATTACTGAGAATATCACTATATGATTCCTTCATATGACCCTTTGGACAGCATCCTTGGTTCTCCTTCCCCTCATACACCATTTGAGATCTCTCATGCACCAAGGAGGCTATACCCCGGGATGGTTCCTTGTTACCATCAACAGGTTTCAAACACATAGAATACTCCCCATTCTTTTTTATTCGTTCCGCTTGCCTATAGGCATTCATGCCTACCCAAGGATATCTCCTCGACATCATGCTGCTCCAAAGTAGCATTCTCATTCAGCACTTCCTCAGGAAATTTGCCAGCTTCTCTTTCAGGAACCTCTTTCATCATATTCATAAGTTCACGCTTCTGTGGTCCACTACATCCCTCATTTGGTTACTCATGTATCAGGATAGCCGGGTCCCCAACAGCCTCCCCCATTCCCTTATTATCACCATGATCTGACTTATCATATTCAGCTGCGATCATATCCTTAGGTGAGTGTTGTGCTTCATGAGCATTGAAATATAGATCAAAAAACTTTGCAAAGCGATTACTTAGAGATATGGTGATGCCTTCCTTTAGGCCAACATCACCATTCCCCTTACCCGACACCCTATTGCCACATTCAGAATCTGAAATCTCCTTCAACCTACCTGACTCAGCAGCAGCACTGTAATTGAGATCGTGCTTTAATCTATCAAAAACCACTCTAACTAATGGATTCACGCCTCCATTGGACTCCTTCCTCATAGCAGGAGCAGCATCACCCAGTGCCACAAATCTTGCCTCTCCAGTAGTTGCATCAATAGTAGTATCCTTAGATCCACATGCCTATGATGTAGTGTGAAACACAGGAGCAGCAGGAGGTTTCATTGCGTCATCCTCTCTGTGGCGAGGAATGCGGAGACAGAGGGTAACCGAGTAACCAAGGCGACAAAATTTCGCACAGAAGGGTGTCCACGACTCAAAGCATACGCGTTGGTGCCATTAGATCTCACCCTCAACCTCAACGCACACATATTCAACCGGTGGTTTCAAAACGTCGACTTCAATGCAAATTTGCGGGGCAGCCGGGTGGTAAGAAACACGGTTCTTCAAGTCCATACATAGGAAATGACCAATCAAATTGCCAATAACACGTAGAATTGTAGGGTTTTGGAATGGTAAAGTAAGGCCAGAAAGCACTACCCATAACGATGTGGTCGGAGGATCACGATGGAGATGAAACTCAAAGGACCAGTGAAAAAGGGAGAATTTTAACCCATAAAACACTCTCGCCCTAGTGCAATGGCGGCCTGAGTAGGGTGTAAGATATAAATCTTAGTAGGTCGGTTCCACCAGTGTCAAGCTCTATCTGATCAGTGAAATATAAATTAAATAGTGTGTAGGTATTAAGTATTAATGAAATAATTAAATAAATAAGTAACACCCATCTAGGTTCCTAAGCGATACCTGATAGCGATACATGCTTTAGCTCAAAGATGGCATGTCTAAATATGTTAATGTGTATGTGTATATATATATAGATTATCACTGAGATGAGGTAATCTTTCCTCTTGTACCTTACATGTATATATATATATATATATTGTTTTCATGGGGTAATAATTCCTCTGACCGATAGAAGATAGTGGCACGGTGTAAGAATGCTTCCTGTCCATCGGAAATAGTTGCTCGAGGTAATAATGCCTCCCGCCCACATGTAAATAATGGCACAAGGTAATGATGTATCCTACCCACACGTAAATAATGGAATGAGGTAGTAATGCCTCCCACCCATATATAAATAATGTCATGGGGTTGTGATTCCTCCTGTCTAAATTTAAATAATGGCATGGTGTAGTGATGCCTCCCACCCACATGTAAATAATGGCATGAGGTTGTAATGCCTTCCATCCACATGTCAATTACAATCATATTCATAGTTATAATGTAATTCATAAGGCATTACCTTTTATGAATTCCAAATGTTCATACCATATTAATAATATAATAAATCACATTCATGTTAATACTTAAGGAAAACCATCTTTAGTATCTTAATTAATATCAACAAGGACTTAATAACCATAAAAACACACCAGGAGGCAAGGAATTCTCATATATTTCATTATGACATTCAATTCCATCATGGAATCCATTACTTTTAAACCCTTTAATATAAGGAAATTAATTCAATAATCCTAATCCTCCATTCTAGAAATGTCACTTCATAAGATTCATTCCCCTTAAGGTCCCCTTACCCAATTTTCCTAAACATGGAAAATTGGTTTAAGGGTCAAGTTATGAAGGGTTGATGCTCGTTATGCTTAATGAATTTTTCCCACTTGCCTTATTTATTCCTTCCATTACACTCACCTTAACCATTTCTTTTAACCCATTGAGACATAGAAACAACTTTTCAAGGGATTAAATATAATAAGTGGTGTCAAGGATATAAGCCATGTGCCTACTTGGGAAAATGAAACATAAAGAGGTCATGAATCCAAACATGTTTATTAACCATTATTCTCTCAAGCATAAAGAAACATCATGGAATTAAGGTAAGAAATCATGAATTATATCACTACATTTTTTCTTGAAGGTAGCTTACCTTTGTTGTAGGTGTTTTATTACGAAAACATGAATTTTTTAACATGTAACCATTTATCTTATTAAAGCATCTCTTCCCATTCACCATAGAAAATAATTTATAAAAAACTAATTGAAATGGAAAAGATTTAATAAGAAAGAAAAAATGTACAATTAATTAATTAATTAATTCTTTCATAAATAAAAAGGGCATGGATAGGGATCTTACCTCAGGTTAGAACCAAACTGAACAATCAGCTATTGGTGCTTTCTAAATAAAAGATGATACTACCCACTTTCACACACATACATTCATATATATATATATATATATCCTTAATCCAATTCATGTTATTCCCCACTCCACGAGGCAACACGTACATGGAAGATAGTTATATAGTTATATCTATGCATCCCAATGTATGTGAGCACAGACCTTCAAAGATGATCTAAAATCCCTCAAACGATAGCAGCAACCCGAAACCACATGGAACAGTCCAACACACTACAAGATAAATTCCAAGAACCTTAAAACACTTGAAGACCCAAATTTAAAGGGTGTGAAATGAATTGAAAATTATAAAACTTACCTGAAGATTAAACTGGCGAACCGAAACCACCCAAACCGCCTCGCTGTCGGTAGAGGTTATCGGAACACACTCCAGTAAGACCTGAGAGACCCTCCACATAACCTAACGTCAAAGGGAAAACAAAAATGGTTCAACCCATGGGAAATAGGGTTTGTCTGAAACTTGTGGGTCAACAGAGAGGCAAAACTCTGATCAGAAATAGGGAGGAGAAGGTGTGGGAGACCTTACCATAGATATTCAAAGGGAAATACAGAAAAACCTGAGAAAGACTAGTGACCAAAGGATGAATTAAGGAGGGTTGGACTGTGTCAAAGGGGAACCCCCCTTGGGGGTGTCATCCGAGTTAAGTGAGAGAGAGGGGGAGGGATTTTTTTAGGTTTTATTTTTATTTTATTTTAATTTTAATTTAATTAATTCCTTAAAAAACCAAACTGCATGGTTTGACCCGCATGGTTTTCCAAACCGTGTGTAAAACATGTGTAGCCCCCTATCTATGAGACTCCCCTTTCATGGGCTAGGCACATAGTTTTCGAAACTATGTGAAACCCATTAGAAATTACTCTTCCCCCTAAATTAAGGCTTTACAGTTACCTACAGTGGGCTACATGGTTTCAGACAAATCATTTCCCTCTATAGACTTTCAAAACTTGGATTTTCTAGGTCCAACACTCCCAAAACTCCTCAAGACACAAGAGAAACATAATGAACCTTCACCGGAGTCTGAAAAATCACTTTAAAGTGACCCGAATCTTATAATTCCATTATGAGGCTTGGTTATGAAAAAAATTCATTCTGTAATTGAAAAGGTTCAAAAACCTTCACTTTTTAGTTTGGTCACAAACATGGATCATTACAACCTTCACACCTTAGAACTTCTCATCCTAGAGAAGCCTTAGGGAACAATGTACACCTCACTCAACCTGTAGGGTTTATGAGGCTTTGTTCAAGTGGTATCATTGCATTCCCGAAAACCCAACTCACCCTTAATAATTTCAAAGTTAAACGATACTTATACCATTTAAAACTTAGGAAAACACTTGAATTCAAACAAAAGATATGAGATGGATCTTTCTTGAGCCCATCCAACTAAAGACACGACCACATCATCATCTCATCCAGAAATTGGGAAAAGGTACTTCCCACCTTAGGATTTAACTTTAAATGGCCAATACTCAACTACGACTCAACCACTATTGGAATTTACTAACAATAATTATCTTAATCATATGATGATGCTCAAGGTGTGATTCATCAAATAGTTAAATGATCGATCCCCATTAGCCACAAATCCCATATCGATCCGGTTGTTCACAAAAAGAACCAACTGACACCAACTGCACTCATCTTCACTTGATGATGGGCCCCAAAATGGTTCTTCACCAACCATAACCATTTAACAAGAATAAAAGTGTCAATCCACTATGACTGACTAGTTAAGAAGACACCCAACTTAGACAGTTGATGTTTTTATAAGCCGAACTGTGATGACTTCTCCCAAGGTATCTCACATTTACAACCTGCATGCACACTGAATCATACACCCAAATCCTGATGAAGTTTCCAAGATTAAAGCACAAGGGAAACCATGCATCCCATATACAACTCCTTAAGAGAACCACCCACAAGCCTAATGACTTTAAAGCATTAGAACAACATAAGACTGAAACTTTCTTAGTGCATCTAGGATAAGGACAAGGTAGGAGACATGCACATCGCTTAGCAGAGTACACTAAGATAATTTTTAATGGATTCAAGTCAAATAAACCCAACTAATGTAAGGAAGAAGGGTCGAACCACCACTGGTCGAATACAAAGAGGAAACTCAGCTTCACATGCTGACATGTCAACATTTAACCGAACACATGATTCTTCTACCCAAGGCATTTTATTATCATTAAACTTATTGTCAAAGCTCATCACAAGACAATGGTTTTTATCATGGGTTTTATAGACAACCAAACATAATAAAATCATTTTGTGGAGTAAGCACTAACACGTATTTAAAACTCACTACCTCAAGCAGTAAAACAGGATCAACAACTTCCAAAAGTAATTTTTGGTAGTGTCCCTTCTACTAGGAAGGGCATGTAATAGCCAAAATTGACACGACACTCCCCACCTAGGAGTGTCCTGGTCATCAAAGGAAAATAAGGTAAACTTTCCATTCACAAGTGTGCTAGTACAAAAACACCACAAACGAACATGTGAAGTTCCTCTCAGTCACACTGACATATGAAAAACATATAAAGAAGGACAAACCAGACCTATAGGCATATCAAAACACCCGATTCTTTATAAACTCATCCTGACCATTATGAAAAGTTTATTCCTAAATTCTCAATTCACTCTACTTAGAGATGACCCAAGACTATTCACAACAGCACAAGAGGTCTATTTTAGAGTCTTACTTCCTCATAAAAACATTAAATTGGACAAAGACATGAAATTTAATCCACTACCAAGGATGAGTAAGGGGTTAAAATGACCAATGAAGAATCCAACCATGATGGAGGCATGTCTAACCAGCTGGAAAACGAGCAGTACCCATTGGTCAAGCCAAAAAGAAGATCTAGGAAAACATGACCACCCATCTGAACATGGGTGTAATCGGAAACTAAAAGTACTATAAGGTAAAATGGCACACAAACGACACCAAATGTTAAAAAGATCATGGTAAAAGCAAAGAATTTAGGTTCTAATGGCACTAACCACCATGGGCTAGCCCCGTATGAAGAATAAGCATCGACACAAGCATTTTTTTATTCCAAACAAAGGTCACTCAGCTCAAGCCAATCATAAAGCCACTTATAAAGAGGAAACAACCTATGCAGAACACATAAAACTCTGTTCCAAGGAAATGGAAAGGAAAAAAGCTCAAGAAACCCATACATGAGGGTTTTACCAAGTTCACCACTTATGGTTTCATTTCCAAGACCTTTATAATCATTGACATTTAATCCTTAAACATTAAAAGATTCAATCCAACATCAAATTCCATTTTTCAAAACAAAACTTAAGGTACTTAATTTTAAATTAATTCCCCGAGGGAAAAATAAGTAAGTTTCAAAAAACCTCCTTTTAAACATTCCAACACTAAATGACATCCCGTCATAAATAGGAAATTTATCTCAATAAATTCTTTTTACCGTTATGGAAACCAATAGGGGTTCCATTAAGCTAATTCATTTTAGATCAAAATTTAATACCTTGAACATAAATAAACATTTTAGAAAGTACCATGTCATTGCATTTAAAATGGTTTTCCATTTACCCATTCTTGAAGCGCCCATACACTTCATGGATGGATAATGGTCTCCCATTTATCAAAACCAAAACCACTTCAAAATTTCAACATGCTCACATTTATATATAAAAGTTCAGATAGATGGGTGGCCATCTACCAACCTATAAAGTGCTCATACACTTTATAGTTTGGTATTTAGATCCCATTTAATAAAGATAAATGCACCATGGCACTTAAAACTTTGCAACCTTTACATTTTATTAATATCCTTAAAATGTATTCATATTACGCTAAAAATGGTTTGAATATACAGGATACCCTTTCCCCGTTGTAAGGCGCCCATACGCCTTACCATTGAAAATTGGTTTCTGATCATTCATAACTCAAGTATATAAGGAAAACATGCTATAAGAAGAATTAAACACAAAAAACATGCTAAATAAGGTAAAATCATGGAATAACAGGAAGATAACATAGAAGCATGGCATATAATCAAGAAAGGAATGCTCAAGAAAGAAAAGGCACAACAAACTAATCAACTAGGAATGTTATACTAATTTACAATCATGTTAGAAAATTAACTAAGTAGGTATAAATATACTCATGTTATCAAAATACCTAACATGGTATAACACTCATGGAATAATTCTCAAATCAAAAACCAATCAAAAAATACAACTACATGGAATGGAATATGCACGACATGTGGATATCCTATGTGCCTATAATGATGCATGAACTGTAGATCCCTTGCCACATCTGGCCAAGGGTAAATATTCATAAATTTTAAAAATCATAAGCAGCATAAAGTACAACAATCACTCAAGGTGAAATCATATCAATTGTAATAGAAAATAGAATGAAAAACAATCACAACCCTGATCACTTGGATATTTCTCATATGTGGGGTGAATATTCCCATGAAGGGCTATTAATAAAGTACCATAACATTACTAATCTCCTATCTACCAACCCAAAACAGTAAGACAAAGGAAATAAAAGAACCTTTGATACCACTTTGTAACATCCTAGCCCGGATTACCATCGAACAGGTAGCCTGACCGGTGGGTCATATGGCTTCAAGCACATCTCCCTAAATGCCAGAGGCTGCCAACTAGTAGTGATGGTTTTGGGAGTTTATAGTAGGGAGACTATACCCTCTTATCAGAGTTTCATAGTGATATAACATATTATAAATAGATGGAAAACAACATAATCAATAAAAATAAATGATAAATCAACAGAAGACAGACATTAAAAATCTAATAAAAGTGGCCAACACCACTTTTTATAACTGATGAATGTGTGCCATGGTAATGATATATATATGAAACAGTAAACAACTAGCATGATTTCCACAATAGGACAACATGACAACACATGACTCAAGTAAGGAAAAGAACTAAAATATCCTACAAAAAATCTCCATGAGCATCCTAATCTCCAACTCATTAATTTGCTCCAAGAACCAAGTTCAAGAACATAGTGAAAAGTAAGTTCCAATTCCCTTATAATAATAGAGGTATACCTGGGTACCATAGGGAAATGGCAGCCCAAGTTGGGTGTGAGATATAAATCTCAGTATGCCAGCACCACTGGGGTCTTTCCCTATATAGAAAGTGAAATATACATTTAACAGTGCACAGGTATGAAGTATTAATGAAATAATTAAAATCTTTAGAGGTTACTAAGGGACACCTGATGGTGATACATGCTTTAGCTCAAAGTTGTCTTGTCTGAATATGTCATTGTGTATATGTATATATATAGGTTATCACTAGAATTATGTCAGCATGCCTATCATCCATTCCATGTATACATATACATATAAATATACATATACATACATACATACATACATATATATATATATATAGTTGTCATGGGGTAAGAATTCCCCCCACCCATTGAAGATAGTGGAGCAGGGTAAGAATTCTTCCCACCCATAGGAAATAGTGGCTCAGGGTAATAATTCCTCCCGCACACATGTAACTAATGGAACGGGGTAACGATGTCTCCTACCCACATGTAAATAATTTAATGGGGTATTAATTCCTCCTGATCATATGTAAATAATGGAATGGGGTATTGGTGTCTCCCACCCATATGTAAATAATGGAATAGGGTAGTGATGCCTCCCTCCCACATGTGAATAATGTCGCAGGGTAGTAATGCCTCCCACTAACATATAAATTACAATCATTTTCACAATTATAATGTAATGTATAAGGAAGTTCCTATTATGAATTCCAAATGGTCATACCATATTCATAATATAAGAAATCATGTTCACATTAATACTTAAGGAAAACCATCTTATGTATCTCAATTAATATCAACCAGGGTTTAATAACCATCAAAACATACCAGGAGGTAATGAATTCTCATGTATTTCATTATGACATTCGATTCCATTTCAAGGAAGTAATTACATTTAAACCCTTTAATATAAGGAAAGTAATTCAATAAGCCTGATTCATTCATTTAAGACATGTCACTTGGTAAGATTCATTCCCCTCAAGGTCCTCTTACCTAATTTTCCTAAACATCGAAAATTGGTTTAAGGGTCAAAATCCTAAGGGTTCATGCTCGTTATGATTAAGAAATGCTTCCCACTTTCCATAGTCATTCCTACAATTCCACTCACCTTAACCATTTATTTTATCCCATTGATAAATAACAACTATTTTTCAAGGGCTCAAGTGTAATAAGTGGTGTCAAGGCTGTAAGGCATGTGCCTACATGGGCAAATGAAACATAAAGAGGTTATGCAACCTAACAAGATGTTTAATAATTATACTCTCAAGTATAAAGAATCATAATGAAATTAGGGTAAGAAATCAAGAATTATATCACTAAATTTTATCTTGAAGGCAGTGCAGTTCTATTAGAGGGGTTTAATTATGAAAACTTGATTTTGTTAACACACAATCATTTATCTTATTTAAGAATATATTCCCTTTCAACATAGAGAATAATTTATGAGAAACTAATAAAAATGGAAAATCATTATTATGAATGAAAAAATATACAATTAACTAATTAATTAATGCATTCAGAAATAAAAAGGGCATGAAAAGGATTCTTACCTCACGATAGAACCAAATTGAACAATCAGCTCTTAGTGATTTTAAACTAAGAGATGTTGCTACCCGCTTGCATGCACATACATTCATATAGATATATATATCCTTAATATAATGTATGTGATTCCCTATATTATGAGGTGACACATACATGGAATATATTTATATATTTATATCTATACATACCAATGTATGTGAGGGAAGACCTTCAAAGATGATCCAAAATCCCTCGGACAGTAGCAGCAACCTGAAACCACATAGCACAGTCCAATGCACTACAAGATAAATTCTATGAACCTTTAAACACATGAAGACCCTAATTTAAAGGGTGAGAAACGAATTGGTAAACATATAACTTACCTGGAGATAAAACTGGCAAACCAAAACAGCCTGAACCGCCTCACCTTCAGTGGTGGTTGTCAGAACATGCCT
Organism: Viscum album; assembly: GCA_963277665.1. Taxonomy (NCBI): domain Eukaryota; kingdom Viridiplantae; phylum Streptophyta; class Magnoliopsida; order Santalales; family Viscaceae; genus Viscum; species Viscum album. Next base: position 573,669,341 of record OY728139.1, read on the forward strand.
AAAAAAGACCTGAGAGATCCTCCGCATAACCTATCATCAAATTGAAAATTAAAATGGGTCAACCCAAGGGACCTATGGTTTGGAAGAAAATTTTCGGTCAACGGAGAGGCCAAAATCTATCTAGAAATAGGGAGGATAAGGTTTGAGAGACCTTACCATGGAGATTCTAAGGGAAAGTTGGAAGAAACGTAGGAAGAACAGCGGTTGAAGGATGCGCTAAATAGGGGTGGCATGAATCAAAGAAGAACCACCCTTGTGGGTGTTTTGTGAGTCTAGAAGTAGAGAGGGGTGAGGGAGTCTTTTAGGTTTTATTTTAATTTAATTAATTCCTTACACAAACCCAACTGCATGGTTTGACCAAAACAGTTTGCCAAACAGTGCACAAACTGTGTGGAATGCCCTATTTATGAGACTCCCCTAACATGGGCTAGGCACGCGGTTTGGGATACTCTGCATATCTTGTAAGAACCTAGATATTTTATTAAGTTTTGGATCTTTTATTTTTGGTATTTACTTAAGAAAAGTGAGGGAAAAAGTGGAGTGATGGACACAAGGCTATTACACAATGTGACTAGGGGTTACATGTCGTATAATCCCAGTACACACTGTGTATTGATGTCTAAAGGACATTTTAATTAAATTTAAGGGAATTCTACTGAAGTGGGAAAATTTTCATATACACGCCATGTATTTCCAAGTACATGGAATTTACTTATGTTAAATTTGTTAAAATGGACATTATCCTTGTCTTCGTAAAATTTACAAAACCCCTCGACTGGGTATCACAAACAGTAGCACTGAAGGCCATTTTTTCTTCTGATTTGTCATCTGAACTCCAATTCAAACACCATCGGATAAATTGGAATCCAATCAGTCAGTTATCAATTCCCATTGATCCTTTCTTCATGATTTATTCTCATGAAAGAGTTATATATCCTTGAGAATTTATTCTTGTTTTATAGATATACTTTGTTCTGGGTTGAATTAGAGGTCGAAGATGGATGAGAAGAGTCCTACTACCACGAGGTAGGTGGTTTCATGCCTTTCGTGATTTTTCAAGTTGATTATATGTGAAAAAGTGTCACACTCCAATTTGAGGGTGTTTCCTTAATTGATAATTATCCCATGTTATTTCCTATTTATTTTTAGGTAATTGAAAATCTGTTCTCATTCATGCATTAGGTTGTTTACCTTGATTTAGGGCCACCTCATGGGTGAGTTTCCCTTAGATGACTGTTTATGGTTGTTTGGAATAGTTTTCCTAGGATGCAGGCCTTTTTTTCCCATGTTGGGTTTTTTAAAATGGTTTTGGTTATAAATGGAATTGAAATTTTTGTTAAATTGTAATTGTTTTGACTAAGGGTTTGGGATTAGTGATTTTCCCCTTTCCCCATGTTATGCCTATGCTTGTTTAAGCATGATTGGAATGTTTTTCTTTAATTGTGAACCTACCCACATGATTTGATTAATGTCGAACCATGTAATAGTTTAATTTAAATGTGTTTCTTGATATATTATATATGCCCATGTGAGTTTATAAATGATGAATCCATTTAATAGTTTTATTTAAATATGTTTATTCTTATGTGAAATGAAAGAGGGGTAAATAGAAATGGGCGATCCATAGCCTCATGTTACAAGGAAAGGTTAGGATTATATGACTATTTCACCTTATACCTTTGGTGAAACATGACCTCAGTTAAAAGACCATGGATCGACTCAAGGAGGCTATTATCATGTTTAGTCATGAGCAAGCCATAGATTTAGTGGTTAGGCTCATGGAGACCTTTTTACAAATGCTGACAAAACCTTCATTGCAATTAGGGATTCCAAGGATGGTCTCTATTGGTAGCTATTTATATTTCCTGAGTTGAAAGTTACTTATAATTTGAATATCAAATGGAAATACCTATGATGAATTTTCCAAGACAAAGAAGAATATTGGATTCGGTCTTAACTTATACTTATTTAGATGGTCTTTTGGGACTTCTGTTGGAATTACTTTTGTACGAGGATCATTTGGCCTTGGCTAGATCCCAAGACTTATGTAATTAAATGTAATTGAATTTTTAATGAACATAAAATGAGTGTAAATGGAAAACAGTACTTGTAGGATTTTTTACTTTTGAGTAATTCCTAGTTTACTGCTTTCCCTATTGCACACTGCCTATTATGGATATCCATTGATAGATTGGCACAGAACTTGGGTGGTTGCCTACTGGGATTTAGTCTTATACCCTATTTGGGTCATGTTTTGGTTTCCAAATAGATTATGTTGATGCATGTGTTCATAAGGTTAAGAACCCTACTATAGGTACTTGATTACTGTTTAGGAGCAGGAGAGCATGGGACCAAGCTGAGGGTTGTGATGCTTCTGAGTTTATTTTGTTATTTTTTATACTTTTGGTACTTGTATTATGTATTACTACACTAGTAACTATTTTGGTTATTTTCCTAGAACATGTGACATCCAACACCATCCTTTGTATGTTATGACATTTGGTTATTATATTATCAGTCTTTCCATATTTACTTCTATTTCCTGGTATCACTACTTCCACTATTGTATTGTTATTGTTTCTACAATGTTGAACTCTTTCAATGAGGGGATATTTTTCTACTATAACACATAGGCCCTTCCTTCTAGTTGGAAGCCTTTGGAGTTTGGGGAAATGTGCTTGAGGCCATGTGGCCAACCGGGTACGGGGCACCTTTGAGGGGCAATATGATCTGGGATGTTACAAAGTGGTATCAGAGTATGTTATTTTTTTGTTTGCCTCAATATTTGTCAACATTAGACAGATATAAGAAGGAAATAATGTTTGGTAATAAACTATGCTTTATAGTAGCTACCCCATGTACAGGGAAAAGCCAAATTGCCTCAAATTAAATTGTGATTTTTGGATTCTGAGCTGTTGTAATTGGTTCGATTTCACCTTTGAATGACACACTTGTATTGTTTTTTATTATTGACTTCATTGTTTCTCTATTTTGTTGTAACCCTATGAGATGAGGGTATACCATCTCATTCATCATATAGGCACTTTTTAGAAATCACATGCCTTGCATTCCTGCCATGAAATTTAGAGATCATTATTTATTGCATGTTGTTGTGATTGATACCAGGATAGATATGCCTCTTGTTGTGATAGGTGTATTAGTACATGCTATGGTTTGAATTTTATGGATTCCAAACTTTGGTCCCTAAGGTGTATAGGCCTCTTAGATCAAAATTTGGTGGATCCTGTTGTTATCTTAAATTGATTTTTTTATGATATGAAATATGATTAAAAACATTGATTTGTGAGGAGTATAGGCCCCCCAATAATAGAATTTGTCTTACCTTTAGTTTACTTTTAAGAAAATGAGGGTTCTTTGAATGTTTAAGAGTTTTACTATCTGGAAACCCAAACAACATGGTGTGTGGTTCTATGAACACATGCCATGTGTTCTTCTATTTGGGAAGTAATACTTTTCTTAAGTACATGTTGTGTGGTAAACGATCGTCTATCTAGTTCTGTGAGAAGAAAATTGGAATAGATACGGTTTTGGACAGTGTACACAATGTACTTTAGGTACACCGTGTAGCTCTACACAGGTAGACCCTGTGTTAATCTAGTTGTGTAAAAGTACATGGCAAAGAGGGGAGACTTGTGTACACACCATGTGCCCTACTTATACGCCATGTACCTCAGGTGTTTACACACCCAGGATGGTGGAGGTAACCGCCCATGTGAGAGTTTTAGGGAACACGTTGTGTATGATGTCTACACGTTTTGTATTCCTATTTTGGTACCCTTTGAGGGTTTTTCCAGTTGTATTCCCCTTTGTCAATTTTGGATCTGAGAGTATTTATTTCTGTGTAGTTTTTCACATAGATCGTGATGTTGAAACCTGAAGAGCATTCTCATGAATCCTAATGGGATTTTTGTGGATTTTATCTAAATAGATAGGTTCTTCTTCCAGTTAGTTTTTTCAGTTGTCACCTGAGAGTCCAACTTGGTGTGGATGATCAGTTGGGACTTCAGACCAACCTAGTTGAGACTCTTGATCTGAGATGAGCTGTAAACTATCTCTCATGAATGATGCTATAAGTATTTTCCCCTTGTGAGATGTTCCATTATGGCCTATGAGGCCATGAGACCAAATTTTATCGATTATTCCTTGTATAATTTCAGCTTATTATGTTTTGACCAAGCGGATCCATATTTTAGGATGCCTCTGTTGTTTATCAATCAAGGATCCCATGTAGGATTTCTCTTTTTTCATTTTATATAAGGATCCCAAGTAGGATTCCTTTACTCATGTTTACCTAGAGGATCCCAAGTAGGAAGCCTCCTAGTGTTTGACATGACTAGAACTGACCTTAGTTGTGGTATTTTGGTAGTATATCTCATTTTTTGACACCTAGACCTGACCCATGGGATAGGTAGAGGGGTGAGTGCTTAGAGGAATGTGTTGAACAATCCTATTTTGATATCTGTGCTTTTGAGTTTCAAGCTTTAATTGTATCTAGGGACCCTCATAGGTCACCTTATTTGTTAAAAAGGAACATGCATTATAATTTGTCATTGTCCCTAGTAGGACATTTGGTTTTTAAAGAGAAAAACCCCTTGTTTGGATGGGAGATCATTGAATTTTAACACTTGATATGGGAATTAGCATTGAGGAATACTCGGTTTAGTAGGATAGACATGCCTCAGGCATGGTCAGCTGCTTAGGAGGACATGTGAACCTCTCTTTCCTTATGTGATGGATGACTTGGTACTTTTTAATCTGTGTAAGTGGTTGTGTAGATGATGTGTTTTGAGCTAGTTCCTATGAAATACATTTTGTACTAGGATGCATAGGGTGGATAGCCTATGAATAGTACCCATAATTTGTCATTTCCTCTCATAATCTCGGGGTAGAATATGTTGATATACTTGGTAACCATTGATTATTAAATGTTGTAACGAGACGTTGTGTTTGATTAAATCATTGAGATTTGATATGCTGTGAATGTTCTCGGGTTATCTTTGGAGTAGAGTGACCTGAGAATTATGGAACCATGTTCTTCCCACTATAGGGGATTACTTTCTAGGAAACAGGTGCTTTTACATGCCAATCGGATTAACTTTGGTTGTCATGCCAAGTGATGTGACATAGTGATCATGGTGCGTGGAATGACACACATGCATTTATGTTTATTCTAAACTCGCTCATTTGAGAGAGACTAGTCCTTCTTCTTGACATCTAAGACACTCCTAATTGGGGAACATCACATCAGTTCTATTTAAATGTTTCCTTCTAGGTATAAGGACCACAATCAAGGATGATTTAGAAATGGTCAATTCTACTTGAATACCTTTGAGGCTTGCGATTCTTGATTCATGTTGATGCTTGCATGAAAACACGATGTTGTTTGGTTGGATGTGTGTGCAGCCCTTATGAGGCACCGATAATGATAGATGGAAATTGGTGGTTAAGCATGTGATATCACGAAATTCCTTTGGATAAGGTCATTATGGTTATTTAAATAATGATGTGTTGGAATATGAAGTTGAGTTTATTTCAGAAGGTCGACTAGTAGTGGTTCAACTGTCTTTTTCTAGTAATCCTTGAGATCCTCTTAGTGTGATCTTACTTTAGAGATGAAAATATACCCTATATTTATGTCATCTGGGATGCACTAAGAGAGAATCAATTATTTTTCTCACTACAGTTGAAATCCATTAGGCTAGTTCATAATCTTTTTCAGTGTTGTGTGCTAGATGAGTGGTTGGAAATGAGGCTCGGTTAATATTGAGTGATAATTGGGTTCCCGTGTAGGAACTCCATGGAAGGAATCTGGATCCTTCAAATTTCCTTGATATAACCTCCATGTGGATGTTAATCGAGGTTTAGTCAATGTTTTTATGTGGACTTTTGACTTATTCCAAAGTCTCACTTATAATGGGGAGTATGGACCACCATGGTGAGTTCCTTGGACTCCAAGTAGATAAATATATGGTCATCTCAGACATATAGTTGGGCTTGTATGTGATTCTTTGAAAAGGGTAATGATTTTAGTGGTATGGTTCTGGATTACGCTTCTTCTCGTGATGTGGCATGATATTCTTAAATGATACTGAGAGTGTTTTAGTTGTTAACCTTATTTTTTCTCATGTATGGTTCAAATGAACCAGTTTAAACACTCTGCTGGTTTAAGGTGGGTGTCGTTTGAAAATATAAAATGTATTTTAAGGGAATATTATATAACCAGTTTTGATGAGGTTGATTAGGTTCTGACCATCCTTTGTTGTGAGGCCGCTCGTATGACATAAGTTGTGTTTGGGTTCTCCCAGATAAAGGGAAATCACGCTGATAGCATCACTATAATGTTCAGGGGAGTGATTTGTGTAGGTGTCATGGAAATGATGTCGTCTGAATTTTCTTAACAAACTCATGAAGGTTTAACTTTTCTTGTCGATCAACGAATCTTTTAGTGTGGATGATCTTAGAAGGATGTATATTTGAGAGGTGGTATGACTACATGAGGTCCCACACCCTATTGTTTTAGATAATGATGCCCATTTTATGTCTTGTTTATAGTAGAGTTTTCAGAGGGCGCTGGGTACACATGTGCTTCTGAGAACAACATACCAACCTTAGACTGATGTTCAGTTAGAGTGCATGATACAATTGTTAGAGGACATGCTACGAGCATGAGTCATGGATTTAGGGGGCTATTGGGAGAAGAAAATTCCACCGGTTGAATTATCCTACAAAAATAGATATCAAGAGACAATATAGATGGCACTTTATGAGGATTTATATGGTAGGCCATGTCATTATCCCATGTGATGGTTGGATGCAGTTGAGGCAGTTTTACTGGGACCGCGTCTCATGCACGAGACTTCTGAGCAAGTTCAGTTGATTTAGAAGCAAATTACCACTACATAGCCTCATCATAAATCTTACGTTGATTGCCACTGATGAACTCTAGAGTTCAAGGTTGGGGATCAGGTTTTCTTGTGTGTTTCACTGAGTTTGGGACATAGGTGGATCATGAGACAGGGTAAGCTTTCGTCGAGATACATCGGGCCGTTTGAGATTCTATAGAGAGTCGGGTTGGTTGCCTATCAGTTGTAGTTACCCCAGAGGTACAGGGATATACAAAATTTCTTACATGTTTCTCAGTTGTGACATTAATTTTAAGACCCATCTCCCACTTTTCAGCCTCAAGTGGTTGAGTAACAGGTATATGCATCCTTTGAGGCGCATCCTATACAAATTTTGGATCGTATCATGAAGGTTCTACATGGATGGTATGTTCCTTTAGTACGGGTGATATGGAAGCATGACTGAGTAAAGGATGAGACCTAGCAGAGCGTTTTCTAAGTACATTCACAGTGGCTATAGTAGTTATTATATGTTTATTCCCCACCCTTAGAAGGGAAATTCAGGGATAAATTGATTTATGGGGGGAAGTTTGTAAGAACCTGGTTCTTCCTTTAAGGTCATGATCTTTTATTTTCATCTTGTACTTAAGAAAAGAGAGGGATAATAGTTTGGGTTATAGCTACAGGGATGTTTCACAACATGGATAGGGGTAACATGTCATGTAATCCTAGTACACGCCATGTATTGATGTCGACAGGACCTTTTAATTATGTGGAAGGGAAGTCAGTAGAAGAGGGAAATTTTGGAATATACACAACATGTATTTGAAAGTACATGGTGTGTACTCTTGTTAAACTTGTTAAAATAGTTATTAGCCTTTTATTCTTCAAATCGACAGAGCCCCTTGCCTAGGTATCAGGAATAGCAGCGCTGAAGGTCATTTTTTATCTCGATTCGCTATCTGAACTCTGATTTGAACACCATCAGATGGGTTGGAATCCCCTTAGTGAGTTCTCGATTCCACTTATTCCTTTATTCATGATTTCTTCTCCCAACCAAGTTATTGAGACTTGAGTGTTTATGGTATTTTTGTAGATATACTACATTCTAGGTTTAATTAGAGGACAACACTGGATGAGGAGAGTCATACTATCATGAGGTTGGTGGTCTCATGTCTTTCGTGAATTGTTTAGTCGATTATATGTTCTGTAGTGTCGTTTTCTCATTTTAGGGGGTCACCTTAATTGATAACTGTCCAATGTTATTTCTTATTGATGTTTAGATAATTGAAAATGTTTTCTCATTGATGAATTTGGTTATTTACCTTGAATTAGGGCCACCCCATGGGTGCATTTCCATTCGATGACTATTTATGTCTGTCTGGCCAAGGTTGCCTATGAGGCATGACTTGTTTTCAATTGTTAGGTTGTTAAAAAGGGTTTTGGTTATAAAATGGAATTTTAATTGAGTTTAATTGTAATTTTTTTGACTAAGGATTTGTTATTAGTGATTTCCCCTTTGCCTCATGTTATACCTAGGCTTTTTTAATCATGCTTGGAATGTTTTACTCTTATTGTGAACCTACTCACGTGAGTTGATTAATGTTGAGCCATATGATAGTATAATTTACATGTGTTTCTTGATATATGATATATTCCCATGTGATTTTATAAATTATAAATCTATGTAATATTTTAATTTACATGTGTTCCTTCTTATTTGAAATGATATAGGGGTAAATAGCAGTGGGTGAGCCATATACTCAGGTTAAAAGGAAAGGTTGGGCTCATATGACTATTACAATGTATAACTTGGGAGAACCATGGACTCAATAAAAAGACCATGGATATACTCAAAGAGAGTATTATAATGTTAAGTGATGAGTGGTCCATGGATGTAGTGGTCAGGCTCATGGAGACTTTATATAAATGCCGAGAAAACCTTGAATCCAATGAGGGATTCCAAGGATGGGATCTATTGGAAGATGTTTATATTTCATTATTTGACATTTAATTATAATTTGAATATATAATGGAATGCATTATGATGTGTTTTCCAAGCCAAATCACAAGATTAGATGTGGTATTCACTTATACTTGTTTAGATGGTCTTTTGAGACATCTGTTGGGCTTACTTTTGAATGAGGATCATCAGGACAAGGTTGGATCCCAAGACTTATATAATTCAATGTAATTGAATTTCTAATGAACATAAAATGAGTGTAAATAGAAACCATAACTTATAGAACTGTTTACTTTTGATTTCTTCCAAGATCACTGCTTTCCCTATTGTACACTGCATATTATGTATATTCACTGATAGGTTGAAACACACCTTGGGTGGTTGCCTACTCAGATTTAGTCTCACACCCTATTTGGGTCATGTTTTTGGGCCCACACATATTTTGTTGTTGCGTGTGTCAATAAGGGTAAGAACCCTTATAGGGGTACTTGATTTATGTTTAGGAGAAGAAGAGAATGGGACCAAGCTAAGGTTGTGATTCTTTTGAGTTTCTTTTGTTCTTTTTTGTACTTTTGGTACTTGTATTATGTATTACTGTAGTGTGAACTGTTTTGGATATTTTCCTAGAACATGTGACATGCAACATCATTCTTTGTATGCTATGACATATGGTTGTTATATTATTAGTCTTACACTATTTACTTATGATTCCTAGTATAAATACTTATTTTATTTTATTATTATTATTTCCACTATGTTACACACTACCAATGAGGGAATAGTTTTCCCACAATCACACCTTGGCCATCTCTACTAGTTGGTAGTCTCTGGAATTTGGGGAAAGGTGCTTGATTCCATGTGACCAATTGGGTATGGGGAACCTTTGAGTGAAATATGTATTCAAGATGTCACAAATCCCATGAAAAACGCCTCTTCCCCCTTAATCAAGGTCACACGGTTACCTGCAGTGGGCCGCATGGTTTTAAACAAACCATGTACCCTCAATAGACATTCAAAACTTGGATTTTCTGGATCTGACACTCCTAAAACTCCTCGAACCACCTGAGAAATATAACGAGCCTTCATCTAAGTCCAAAAACATCACTTTGAAGTGACCCAACTCTCAAATTATATTCTGAGGCTCAGTTTTAAAAATGACACGTTCAGTAATTGAAAAATTCAAAAAACCTTCTCTTTTTGGTTCGGTCCAAAACACAGATCATTACAGAGTGTAGGTAAAATTGAAGAATACATAATAGTTTTCCAAATAGGATAACATAGTTTGGAAGTGGAAACATATACATAAAATAAAAGGGTAAATAATTATTGAGAATGATAAAGTTCATTGATCATAAGAAAGTGGGTGATTTAGATAAATTTAACAACCTCAAAACCATAAATGAAAGAGGTTTGAAAAAGATCATTATTATTATGAAAAATAGTGATAATATGAAAAAAAAATTATTTGAAGATTCCTTTCCTAATTTTGGGGAATTCATTTTCTATCTAGACTAATAAAATATGAAAATTAACTTACTTAATATCTTTATATTTCATAGGCACAGTTTCATCCTTTGTTCATGACTTCATCAATTTTCACTTTATCTCTTAATCCAAGAAATGAAGGTGAATTTATTATTAATAAAGCACTAAAATATCATATGATCCATAAATATAATTATAATTCATTTTGTATATGTTTTGTTATCGTCAAAATAAAATGGTTAGTACAAGCTATGCATAAATCTTTATATGGTGAAATAATTACTTAATCCCTATAACCTCATCAAAAATTCAAATTAAGCCATTCTATAAATGCATAACCTTATAACCCTTCCAAAATTAATAATTTATAAATAAGGTCACTAAATTTCTCAAAATCAACTTAACATTAATCATCTAAATATCTTTAACCAGCTCTTATTGGTCACATGCCAAATATGTGAATACCTTTGTAATATATTCTCTTGAAGCTTGGTAATAACTAGAATTGTCATAAAACCATAATGAAAACATAAATGATTCAAAATTTATTTAATAAACCATATATTTTTAACATATTCTTTAGATCCAATAATTCTGCATACTCCATCTATGGTAACATAAACTAATTTGTCAAAAAAAATATGAGGTCATGAATACTATACAATTTACTTTATTCATAGAAATCATCTCCTTATCCAAAATAAACACCAATTTCCCAATATCAATAATATATTAATTGTTATCTTTTCTTACTAAAAATATTACCTTAATATTAAAATAATTTTATAGTCCATCAATACCATTTAACATATTTGTGAAACTCCTTAATGAAAAACTACTGTGGAATAATCCATTGATGTTTCATGAATCAAATCATCAAAATACCAATGATAAAAATATAATTCATAGAATTGTAATAAATAAATACATTAATCATTCCAATTTTTTCATACACCAGTAACCATAATTCATCATCTTATTCCATAACACTTATTCCTTTCATATGTAATTTTTAGTCCCTTCATCATCAGCAATATAACCATTACTCACACAACAATACGGATTTTATTCATGATATTTTCTTTAATGGAATAAATTTTTATAATTCCCATACTTTCCACATTTTAAAAATTAAACCATCAATGATACCTTAGGGAGAGAATTGTTCTCATATATTGTGTTAACCAAAATATTCATTTGTCATTTGTAGTTGCTTGATTTGGACCCTTCGTTTCAACACCCAAAACATATCCTCTTCCCTTTGAAATAATCTTTTAATTATCTCTTTCCACATTCTCAACATACATCCATCCAATGGCCCGGAGGCCTTCAAAATTTTTTTATTATATGATAAATCCCCATTTTAAGGGATGAAGGGGGAGAAAACCCAGAGACATCATTGACATAGGACAATCACACTGAAAGTTAGAAAGAGTAAGACGAAAATGAAACTACTGAACAACTCCTCCCCAGCATTTTATCTTGAAGAAACTATCCATATTTGCAAGGAAAATCGGCGAGCAAGTGTCCTGTGTCAAAGCACAGGCCCGATCCGATGGCTGACGACATACCCTCTCAAACAACCAAATCCAAAAAACTCTGCAAAGAGGAAAAGCTAGCTCGGAAACCTCATTAAGTCCATTCCTGAAGTCACATCCGGTAACACAAACTTCCCACCTTTGAAAAACAATCCATTCAAGAATTTAGTACAACCAAACCAGAACATCCAATGCAACCAAGTTGAAAAAATCCCTCCACCATATTTGAATCCATCAAACAAGCAACCATCCATATGAATTCCAAAACCAAAACGAGATTGGACCATTATGAAATCAGCACCGCAGAGTCCAAGTGCCAGATCCAAATCCAGGATCACCCCACCGCAGCCTCAAGAATCCTCGAACCGCATCCGTAGCTACCCGAAGAAGAAGATGATCCAAGGATAATGAAGTCGGTTCTTCGTCACCCAGGACGGGAAGAGCCAACAACACCTCGAGGGAAGGGCACTGTGAGGGGATCCGAGCAAATCAAAGACAACAACGCCTCAACGGGCTGGAGTCGGAAAAATCAAGACCACACAAGAACCCTCAGCAGATTCTTAATCGGCCGAACCACAGACATCAGAGGAACAAAAGAAGCAAAGGCACACCGAAGAAGACTCTGATGCAAGGACTCCAGCAAAAAATACACAGCAGAAAATAGAAAACCAATCAAAAAAACCAAAACCAAATAGAGTCCTCCCCCCTCCATGCCGCTTCGGAGCCGACGTCACACCTCTCAGAACTGGAGCCAACACCCACAGCCGCCAAACCCTAACCCGCCATCACTCCGCCCGTCCAGATCTGAAGCCATCGCCTGCAGAGACAAGAAAACAACGACAAAAACTGAGCCACTGAGAGACACTGAGGAAGGGGACGACGACACCGTGTCACTGGGAACGCCGAGGAGGGAAGTGTGTGAAGCCGAGGAAGAAACCCTAGCCCGCAAGGTAAAGGATATGCCGCCGCTCTGCGGCCCCGGTGGTTCAATTCACCAAAAAAAATTTCTCAATATACAGAAAACTTAATATTCTTTCCTCTAAGGTCTCCACTTCCTAAACACTCAGTTAACTCTTCCCTTACATTCTCTGGTGAGTATGAGAGTTGGTTATGGTTCACGTTGTTAATCAAGTTCCATGATAACTGATTATGCATAATCAAAACATCCTTCCCTTAAGTTGCCATCACATTTGGCTACTCATCATTAAATTTTCCATAACATTCAATGTTAACTCAATTCCTTCTAGTTTTCACCATTGACTAAAACCAAAATATATAGTGTGATCAACACTAATTATAGAGTAAAACCAAATAATCATGAAAATAAATTATAGGATGTCTAAATAAAGACACCTTATTTTCAATATATGACACCATTGGTTTATCCAATTTCCTTCACAATCTTCATCTATTTAAATCCTTCATAATGGTTTATAAAGTGTTTGTGAATTTCCAAAGGTTATCCCCTGAGTGTGTTAAACTAGGTGTGGATCAAGGCCTATTTTTGTGCACCAGATGATGATCGAGTCTAACTCAATACATCTTTTTCAAAGTAATTACCCCTAGGTACCTCTATGATAAAGAAATATCAACTTGTAATATCTATTTAGGGATGTAATGTCATTTAAACCACTTTCTATATCCTTTACCAAAATTCCAGGACATTTTTCTATACATTTACTCATCCTTAGACTTACCCTCAGTGACATCCCTATAAATATACTTAGAAATATCCCAAGGGATATTAATAAATTTTTCTCATATTACATTACAAAGGTTAACTAAACCTATCCTATAATACTAACTATAGTAACATAGGATTTTCATTCATGGATATTACATATTTTTAGGTAAATATTCAACACGTTACACAAACACTCACCTAAGGACAATAATTGTTCCGTGCCTTTATAAAATTTGAACTCAATCTTATTAATTAATAAAATATCATTAATGTCTCCCATAAATATCTTCTATTGTAGTAATACTTCTTACAAACTTTCTTAAAAATCTAGAGAAAGGAATCATAAGAAAGGGTGAGCTCAGATGCTCAGTAAGGGTAAATAAGGGAGATACTTAAGCATAACATGATCATAAGGGTATGATAACATGAGAATAACATTGGAAAAATATAAACTGCATAATAAAGATCATAATATTGAGTCAGAGAATAAATATTGGAAGTCCATAAGACACAAATCTTAAAGAAATCAAAGAATATGATCCATAAGAGAATACTATTTACATAAGACATGGAATTTTGGTATACATAGAAGCATAGAAAATCATTTACATAGTAGTCATGGATCACTTCCAAGGATATCAAATTTTCATGTTTTAACTTCCCAAACCATCATAGTAGTAAAGGTTTACTGCCAAGACCGTCATAGCATACAAATTCCATTATTGAATTGGGATCACTCCCCATTCGAGTCTTATCTATCTCGTGAGATATAAATCATCACCAAATGCATTATAGGGAGATATTGGTCCCACCCATCACATACTAAAAGTCATATATATGTGTTACACAAGGTTATAAAACATTAATCATATCATAACCTAAAAAATTAAATGGTATTCAAAGACATTATATCATTTCCTATGGAAAACTGATAGGTTTCATAATCATTTCATCATTTTACAACCTATGGAAAATATGTGGGTTTTATAAGAATTTTATCCTGGTATTACTTGTAGAATAGAAATAAGTTTTATAAACATCATGTCATCATAAACCTAAAACATTAAGATAAATTACAATAATGGTATCCTTCGATAAAAGCCCTAGAAAATCATAAGTAACATAAAAAAATTACATCTTATATGGAGAAGGATTTTAAAAGATTATGCAGAACATTTCTTAAAAGAAATAACTATTATTTGAAAATCACATTTTAAAACATAAAACATTTTCAAAATCCTTTTCTTTTCAAATTAAATTGAAAACATATAAAGGAAGATTTTAAAAAACATTTAAAACATTTCTTGAGGAAAACATCATTTCTTCTTTGAAATACACTTTTTAAAACATAAAACATTTTCAAAATAATTTTAATTTTGAAATAATTTATTTAAAATATAAAAATTTCCCTAAATATTAAAAAAATATTTTCTTTGAAATTAAATTTGAAAAAATGTAAGGGAATACTAAAATAATTATATGGTTATGATAGTAGGAAATACTATTAAAGATGTAGATGTTCAAAACAAATATTGTTTTTCACATTTTTGGTAAATGGAAAACAGTTATTGGTTGAAGAAAGACATGAATATTGCTTTTATATTCTTTGAAAAAAATAATAACATGGGTAAAAATTTCTATAATAAATCCTTTTTATAATTTTAAAACATTTAATAAAACATTTTTATAAAACATGGATTTGGAAAAAAAATAGATTTCCTACCGAAGAGAGAAATAAAGTCAAATTTTATTAAATAAATTTAATCAATTATTAAAAATGTGAAAGAGTTTAAAAATGATATTTTTAATTGAAAATACCATTAATAGATAGAATATAACAAAATTTAATGAGTTTCTTGAGAGATTTATCGAAACACATAATCATAAACAATCTGGATAAACTATGAGATTGTAACATAAAACCATTAACATGTTGGTATCTTTGAATCATAATTCCCATAAAGTAATTTGAAAAAAAATAATTTGAAAATAATTATGATAAATAAATTCATGATATTACATTTGAAATGGTCATTATATTCACCTCTTGAAGGAATATAGGTGCATAATATAATGTACGTATCAAAGAAGGAAATTGAGAAAGAAATAAATTACCACTTTAGTAATCCTTTGAATCAAAAGAAAAAATAAATAAAAACATAAAATGAAACTTTAAACATCATTAAAATAAGTATATTCATGATATATAATGTTAAATTGTAAGTATATACACAACAAAAAATAAAGGAGTGATGAATTTGCACATGTCGCCCAGAAATAAAAGAGAGACTTGAAATCCCTTACCTTAAATCTTGAATTCCTTCATACATGTTAAAAATTAATGTATGAAAAATATTAGTTTATTATAAATATATTTCATAACTAAAATTATATATATCATTCCATATTTTATTTACAAATTTCATTGTATTACCCTTTTATTGACCATTTCATGTTAATGTCACATTTCGGGTAATAGCCACTTTGTTTTTTGTGTATATAATGATTTTTTATTTTCAGTTCTCTTAATTTGATAATTGTTTCATAATATCTATAATTTTAACCATGATATAATAAATATCATATATATTCCGTATATATTTTATATATTAATCCATAAAATTCAATGATTAAAAATGAAATACACTGTTCAGGGAGACGAGATGTCGTATGTACGCATGAATGTTGTTTCTATTTTATTGATAGATTGAAATAATGAAATTTAAATGATATATTATAATTATATAATAATTTATATTTCACATATGTAATATATTTTAATTATTTTCATATTTATAATCTTCCATGTAAGGCGTGATCGAATCACATCCCTTCGCGAGGTAGTAGTCCACCGTACACACGAGGGATGTTATCGTATTCCAAAAAAATAAAAATAATGAAGGTATGTGTGATATAATAATTAAATAATTGTTATAATATCATAAATATTATACATAAACTATAAATCTATAAATATGTTCAATAGTGAGCCGTGGTAATGTAAAAAATGAATGAAATCATTCGGTGATGTGGTATTCCGCTATACACACAAATGATGATTTTGTAACCCATTTGATGGAAGTGGAGATGAGTTTAACTCATGAAATTATCATAAAAACATATAATAATATTTAATATAGTGATTTTATTTTACCATCTTTGTATAATAAGAATTTAAGGAGGTTGAGGAAGAAACAAAACAAAAAAATCGTTGATGAATGTTACATCTTCTTCGAGTATCCCCCTTAGGTTTGCACAAAAATCCTTACTAGGATGGATTTATATCCAAAATAAAGCTTCTATGATGATATGAAGGAAATTGGGATGTTATTTTGGTAGTTATTTGTGAACCAAAATGGTTTTAAAGTGTGAATATGAGAGGAAAAGTGGTGTCCTTTTATAAGTGAGGTGAGTGGCACACTTGTAATTGTTTTGAAGGAAATAATTTCAACCACATTTTTATGTCAAAAAGATCCAATAATGGACCATTATCGATCCCAGTAGTATACAGTTCAACATAATAAAATTAAATGGGTTTTGGACAAGTTTTGTGTCACTTTTTACCATTATATTTTGAGTTTAACACCAATTAAAACCGTTTTTACCTTTACTGTAGTAATTATTTTTTACTACTTTCACTAATTATTTTGGTCAGAAATTAAATTTAACTTATTATATAATAATAATTATATTTATTCAAAATATTTAATTCATTTTTCCAAATTACTTTCTCATAAGTGAAAAAATTAATTTAAAATTAATCCAGTAGATGTGATGAGAAAGCGGATTTTCAAAGACAAAATGTTCAAAAGTTAACAAATTTTTTATTTCGAATTTAAATATAAAATCTATTCCAATTATAAAAATTGTATTAATAGACATATAATTTAACTAATTTAACTTTTAAACGAAATTATAATATAATTCAACTTTATAAATAATTTAAACGAAATGAAAATTTTTAATTAAAATTAAGTATTTTTCATTATTTATCAAATAATTAATATTTTTAGAAAATTATCAAAAATTAACCTTAAAATAAATTTGATATTATTATTTCAAAAATAAAAAAAAATCAAATAAATTTTAATAAACTATGACAAATTAAATTTACAAAAAACCCGCAGACATAATGAAATAGAGGGTTTTTGAAGAAGTGTATTTTTTCAGGAATAATATGATTTATATTAATTATAAGTATAATAATAATAATTGTCTGAATATCAATTATAATTTATTAATATATATCATATAAATTTAATTTCAAACATTCATCAATAAAAAATATTTTAATTAATTAAAATGTATAAACATTATGCACTTCGAAACTGGTTTCAGAAAGAAAAACCTTTTTAATCCATATAATAAACATATAATAAATATATATAAATTTGAAACAAATGTAATTAAGTGTATTAAATATAACTAAATTTATTTTAAACATAATAGGGTATTTAAATTTCTTAATTTATTGAAAAGAAGTGATTGGTTTATAAAAAATCAGTATTTTTCACTATTCACTGAAAAATCACCATTTTCCAAAAAAATTGAACATTTCACCATATGTTAACTTAAAATAAAGGATTTCAAAAATAAAGTTAATTTTATAAAATAGATTTTCTAAAAACTATATAAATTACTTATAATATTTTCTGTAGTGACCCTAATCCCAACTGCCCAGTTTTAGTGGTTACTTTATTACATTGGCATAAGATACGAGGAATCACATCCCCAAGGATGGAATAGTTTAGTAGTCTTGTTAAACTTGATACAAAATTTAAATCCATATTTCATTTTAAAACTTAAAATACATAAATAATTTCATTGAGTTTTCCATTATTCCTCCTTTGTGTAACCCTATATATCAGTCATAATATACTACTCAGAGACCTGTGGAAAAATAAAACATAAGAAAGGGATGATCTCAAATGCTCAGTAAGGTTAAACGTATAATATAATATATTATGAATAAATAAGAAAAAATATTAATTCAAAGAAAATAACTAAAACACATTCCATTTAAAAATAGTCTTGAGCATAATACGGAAATAATAAATGATAATCAAATAATTCCATAATCACATGGATATTCTACTAATCAAATAATATCATGTAAAATCAATAACTAATATCATAATGAGTGAATTCATAATATCATACAACATAAACATAACATCAAATCTTCTTCAAAGACACCATACATAAATGGGTAAGGTCTCGGCCAATCCCCAAAATGGTTTGTCTCATGAGACCTTCCAATGCATCGAGGGGAAATAGTGGGCCATACCCATCATTTACTAAGTACAATAAATTTCTCATATAAAAGTGGTGAAACATTATCAATATATAAATTTTTATTGAAACTATCATATAAAATGTAAATATCTTTCACCACAAACCATCAAGAGTAATGTGGTGGATGGTGTCAAAATAGTACATCCCCAATCAAGATAATCAAAAACCATATAATAAAATATTTTATATGGTATAAAAGGAGATAAATCTCAATGAAGTACAATATTCAACCAAGGATAATGACATATATGAAAATAATTTAAATGATTCCATTAAAAAATTCTTGTGGAAAATAATCTTTAAACATTACAAAGTGTTTCAAACCACTTTAAAACATTTGAATCATAATCCCCATGAAGTAATAACATTAAATGAAATAAGTAATATAATTAGAATATTTATACACATGATTTAACATATAAATGTATTGGTATACACACCTCAAAGAAAAATATAGGTGTATAACATAACAAATGTATCAAATCAGAAAAATTGTGACAAAAATCTATCACCACTTTGGGAACTTTGACATCAAAAACACCATAAAATAGAGATACTCAAAAGGATATGTAAATCCCAATAAATTTAAGGATAAGAAACTTAAAATACATTCACAGGTAGTATATATACCACACAATAATAATAACTGGTGAATATGTCATAAGTCTCATTGAAATAATAGTGAGACTAGAAATCCCCTTACAGAGTTTGTATTATTGAGGTGAGAATTTATCAGTGGGTTGATTATGTGTAAAAACATTATATCCACACTAATATAATTGGGAATAAAACATAAACAAATAAATAGTGTATTCCACACATAATCTTGGTATAATATAATCAACAAAAAAGACATATAACCCAATAAATGGAAATTGAGTTAAGAAACCCCTTACTACTTGTAATCTGTCGCATTTGTTCCCCATAATAGTAATAATTATCAAATGAAGAATTTAGTACCATAAATTTAGTTATATTAATGATATGATATATTAAAGGTCATTATATACCCCATACACAAGGATTAAGTGGTGAATATGGCATATATATCACAAAATTAAAAAGTTAGATGAGAAAAACTCTTACCTTAGATCTCATTTCTTCCATACATGTCTGAATATCATGTATAGTGGTTTTAAACATGTTATTAACCTATAAAATAATCATAATAATATTTATTATATCATATATTATCACTTTATAACTTTTACCTTTCATTTATTAATAATTTTTTTTCATTTCACTCTTTTGGGTGTTAATTTCCAAGTTTCATATGCTTCTATTTTCTTGAAAGTCCCAGTTCTCTTTTATATGATACAAATCCATCATCTCAAAAATTATATCAAGGTCATAAATATCATATTTTTTTTATTATTTATATTATTTTAATTATTCTTTAATGGTTAACTTGGAAAATAAATCGCATCGTGTCATGGAGATGGTAGGTCATACGTATGCTCGAGGAAAGATATAATTTCTTAATGGTGAAAGGGTAAGGAAGTATATGGTATGTAATTCCCTAACCCTAGTTAACCAAAGTTGGTTCTTTATTACATAACATTGTCATGATACAAGGAATCATGTCCCGAAAGACCAATCAGTTTAGTATTATTGGAAACAAGATACATACATAAGTTCAACATTACAACTTGAAAAGAAATAAGACACTAATTTACTCTATTAGAAACATCCAAGCCTCCTAGATTATGCCTGCAAGTCACTCATAACTAACTTATTCATATCCTAGGAAAATGAAACATAAGAAAGGGGTGAGATAAAACACTCAATAAGGGTAAGCAATACCGCAGAAGATAACATAAACATTAGGCATGATGAATAATTCCAAACACATGACTTTACAAATAATAAACATGAACACTTTATGGTAGAAATATAATATGATTAAATAATTCCATAATAAAACATAGTCATGGGTATTCTACTAGTCGAATAACTATATGAACAATCATTATTATTTTCATAATGAGGGATTGTATAATGTTGGACATTCTGAAACATTTTTTCAAGTCCTTGGCCAAGACATCTAAAAATGATTAAGGACTCGACCAAAACCATATATAAAATTGGGAAAGGCCTCACCCAATTCCATGTCTAATTAACTCATGTGACCTATCGATGCACCGAGTATCTATAGTGGGCTCCACCCATCACATACTAAGTCCAATACATTCCTCATACGAAAAGGTTGAAACATAACATAAACATTAATTTTAAAAATAGAATATGAAATGTCAATACATTACCTATAAACCATGAATCGTATAAAAATAACACATCTATAGTCAAACATATCTCAAAACCTTCAATACAATATGGAAGATTTGTATTATAATAAATCAACTTCAAACAAGTTTAAAATCCATCAAAGGATATTGACATAGATGAAATGAAAACTATTTGAAAGAAATACCACTTTCTATTTTGAAACCATTTAAGAGTCACATAATTATAAAAGAAAACATTTATTTTTAAAATATTCTTATAATCTTGTAAGGGAAGCTTCAATGGTGTTATAATGGTTGAAAATAGTCGCACCCGTCGTATATGTTAAAAAAACATTCTTACCTTAATTTTGTTGAAAAGATCACAAAGTACCTTGTTTGGAAAACGACAGAAAGATTATTTTGAAAACATATAAGGTCAAATAAGGGTATAAATTACTTTAACCCATAGTCTAATAAATAGTAAAAAAAAATTGAAATACATTTTTAAGAAAACATGGATTTGGATGATAAAGAGGTCTGATTAGATACTTACGTAAAAACAACCTTGGATAATAAAGAGATTGTAAAATTAACCCTTACCTAAAATTTCATATTCACCAATAGAATTCGTGGATGGAATAAAAACTTTAAAATTATATTTATTTTAATATTTATAATATCATTTATTTTATTTTTTCATTAATAAGGAAAATATTGCATCATTATTATGTCATATATAAATATATTTATTTTATGTCTAAAATTTATAAATAAAATATCATGATGTAGGAAATCTTTTTATATTTATAATGACTATTTATATTGGAATATATCAATTATATAACCTCATATAAAAATTTTTTTATTAAAAGATATTTGCTTTTGTTACTTTTTTCTTTACTTGAGATTATTTAATATAAAATGTCATTATCACTCCCTAGTGGCTCTATGGGGTCCCAAAATCGACCCAAGGATGTCCATAGTCGGAAATGTATCATCCAAAAGGGTTATGACACATTTTAGGGTAATTTAATATTATTATAATATTATTTTTTAAACATTATTTACGGTATTTACCCCTTTAACCACGGTAAATAAAATATTTACTAAAGTAAATATTCATAATGTCTAAAATTTAAAGTTACCTTTTTATACTATTTAGACCTCCTAATTCAAAATATAGAATCCATTTTTCCAAATTCAAAACATAGAAGTGGCAGAAATTAATTTATAATTAATTCTTGTTGTCAAAACAAAAAAGCATGTTTTTATGAAATAATAACTATCAGAAGATTGACACTTGTTTATGTCCAGTTTAATCATAAGATTACGTCTAATGACCCAAATTATATTAAATGATAAAAATATAATCTAATGATACTTAAAAACCCTTCAAATGTTTAATTTAACACTATAAATTATTTCGATTAAAAAAGTTGTCTTTAATTAAAATTTAGTATTTTTCACTATTCATCAAAAATTGAAAGTTTTCAGAAAAGTATCAAAAATTCACCCTAAGCTAATTTTGATATTATGAATTCAAAAATGAAGTCCTTTTTGAAAAATAAAATTTATAAAATTTCAAAAAGTGGGTATTACTATTCATAATGGCCAGTTTGATTGGTCGAGGTGTGTTAGAATCTCAAAGTTGCGTACAATGCAAGATTTTGCATTATTCAAAGGGAAACGTACCATGGAAGCTTGGGGTGTTATATTCTTCCCTCCCTAAAATGATTTTGTCATCAAAATTTCTAGAATATTACTGCATAAAAAGATACAGGTGGTTCTTCATCATAAGTTCCTCGGGTTCCCACGATGCATCTTCCATCTTATGGTTTCTCTATAGAACTTTTACCAGACGAGTCGTCTGGTTTCCCAACACTTGTTCTCTGGTATCAAGAATCTTGATAGGATCTTCACAATAAGACAAATCAGGTTCCTGTTCAATTTCCTCATAGGTGAGTACATGTTTTGGGTCAGGCATGTATTTTCTCAATAATGATACATGGAACACATCGTGAACTTTTGAGAGACTTGGCGAAATTGCCAAATGGTAAGCTGCAGCCCCAATTTGTTCTAGAATTTCAAAAGGTCTGATGGAATTGGGTCTTAATTTACCCTTCTTACCGAATCATATAACTCCATTCCATGGAGATACCTTCAAGAGAACATGATCTCCTACCTGAAATTATAAATTCATCCTTTGGTTATCGGCATAGCTCTTCTGTCTACTTTGAGCTGCTTTGATGTGGGTTTGGATAACCTTAACCTTTTCCATCGTTTCCTCAACAAGTTCTGGGCCTATGAGTTTTCTTTCACCAATATCATCCCAACAAGTTGGTGTATGACATATAATTCCATATAACGCTTCATATGGTGCCATCTGAATACTAGAATGGAAACTATTGTTATAAGAAAATTCTACCATAGGTAAATATTGATCCCACATACCTTGAAAATCAAGTGATCAATATCTTAGCATGTATTCTAAGGTTTAAATAGTTTGTTCTGATTGTACATTAGTTTGAGGGTGGTAAGCAGTGCCCAAATGAAGTTCAGTATCGAGGGATTTCTGAATACTTTTCCAGAATCTTGATGCAAGACGGGGATTATGATCAGAAACAATAGATAGGGGTACTCCATGAAGTCTTACAACTTCATTAATATATAGTCTTTCTAAACATTCAGGTGGTATATCTTCTCTTATAGAAAGAAAATGTGCTGACTTGGTAAGATGATCAATAATGACCCATATTGCATCATTCCTTCTAGGAGTCTTTCGTAGCCCCATGACAAAGTCTATCATAATATCATCCCATTTCCACTCAGGTATGGGATGAGGTTTCATGACACCTATAAGATGTTTTCTTTCAGGTTTCACTTGTTGGAAAACCATACATCTTGACACAAAATTAGCAATATCTCTTTTCATGTTGTCCCACCAAAAATGTTCCTTCAAATCTCTATACATCTTGGTGCTCCCTATGTCTATAGAGAAATTGGAGCTTTGATCATCATCCAAAAATTCCCTTTTTAGATCAGGTATATTAGGAACATAAACTCTCTTCCCAAATTTCAAAATTCCATCTTCATATATGAATTCCCTTAATCTCCCATCATTTACAGCTTTAATCTTCTTTTGAAACTCATCATCACCAGCCTGAGAACTCTTTATACTTTATAGTAAATATGGTTTGGAAACCATTTGAAAAGGTATTGATATTTCACCTTCCATGGCTATTCTCATATCCATGTTTACTAGATCCATTAAAATAGAATCCCTTTAAACTCTCATCTTGTTCAAAACTTCATGATCCTTTCTACTCAAAGCATCTTCCACCTTATTTGACTTCCCTGAGTGGTAGTGTATTATGCAGTCATAATCCTTGAGTAGTTTAATCCATATCCTTTGCCTCATGTTTTGTTCTTTTTGTGAGAAAATATACTTCAAACTCTTTTAATCAGTATAAATCTCATATTTTTCACCATAGAGATAGTGTCTCCATATCTTCAGAGTGAATATTACTACTACTAACTCAAGATCATAAGTAGGATAGTTTTTCTCATGAATTTTTAGCTGTCGTGATTCATATTCAATAACTCTATCATTCTACATAAGGGCAAAATTGAGTCCTTTCTTTGAAGCATCACTATAAATAACAAACCCATCATTCCCTGATGGTAGAGTCAAGAAAATAGCATTGACTAATCTTCCCTTCAGTTATTCAAGACATTATTCACACCCTTTTGTCCAAAAAAAATTAATCCCGTTACATGTGATCTTGGTTAATGGGTGATCCAACATGGAAAAATTCTGGAAGAAACGTTGATAATAACCTTCTAAACCAATAAAATTGTGTACCTCAGTTATACTCATCAGTGCTAGCCATTCTTGGATTGCCTTGTTTTTTGAAGGATCAATAGAGATTCCATCCTTAGAGACAATATGGCTAAGAAAGGAAATCTCTTGAAGCCGGAATTCACACTTTATAAACTTCCCATATTACTCATTTCTTTTAAGAGTCTTTAGAATAATGCACAAGTGATTTTCATGATCTTCATAGATTTCAAAGTATACCAAAATATCATTAATAAATACAACTATAAATTAATCAAGATATTCCTTGAAAACTCTATTCATTAGATCCATGAAGACAGAGGGTGCATTAGTCAATCCAAAAGGCATTACTGTAAACTCATAATGCCCGTACCTGGTTCGAAATGCTGTTTTCGAAATGTCTTCCTTCTTCACACACAACTGATGATATCCAGACCGAAGTTCAATCTTTGAAAAATATTGAGCTCCATGAATTTGGTTGAATAAATCCTCAATGCGAGGTTGGGGATACTTGTTATTTATTGTTATAGCATTGATCTCCCTGTAGTCAATGCACAACCTCATAGATCCATCTTTCTTCTTAACAAAAAGGACAGGGGCTCCCCATAGAGAAACACTAGGGTGAATAAATCCTTTATTACTCAATTTATATAGTTGTTTCTTTAGTTCCACTAATTCCCCAGTGTCCATTCTATAAGGGGTCTTCGATTTGGGCCTTGAACTAGGAATTAAATCAATGGAAAACTCAATTTCTCATTCGGGAGGATGTCGACGTAAATCCTTTGGAAACACATCAACATATTCTTGCACAATAGGAATGTCCTCTATTTAAACATTCTTTTCCACACCCATAATTATTTCATTCTCATCCTACCCAATAGTTGAATTTAGTAGAGCTACTGGGGGTGGATCTAGATAAGAATCATATGGTGATGTTTCTGCTCTAAAGACAAGGTACTCCTTATCATCATCGAGAATTGTAACCTCCTTTTTATTACAATAAATTTTAACATCATCGTCTAAAATCCAATCCAAACCAATGATTATATCAAATTCAATCATGGGTATTATGATTATATCAGTAGATAAATATCATTTATATGCCTTAATGGGGACTGATTCACAAAAATTTGTTGCAATGATACTTCCCTTAGGAGTTTTGACTGAAAACTACCTTGTTAAATCAAAATTTAAATATATAATTTTCTTAGAAAACTAGGAAGATATTAAACAATGAGATGATCCATAATCAAATAAAGCATTGGATAAACTTGATTAAACCATTAAATTACCCTCCACCATGTCTTTCAGAGCTTCAACCTCAGCAGTAGTGATTGCATAAGCTTGGCTTTGATACCTTGGCCTTTTCTAAGGTAAGTTTTTCTGACACTTAGGACATTTATTTTCATAATGTCTCGTCTCCTTAAAATTGTAGCATTGAACATTGGTAGCATCATTCATCCCCTTATAATCACTAGAAAGATGGCATTTCTGTCCACATTTTTATCTTACTTCTTTTCCTTTTAGACAGGCACCAGGGTGATTCCTTCCACAATTACCACAGGGTAGAAATTCAACTCTTCCTTTCTTCCATGTTTCCTTATTTCCTTTCCTAGAGTGTTCAGTAGATCTCTTCTTCTCTTGATTTTATTTAAAGTCGTAAAACTTAGAGAATTCATTTTCTATCTTGATAGCACATGAGACAATATCTTCATATGATAAGAAGTATTGTGAGACTAATACTCACCAGATAAATGGTTTTAACACATTAAAGAATCGATCAATCTTACTCCTTGGGTTACGTATATAATCTCTAGCATGCCTTTCTAACCATGTAAAGTTAGCCTCATATTTTGCGACATTCTCATCCTCTTTTTGCCTAAGACTCAGAAATTTTCTTTCCATATCTACTCGATGGTCATGAGGAAAATATTTTTCTAAGAAAATATCTTTAAACTCCCTATATTCCATAATTGATACTTATTTATCCTCCTTTTTGTTTTGAATTAATGACAACCATTGATCTGCATCTACGGTAAGGCGATAAAATTTCATGAAAACTTTTTCCCTTTCGCTACTCCCCAAAGCATGTAATGTTTTTTCTAAGGAACTTATCCATTATTTAGCTACAAATGGATTTTTATACCCATTTAATGTTGGTGGTTATTGCCTCATGAAGCGATCTAACATTGATCCTCCGTGTTGTGTATTAGGGTGCTCCATACAGGTAAAGTTATTATTCATAACCTGAGTGAGTTGTCCCAGTATGGTTATAAGCTGATCAGCACTAGTTGTATCACCAGATCTGCTATAATTATCTTGAGTAGGAGGGAAATCCCCACATGGATTGCGTGCATTGATATGGTTTCCATTCCTTCTACTAGGTACCATTTCTAAACAATGGCATACACTAGAATAGTCTATGAATCGCAATACATAATTCCAAACTTATACAAAAATTAATATAAATTGAACAGTTTATGGATATAATCCATAATAATAAAAAAAATTTCTTTGAGAAGTATATACTCATAAAGATTTCATAATGGATTATAAGTAAAATGAGAATTATCCTAAGCATATCCCCTGGGATTGTCGTAACCAAGATTGCAGCAAAGCCCATTGTCATGAACCAGTTCCCGTTCAAGTCTAGCTCAAAGTAGTGTTTTCAGGTTTTACCCCAAGATACATCTGTG
The DNA here is from genome assembly GCA_963277665.1 of Viscum album. Lineage (NCBI taxonomy): Eukaryota > Viridiplantae > Streptophyta > Magnoliopsida > Santalales > Viscaceae > Viscum > Viscum album. Next base: position 573,696,928 of record OY728139.1, read on the forward strand.
CCAAATCCACCTCTACCTGCTCATATCCAGACAGGGATGTATTTCTTGGAAAACTCACAAAACCTCTAAAGTGCCAAAATTCTTGGAAGTTCTTCTATACTAATCCTCAAATTCTATCTTAGGTTAATGTTATCTAATAAAAGTTTTTCTAAATCTAGTTTCCAAGGTTTGTAATAAACTTCCTCTGATACCAACTGTAATGCCCTGGACCTAGTTACCTAGAGTCGGTGCTTTATTACATAACATTGGCATGATACATGGAATCATGTCCCGAAAGACCGACCAGTTTAGTATTGTTGGAAACAAGATACATACATAAGTTCAACATTACAACTTGAAAATAAATACAACACTAATTTATTTCATTAGAAACATCCAAGCCTCCTAGAATATGCCTAAAAGTCACTCATAACTAACTTCTTCATATCCTAGGAAAATGAAACATAAGAAAGGGGTGAGCTCAAATGCTACGTAAGGGTAAGAAATATAGTGGAAGATAACATAAACATTAGGCATGATGAATAATTCAAAACACATTCCTTTAAAAATAATAAACATGAACACTTTATGGAAGGAATATGAGCTGAGTAAATAATGACATAATAAAACATAGTCGTGGGTATTCTACTAGTTGAATAACCACATGAACCATTATTATTATTTTCATAATGAGGGAATTTATAATGTTGTACATTCTGAAACATTTTGTCAAGACTCGGCCAAGACGTCTAAAAATGATTAAGGCCTTGGCCAAAACCATATATCAAATAAGGAAAAGCCTTGACCAATTCCACACCTAATTGTCTCATGAGGCCTATTGATGCACTGAGGATCTATAGTGGGCTCCACCTATCAGATACTAAGTCCAATACATTCCTCATATGAAATGTTTGAAACATAACATAAACATTCGTAAAAAAATAGTATATGAAATGTCAATACTTTAACTATAAACCATGAATCATATAAAAATAACACATCCACAGTCAAACATATCACAAAAACTTCAATACAATATAGAAGATTTGTATCATAATAAATCCACTTTAAATAGGTTTAAAATCCATCAAAGGATGTTGACATAGATGAAATGAAAAATATTTGAAAGAAATACCTCTTTCTATTTTGAAACCATTTATGAGTCACATAATTATAAAAGAAAAAAAATATTTTGAAAATATTCTTGTAAGTTTTTAAGGGAATCTTTGATGATGTTATAACGGTGGAAAATAGATGCACCTTCCGTATAAGTTAAAAAAACATTCTTACCTTAATTTTGTTGAAAACGTCAAAAAGTAACTTGTTTGGAAAAGGACAAAAAGATTAATTTCAAAACATATAAGGTAAAATAAGGGTATAAATGACTTTAAACAATAGTCTAGAAAATAGTAGAAAAAATTGAAATACATTTTTAATAAAACATGGATGTGGAGGATAAAGAGGTCCCAGTAAATACATACGAAAAACAACCTCAGATAATAAAGAGATTGTGAAGTTAACCATTAACTTGTACTTTTACTTAGTTGATGGTATGTTAACCTCCTGTATAATAGTTAAAAAATTGTTATTAAATTATAAAATTACTATATACATAAATATGATATCATATATGATCCTCTAACAGTGCTTTGTTTATAATATTTTAGTAGTATCATCATTTTGTGTGTTAACTGATTCATTTTCCTTTATATGATTGGTTACGTAAGCCATGTTTGTTACGGATATTATGTATTTGATTCATATATAGAATTATATTATGTTTATAAACATTATTTTTAATCATAAAATTAAAATTATTCTTGAATGATTACAACAGGGAATGAATCTTATTGTATTCGTGGAGACGGTAATCCGTACGTACGCAAGAGCGAAAATATCATTATATTGATGGTGAAATCGTATGTAATGGGATGGTATATTGTATATAAATAATCATTAACATGTTATATTTATTAATTAAATTATTTATACTCATTATTATACCCATCCAAATAATGAAGTGTTTGAATAACAAACTACACCACGACGTGGAGACGGTAAGCCGTGCGTACGCACGTATGGTGACTTTGTCATTCATATGATGGATAGAATAATGAATATGGTTGTAACATCTTTATAATAATATCACATTATATAGAATATACTGTATTTATTATTTTAGAATGAAAACAACAAAGAAAGAGGAAGTGGAAGAAGAAAAGAACTTGAAAGAGGTGATGAAATATTTACCTCTTTTTCAGGTTCTTCCTTTTGATTTGATCAAAAGGGCCATATAGGTTGGCTTTATGACCAAATTAATGCCTCTAGGATAAAGGGAGGAAAGTTGGGAGGATATTTGGATAGTGTTTGGATGATCCTAAAGTCTTTGGAGGTGTGAAATTAAGAGAAGGGGAAGTGCCCTTTTATAAGATAGGTGAGGGTCGCTTTAGGAAAAGCTTGAAATATTATTTTATAATAAAATAATTTTTGGTTTATAATGGATAAAAATTATGTATTTAGAGGCTAAGGTAATTATGGGTCTTAAAACGCATCAACTAATAGGTTTTAGACAGGTTTAAGTCACCATATTAACCTTATCTTTTATATTTAACTCTTAGTTAAATTGTTTGACATTTACCATGTCTTTTTGTATTTTTTTATTATATGGTTAATTAACTTACTATAAACTTCCAAGAGAACCTCAAGTGGTTCATTAATAATACACCTATCGTTATATAAGTCTTATTTCATAGCCTTAGATTTTTTGAAATATTATATCAATTAATAATATAATATTGGTTTTTAAAACTCTTTTATGTCAATTTTGACACTATTTGGTATTTTGTTTTTGTTAAAGTCATAAAAATATGATTACTTATAAAAAAATTTATTTAATAAACCCTAACATGTCATATTCACCTATAGAAATCGTGGATGGAATCAAAACTTTTAAATTATATTTATTTTAATATTTATACTATCATTTATTTTATTGTTTCATTAATAAGGAAAATATTGCATCAGTATTCTGTCATATATAAATATATTTATTTTATGTCTAAAATTATAAATAAAATATATTGATGTAGGAAATATTTTTATATTTATAATTACTATTTATAGTGTAATAGATCAATTATATAACCTCATATAAAATTTTTTTTACTAAGATATATTTTCTTTTGTCATTTTTTTCTTTACTTTAGATTATTTAATATAAAATGTCATTATCACTCCCAAGTGGCTCCTGGGGTCCCAAAATCGACCCAAGGATGCCCATGGTCTCACATATATCATCCAAAAGTTTTAGGACACATGTTAGGGAAATTTAATATTATTATAATATTATTTGTTTGACCTTATTTACTAAATTTACCCCTTTAACCACTGTAAATAAAATATTTACTTAAGTAAATATTCATAATGTCTAAAAATAAAAGATACATGTTTACACAATTTTGACCTCCTGATTACAAATATAGAATCTATTTTTCCAAATTCAAAACACATAAGTAGTAGAAATTAATTTAAAATTAATTCTCGTTGTCAAAACAAAAAGCATGTTTTTATGAAATAATAACTATCAAAAGATTGACACTTGTTTATGTCAAGTTTAATTGTGAGATTACATCCAATGACCTGGATTATATTAAATGATAAAAATATAATCTAATTATACTTAAAACCCATTCAAATGTATAATTTAAAACTATAAATTATTTTGATTAAAAAATATTTTAATTAAAATTTAGTATTTTTCACTATTCATCAAAAAATGAAAGTTTTCAGAAAAGTACGAAAAATTCACCCTAAGATAATTTCGATATTCTGAATTCAAAAATAAAGTCTATTTTGAAAAATAAAATTTATAAAATTTTAAAAAGTGGATATTACTATTCATAATAGCTAGTTTGATTGGTCCCGAGGTGTTAGAATCTCAAAGATGCATGCAATGTAAGCTTTTGCATTATTCAAAGGGAAACGTACCATGGAAGCTTGGGGATTTACATGGTATATTACTTTTATCTATAATAAATATAATTTAATATTTAATATTTAATATATATATATATATCCATTATTTCTATCATTATACCCATCCACGATGTGGTGCTTTCATTTTTCATGGGATGGATAAAATTTGGAATATGGATGTCCCATAATCATAATAACATCTCAGAATATATATTAATTTGGATATTTTAATTTATAATACAAACAATATATAAATAGGAAGTCTAATAATAAATTAACTTTAATGAGTTGGTAAAAAATATTACCTCTTCTTTGGTGGACTCCCTTTAGATTGATTATTTAGGGATATAGGGTTAATATTTTTGGAATACCAGTGTCTCAATTAATTTTATAAGGGTTTTGGGATGAAAAATGGTCCAGTTTTTGTTGATATATAAGGATCATAGTGGCATGAAAAAGTGAGGTATTGGGTTCCCTTTTATAATTGAGGTGATAGAAAGTTTAAAAACCTAAAAAAATATTAAATTAATATAAATTAATTTTCAGTTAAAATGGGTAAAAAGAGACTAATTTCTAAGATAATATGCGGATGGGTCAAAATAATCTCATAAAATAATTTTTAGTCAACCTTAGGCCACATTATCACCCTTATGTTTCAGCTTCTATCCATTTTTAACCCCTTTAACTCTTACCATGACAACCTGTGTTTTTACTATTTAAAGGTTAATATAATTACTCTAAAATAGCAAAATGACCATAATAGAATAATGAATGATTATTTAAACCATATCCCATTATTTTGGACAAATTTTATATTTTTTTTAATTTTATATCATTTAATAAAATATTATTTATTTTAAAATATCCTTAATTTCAATTTTGACATTATTCCTTATGCAACTTTTTAAAAATATCATAAAAATAAGATAAATTCAAAGCCATTTTTCTAAAAAATAACTAACAAGTTATAATTATATGTAAAAATCTTGGATGACATTAATTATTTCAAATTATATTTATTTTAATATTTTTAATATCATTTATTTGATATTTCCATCAATTAAACAATTACTGCATCATCATTGGGTGAGCCTTTATGGTGATTATTTATTTATTAAAAATTAAAATAAATTATCATGATAAAGATAAAAATTTTATCTTTCAAAATAATATTTATTGTTAAACATATGTACTAAATAACCACATATGAAAAATATAATACTTATTAAACACATGAGTATGACATATTTGACTTATTAAAATAAAATAATATAAAAGGCCTAAAGTTATTCAAATGGATCCAAGATGTCATAAAATCATCCCAAGGATAATTTATTACAAAACTCACTCATCAAATAAAATTAGGACAAGTTTTAGGGTAATTTTATAATATTTATAATATTATTTTTACCCTTAATTATCGGATTTAACCTTAATTGTGATAATAAAAATTACTAAAGTTACTATTAATATTGTTCAAAAATTAAAGGGGGCAATTTACTAAATTTTTACCTTATTATTAAAAATATAGAATCCATTTTTCAAAATTATAGACATGTAATTGGTTAAAATTAATTTAAAATTAATCATGTTATTGGGGTGATAAAAGAGGTTATTAAAGTGAAAATGGTCAAAATATTGAAATGTTTTTATATACAAATTCAATTAGAAATTGATAAAAATGATCTAAATTGGATTAAATGATATAATGGAATAATTATACTTTAAAACCAATGTATATATATTTTAACACTATAAATTATTTAGATGAAAAATATGTTTTCAATTAAAATACAATACTTGCATTATTTATCAAAACATGAAAATTATCAGAAAATTACCAAAAATTCAGTCCAAGTAAATTTGGATATTAATATTTAAAATTAGAAGTTTATTTTTAAAAATATAATTTATAAAAATTTCAAAATAGGATTTAAAATAATTGTTCCATCAAAAGTTGGTAAACCTATTTTTTATAAAAATACATCTTTTAAGTATAAAATTGGATTTGTTCTTATATCATGTCTAGAAAGCACATAGAATGAATTTTAAACATTAAATTGAATATGTTATCTATATTATTCATTAATATAGATTTGTTTTATTTTATTGGTATAAAACACACTTGGGTGCATTTAAGTAGTTTTTAGAAAAAGATTTCCTTTTATTTTAAAAAGGGTTTTTTTTCATTTATTAAAAATTGTTCACCAAATAATTCATTATCTTTAAATGTGTAAACTATATTTTCATAATTCAGTTAATCTTGTTCATTCCCTCCATTATAACAGCTTGGTTATAAAAATATTTAGTTGTTCATTTAATCTCGATATGGCCTATCATGTACGCTATTGAAGAGATTAAATTTAAAAAGTAACAAACCATAAAATCTTGGGGTGTTAAATTTTTTCATAATAAACAGTGAAAATAATTTTTGAATAAAATGTATTTTTTAATAATATAATTACTTTACTAAAATTTGATTGATTTTTTACTAGGAATTTATAAAAACAATTTATATTGAGTTGGAAATTATATATATATTTCATAAATGTAGCAACCTAGAATATAGAAACCTAGAGCTGATGACTTCTTTATTAAATTGGTATAAGAAACAAGGAATCACATCTTTGAGGATTGAATAGTCTAATAGTCTCAATAATATAGATACATACTTGATTCTAACATTACACTTGAAAACCAAAATTAAAACATAATTTTTTTCAAGAATAACACTATTCCATATAGAATATCCTTTCATATAAAACATAGTACACTTCATGGATTCCTGATAAAGGAATAAAAATAAGGTTGAACTCGAATGCTCAGTAGGGGTTAAGTACAGTGAAATCTATAATGAATCAATAAGCATAATAAACTTGGGAAGGTAAATAACCAAACAAACATTCCATTTATATAACATAAATATCATGGTAAGATAAATAAGAAAAAATATGTCATGGTAAATAAATGAAAACACATACCATTTAATCAATAACTTAGAATTAAATGCATGTATATATAATATCATAGTGAAAATATAATGGATAATAATAACAGAATTCTTAATGAGGGAAATGCTTAATTGTTGGTGTCATATCTCATGAACATGATACATATACCATCAAGATCATTTTCAATACCATTTAAAACTAATGGGAATAAACTCATTCTAATTGTAAAAATATATAAATATTTTTAGTAAATTTCAAAAGATAGTTTAAAACTATTGGGTACAAACTCATAGGGTTTGGACAACTGATTTTTTCTAACGAGAACTTTCGATTCATTGAGGGTCTATATAAATTCTAAGCCCCAACCATCACTTCATGTATAAATAATTCCTTATATATATAATAATGAATTTAAATCAGGAATCAATTTCCCTTATCATCAAATATACGTATTGAGTAAAGGACAAATAAGATCAATAATTACCCAATCAATCAAATTACTTTTAAAGTAAAACACTATATAAAGGAATGAGATATAATTTAAAAAATAAACATATCCAAGATAAATAATGTGGATATTTAAAAGAAATTTAATATCTAATGATCACATTAAAGTGAGTATTTCAAGTGAAAGTTAATGACTAAGAAAATGAATCAAGAAATTTAATTTCAATACTTTCCTTGGTCAAAATGATCATAAAATATCCATACAAACAATAAGGATTGTTTCAACAAAACATAAACCCATTGGATTAAGAATAAAGGTTTATTATTATTGATGAATAGAATTTGCATAACAATATATTTAAAAAAATTATTGATGAAATATTTTGAAAACATGTTTAAAAAAAATAAAAAAAAATTGAATATAATGTTATTTGGAAATAAACTTGAAAACATGTGAAGAAATATTTAAAACATTTTGAGATCAAGATAGTGGAAAATTACATATATCACATACACATTAAGGTATTGACCCTTTTTATAATTTTGATAAAATCCATATAGAAATTGTTTTCAAAAGGGCATAAAGACTTATTTTTAAAAATTTCATAAAAATTAAAAATGGGTTAAAATGACTTTACTAAATAATTTTGAAAGGTTGAAAAAAATAAACAAAAATTATAAAATATGGTTTTTTAAGAAAAATAGATTTCTAACCGAAGAGAGAAATGGAGTTAGATTTTATTAAAAAACATTCTCAATTAATTTAAGTACCTAAGAGTGAAAATGGTATTTTTACTTGAAAATATCATGAATAATAAGAGGATAAAAAATTATAATGGATTTATTAATAAATATTCAATTAATTTCCTTAAATAGATAAGTAAGAATAAATAATATCGATTAGAATGGTATTGTGAAATAAACAATTAAAATGATAAAAATGTTGAAGTGAGAATTAACCAATGAATTAATTATGTTTATAAACCATAAATCCACATAAAAAATAAAAAAACATATTATAATCAAAATATTTTACATGCATAATCTTATCATGACATAATCAATTAAGTATAAGTTTAACCCAATGAGTGGAAATTGAGTTAAGAAATCCCTTAAATCAAACTTCCTTTTGATTGAAAACTATTTAATATCATGTATTATGGTTTTAATCATGTTATTAAATTATAAAAGAACCATATAAATTTTTCTAATATCATATATGGTCCTTTTATAACATCTTAACACTCATTCATTAATGATCTTTCATTATTTTCACTATATCTGTTGTTAATTGCCTTGTTTTATCATGTGTGTTTCATCATGATAGATCCCATTATTGCGTATATTATATAGTTATATAGTATCCATAGTAATAATAATGAAATAATTATCAAATATATGCATTATATATTCTTTTAAAACAAATCATGAAATAATGTTATGAAACATGAAGTATGTTAAGATCTTGGTGACGATAGGCAGTAGGTATGCATGAGTAACACTTCCATTTTTCAAAAATATTTATGGAAAGTAGGTAAGTAATATATTATATTTAAATATTATAATAATAGCATATAAACCATGATACATACTTATATATATCATTCATATAGTTTGGTGATGAAAAGAGTGTCACATCGCTTCATGATGGTGGTAGTCTATATGTACATAAACGATGTTATCATATTTAAGTGAGTGAAAAGGTAAGAAAGAAAAAGATATATATTATCTATATATAATGATAAACATGTAATTAATATCCTAATTTTGTAAGGAATATCACATATAACAATTTAATTTAACCATATTTTATTCCATGTAAATCGTTAGTGAATGACAAATCACTTTTCTTTGTGAGGCGGTAGTCCGCCGTGCTCATGAGCGACGTTATCACATCCACTAAGGAATAGAAAGTATATATATATATATATATGATATAATGAATAAATAGGTATAAATATGTTATAAATATTATATATGTACTTGATATCCATCATCATACCCATCCTTTAAAGGTGGTAATGGAAGAATGAATGACATCGGTTCGTCAGGCGGTAGTCCAATGTACACACGAATGATGATTTTACAACCCATTTGATGGAAGTGAAGATGTTTGTAGGTCATTAACTTATTATAAATACATAAAATTATATGTAATATACTAAGGTTACACTATAGGAAAATTGTAATTTCTTGGTGGTTATTTTTTTCAATGATGGCGGTTAAAACCGATGTCATATGCTTCTACGGTGGTTTTCGAAAACTACCGCTAAATTGCATGTCGGGAAACTATTTTTGGTGATTAAAGCAGTTTAGTGGTGGTTTATGGGAATAAAAAACTTCATTTTTCCAACTTGGAGGCATATATCTCCAATCATCATAAGAAATAGTAAGAGAAATGGGGTCTGCTACCAGCTGGCCTAGAATTTGGCCAAGTAATCATGCGGCGTCATCCGTAGGGACCCCATATGAATCAAATGGGAAAACTATCTTCTCTCAATTAAAATTCCACTCATCTGCACTTTTTATGTTTTTCTCCAAAGTTTCATTTTTTCATATTTAATGAACAAACAATTGGTATAAAAAAGTGCTATAAATTTATTTATATTAAAATTTGTACCTATAATAGTGACCCTCCAGTATTCCCGTGATGAACTAGAAGTGGTGGGTCACCGCCCCGCTGTTGAGGCTGCTGAAGGGGGATTCAAAGAATTATATTCTAAAGGGATTCTCATAGAGGGTGTGAGAGATGGTACAGGGGGAGATGGTGCAGGGGGCAGGCAGCTGGTGGCTCAGATGACATAGGGAGGGAGATAGATGGATCATCATATGTCGCAGTAGTGGATGAAATATTGTATCGCTTCCTCCTTTGTATTCCTATCATTTCATCAAATAAAATTATGTTCAGAACATATATTTCAAAAAACAAATGTAGAAAAAATTTTAAAAATGATAATAGATGCCCAGTAATAACAAACAAAATATACATAACAATAATAATGAATGACTGCACAAATGAAATAAGTGGTTGCTAAATGAATAAATAATTGTACATACAATCATTTTCCCATTCAATAATCTCAGTATCCTACTCCATTACTTCGTCCACTTCATTCATCCTTACTAGACTAATATTTTCAATATCATGATGGAAAAATAGTTTTACTTCTTGTTGTTGATGAGATTCAATTTCAGAGGTCAAATATTCCACTTCATCACCCATATCATAAAAATATCTTTGTATTACGTGAGAAACTACACTCTACCCTTCATCCACAACATCATTCACATAATATAACATTTTTTATTCTGATGATAAGATATATGAATCATGCAATTCACAATCACCAACATCCATCAATCGATATAAGTTTACAGAAGTAAATTGGAAAGAATCTCTTTTAACACCACTAACAATATCAACCCAATTGAATTTGAATAAAACAACTGAAAAAGGCCCATGGTAGTTTAATTCAATAATATTAGTCAGCTTTCCATAGTATCCCACTACAGAAAATGTAAATATACCACTATTCTGTGTTTTCAAACCCCTTTCTCGATCGACTGTACGAAATCTAAAGCCATTTACATTGTAAGCATCGAACTTTCTTACTTGTTTTAGAGGACCTCGAGCAAGATACTTAAAATCTTCTGACAACGCTTCTTGAGTATCAATATTCATGATCTAAAAAAATAAATATACTTTATTATTTTTACAAAATATACATGTCTAACTAATATTCGTATTAATTGCAATATTTATGAACTTACACATCGTGAAAACCATTCTACAAGATCTTTATTAACATCTTTCATTATATCTTTCTCATGTATTGTTCGGAATCTCATTCGTCTATTTTTTTGTATCCTCAACTCATCAATAAATGGATCTACAATTTCACTATTCAGTATCACATATTTATGTGCCTATAATAATTCCAATTCTGTCAGTGTCACATTTGAGGTCCTCCCAACTGATCGGCCAATATTAGGAAATATTTTTGATTTCTGATGTATTTGAGATTGAGTCAATGTGTCGTCAAGACATCCAACTTGATTAAATCTTGTCTCAATATCATCAAATTATCTAGAACAAAAGATAAGACAATCCTTAACCAAATAGCCTTCAACAATAGAGCCTTCTGGTTGAGCTTTGTTTCTCCTGTATGATTTCAAATGCCCAATATATCTGTGAACTAAAATAAACTTTATTATTCATTTAATTAAGTTCCAAAATTTGTTTACTTAACTGAAAAACATATAAATAAATTACCTCTCAATTGGATACATCTATCGATAATGAAAGGGCCCTCCTAATTTAGCTTCCTCAACCAAATCTACAGTTAAATGCATCATGACAGTAAAAAACGACAAGGAAGAGATCACCTTTATTGAAAAAAGGGTAAATACAAACCTCTCCTGGAGTTTCTCAAGTTGAAATGGATTTAGAGATTTCTCAAAAAAAATTCTGAAAAATGTGCAGAATTAGAGTACAACAGCAGTAAGTTTTTCAGGTAATAATGTACCCAATGCTAATGGTAGTAACTGTTGTAATAAAATATGTGAATCATGACTTTTCAATCCATGTAACTTATGATTCTTCAAGTCAACACACCATGAGATGTTACTTGAATACCCATCAGATACCTTTACATTCTTTAAAAATTGAAGGAATGTACCATTATCCCTATTTTCCTTTGCAAGCATTGAGATGATCATTCGACATTCCATGCTCATTAAGAAATTTTAAAATCAAATTGTCACAAAAATTATTCTCAATATGCATCAAATCAATATTATGCCGCAAAAAATTAAATTCCCCATACGAATGTTTGAAAAATATACTTTTTTTATTCCATTTTTACATTCTGATTTCACTTGACGATGAAATTCGAACCCATTTCCTTCTATAAATCAAATGATGAACCTTCCCAAATTCTATTTCAACATTTTAAAGTTGTGTCAATATTTCAGAATCACTTAACAACTTTAAAGGTGGTCCATGATCAATGAAACTGTTAAATTTTGATCTGTTCAACTGAAATCTATGAGATGCATCGAGAAATCTTCAATGGCACAAGAAGCACCATTTTCTACTGTGAGGTATCCATTTGGGCCCAAAATAAAAGTTACAAATAGGACAATACAAACCCACATAAATGTTCCAACCAGATAAATTCCCAAGCCCAGGGAAGTCACTAATGGTCCACATTAAAGCGGCATGCATTTTGAACATTGTTTTAGAAGAAGCATCAAATGTCTCAACACCGTTGCTCTATAAATCCTATAATTATTCAATCAAAGGCTGCACGTATACATCAATATCATTTTTAGTCATTTTTTTTCTAGGAATAATCATCGAAATAATAAAATATTTTTTTTGCATTCACATCCACGGAGGTAGATTGTATGGGATCAAAACAACTTGCCAAATGCTATAACTGGTACTCAAAGTCCCAAATGGGTTGAATCCATCAGCAGCCAATCCCAATAGAACATTCCTAGGATGAGTTTAGAAATCTAGATTTAAGTAATCGAATTTCTTCCAAGATTGTGAATCTCATGTATGTATCATTAACCCATCATTTTTATTATCTACAGAATTCCACTTCATGTGTTCGGCAGTTTTCGAGGACATGAATAATCTTTGCAATCGAGGCTTTAAAGGAAAGTAATGAAAAACCTTTGCAGGTGTGTTATCTTTCTTCTTCTTCATGAAAGTATGTCGATTCAAACTTCCAACATCACCCATTGACTTCCATCTAGAATAATAACATTTTTTACAATTCTGTATACTTGAATCCTCTCGCCAATAAAGCATAAAATCAATGGGACACACATGTATTTTTGTATAATTCAGACCAAGCCTGTTAATAACTTTTTTAATATCATAAAATGACTTGGGGATTTTTGCTTCAGGAAATGCATCACGAAAAAATTCCAATATCATGGACATTGCCTAATTTGTAATTCCACAGAGACATTTGATATGGTAAAACTTCAGCAGAAAAGAAAGTTTTGAAAATTTCAAACATCCACTATACAACTCTAGATTTCCATCGTCAACTAAATCATGAAATGTATTTTCTTCAATGAATTTTTCTCTTAAATTTGTCTCCATGTAATCAAGAGGAGGATCCAATGATATGTTACAATCTTGATCTGGTTGTGTTATAGTCTCGAAATCATAACTTATCATGTTGTAATTTGTAGCACCCTCATCTGGTTGTTCTGTTATGTTTGATGTTGATATTGGTGTATTTCAGTGCCGAATGCATTATTTATGAGGTTTTTCATTTCATTTTCCATTGTCGACAAATTTGGGAGCTCATTCTGTGGATTAACATCAGTGTTCAACCTTTCTGTAATGTTCGATTCTCCATGCCAAATCCAACACAAAAATTGATCAGGGGATTGATTTAGTATTAAATGTTCATAAACTTTATCTCCCTTCATCCATATTCTAAATTTACATTTAGGACATGGACATCTTATTCTCCCTTCAATGGATCGATTGGAAATTGAAAAATCTAAAAAATACTTCAAACCCCTAACATACTGAGGTTTGTTCCTTGGTAATGTGATCTATATTTTATACATGTATATCACAATGTTCCTATGCTATATTAAAAAAAATCAAAACACATAGTTACAACTAAATAGGGAAAGAGATTCATATATACTATTTGAAAAAATATATAAATATGTTACATAAGGTTTTCCTATATAAATACATATGGTAAATCACCCACTAGAAAACCAAAACATGAAAATTAAAAAGATATATAAAAAAAGATGAGAAGAAGGATCTCATCCGTGTAGTTTTTTCCATGTCGTGCACCACCAAAATAGATGGACAAACTAAAGATGCCATAACTTTGATATCACTTAGGTAAGGGAATCATAAATCATATAATAATTTAATAGAAGTTAGGAATATAAAATGTAAAAAAAACTCTTACCTTAAAGTGGAACTTTATTTAATTTTATAGGTAATTATACAATGTATATTTGACCAACTGGTGGGTAGGTATAAGGGTAATAACAAGGATATGAAAAATCTATATCTTCTTTGAAATATATAGGTTGGGTTGTCTTCTTTGTTTCTCTTGGTCCTAGTGTGGACTGTCTTGGCATGGTAGTGAAGACAATAATGATATATTTTGGGTGATGAAATTTTTGTTAATGTTATAATACAAGTTAAAGATATACCATTCTCATTGCATCCATCATGGTGATTATAGTGGATAATATAGGCTTTGGTGATTTTGGATCATGCCAAGGGTTAAATTATCAATTTGGGTGGTGAAACTTATATATCAAGTGTCTTTTTCTATTTTTTTACATAGTGTGTGTGAGTTAAGCAGTGAGTTTTCTCACTCTAATAGGTAAATTAGGTTTTTTTTTGTAAGAAATCACAAAAACATAAATGAATTAATATTCACTAGTTGAAACCCATATCACTTAAACAACTCTATACCCGGTTACATCACATGATGGCCTTGAGCATATTTTATTTGCTCATAGAACAACTACACCTTCTTTATCATTTTCTTCACCAAATTTGTTCTAAGATTAATTAAATCTCTAACCTCATTCCAACACAATAGAGATATGTAAGAACACTCATACAATTCTTTAAATAGAGTTTTACCAATGGTAATCAATAGTTATTATCATAGTAAAACTCAACCAAAGGGAAATGATTCACCAAAGAACCTATAAAATCAAGAATAAACTTCTTCAATACAACCATTAGAATTTAGATCATTCTCTCTATCTAACCTTCCATCCAAGGTTGAAATGTACTTCTTAGAAAAAATAATGAAAAAAATCATGCTATAAAATCTTTTACAATTGGGAGGTAAATTAAGATCTTGATCATAGATGACCATTATTGAAACCACATGAATCTGCACCACAATGGGAACCTATAAATTGAATAACATACCGCAACAATCAACATTGAAAATAAAGAAGTAAGATTCAACCAACTTTAAAGTTCCATAATGAGGTTTCTGAGGATAAAATTTTATTGATTATAGAGTTACAATGATTAATCTTGTTAATTGTGATTAAAATAGAGCATAATAAGATAATTATATTCATAAAATTATTCTTTATATAGAGTTTTATAATGTTGTTTTTTTCATTATGTGGAGTTAAATTAATCGAATTTCTCATCAAGAAGATGATATCAACTGGCCTAGAAGAATAAGTGCACAAAAACATCGAGATCAACACCACCTAAAACCTGGGATAAAATAAGTACAAAAATTTAGCTTTCTATACTAATATAGAAGATAAATACAATTGTATAAACCAATTTTTTCCTGGAAGTAGTGTGTGTATAATGAAACAAAGGGAGTTTCACTTGGGTGACCATTGATCAATAACCAAATAATTATAAAGGAAGTGTTCCTTGGAATGTAGTGGCCATAGCTAAAAATTTTATATCTAATAGAAAAATTATTTTATTAGGGATTTCATTATATTGAAACTTCATCATGTGTGTTTCGTTTAGATGAAACTTAGTGCATGTCAAACAAGTAAATTAAACCTTATGTTTTTTGTGAATTAAGGTCCATATTTTTTTTTTGAAATTCAATGTCAATGTCAAAAAAGTGCTAGATTAATCATGATCTAGCTCACACAAGAATAATATTTGATACTGATGAGGGTTAAATATTTAAAGTAATGGAAAAATAAATTTATAAAGAACCTTGATTCCCCACCCCACCTTGCAAACAATCACATAGGGTTCCACAACACTCTTGTCAAAACGGACTAGTCCAAACTACTTTTCACACACTATTTTAAGGTCATCAACTACTATATTAGTCATCCAGGATTATTTTCACATCCCAAGATTTAGAATATTATATTATTTTTATGTTCTAATTTTTATATCATGTTATAAACAATTTTAAAGTTCATGAGGGATGCTATTGTGTTTATAATAACCATTTATTATCATAAAACACTAAAATGTGTATGATTATATACTTTTTCATTATCATATATCCTATGATACATGAATGTTTTAAGTTTGATAATTATCATTATAATTCCACTTAAAATTACCAGGTCATCTCCATTGGGATGGGATAAAATTAGAAGTGTAATTTATTAAGAGTTAAAACAAATATTATAGGGTGGAAACCAGACCTGGCAGGTGGGCTAGGGCTTCGGCGGGTCGGCGGCGACGGGCGGCAAGGTGCGTAGATGGGCGGCAGGGTGTGATTTTGAGAGGTTAGGTCATCAGTGTCTAATCTAGGGTTGGGGTTTGGAGGATAATATGGCGTTACAGGGGTCGGGGGGATAAGGGGGTCAGGGTTAGGTGGGGGGGGGGAAGCGTCGCCGCTGTAAAAAAAACTCTGGGTTTAGCAGCAGTTTACAAAAACACCGCTAAAAGACAGGCGCTAAAGGAGATTTATGTTGTAGTGTTATTATATCATAATGTTTTAACAATAATTTAAGGATGTGGATAAATAAATAAATAAATATTCTCACTGAAGAACGTTACCTCTTCTTCGGGTATTTTCTTTAGGCTTTCACTAAAGCCTTCCTAAGTTGAATTTATAACCAAGATAAGGCTTCTAAGATTATGGAATGGAATTTGGAAAGTTATTTTGGAATTTATTTTCTAAACCAAATATTATTTAATGTCTGAATAAGAGAGGATAGTGGGTGGTCCTTTATAAGT
The DNA here is from genome assembly GCA_963277665.1 of Viscum album. Taxonomy (NCBI): domain Eukaryota; kingdom Viridiplantae; phylum Streptophyta; class Magnoliopsida; order Santalales; family Viscaceae; genus Viscum; species Viscum album. The sequence goes on from OY728139.1 coordinate 573,713,986, forward strand.
GAGGTGAGTGGTCCTCTTATATGTTTTTAAATAGATTCGATAATAGCCACATTTTTATAATGAAACAATCCTCCTAAATGAGACTTTATAGATCATAGAAGAAACAAAATAGATATAGGGAAATAAAATGGGTGTTCTAAAAGTTGGTAGGTCATTTTTAACCATTATCCTCTTAGTTTAACCCCAGTAAATCAGTTTTTACCTTAACAACGACGATTAATTTTTACAGTTTTCACTAATAATTTTGGTAGAAAATTATGTTGAAATTATTAGAAATTATAAATTACGATGATTCCAAATATTGAATTGATTTTTCAAAATTCAATTCACATAATTGGTAAAATTTAATTTAAAATTAATCCCACAGATGCGATAAAAAGTAGGGTTTTTAAAAAGAAAATGTCCAAAAGTTTATAATGTTTTTATGTAAAAAAAAAAATTAAAATGATTAAAATGAACTAAACTATATTAATGGATATATATTTTAAATAATTTTACACTAAAACCAATTTAAAATATATTTTAATTTTATAAATAATTTAAACAAAATAGGAACATTTCAATTTAAATTCAGTATTTTTCACTAATCATCAAAAAATGGAACTATTTAGAAAAATTGCAAACATCCAACCTAATATAATTTTGGTATTAAAATTTGATAAATTATTTTCCTTTTTTCAAATAAATTTTCTAAAATTGGTTAATATTAAATTTAAATTATGTGTGAAAATTGTGAATAACCATCTTTTATAAAAAATACAGTTTTTTTGAAAACATTTATTTTTATATTGATTAATTATTATTTTATTTCAAATAAATACATGCAATAATTTTTATATTTTAATTATTACTATTAATAACCTACATTAAAACATCTAGGTAATTAATATTAAATAATGATATTTTTTATAATATTTCACATTTTTTTAAATCAATATTGCCTATAACGCAAACTAAACTGAGTATTGTGTGTCATGAAAGCTAAAATCATGGTTTCGTGTAACGTAAGATAATCTCATAATTTTCTGTAATACAATAAATTGAATAGATTGGATTTATCTTAATAAATAAATATATCATATACTCCTGGGGTGCTGTATTTTCTTTTAAGTTATACCTTATCAAATATAATGTTCTTATTTTATAATTTTAGGGTGTTACATTATTCCCACCTTAAATTAATTGATTCGTCAAAATTTAAATTTGATCTCAATAACAATAGGTTTTATATTTGAAAATTATTTTTTTTTTTGAAAAACCCACACTATAAAATGGTTAATAAAAAATCATATTAATAAGAGAGAAAATTAAGTTTTAAGGCCATCTATAATAAAAAATAACTAGGTTTCTAAGTAAGAGAACATAGGTGGGAAATGAAAACTTGGAAATGGAAGAAATGCATAAATAATTATAAAGATTGATTGGGGTTATTGATAAAATTAAATTTAATGATCAATGGAAAGTTAAGGGCCTGAATACCATAAATATATGATGATTTTAAAAACCGTATGATACATCAGATATGAAGGTAATTGTATAACATTTTTTGTTTCATGATTCATTTCCTAATTTTTGAGGAATTATTTTACTATCTAAGAATATAATGAAATATACATTATTGATATATTTCTATTTTATAATCATAATTTCATCCTTTGGTTATGCTTTTATAAATTTCTAATTCATCCCTTATTCCAAGAAATGAATATCCAAAAATAAAATTTTAATTCCTAAAGCACTAAAATTAACTTTTAATGGATCATAAGATCCATAAAAGAGTGACAAGATGTTCTGTCTATCTCCAAATGTTTTCCAAAACCAATATAGTTAGAAAAAGTTATCCAATATGAATAAATGTCCTTATCCTAAAGTAATGAATTAATCTTTAAAACCTCTTCCAATGTTCCACTTAAACCATTTCATAAATGGGTAAATTTATAGTCCTTTCAAAAGAAAAAGATCCATAACTTTAGAAATAAGTTCATTGAATTTCCAAAATGAACCTATCATTAATCCCCAAAACAATATGAAGTAGATCTTAATCATCACATAATAAATATGTGAATACCTAACTGTAATTAGCATAAAACCATATTCAGAACATGCATGCTTCCATATTAATTAAGTAAAACACATATTATTGGATATATTCCTTAAATCTAAAAATGATGTTAACTCCAGAAATGCTATCATGACTAATTTTTCAATAATTAATTAATTAGTTCCAAGTTATTCCACACAATACAATTTACATTATCCATATCAATTATATATTTATCCAAACATCATTATCTCAACATTAGGATCATATTAAGGGTCCATAATAGTATTTTACAAGAATTTCAACTTACCGATGAAAATTTTTTCTTGTTCATCGGTAGCATTTGACACATTGTTTCAAATACTTAGTGAAAAATTACTATAGTACAATCCTTATATACTTTAAAATCATGATAAATACTTCATAATTGATAAAATGATCAAATGAAGTATTTTATGAATCCAGACATAATCACATTAATCATTCCTATTCATATGTGGTAATGGCATAAGCTTGAACATGGTCCATTATTTATTTTATGGTATATTACTTTGACACTTGAGACGTTGATTTGTGTCTTGCCCCATCTCTTTGAAGTTGAATCATTATAAATTAAAAATCTTTTAAATTACCTTGATATCACAAGAATGGTGTATTTTATCTCTACACTTTTATCAAACTCTCATTACCTTTAATTAAGTACCATGGTGTTTATTTCCACAATTATCAGATGTGGGAAAATAATTCTTTACCCTTTTCCATTTTTATATCATTTCCTCTATAGTTATGTTCTTCTCTTTCCTCCCTTTGAATCTATAATACTTAGAAAATTCTTTCTATGACTTTTTATCATATGATACTATGTCCTTGAATGATATGAATGTTTGGGATAATAGTTCCCTTCAAAATATTTCCTTAATCCCATTAAATAAATGATTATTCTTACTCTTTGTATTATATATATTTATGGAAAAAGGGATGAGCCCATAATGGGCGTAGCGGTTTAGGGTTCCCCTGTCGCCACCTTCCCTTCCTTCATCTCCGGCAGCCGCGTCTCCCTTCTTGGTGCTCTCCCAGCGTGCTCGCGGTGTGGTGATTGTGTGATGAAGCGCTCTTGGTGTCAGTCTTGGATCCGGTGGCATGAGATTCTTCCTTGATGTTGTGGATTCTCTCCATGCGGCGTTCATGTGGGCCCAGATCTGGCGGTGTGGGGTTCGTCCTGTTGCGGCGGGGTGAGATCTTCCTCGGCGAGGTCTCTGGTGGCGGCGTGGATCGTCCGCGACTTGGTTTTGGCATCGCAGCGGGGTGTTTTCTTCCTTGGAGTTTTTTCAGGCGGCGGCATGCTTCGTTCTTAGTCCGATTGTGGCGTTGTGGCGGGTTTGTTTCTTCGGCGGTGAAACTTCCCGACGGTGGTGAGGATTGTTCGTGGTTCGGGGATGGCATCTTGGCGGGGAGAATTTCTTCTGTGGCGTTTTTTCATGGCGGTGGCGATTTGTATATGCCTTGGATCTGGTGTGGCGGGGGGTTATGCTTCAGCAGTGATGGGAGTGAGCTTCCGTGGCATTGGGTGGTCCGATCTGGTGCGTAGAAGGGGTCGTGTTCTTAGTCTTCTACGGCATGGGTGGTTGGTCTTTTCTTCCATGATGGCGTGCTCCACTAGGCTGAGCGGTTTGGATGGTTGGTGTGGCCTTCGTGAGCATTTTGGGTGGTGGCAATGGGATTTTAGGTTCTTTGTGAATTTATTCATAGCCAGATGGCCTTGTTTTCGGACTTTGCGAGTTCCTCTCATTGCCCGTATGCTTGATCAGTTTGGTCTCCAGTGCGAGTGCCTCCACAGCTCAGATCTGATTGGATTCATGCCCAGAGCAGCGCTTCTGGTTCTGACCGGTGTGGTCCCCCTCTTCGGTGGTGCTCCTGTGATGCGGTTGTCGGGTCTTCCAACCCTGGGTGGCGTTGGCCAGACTTTTTGCTTCCTGGAGCGTCTGGCCCATTCGAGTTTCTTGTCTTTGGATGCAGTTTTGATTGGTGTCTTGTGGGTTCATTACAGCAATGTTGTCATCTGGTGTTGGCTTCGGTGTTCGGGATGCAGTCTTTTGCATTGATTCTTTTCTGTTTTATTTTCTTATGTCTTGATGAATGTTTTTCGAGGTGGTTTTGCGATTGGTGATGTTGTGACCTGTGGCCCGCACTCTAGGGCCTATTCAACCGAGCCTTCTTCAAGAAGATGCTTCAGATGAGGTTCAGAGCAGAGAGTTTTCACTTGATCGTTGCTTTTTGGATTTGGATGTTTGAGAGGGTATGACTTTTGTCATTGGTACCAGGCCCACGCATTTTCAGGGGACAGCTTGTCGGAAGTGATGAGAAGGTGGAAGCTGGACTTGATGTTTTTTATGCTGGGGAGGAGCCTTTCTTTGTAGATTTGTTATGGTTGATGATGGCTTGTGGTCTTTTGGGGCACATTTTATGTCCTTATGTCTTTGATGTCCTATTGGTTCCCCCTTACCCATTAAAATGGGGTTTATGATATAATAAAAAAGTAATTTTCAGTCATTATTATATGTATTGATGCAGTTACCATTCCTTCTACTAGGAGGTATTTCTAAATGATTCTATATACTAGATTTGATCATATCATTGCTAAACATAATTCATTTTTCCAAAACTAGTGAAATACTTATAATACATTGAAAATTTTACACATAGCTAATCTCATAATCAAAAATATGGTTTATTTGGGGATGTATCTATTTCAAATCCTTTATAATGGTTTGTAAGGAAAATGTGAATTAAGTATATCCCTAGGGATTGCCAAACTAGGTGCAAATTAACGCATGTTTTCATGAACTAGGTGATGATCATTTCAAGCCCAATTCACCCATTTTAGAGTTATTACCACGTCCAATTATAGTATCCAGATGAAGATGTATTTTAAGGAATAACCGCATAATCACTACCAAATGAAAACTTTGGGATGTTATTATAAAATTTATCCTCAAATTATATCATTGGGTTATGATGAATAGACTATGTTTTTTCCTAAATATTGTTTCCAAGGATTCTACTAAACTTCTACTGATTACAACTATAGAAACCTCAAATCCAGTAACCTATAGCTGATGTTTTCTTTATTACATTGCAATAAGATACAAGGAATCAAATCCTGAAGGACCACATAGTTTAGCAGTCTTTGTAAACTAGATATATACTTATTTCTTACATTATTTTTGAAAAAAAATTACAACATTGTTTCTTCTAGAATAACACTATTACCTCTACTATATCCCTACATATCAAACACAGTGCACTTCATGGATTCCTAATAAAGTAAAAAAAATAAGGGTGATCTCAAATGCTCAATAAATTTTAAGTACAACGAAAGGTATCATGAATCAATAAGAATAATAAACATGGATAGGTAAATAACTAAACACACATTCCATTTAAATAACTTGACTATCATGGTAAGATGTGGTAGAATAAATATGGAAATTTGAATAACCACATGCCATTTAATCAATAACAGACAATGAAATTCATCAATAGATAAGGCTATAGCTAAAATATCATGGATAACAATAATTGAATTCTTAGTGAAGGAAATTCATAATTATTGGATGTCGTTTATCATATACATATACCTCTACTTTCAAAACCTTTCACATAAAAGTTCAAAATTATTGGGTATAAACCGATATGATGTGTCCCACTATATCACTACTATCAATACCCTCCACAGGATATTTCAAAACTACTAGGTAAAAAATCATAGGGTTTGGTGAAATAATTTTGTTTCATGATACATGTCAATGAATCAAAGGGATATATAAAGACCAGCCCCCACCCATAACAACATGTACAAATATTTCCTCATATATCATATAATTGATTTAATTCATGAATAAATGTACCTTATCATAAAATATCTATAAAGGATATAAATTATCAATATTTACCCAGTTAATAAAATATCTTCAAAGTAAAACACCAAATGTATGAATGGGATATGGTTTTAGTAATAAACATATCCATGATAAATGATTTGTATATTTAGAGTAAATTTAATGGATAAGGATTCTAGGAAAGTGAATTTTTCAAGGGAAAGTTAATGACAATACAAATGAATCAAGAAAGTGAATTTGAATAATTTCCTTGGCCAAAATAATCATAAACCATCCATAAAAAGAATAAGTATGAAATCAATACAAAATATACCCATTAGAGTAAGAATAATATGTTGTTGTAATTTATGAAAAGAAATACCATAAAAATATCTTCTTTTTTTGAGGAAAATATCCTTTTCATTTTGAAAATTAATTTTTGAAACAAAAAACATTTTTAAAATAATTTTCTCTGGAAATCGACTTGAAATTTTATAAAGGACAATTTAAAATATTTTGAGGTCATGAAATTGAAAAATTATGTACATAATGCACATGTTAAAAAAATATCCCTTTGATATTTTTGGTAAATCGAAAATGGTAATGTTTTTTAAAATGGAAAAATATTTCTTTAAAAATATTTTATGAAAAGTTGAAATGTGTAAAACTATCTTTAATAAATCATTTTTAAAGGTTAAAAACTATAACAACCCGAACTGTTATGAATAAAATTCCCTATTTTGATTTAATTAAATGTCTTATGGTTATAGAAAACACATTCAATTTTTTATTATATCCAATTGGATTTAGATGACCATTAAGGATCATTATCATTGATAATATAGAAATTGAATAGTGATCACATGACTAGTATAAATATAGGATTTTTAACAAATCATTTTGACACATGAAAAGGAAGTAATGGACTCAACTAGTAAGATATTATCCCATGAAGCCCATTTATTGGATATTCCAAGGGAGATAGCATTTCTAGAAATTTCCCTTTAACAATCCCAATCTAAGATCCAACAACTTAAGCATGATCAAAACTGTTTATGGTAGAAGTTTAAGCTTATCGAGATCATGAACCAAACCATGTTCACCAAACGACCCCATAAAAGCCCCACCATTAGGCACCTCACTCTTAGGGATTATTCTGGTGTATTAAAGGGATATATATCAAGACCCCATCAATATTAATATATAAATTATTTTTTATAAGATAATGAATATATTTTAATCTTATTTTTGTTACTTTGTATGTGATTTTTAAATCACAAATTATAGTTTTGGTTAATAATAAAATTCAATTAATTAATTTATAAATTGATGTATTTTTGAAAAAAATAATATTTCAGTAAAGTTTTATTATTAAATATTTTTTATCAAATATAAATTATCATATAATTTTCATGAAGTCAAATGTAATTTTTATAAGGGTTCAAAAAATGTTATTGTCAAAAACCTGTAATTTTCAGTAAATATTGGTTTTTATTTTAAAAGTTAAAATTAAAATATTTATAAAATTATTTATATAAAATGAATAATATTTTTGGAATCAGGATATTGAAATTTTATAAAAGTTAATCTTTCATAATTTTCTGAGATAGTCGAATTTACGGGTAAAAATTCAATACCATATAAATATTCCTTGTGTTTTATAACATCAAAATGACCCAAAAGTGATGTAAAAAAGTTATATAAATAGTATCCAAGACCAAATATATTTTTTCACTTCAAATAATTTTATTATAAGTTTATCTGATTTATTTTTTAAATCCATTATGAATCCTCCAAGAGTTATAACATATTTTTTTGTTTTAAAATCATTTCTTTAAGAATGTGACTCCCCTCCACATCACCAATGGTAATATTTTAATAATTTAGGACCTTGGAATTATAAAATAATGTAAACCATTCCCATTTTGAAGGAAAAAAGGAAAAAAAAACAGGGTATGTTTTTTGGTTTTGGATATTTCATTATGTAGAGTCCAAAAGCTAAATAATAAAGAAATCCCCCATTTCCTATATAAACTCACCCAAGACCCCATTAATCTTAACTAAAAATACTTTGAGAACATCCACTCTCTATATTCCTCCCAAGGTGACCCAATGCTTTCAAATATCCAATCCCAAGACTTTGGAGTCACACAATCAAGTAAGGGTTCTTTAATTTCTCCTCTTTATTCAAGTTTCTTTATTATGTAACACCTTCTTTCTACAATTAATTATGTTGGGATATCAATTTACATGTCACTATTACTTTAAATTTCATATATAAATTATGAGATAACCTTAATCTATCATCAACCCATTTCATTTATTTTTATGTGATGTCGTTATGCTGGAAACTGATGTGAAGGGCAATTTGATGTCTACCCCAAAGAGATACCAAACCCGATGGGAGTAAGAATCTTGAAATTCATGATGATAATATCTCGACGGAATCAGGTTCTAAATAGAAACTTGGATCAAATGGATCATTCAAACACCCCTAATAGAGAACAAGCTGCAATTGAGAGCTTCTTGTGACAAAGGCCTCCTACTTTCAATGGATCATCTGATCCCTTAATCCTGAAACAATTGATCAATTCCATTGAGAAGATCTTCACCATCCTTCAATATTCTGAAAAAGAGAAGGTTATTTTTTTTCTTATCATATGGAAGGATAAGTTGATCAGTGGTGGATATTGATCTAGAATATGTATCCATAGGAAGAGATCAAACAAATGGAGTGGAAGGAATTCTATAAAATGTTTTTTGACAAATATTTTCCTCGCACTCACCTTATTAAAATGGAAAGTTATTTCCTTGAACTTAAGAAAAAAATATGAAAAATATATCAGGGTATATAAGTTAAACATCACAAGACTTGTGTGATATGTATTTGTATTTGTCGTTATTCTTGAATTTAAGGTCGAACACTTCTTTGGTGGGATAAATCCTAGTCTACCAAAATCTATAGATATCCATGAGTTTGATATATCTGAGGAAATTGTCTGATGTGCCCTCAAAGTTGAAATAGAGAATGGGGAATCTCAAGGGTATCATAGGGATAAGAATTATAAAGTGGAGATTAATTCTAGAGGTTTGATGGATAAATCCAATGATGCTAAGAAATTTCAGCATCCCACTTGTCCAAGGTGCAAAAAGAATCACCCCGAAAATTGCCTAAGGGGAACAAGGAAATTCTTTAGGTGCGGAAGAGAAGGGAACCTAGACAATGATTACTGATAGGATAAATCCACCAATGTGATACAGGAAATTAATGCTTCGATCAACCCTCAACTTGTGGTTCACTACTTCAACTGCAAAGAACCAGGGCACTTTGCAAACCAGCACACTAAGCTAGGGGTTTTTAGAGGCAACCAAAAACCTATGAGGTAGCAAGGGAGAACTTTTTCTATCACGACCACTGAGTTGGATCTTGATTACAATGTTGTGATAGGTATTCTAGTTATTCATTCAAGAATAGTGAATATACTTTTTGATTATTTTTTATTCATTCCTTTATATCATGAAAGTTTAGTAGAACTATTCAAACACCACCACAAATCATAGAAGTAAAGAGGTCGATGAAAATGGAAAATGAGGAAATTATTACATCCCATATATATAACCCCTCACCAATCATCATTTTCTAGATGAACTTCCTGATGAAACTTTTCATACCCCCTTTGTTGGAATTTTATGCAATTCTGGTCATGGATTGGCTTTTCATATATAAATCCAACATAAATTGCCGTTAGAAGAAAATCACTCTCTATATGGAGAATCAACACCTGATTCCAAACAAGTGAAAGGATGATGATGAATATTATTTAGTACCATCATCTCAATCATCGAAATTATTTCCCTACAAGTAAGAATATCTAGCTCAAATGATTGAGTCTAAAGACAAAACCATCCTTAAATGAATGGCTATTTTGATAGAATTCATTAGTGTGTTTACCAAGAAATTTATTGGTCTTCCTACCAACTGAGAGGTTGAATTTTCCATTGGGATTATACCTGGGGTGTTGCCAATATCTTAGACTCCATATAGGATGGCTGTTGTGGAACTTTTGGAATTAAAGAAACAACTACAGAAGAATCTAGTTAAAGGGTTCATATGCCCTAGTGCTTGACCATGGGGTGCACGAGTCCTCTTCGTCAAGAAGAAGGATGGGTCCATGTGTATTTTAATTGATTATCATGATCATAACAAGATCAAGATAAATAAAAAGTATCATTTTCCATATATTGGTGACTTTTTCAAGTAAGGGTGAATAAGGAAGATATCCTCAAGACCACTTTTCAAACAAGGTATAGAAAATATGATTTCACAGTGATGCTTTTAGGGATCACTAATGTTCCAAAAATCTTCATGGACTTGATGATTAGAGTATTTTAAGATTACCTTGAAAAAAATTGGTAGTCTTTATAAATGATATTATAATATACTCCAAAATAAATAAGCATGAGGATAATTTGAACACTATGTTAAAGACTACATGAAAGCAAAAGCTTTGTGCCAAGTACAAAAAGTGTGATTTCTAGTTGAAGGAAGTATCATTATTAGGTAATATCATCACAATCAATGAGGTATATGTGGATCCTTCAAAGAAAAAACCAATTGAAGGATGGATTAGGCCAACACCCATGACAGATATCCATAGCTTCCTTGGGTTACCTAGGTATTATCATCGATTTGTGAGAAATTTATCTTGATTTTAAAACACTTTTACCAAGATAACTCGAAAGGGAGACAAGTTTTCTTGGAATGATGAATGTGAAGAATTATTCAAGGATTTAAAAATAAGGGTTATAACTACCCTTGTTCTCATATTACCCACAAGTGGGGAACTTTTCATAATTTTTAGTGATGCCTCGAAGAGGGGATTGTGGTGTTTGTAGATCAAAACTAAAAAATTCATTACCGATGCCTCTTGGTAGTTGAAAATTCCTGAGAAAAACTATCACATGCATGATTCAGAGCTGGTAGCTATGATATTTTCTTTGAAAATTGGGCGGTAATATCTCTATAGGGAGAAGTGTGAGATATATAATGATCAAAAGAGTCTCAAATATATATTCACATAGAAGGAGATTAATATGTGCCAATTGAGATAATTAGATATCATCAAGGATTATGACTTCTCAATCCACTACCATCCTTGGAAAGAGAACAAAGTGGCACATGCTCTAAGTAAAAAAGGACCCAACAATTCTATCATTGATGAGAATGGAAAAGGATATGATCTTCTTGGATTTTAAGAGGATAGACATGGGAATCATAAAGCAAGGAACATCATCAATCCTTTCACAAATTATTGCTCAACCATATCTTCTGTAAAGGTTATAGGATTCTAAAAAAGATGTTTTGGGAATTCATAAGAGATTGGAAACTATAAGGAATGAAAAATCCTCAAATTTCAATGTTAAAAAAGAAGGAATTGTGAGATTTGGGTCAAGACAATGTGTTCTATCAAATCTTGAGTTAAAGAAGGAAATATTGTATGATTACAATAGTTAGACATTCTCTATTCACACAAGAAACATAAAGATATATCAATATCTTTTTTAACACTATTGGTGGAACAATATGAAGAATGAGATCACTGAATATACGTCAAAGTACAAGGTATGTCAACAAGTGAAGGCTAAAAGGCAGAATTCTAAGGGGATGATGCAACCATTACCCATACTAACATAGAAATGGGAAAACATAACCTTGGAATTTGTCACTAGACTTATGAATACATCCAAAGGAAACAATGTTATATAGGTTGTTGTGAACTATCTTAAAAATACTAAACACTACAATGTTATTTGAGAGGATTTATCCCTGAATAAAATTTAATAGATATAAATTAGATAAGTGGTGAGGATGCATGGAGTACCACTATCGATTGTGTCTGATCGAGATCCAGGATTCACCTTTAATTTTTAGAAAAGTCTTCAATATGATCTAAATAGTAAGCTGAACTTTAGTATGTCTTATCACCATCAAAATAATGGCCAATATGAGTGGACTATGAAAACACTTGAGGACATGTTGCGAGCATGCTCAATTTAATTCAAGGGAGGATGGGACCAATATCTTCCTATGGTTGAGTTATATTACAACAAAAATTTCCACTTGAATATCTAAATGGATCCCTATGAAACCCTTTATGGGAAGAGGTGAAGAACACTGAAATGTTGGGATGAAGTTGGGGGACAAAAAATTATAGGCCCTGAAATGGTTGAGGATATCATGGAGAATGTTATGACCATTCAACAACACATCAATAATGGTTAGAGTCGACAGAAGGGTTATGATGAAAATTGTCGACAAGACCTAGAGTTTGATGTTAGAGACATGGTAATCCTTCACATATCTGCATAGAAAAAAGTGATGAGATTTGGGAAGAAGTTAAAGTGTAGTCCAAGGTACATCAACCCTTTTTAGATCCTTGATCACATCAGAGTAGTTTCCTATCGAGTAGGACTCTCACCAAATCTATCTCAAGTACATGTTGTATGTAAGAACTCTGGTTTTTGTATGAGGTATTATCCCTTTTTATGTTTAAATGCTTAAACATGGAATTATGTGAATGAACAACTTTATAACAAGTGTTTAGGAGGAGTAAGAGGCTTGTTTGGATCCTAGAACCAGGTTTTGGGCTAAAAATGGCCGGGTGTGTAGTAAGTACAAACCATGTGGGGTAGGATACACAGTTTGACTAAACTGTGCAAGGCTGGTCAAAAGGGGCTTACTGGATGAAAAATTTAAGAAAACTATGCAGAACGAGGCACACATCCATGCGAGTTGAATTGTAGTGTTTGTAGAACTTGATAGAGGCTTTTTTCTTATGGTTTATGCATAGTTTGTAAACCATGTAGGTAAACTGTGCGGCTTCCCCTTGATATATACTAAACCATGCAGGTAAACCGTGCATCCACTATATTTTGGGTTTTTAATTAATTTTAAGTTTAATTATTTTTCTATTTTAAAACCTATGTTCTAAAAAATAGGCTCACAATTAATGGGAGGGATTGAGAAGCCCTCAAGTAGACTAACCTAGGATTCGAGGTATCTTCAGCCTCCGACCACTGATTTGAGCATGGTTTGTCTCATCAGATCCATATCGGTAAGATCTAATTTTCTTTTTAACATTTCTTTATTATTTTGGCTATCAATTGGGATATTTTATTTTAGGCTCATATTCACTAATTTCTTTTTCTTCGTTCGTTCTTTAGATTTCTCATAAACTGGGAAGAATTGGGACTTGATACTAGATGAGCACTCTGATCCAAGGTAGGTGGTCTATTTTTTTCTTTCAGTTTTTGGTGCATTTTAGAGCTATAATCCATTACACCACCCACTTATATTTCTAGTGTGTCCCCAATTTTGAATGGGTTACTTACAATAGATGTAATTAGACCTATTAAGGATGCCCATAGGATCTGTTGTGATTTTTTGGTACTTGTTTCCCAGACCAAGGTCACCCATGGGGTACACCTTATAGGAATACCTTAGTTATGCCATGTTAAACAAACAAAGGCGTGTGTTTGGGATTTCCTTGTTATATGAATCCAATTAAGAATGTAATAATTTTAGTGGGTTGGTTAGGATATGATTTACCTCCCTTGCCCTGGTATATATATTTAACATATGTTGAACTTGAATTGGTAAACTACCAATGGGATAATTGATGTAAATGGATTTAATTGAATGGGTGGGTATACTAATAGGATATGAAAAATTGTTAATGGATGATTAATGGGTGGGTATAACCATGTGACTTGATTTAATGAAATAGATTATATGAGTAGGTAGACTCATATAGAATTGATTAGTTAAATGGTATGAATGTACGATAGATTAAATAGATTACATTGACCACTCACCATAGATATTGAATGAGGTAGTTGACTCCATGGATAGAGTATGCTCGTAGCGTCTTGATTCCATGGGATGACTTGGGCCTTACTAGCCCTTGAATCTGGATTGCTTGGACTCACATAGAATATGTTAGTACACATGCTCTTAGGACTCCAACCAGTTCCAATAACAAGTTTCCATCAAGATTCTCCTAGAAATAAAAGTGGATGACTTGGTCTTAGACACATTGGATTTGGACCTTCATGGTCTACAATTCAGTATATGGCACTATCGTGAGATATTTGATGCTTGGGATATACAGCGAGGCTATGGGATTTTGATATGGTTTCATTATCCGACAAGGTAGGGTGGACATTTTATGGGTGGATGTACAACAAGGACGTGTTATAAGTTTAAATTTATTATAGATACCTTGTAAAGAGATAACAATTGTTATAGTAGACATATACCTTGGTCTTCTACACTTACTTTATAGCTTACTCACACCTGTTTAGTACACTGCTTTGTGCTGCTTAAAACTGTATAGACTTCTAGGTGGTTACCTACTAGGATATTTATATCACACCATGTTTGTGCCTCCTTTAGGAACTAAACAGACTACATAGTTGTAGGTGATAATGGGGGAACACACCCTAACACTGGTTTTTGATCATTGTTTTAGAGCAGGGGATCATGAGACCAATCTAAGGCTTGTGATACTAAGGGCACTTTTTGGTCTTTTTATCATTTTGGATACTCATATTGTATTTTATTTCCATATACCTATTTTTTATATTTTCTAGATATATGTATAATATGAATTATTGAGTATGTGACATTTCTAGATTTGTTATATATATATTTCTCTTATCTTAATTTTCAATTATTTGTTTATTTATCTATTTCTGCTATTGAATGTATCTGATATTTGTTGTGATATACTCTTGTAATGAGGGAATAGTCAACCCAATGACTCACCCTGTCCCTATATTCTTTTCGGAAGCCATTGAAATTTTTGGAGATGTACTTGAGGCCAGGTAACCAACCGAGTTCAAGGCAATGTTGTGTGGAATCAGGGTTTAGGATGTTACAAAGTGGTATCATAGGATTTTTCCTTGTTTGTCTTACTGTTTAGTGACAATAGATAGGGATAATAAGGGAATGAAGTTTAGTAACAAGATGTTCCCAGGAGTAGCTACCCCGCCTATAGATAAAAGGAAAATTGCCTCAAATGGAATTATTATTTTTAGGATTGTGACCATTATAGTCGATTTGATTTCACCATTGGGGGACACACATGATTTATGCTGATACTATTGATGCAATTCTAGAATCTATTTCTATTAAAACCTGATGATATGAGGGTATTCCATCTCATGCATTATATAGGCACTAGTTAGAAATCACATTTCATGCATTATGCCATGCCATTTAGGATGCATTACTTGATGTATATTGTTGTGATGGGTGTTGTGATATCTCTACTTGCTGTTGTGATAGACTTTGTGTAGAGGATAGAGGAGTGATGTCATATTTTAATTCATAAGGTGTATGTGTCAGACCTAGACCCTTGTAATTATTTTATTTTTTTATTTTCTTTCCTTTTAATAATTTTTTCAGGGTTCAGATTGAGTCTTAGCTTAATTTTTTGAGTTTCTATTGAAAAATGTTTTTTTTGGGTTTGGCGGCATCTAACACACGGGCAGAGCACGGTTTGGAAACCATATAGATTCACCTAGGAAACTATGCGGTCTGCCCATCTTTGAAAAATAAAATAAGAATTAAAAGCATTAATAATATGATTAATGAGATTATTATTATTATTATTATTATTATTATTATTATTATTATTATTATTATTATCGTTCTTAATATTAGGAATAATATTATTAAAATTTTATTATCATCAATATATTATTATTTCTATCATTATATTATTATTATTATTATTATTATTATTAAGGGTTTTTTGTGAGTTTAGGGAGGTACACAGGCACGGAACGGTTAACTAAGATAGTGCGTTCAGCCCAGGTACCCGTTCGACAGCTTTGGGATTGGCTAGAAGCTACCACACAGTTCACGCAAGGTTTCTTGAGCCATGCGTGTACCACCCAGTTTCCCCATATTCAAATGAATTAAATGAATAAAATAAAATAATATGTTTATGATTATTATTATTTATTTTATAAATAATATAGTCATTATGAATGTTAATTATCATTATTGTCTAGAATTTTAAAAATAATATGCAAGTTGTTTTTATTATTATTAAGAATTATATTATTAGTATTAGAAATGAAATAAATATTATTATTATTTTTACCATTATGGTATTATTATTATAATTATTATTATTACCATTATTATTATATATTATTTTTTTATTAAGATATTAGTTTTATTTTTGTAGGGTTTCAATCACTCTCCCCCCCACTTTCTCCACCCTTGGCGCACCCCACTTCCTGCCACCTCACCTGCACAGAACCCCCCCCCCCCTCCCTACCTTGTGTGAGTATCCCCTTGCACAAACCCTTCTCTGTTCATGACCACCTCATGCCCAGTGCACCATCCAGTGGTGCGGCCCCCTTCTGCCCAGTACGCACAGCCGAACTGGTCCTCCTCCGATAGTGACCCGTTTCTCTAGTGTCTCCCTTCTAATGCAAGGCCCTTTCTGGCACGTTTTTTCCCCCACTAGTATACCCACATTCTTCCTCTATTTTATTCTTTTTCCCTATTTTTTTTATTAGAGGTTTTGTTCATTGAGGGTTTATCTTGGTAGGTTTAGGGTATTATAATTAATGTGGAATAATTTCAGGCATGCCTTTTTTGTTTTACCATAGATTTGAGGCAGGATCCTACTTGGACATACATTTTTAATATAAGATTCATTATTTCATGCTATTTTAACCTTATATTTATTATGAAAAATTATTATATAATCCTTTGATTAGTTTTTTGGTGTGATAAGTAACTGTTTATGCCTTATTTTTTGATAAATAACATTTTTTTGTTAAAAATGTGAACACTGTATGTTTAATAAAATGATTTGTTAGATTTTGCATGTATTTTGTGATATTTAAAACATGGTTCAACACCTTGGATAAATTTATGTCTGGAAAATTTGTGTTTTATACCTCGTTGGGCATTGAATAGAAATTGTTTTATGAAAAATTGCATGAGTAGTGTTTGATAAGTTTCTTGGTTAGATTTTCTAGGTTTACTTTGATAAAATGATTTGATTTGGATTTATTAATGTATTGTAACCATGCAAATGATATTTTGAGTTCATTGTATGGGTTTAAAAAGTGGTTTTGATTTTATAAAGAAAGTGTAATTGTTTTAGGTTTTTTTTTTTTTTTTTGGAATGTGTTGCGGATGAGTGGCCCATTTTGAATTTTTATAAAAATGGTTTGTGTCTTCATTTTATAACCTGAACATTTTAAAGGAAATTTATAAATGTTTTTTATATAGAATATAGAATGTTCACTCCTATTTATGAAAAGTGGATTTTTTGTGTCAATAAATTTTGGTTTTATGAAAAGTTTGAAGGCCCATTTGGCAGTTGTGAAAATGGTGAAAAATATTTATTATGAAAACCTCCGTGGAATGACTCTCATGCCTTGTTATGTTTAATGGGTGGGATTTCCACATTGTGGAATCCTCGTGACCCATTATTGGAGGTCCTCATCATGGAATCCTTATGGTCTTTTCATTCTATGGAATGTGAGTCGATTCTTAGGATGGATCAGGATAATGAATGTTGTTATTTATTTATTATATATATACTTGTGATTGGATGCTCGAGCGGAATAGATTGGCTCACCCCCTTTTTACATGAGACATTGGAACTTGGTCTATTTAGATAATTTTCTAAGAATGATAACTATACGGATAGTTCACATACTGACTAGTGGATCATAGTAGGTGGATATATTTGGGTTTATTATTATGGGATTTTCCCTCAGTCTGTCCTCGGTTAGGGTGGTTGAGCATATTGAGCCTTTTTATTTCATCATGTATGGCATGCTACTAAGAATGGGATCTCTTGTATTAGTGTCTTATAGATTATTCTTGATCTCCCAGGTTTACCTATGTCTATTAGATTTAGTCACTTGCAATGATGTTGAGATACTTGTATTATTATTTTTGTGTCCCCTATTGTGTTATTATTGTGGTACCTTCTTGTGCAGTGATTTTATTGGAAATTGGTGTGTTGATTTTAATAAGGATTTTAGAAAATTGTTTTTAAGAAAAGTGATTTCTCATCTTTTGTGTATATTGAAAATATAGACACCACTTTTCCCGTGAAAATGCTAATGTATCACAAATGTTAGGTTATTGGATTTGGAAATAAAAAAGGGGAAGTGGTTCGTACCTTTTTTTAAGTAAAATGTATAGAAAATCTTAATTTTAAAAAAATTATTTCAAACTTGAAATTGAGGATTATTTAATTTTAAATGATGTGTATCAGGAATATATTAATAGGCTAGCCTACTGATTTTTATACTCATGGATATAGTTTTATTATTCTCTTTTTATCCCTTGTGAAAGTTTTAGATTGAGTTAAATATCATTGTGTGATGGTTGATCATTGAGTTGGAGAGTGACCTGTGGGGTCACATGGAGTTAGTGGTTGTGAATTTTAGTTGGTCCAATTGTGTAGTTCATTTTTTTTTCAGTTTCCTGTTTAAATTATATTCATTTTAGTTTCATTTATATTTTGAACTGCATTTGCAAATGGCTACTATTTAGTTTCGGTTTTATTATTATTATTGGGAGAAATTTTTTACTCTATCTCTATTGATTTTCTTGGCACTTGTTACCATCCTGGAAGGATCGGGAAAGCCTCTTGGGCCTTGTATCATATTGGCTCGGGTGACTGTTTTAGGGTCGACCTGGGTTTGTTCATGACAAAATAATATCAGAGCAGGTCGGCTCTATAAAGGCCCAAGTTTAACAAAAATGGATATTACATTAATTTTTTGGAATACTTAATAAATTAAACAAATAGACACCCAAATATAGTATTAGTTTAGTGTCTTTGGAAACTGGGAAACACAAACAACTGGTTCATAAAACATCTACATCATCTCCTACTTTATCCTTCATAACTAGAACCCCTTTGGACACATCTTACTTAATACCCTTCTTCAAATCCTAGGGAAAATAAACATAAAGAGGGGTGATCTCAGATACTCAGTAAGGGTTAACAATTGTGTTATGTAAAAATAAACATGAGCATAAAGGGTATGAGAATGTGATCATAACATTAAACTTTCATGCTCTACATATCAATAGAAACTTGAATCATAAAGAAAATCAAAGATCATAATACATAAGATCATAATTGTAACATAAGATATAAAATTGTTGCATACACATAAAATTATAAATTTGTGAACATGTATAAATAGTAACATGTTCATTCATTAAATTAAGGAAAATAAATCAACCCTTGCATAAACATATGGACTTAGAAACTAGGTCCACTCATAAAATTTTGAACATGAAATCAGGTTCACGCATAACATGCATACCTCATGAGTTATCTACTTTACCCAATGCATTGGAGGGAGATGAAAATCCCACCCATCTCATGAAGAAATCATTTTTATATGTTCTACAAAAACATAAATCACTCATTATAGTATTACCCAAGGGATAAAATAGGTTTCTTAAACATCATTCCATCAAAACATAATCCAAGAACAACAAATAGATGTCATAAATAGAATAAAAATAATAAAACCCTAGAAATATTAGGGATAGTATACTTTAAACATAACCTTATTAAATAATGTCATATTATATGGAAAATAATTTTTATAAAACTCTTGAAATTAATTATTGAGGAAAATATCCTTTATTCTTCAAAAACATTTCCTTTCTTAAAACGCCATACAATTTTAAAAGAAAATAATTTCATTAAAAAATAACCTTGAAAACTTGTAAGGGAAGATTTATGAAATTTATACATTTTGAAAGTGTACAAATCTCTTCATGCCATATAAGTAAAAAACATTCTTCTCATACATTTATTGGAAAAGTCAAAATGTACCTCATATTTGAAAATGAAAAAAGATTACTTTCATACAACTTAATAAAAAAACAACAATGGGTAAAATTTAATTTAATAAATTTTATAAGAATAGAAAAAATATTATAGAATACATAATTAAGAAACATGGATGTGGATGATAAATATACCACAGTAAATACTTATGTATAAACAATCTCAGAAAATATTGAGATTGAAAAATTATCCCATACCAATTATAATCAATCGAATAAGACATCTCATAAAATAAATGGAATTATATGCATATTTAAATATCATAACCTTCATAATATTAATCATAAAACATTAATGGGAAGCATAAACACCACACAAAACAAATAGGTTGTGTATAAGGCATATGTCCCACAAAAATAAAAGTAAGACAAAATAATCCCTTACCTTGGGTTCGATATCCTTAATATGTTTCCCAACCTACTGTATAATTATTTAAATAATTTTATTCAATTATTCTATAATTATATCATATATGATCATGTTATCATCAATTTGGTAATAATATTTCATTGTTACTTGTTATTCGGGTAAAAACTGCTTCATTTTGTTATGCTTGTTTTTCCGAATAACTTACAGTTCTTATTCTTAGGTCATATTTATTTAATTAAAAAATAATATTAACATAATAAATATAATAATTATTCATTTTTTAAATTTATATAGTAATTTTTTAATGGATATCTTGTAGAATGAATCGCTTCGTATTGTGGAGATAGTAGGTCATACATACGCACGAGCAACGATATCATTAACTTAATGGTTAAATGGTATAGAATTGGATAGTATATTAATTATACAAAATAATTATCATGTTATATTAATTATTTACATCCATTATATTTATCATTGTACCCATCCAAATAAATTATTATTTAATAACAAATTACACCATAATGTGGAGACGATAAGTCATACGTATGCACGGATGGTGATATTGTTATTTGTAAGATGAATAAAATGAGATATAAGGTTCTTCCATAATTATAATAACATATCAAAATGTATAAGATATTGGATTTATTACGTTATTTTGGAAACAACATAAGAATAGGAAGTATAAGTGGAAAATAATTTTGAAAGAGGTGATAAAACAATTATCTATGTTTCGAGTATCTCCTTTTGATTTTCAAAAAAGGTCTCACTATGATGGATTTATGAACAAAGTTTGGCCTCTAGGATGAAGTGAAGTAATTTTTAAGAGTAAATGGGTAGGTTTTGGATGATAAAAAATTTATTTATAGGTGTTATTAGAAGTTCCCTTTTATAGGAGAGGTGAGGGACATTTTAGGAAAGTCTTTAAATATTAATTTATTATAAATTTATTTTCAGTTTATAATGGTGCCAAACTCATTTATTTTTCTGATAAGACTATTTTTTGTTGAAATAAAATCATCCAATATTTTTTATACAAGTTTTTAATATTTTTTAATCCTTATCTTTGTTGTTTAACCCTTATTTTCCCCTTTTTAGTCTTATTGTGATATCATGTTATTTACAATTTGTGTGTTAATGTATTTATCATAACATGTCAAAAGACCATAAAAAGTGGTATTTAAGAAATATTAGGACTTATATTAACCATTTGTTCATATATTATATTTTAAGGGATTTTATAATATTTAATAGAATGTTTTATATTTTAAGTTTTGAATTATGTCTATTTTTACACTATTCATACTTGACTTTTTGAAAAATTCATAACAACTTGATTACTTTGAGAACAATAAATTACCTCAATCCTAACATATCATATTAATCCATAAAATTCATGTATTACACAAATTATGTCATATAATATTAATTTTAATATTTATAATATCATTTATTTTTTATTTCTCTTAGTAAAATAATTTCTATATCACTCTTGTGTCAATATTTATGGTTATTATTTAATATCTAAAAATTAAAAATAAATTCCCATTATGTATAATTTTCATTAGATTTTTTAATACTATTTATTTTTGAAGTTTTTTCAAGTTTATCACTACATTAAAATTATTATACTTATAAGAGATAAGAGAGTGACATGTTGTCACTTTTTTTTGTTTTAATAATAATTACATCACTTTCATGGAAAAAGGTACAATAAATGAGTCTATTTATAACCTTAGGAGACATGATTCAACTTTTATTCATCCAATAGTATTCTTTTAGGTGTTAGGTAAATTTTATTATCCTTATTTATTACCTTAATTTACCCTATTTTCCATTAACCGCGGTAAATAAAAATTACCGTAGTTACTATTCATCATGTCCAAAAACAAAAAGAACTCATTTAAATAATTTGGACCAACTGATTTCAAATATGGAATCCATTATTACAAATTAAAAATACATAATTGGAATAAATTAATTAAAAATTAATCCCTGTTGTCATAATAAGAAAACGGGTTTTTTGAAAAGTAAAATCCATCAAAAGATTGACATGTGTTTATATCTAATTTCAATTTGAAATTACTTATAATGACCAAAATTGAATTAAAAGGTAAAAAAATAATCTAAGTAAACTTTAAAAATAATTAAAAATATAATCTTACTATATAAATAAATTAGACAAAAATTCGGTTTTAAATTAAAATATAGTATTTTTCACTATTCATTAAAATATGAATTTTATCAGAAAAATACCATAATTTAAAACAAAGTAAATTTTGATGTCCCAATTCCAAATAACAAGTTTATTTTGTCAAAAATAACTTATAAAAGTGTAAAAACTAGATTTAAAATAGGTTTTCCATCAAATGATGTTAAAACTGTAATATTTTGAAAAATACTTCCTTTATCTAAAAAATTGAATTTGTAATTATATCATGTGTAGAAAACATATATAATGAATTTTCAGAATTAAATTAAATATATTACAAATATATTTTATTAATAAAATCCATAAAGAGTGATTTTATTATTTTATAAACTCACTTATTTGCATTTAAATAGTTTTTCCGAAAAACATTTCCTTTTATTTAAAAAAGTTTTATTTAATTTATAAATAATTTTTCAGAAAAGAATTAATTAAATTCACATGTAAATAGTATTTTCATTAATTAATTAATATTATTCATTTCCCCTATTTTAATATTTAGGTTATAAGGTAACATAATAATATTTAGTTTTTTAATTATACTCAGTCTTGTGTGAAATGAATTATATCAAATGAACATGAAATTGTGTGCAACATAACCCAAGAATGTGTTACATATACTGCAAGATAATATGGTTTTTCTTATAGTACAAGCTAATATTTTTATAACATATAACATAATACATTGAATAAATATATCTTTTAAAATCTTGGGGTGTCACATTATACCCCGCTTAAAATAAAGTTCACCCTCGAAATCCGTCGGGGTTAAAAAAAATTACTAGTTTCTTTCATAGAAACCCACATCGTAAAAATAAATACTAAAAATTTATTTTAAAAAGGAAATTTAGAAACATAATGGTTACCTAAAGTAACTCATCACTGGGTTTCCCCATAAGAGAACATAGGTGGAAAGCGAAAACATGGATATGTAAGAAAAAAATCTAACCATCAAGTTATGATGGAGAGTGATAAAGAACAAGGTTATGAGAAAGTTAACAATCAGAATTCCATAAATTTGAGATGATTTAAGGGACCATCTGATTCATCTGATAAAAAGGTACTGGGATAACCTTTTTTGGTTTCAAGATCTTTTTCTTAAAGTTAATGAATTTTTCATGAGAATAAATACTTACCTAATTTTGGTACAATCTCACCATTTGTCGTTCCTTGAAAAAATTAAACTTCATCTCTTATTCAAAGAAATTAAGTTTAATTTTTCATTCTTAAAGTGTTTACAGATCATGATATCCATAAATAGAATGATAGTTCATTCCAACTATCTCAACAAAAAGGTTATCACATGTTATCAAATATGTATAAGTCTGTTTATGGTGAGATAATACTTTATACTAAGAAACTTCATCTGATGTTTAGCTTAAACTTTCCAAAAAATAGATAACCTTAAAATAATTTTGAATGAGGAAAAACCAAAAATATAGAAAAAGTTTCACAAACTCATCTTAACATTTATTCCCTATATATCATAATGTATCTCTGGTTGGTCACATTCTAAAAATATAAACACAATCATCAAGTATTCTCTTTAGTCATGGTTACAACATGAATTATTAGATATATTTATTGAAAACATGCATGCTTACTTATTCCAAAAATTATTGAATATATTCTTTAAGTCCCAAAAAGTTATATACTTCATCCATGATAGCATAATCCTCTTTTCAAGAAATCCATATTTAGTTCCCAAGAAACTAGCAACATCCAATTTACTTATTAAAATTCAACATATCTTTATCCAAACATCATTATCTTAACATAAAGTATATATTAATGGTTATATTTACATTAAAAATGTGTTCTACAAGTTTATCACCTTACCCTTAAATAAATTTTTTTGGATCCTTAGAACTATTCAACATATCCTTTCCAATACTTAATGAAAAATTTATACTAAAAACACATATATATTTCATGATTCATATAACATAATCTTCGAATTCTGAAACATATACAACTCAATAATCAAACTTTATTCATAAACCATTACTTAGGATCCATCGTCTTCATATTTCCTAAAATATGAATCAGGACTTAAGGTTTCTCAACCTCAATAATATTAGGATTGATGTAAACAATACTGGAAGAACATCACATACCTTTCACATGTCATTTACAATCTCTTTATCCTTAAAAGTATGACCAATACTCGTACCATCATCATGATTCACTTCATAATATTTGTACTTAGAAAACCGATCTCCTTAATACCTAGAATTTCCACATATGAAACATTTAATGGTTAACCATGTTCAAAGGTTGGATAAACCTTTGCTTTGATACCAACTATAATGACCCAAGCTTTACATACATGAATATTACATTAATTTTTTAGAATACTTAATACATTAAACAAACAGACTCCCGAAGACTGTATTAGTTTAGTGTCTTTGGAAACTGGGAAATAGAAACAACTGGTTCATAAAACATCTATGTCATCTTCTTTTTATCCTTCATAACTAGAACCACTTTTGAAACATATTACTTAATAACCTTCTTCAAATCCTGGGGAAAATAAAAATAAAAATGTGTGAGCTCAGATGCTCAATAAGGGTTAACAAGGGTTTCATGTAAAAATAAACAAGACAATAAAGGGTATGAGAATTTGATCATAACATTAAAATATCATGTCATCCATATCAATGGAAAACTTAAATCATTAGGAAAATAAAAGATCATAATAAATAATATCATAAATATAACATAAGACATGAAATTGTGGCAGACACATAAACTTATAACATTGTGAACATGTATAAATATTAACAGGTTTACTCATTAAATTAAGTACATGAAATCAGGCCCTTGCATAAACATATGGATGCAGAAACCAAGTCCACTCCTAAAATTGGGAACATGAAATCATTTTCATGAATAACATACATACCTCATGAGTTATCCATATTTACCCAATGCACTGGAGGGAGATAAAGGTCCTATCCAACTCATAAATAAATCATTATTACATGTTCCACAAAAACATAAACCACTCATCATAGTATATCCCAAGGGATAAAATGGGTTTCTTAAACATCATTCCAACGATATATAATCCCTAAACAACAAATGTATGTCATAAATAGCCTAAAAATAATGAAACCATAGAAATATTACTGATAGTATACTTGAAACATAATCTTATTAAATAATATTATCTTATATGGAAAATATTTTTTATAAAACACTTGAAACTGATTCATGAGGAAAATATCCTTTCTTCTTCAAAAACATTTCCTTTTCTTAAAACGCCGTGAAATTTTAAAAGAAAATAATTTCTTTAAAAAAATAACCTTGAAAATTTTTAAGGTAAGATTCATGGAATTCAGCCGTAAGAAAGAGTAAAAATATTTTCATTACATATAAGTTAAAAAAACATTCTTCTTGTACATTTATCTGAAAAGTCAAAATATACCTCATATTTGAAAATGACAAAAGATTCCTTTCATATTGCTTAATAAAAATTCACCAATCGGTAAAATTTACTTTAAAAATTTTTAGAAGAATAGAAAGAATAATATAGAAAACATAATTAGTAAATATGGACATAGATGATAAATATATACCAGTAAATACTTACGTATAAACAATCTCAGAAAATAATGAGATTGAAAAATTACCTCTTACCGATTATAATCAGTCGAATCATATGCCACATAAAATAAAGAGAATTACATGCATATTTAAATATCATAACCTTCATAATATTAATCATAAAACATTCATGGGAATCATAAACACTACACAAAATAAATAGGTGGTGTATAAGGCATATGCCCCATATAAATAAAAACGAGAAAAAATAATCTCTTACCTTAGGTCTGATATCCTTCATATGCATCTAAACCTATTGTATAATGATTTAAATAATGTTATTGACTAATTCCATAATGATATCATAAATGATCATATTATCATCCATTTGGTAATAATATTTCATTATTACTCGTTATTAGGGTAAAAAATGCTTCATTTTCTTATGCATGTTTTTCCAAATAAGTTTTGGTTCTCCCTATTAGGTCATATTTATTTAATTAAAAAAATTACATTAACATAATTCATATAATATTTATTCATTATGTAAATATATATAGTCATTTTGTAATGGATATCTTGTAGAATGAATCGCATCGCATCGTGGAGAGAGTAAGTTGTACGTATGCACGAGCGACGATATAATTCACTTAATAATTAAATGGTAAGGAATTGGATGGTATATTAATTATACAGAATAATTATCATATTATATTAATTATTTACATCGATAATAATCTTCATTATAACAATCCAAATAAAGTATTTTTGAATAATAAATTACACCACGGCGTGGAGACGGTAAGTCATACGTACACACACATGGTGATATTAATATTCGTAGGATGAATAAAAGGAGATATAAGGTTGTACAATAATAATAATAATATCGCTTAATTTATAATATACTGGATTTATTTCTTTAGTATGGACCCAAAATAAGAAGATGAAGTAGAAGAAGAAAATAATTTTGAAAGATGTGATAAAACAATTACCTCTTTTTCGAGTATCTTCTTTTGATTTGCACAAAAGGTCTCACAATAATGGATTTCTGCCCAAAGTGTAGCCTCTAGGATGAATTTAGGGAAGTTGTTATAGGAAATGGGTAGGTTTTGGTAGAGAAAAAGGTCTTTAGATGTGTGATTAAAAGGGAAATATAAGTTTTCGTTTATAGGAAAGTTGAGGGGCACTTTAGGAAAGTCCTGAAATATTAATTTATTATAAATTTATTTTTAGTTTATAATGGTTCAAAACTCATTTATTTTGAATAAAAGATGATTTTAGGTTTAACTAAAATCATCTAATATTTTTTAGACAATATTTGAATATTTTTTAATCCTTGTATTTTTGGTTTAACCCATATTTCACTATTTTTAATATTATCGCGATATCATGTTATTTAAATTTTCTATGTCAATTTAATTATCATAATGCGTCAAATGAAAAAAATTGGAATTTAGGAAATATTGGGAATTATATTAACCATTTCATCAAATCTTATATTTTTAAAGATTTTATAACATTTAAAAAACTATTTTATATTTTAAGTTATGAATTATGTCATTTTGACACTAATTATACTTGACTTTTTCAAAAATTCATAACTTGATTACTTCAAAAAAATACATTAAATCAATACTAACTTGTCCTAGTCATCCATAAAATTTTTGGATTACATAAATTATGTCATATAATATTTATTTTAATATTTATAATATCATTTATTTGATATTTCTCTTAATAAAATAATTACTAAATAATTGTTGTGTCAAAATTTATGGTAATTATTTAATCTCTAAAAATTAGAAAAAAAATTACCATTATGTAGATAATTTAATTAGATTTTGGAGACTATTTATGTTCTATGTTTGATCATTTTTATCATTACATTAAAATTATTATACTTATAGAGATAAGAGAGTGATATGTTGTCACTTACTTTTGTTTAAATAATAATTACATCACTTTCATAGAAAAGTCCAATAAATGAATAAAATTTGACCAATAGGTGATATGGTTCGACTTGTATTCATCCAATAGGATTTTTTCCAGTGTTAGGGTAATTTTATTATTCTTATTTATTACCATAGTTTACCCGATTTTCCATTAACTGTGGTAAATAAAAATTACAGTAGTTGTTATTCATCATGTCTAAAAATAAAAGGAACCTATCTAAATAAAATAATTAAAAATATAGAATCCAGTTTTCTAAATAAAAAATTAAAAATAGGTAGATATTAATTAAAATTTAATCCCCATTGTCAAAAGGAGAAAACATGTTTTTTAAAGTAAAAACCACCAAAAGATTGAAATATGCTTATATCTAATTTCAATGTAAAATAACTTACAATGACTAAAATTGGATTAAATTATAAAAACATAATCTAAATATACTTTAAAACCAATTAAAAATATGATCTAGTTGTATAAATAAATTATACAAAAATGCAGTTTTAAATTAAAATGCAGTATTTTCACTATTCATTAAAATATGAATTTTATTGGAAAAATACCAAAATTTCAATAAAAATAAAATTTGATTCCCCAATTCTAAATAAGAAGTTTATTTTGTCAAAAATAACTTATAAAAGTGTAAAAAACTGTATTTAAAATGGGTTCTCCATCAAAAGGTGGTAAAACTGTATTTTTTCTGAAAAATATTTCTTTTATCTGAAAAAATTGAATTTTTTCCTATCTCATGCATAGAAAACATATATGATGAATTTTAAAAATTACATTGAATATATTAAATATATATTTTATTAATAAAATCCATAAAGAGTTATTTTATTATTTTATAATCTCACTTATTTTCATTTAAATATTTTTTCTAAAAAACGTTTCCTTTTAAATAAAAAAAGTTTATTTTCATTTATAAATAATTATTCAAAAATTAATTAATTAAATTTATGTGTAAACAATATTTTCATAAATCAGTTAATATTTTTCATTCCCCCTATTTTAACATTTAGGTTATAAGGTATCATAATAATATTTAGTTGTTTTCTTATACTCTGTCTCATGTGAAATGAATTATATCAAAAGAACATAAACTTGTGTGTAACATAAGCCAAGAATAGCGTTGTGTATACTATAGGATAATATGGTGTTGCATATAGGACAAGATAATATTGGTGTATCATATACTACAAGACATAAAATAAATATATCTCATAAAATCTCAGGGTGTCGGAGGCTCTTAGAGGACCTTTCTTTTTAGAGTTCCCATTATTACTTGGGGATATGAAGGTAGATGAAGTAGGATTTTCAGAACTCATGGGGAAGGTGCGGGAAGGGCATTGTGAACCCTTGTTAATTCTGATCCTTGGATTTCCATGGGAATTTCAGTTTTTTTAGTCTTCTTGGTCTTTAGGTAATGTGTTGTGATTGGGATATAGCAAGGTGAGTTAGGCTAATAGTCCCCATGAGCTCGCATGACCTGGAAAGCCATGCAGAGCTGGTGGCATGGTCCTAGAATACTCTCTGTGTAAGTGGTGTGTTTATCATATGGCTTCCATCCATATGGTCAAGTCACCCATTGACACTAGTTCCCTTTTTGAGTTGTTTTGGGTATCCTTTGAATTCAGAAAAGTGTATAAATCAGATAAATTATTTTTGGAAAATAGTTTTTTGAAATGGAATGTTTTATTTGGGGTCTTTTATTAATGAAATGGGATAGTTTTTAAACCAAATGAATTTTTTACTTGGTGTTTAGTGTGCCTTTGGAAGTTATATAATATTTGAAATGGGATGAATGTTTTGTTTTTGGAAAATGAAGTTTCCTTGTTTTGACCTTTGGTATGTTCATGGGTGCATGCATAGATGTTGGTATGTGGATGTGTGGATGGGAATCGGTATGGAACAAGGGACGGATGCCTGGGGAGCACAAAAATATTCATGTGAGTGAGGATTTGTGAAACACCATTGGTGATGGTGAAAATCCACCAAGTTTGTTTTTGAAATCAAAAATATTTTCAAAAAGGGATCTTTTGTTTTTAATAATGGTTTTTTTTCTCATGTTTGAAGTTGGATTCTTATACGGTATTCATTATTGAGGATTTTTTTGAGTTGTCCTTGATTTGGTTCTTTAATTTTCCATGTCCAATAGTTGTCCCCATGGAGCTTTGATGGGTGATATTAGTGTGATTGATCAACCTAAAGATTTTATGCTCGAGTTCCAGAAGCTAGATCCACCACTCTTTTATGGTCAAGAAGGCCCTTCTGTAGTAGAGGAGTGCATGAAAATGATAGAAAGTAACTTTAGCCTCATTGTTTTTCCTGAGTCGTTGAATGTTAATTTTTCCACTTTCATGCTTGAAGGTTCACTGTGGATGTGGTGTAAGTTGGTGTCTCAGAACAAGCCTTGTGAAGATCTTTCTTAGGATTTCTTCATGGCTTTGTTCATTCGTCTGTATTTATCTGAGAAAGAAATGGTGAAAAAGAGGATGTAGATTGGTTTTATTCATCAGGGTGATGAATCGGTGTTGGAGTATTTTCATTGCTATGTGGATCTAGTCCCTTTTGATTCGGGGTATACTACAAATGATTCCATGAAGGATTATTGTATTGAGGTTGGGATTCATCCTGAACTGCAGTCGAAGGTGTTAGAGCTCAATATAATTTTGTTTTCCAATGTGGTGAGGAAAGATATTCATGTTGAATCCATGATGATAGGAGTTCATGAGGTAGTCCTACCTTCTTCAATCCCTATGAGAAGTAGGGAATATTCTGGTAAGGATATAAGGAAGTGGTTGAAGGTTGGGAGGGGGTTGTGGAAACAAAAGACTTCATGATCTTTCATCAACCACCTCAGAGTGGGAGATCCTCATATGTAATAAATTTGGCAAGACAGGCCACAAAAAATCCATCATGTTCAAATTCTCTGAATCCCTTCCAGGCCTTTGGATTCTTGGGTCACTTATGACAATTCTTTAGGGGTGTTTCTAGAAATCATCATGGAGGAAATCCTCAAAAGTGATGTGTTGTTTGAAATTTGTTTGAAGTTTCTTTTTTTAAGTTTCCTACTAGTGTAAGGGATCTTTTTTCATGGTGGTGGTACAAATGGTGTTATTTGTTTAAATGTAACGGATTTTATGAGTCCTCTTATGAATTCTCGTTCTTAATGAAAGTGTGGTTTCATTTCCAGAATTCTGGTCCTTCTCTTTTTATCTAACCGGGTGATGCATGTGTCGGTTAGAGATTAAAAACTCCTGACTACAAGGCAGGAGATGTTTTATATATTAGGTCTCTAGACAAAGTCCTCAGAGTGAATTGGGCGCATAGTCAGGAACCTTGGGGTTTTAAGGAGCCTGGTTAAGTTTTTTCCTCCACCGTTGTGGTGAGAGAGTTCTAGTGTTTCTATCATGGTTTCTTTATCGCTAAGAATTCCCTCTAATTACAAAGAGAGTGGTGGACTTATCCCTCATGCTATGTCTATAATGTTCCACATAGTGTGTGATATCTCAATAAATGTCAATGTTTGGACCACCCATGTAAGTCAAGTGTGGTCTTGGTTTCAATTTGTTTATGAGGTTCGAGTATTGGGTAGTTAATGGTTGTGGTTTAGTGGTCTATTAATTGGGTCGGTTCCCTCCTAGATCATATGGTGAGGGCTTTTGGCTTGTGTGGGAGAGGTTCTATCCGGTTTTTATTGAAATTATGCTTAACCATTCATAGTTGCTTATTGATGATGGAAAGATCCACTGTGGGTCTCATTGAGTTTTCTCTTAAGATGTTATTAGATTCTAGTTGAATTCTAATGGTGGGGAGTCCATTCAGCACTCCCCTCTGTTGGTGATCTATTTTGGGAAATGGGGTTAATTTCCTTTGGTGGTTGGTGAAATTCCCTTAGATTGAGAGGTTGGATCATGTCGATGGGGATTCCTTAGGTGTTAATCAATCAGGAAGAAAGTGTTATGGCTTTCTGGGGGTAGAATGCATTGTGGTGGGGATAATTTTCACACACTGACCCTTTTAGTTATTTTTTTCATTATTTTTTTTCCTTTGAATAATTTTTTTGGGGTTTGAGTTGAGTCCTAGTATAAATTTTTTAGTTTTTTTAACCAATGTTTGGGTTTGACAACATCTGGCGCACGGGTAGAGAACGGTTTGGAAACCATGAGACTTCACATAAGGAACCATGCGGACTTCCCATATTCAAAAAATAAAGTAAGAATTAAAAGCATTGATAATATTATTAATGAGATTATTATTATTATTATTATTATTATTATTATTATTAAGAATAATATTATTAAAAAAATTATTATCATCATTATATTATTATTTTAATCATTATATTATTATTATTAAGTGTTTTTTGTGGGTTTGAGATAGGTTCATGGGAATAGCATGGTTAGTGGAGACCGTGTAAAAGCTTCAAGAGTGGACAGAAGCTACCACACGGTTCATGCACGATTGCTTCAGTCGTGCGCAGACCGCGCGGTTGGCCCATATTCAAATGAATGAAATGAATAAAATAAAACATGATTTTTATGATTATTATTATTTATTTTATAAATAATATAGTCATTGTGAATGTTAATTATTATTATTATCTATAATTTTAAAAAATTATTATTATTAAAGTAGTTATTATTATTATTAAGAATTTTATTATTATTATTTGAAATGAAATAAATATTATTAGTATTTTTACCATTATGTTATTATTATTATTATTGTAGATCAAAATTTTAATTGTCCAGATATTATTATTTTAACAGTTTCAATTGCTCTCCCCCCCCCCCACATTCTTTATGCACAGTGCACCCCTCTTCCTCCCCCTCACCTATATAGAAACCAACCCCCCCCCCCCACACACCGTGTGCACGCCTCCCCCTTGCACAACCCCTTATTTGGTCACAGAACCATCCTACTCGACGCACCATCCAGTGGCATGGCCCCCTCCTAGCCGGTGAACAATCCAATGACGTGGCCCCTTCTGTCCATCACGCACAGCCTGACCAGTCTTCCTCTAGTCACTGCCCCCCTTCTCCAGCACCACCCCTTCACATGACTCCCTTTTCATCACGGTTTCCCCCCACTGGTATACCATCATTATTACTCTATTTTATTCTTGTTTTCCCTTAATTTTTGTAAGTGTTTTTGTTCATTAAGGGTTTATCTTAGTAGTTTTAGGGTATTAGAACCCATGTTGAGTAATTTCAGGCGTGCATTTTTCATTTCACCATGGATTTGAGGTAAGATCCCCCTTGCGCATACCTTTTTAATTTAAGATTCATTATTTCATTATATTTTCACCTTATTTTTATTTAAAACATTATTATATAATCCTTTGATAATTTTTTTGGTGTGCGAACTAACTGTTTATGTCTTGTTTAGTGATAAATAGCGTTTTTTTGTTAAAAGTGTGGACACTGCATGTTTAATAAAAGGATTTGTTTGCTTTAACACGTATTTTTTGATATTTAAAACATGGTTCCACAATTTTGATAAATTTATGGCATTAAAATTTTTGTTTTATACCTAATTGGTCATTGAATAGAAATTGTTTTGTGAAAATTTTCATGTTTGGTGTTCGATAAGTAGCTCGGTTGTATTTTTTGAGTTAACTTTGATAAAATGATTTGATTTGGATTTATTAATGTATTGTTATCATGCTAATGATATTTTGAGGTAATTTTATGGGTTTCCAAAGTGTTTTTTATTTTATAAAGAAATTTTATTGGTTTTTTAGCTTTTTATTTTTTTTGGAATTTGTTGCCAATGAGTGACCCATTTAGAATTTTTATAAAAATGGTTTGTGCCTTGATTGTGTAACATGAACATTTTAAAGGAAATTTGTAAAAAAATTTTGATATGGAAAATGGATTGTTTACACGTCTTTATGAAAAGTGGATTTTTTTTATGTCAATAAATATTGGTTTTGTTAAAAGTTTAAAGGCACATTTGGATGTTGTGAAAATGGTGAAAATGTTTTATTAAGAAAACCTATGTGGAATGACTTTCATTCCTTGTTATGTTTAATGGGTGGGATTTCCTCTTTTTGGGATCTTAGTGACCCATTTTTTGAGGTCCTTGACATGGAATCCTTGTGTTCTATTCATTCTATGGCATGTGATTCGATTCTTGGGATGAATCGAGGTGATGGATATTGTTTTTTATTTATTATACATATACTTTAGATTGGATGATCGCTAGGAATCAGTTGGCTCGCACCTGTTTACATGATACATGTGAACCAGGCATATTTGGAGAATTTTTTAAGAATGATTATTTCACTGGTAATTGACGTACTAAACATTATCCAATAGTAGGTGGATATATTTGGGTTTATTTCTATGGGATTTTCTCTTGGTTTGTCCTAAGTTAGGGTGGCTGATCATATTGAGTGTTTTGATTTCATTGTGTGTGGCATGCTATCAAAGATGAGGTCTCATGTAACACCCTGAGATTTTATGAAAAATATTCTTTTAATTTCATTGATGTCTTGTGTTTTAAGCTACAATAATATTGCCTTGCGCAATATGCAACACCGTATGAGCTTGCATTATACACAACACTATTCTTGGATCATGTTACACACAATTTTGATAGTAGTTATTCTATGAAACATTGAGTGTATATATATATATATTCAATGAATAAATGAAATATGGTCAGATTTTGTTATACGAAACAACAGAGGAGTCTTGCACAACACACAACCCTGACTTGGCTTGCATTACACGCAATCGCGACCTTCCTCGATAGCGTGTGTTGTACGCAAAAACAGGTTTCACTAAACAACGATATATTGTTATAATATTATTATGGACTAGAAGTTATGAATATTATTAACTACATTTTGAATTTTGTAACATTATTATTCATCTTACACATTTTCTAGCATATGGTATGAGAACAAAATAAATTTTTCGTGTAAAATATGTATTTTTCAAAAATTGCAGTTTTCCCGCCTTTTGATGGCGCACCCACCTTAAATCATTTTTTTGACATGTCCATAAGTTCAATTTGACAAAATAAAATTCTTCTTTGGAATCAGGATATAAAAATTTACTTTGGAAAAAAAATTTATATTATTCTGATAACTTTCATATTTTAATGAATAGTAAAAACATGCTATATTTTAATTAAAAACAACTTTTTTTATCGCAATAATTTATATGGTTAGATTATCTTTTTAATTTGTTTTAAAGTGTAATTAGAATATATTTTTACAATTTAATCTAATGTTGTTCATTGGAATTAATTTCACTTTGAAATTGGATATAAACAAGTATCAATCTTTTGATTGTTTTTGTTTCTTAAAAACACACTATTTATTTTGATAACGGGAATTAAATTTAAAATTAATTAATTCCACTTATATGTTATGAATTTGGAAAAATAGACATCAATTTTGAATTCAGAATATTAAATAATGCTTAGGCTGAAGTTTTGGTATTTTTCTGAAAAACTTCAATTTTTTTGTGAATAGTGAAACCACTTAGTGGTATTTAAAAAACTGACTTTTTTTAATTTAAATTAAATTTTACCACCTCTGTGAATTGAATTTAAAAAATCCGAGAGACACGGTTAATATCAAGGACTAAAATGTGGTTCAATGAGATAAAAATAATTTTTGGTGAATAGTAACTTTTTACTTTTATTTACCACGGTTAAAAGTAAATAGGATAATTAAGGGTAAAAATGATATTATTATTACCCTAACACATGTCCTAATTATATTTGATAAGAGTAATTAGACCAAAAACAACCTTAGGAATAAAATATGACCATTTAGGCCCACTTGGATTAGATTAGGACATTTAATATTAATTTATTTAAAGAAGGGTTAAAATAGTTAAAATCAAAGTTTAATAAGTAAATAATTTTTAATATAGGGTTATACAAAAGATAAATTCACCTATAAATATTAATTAGAAATATAAAATTATTTCCTACATAATGGTATTTAATTTATAATTTTTAGACATTAAATAATTTAATTTATTTATGACACAACAATGATGCAGTAATTATCTTATTAATGAAATATTGACATAATTGATGTTATAAATACCCAAATAAATGTAATTTGAGACTTTTTATGAATTTCACTAATTTTATAGGTTAATATGACATGTTAGTTTTGATTTAATTAACTTTTTTTGAACTAATCATTCTGTTATGATTTTCACAAAAATCAATTACCAAATATTGTCAAAATTGACATAAAATAGTTTTTAAAACAAATATTATATTATTATTTGTTATTTTATTCCTAAAAATTTAAGATTCGGCCAAATGACTTAGATAAGCTTATATATATTAATAATAAACAACTTGGGGTTCGTTTGGCTTGTTATAGTAAGTTTTATTAACCTTATAGTGTAGGAAAACAAGAAGACACGGTAAAAGTAAAATTATTTAACTTAAGGTTAAATCTAAAAGATAAGGTTAAAATAGAAACCTAAACTTGTCTAAATTCTATTGTATGAGGGGATTTAGACCCATCCCTACATTAGCTTCTAAATAAATCAATTTTTAGCTATTAAAAACCGAATATGACTTTATAATAAAATAATATTTTTAGTTTTTCCAAAGGTGCTCCTCTCCTCCCTTATAAAAGGGAACCTCCTCCCTCTCTTCCTCACACCATTTTGAGCCTTCAAACTCGGAAAACCCCTGCCAAATTCTCTTCTCCACTTCTATAGAAACATCTTAGAGGTTCTGGTCTTCTTCAAAGACCAATTTTAGTGCCTTAAGAGGAGGTCTCAAAGAGGCGCTTCAAAGAAGAGGTAATGTTTGTTACTGATTCTTTCAACTTTATTTCTTCTTCCACTTCTTCTTCTTTAGTTTTTTCATTATTAAGTAATAACATAAGTATAACTCATATACTGATATGCTATTATAAGTATGAAACAACCCTATTTCACCATCTATCCATCCTACGGAAAACGAAATCACCACGCGTGCATACGTACGGAATACCATCTCCACGCCGTGGTGAAATCTGTTTTTCCACCAACACCTTACATGGATGGGTATAGTGGTGTAAAGAATAACTATATATGGTTATTATAACATCATACTTATTATGATATATTATACCATCCCCTCCAATTTTATTCAATAATTATGGGAACGATTTCATCGCTCGTGCGTACGTACGGACTACCGTCTCCACGAAGCGATGAGATTCATTATCCATGTTAACCATACATGAATCATCATAAAGTTTATATAATGAATAATAATGAAATATATGAAATAATAATGCTACTGTATTTATGTATATATATATGTATGTCATCTATTTAGTTTCATTCAATTCAATAAGGAAACGAAAACAGCGTTCATGCGTACGTACGGCCTACCGTCTCCATGAACGGTGTATTTCATTCCTTTTATAGATCTATAATATATATATATATATGTATATGATGAATATATATTATATATGAATCATGTTTTACATTATAGAATTATGTAAATCATGATATAAGTAATAATATCAAGAACGAAAAGTTGAAACACATACGATAAATGAAATGATTTTACCCAAAACGCTGCTTTAACATGGAATTTACAAAAGAAAGGGTAATATAAAGTCATAAGTGAAACATATATGATATCATAACAATGAATATGATTCTTTAATAAGTCAATGACATTATTTAAATCATTATACAGGAGGTTCGGATACGTATGAAGCATATCGGACCTAAGGTAAGGGATAATTTTGCAAATCTCATTTTTATCCGAGATTGCTTATTCGTAAGTATTTACTGGGGTTATTGCTATCATCCATGTACTTGTTTTATAAAAGTGTATTCATGTATGTTTAAAGTCTTTTTTACCCATTTTAACTTTTACCCCATAGTACGGAAGGAATCTTTCTTTTATTTACCCTACAAGGTACTTTTTGACTTTTTTGACAAAAGTACGAGAAGAATGTTTTTTTAACGTATACAGCATGAAAGGATTTTTACGGTTTTATAAAGCCTTATTTTCATGAAGCTTCCTCCAAAAGATTTCATGACTATTTTCAACAAAATAATTTTCTTTCAAAATTGCATGACATTTTGTGAAAAGAAAATGATTTTGAAGAAAAAAGGAAACTTTCCTCTAGAATTCATTTCAAGTGTTTTATCAAAACCATTTTCATCTAAGATGAAATTATTTCACATGTTCATGTTTCAAGTATCATGTATCTATTATTTACATGGTTTCAATTTTCTAATGATGAAATGATATCCAATTTTTTTGTATGGATTACGTTATGATGGAATGATGTTTATGAAACCCATTTTATTCTTGGGTTATGATGAATGATTTATGTTTATATTGTGGAACACGAAAGAATGATTTCAATATGAGATGGGTGGGACCTGTATCTCCCTCAAATTCATTGGGTAAAGATTTATATCTCATGATATAGACATGTCTGGAATGGCAAGTTAAACTAGTTCAGTAATACAGGACTAGAACGAGGAGTGAACTCGATTCAGAAAGGGACTTTGTCAACTAAGATGGTCTTGGCAGCAATGCCTTGGCTACTATGGAAATCATATCATTTGATTAATGGTTTCCATAATTACATGTTTTATTCTCATGCTAATTTATCATTATTAATATTTCTTCATGATCTATTCCTTACGTACTGCCATGTTTTATGTCATTGGTCAAGATTTTGATGTTTAGATTTTATGCTCATGTTTTTTTTACATTCAAATGTCTAAGGATTGTTTTATGTTCTCTATGCTTACACTTACTGAGAATTTGAGATCAACCCTTTTATTTTTTCTTTTCCCCAGGATATAAAGAAAGGTTTTAGGTAAGAAAAAAAGGGGAAGATCTTTATGGGAGATGTTGAAGATCTTTCACCACGATTAGAAGATTATATTCCGAGTTTTCAAAGGCACTAAACTATTACGGTCCTTGTGTGTCTCTTTTTGTAATGTAATAATTATTCCAAAAAAGTAATTTAATTTCCATGTACGTCAAGCTTCGGGTCTCTACAGTTGGTATCAGAGGAAAGGTTTAGTCAACCTTTGGAAACTAGGATGCGAGAACTTTAGTGAGATCCCTAGAGATATTTCTAAGGTATGTCTAAAGATGTCCCTAAGGTTAAGTATAAGCATAGGTTATAGTCCTAGAATTATGATAATGGTCTTAGAATTAAACCTAATATGTTAGATATTGAAGGTACTCCCCCTTTATTATGTTGTTTTCCCTAACATGATTTTTTCCTCTCACACTATTCTTTTTGGGTTTTAGACGATGGATGGAACCCGAAGAAACCGTGTTGATCAATGCAATGGAAAATGCAATGATTGTCCTCATGAACAAACAAATGTTATGGGAGATGGAGTGAAAAATCTTATTGTTATACTTACACAAGATATGAATCATTCTGGACTTCCAAATGAGCAGAGAAGGGAACAATATTCTATTGAGTCCTTCATGAGGCAACGTCCACCTTCTTTCAGTGGGTCTTCTGATCCACTTGTTGTTGAACAATGGATCAGTACCACTGAAAATATATTTTCAGTTCTTCAATGTTCTGAACATGATAAAGTCATCTTAGTAGTATATCATTTGAAAGGTGAAGTTGATCAATGGTGGAATCTTATCAAGAATACGAGGCCAATAGATGAAATTGAGTCCATGGAATGGGACGAGTTCAAGAACTTATTTTTCAATAAGTACTTCCCTCTTATTCTTCGAACAAATATGGAGAAGGAGTTTCTTGAACTAAAGCAAAAGGATGATGAATCTGTTGGTGTATTCGAAGCGAATTTTACAAGGCTTGCAAGGTATGCATCTGGATTTATCATCCAACCTGAAAGAAAAGTTGATCGATTCTTCAGTGGCTTAAAACCAAATCTTCGAAGGGAATTAGCTATAAGAGACTTCAGTAGCTATGAAGAAATTGTGCATTGTGCTATCAAGGTAGAAGTGGAAGTTGGTGTTACTTATCCATCTCATGGTTTTGACAAGAAACGAAAGATGGAGTTCAAGGAGAAATCTCAAAATAATGGTGAAAAGAAGATGAATGTTTCCTTATGCTCAAAGTGTGGAAAGAAACATGGTGGAGATTGTATTAAATGGATTAGAAAATCTTTTAAGTGTGGAAAAGAAGGTCATCGAGCAACTGAGTGTCGATGTAATGGAAAAAGGGTTTTTAATGATGTGAATAAAGAAAAGACTGCAGAGAACGCACCACCAACACTTCAATGCTTCAAGTGAAAGGAAATGGGGCATTATGCTAATAAATGCCCTAATCCCAGGGTTAGTGATGATCGACATGAGCAACCACTTAAGGAAAAGGACAAAGGGAAGTCACATGTGATCACTATTGGAGATGTTGAATATGAAAACGATGTGGTGGAATGATTAAGTGTTTATGTAATGGGATTCCAAAATAATTTTGTATATAGTAACGTTGAATATTGGAATATTTATGTATTGGTCTATTGTGGTTTTCAATAATTTTATGGTACCGGTAACCATGTAAAGTGATTGAGATATTTTTGGAAAGAAGATGATATGTGCATAATTAAGGGATAAGTAGAAAATGAAATGTTTGACAGTATTCATGATCTCATGACTGATATAAGGAAATAGTTATATCATGGTTTGAGTATATAAAATTTTGGGGTTTTGGTATGTGGAAAGAGTTAACTTTTGACAGCACTCATGTTTTCACTAAGATTCAATGGGTACTCATTTTTCAAGAGAATACATGATTAAGGCCTTCGAATGTTTGGAATGTGACCCACAAGACATATCTTATGATATATGGGGATCAACGATGGTATTAACATGCTTGTTCTATGAAATCTCTGGAAATAATTTTCACTATATTACGAGAGTGGACTGCAGTATTATGGATAAGCCTAAAGATTGGAATGGATTATGTTGTACATAATTTAGTATTGTTTAAGGATAGAAGTTTTTTCGATATTATTGATGGGGTGTTATAGTAATGTAGTTTTAGAAAAAGGACAACCTGCAGGATGGGTGACATCCCATCGCGTAGGACAAGGCTGTCGGAATCGAACCCACAACCGAAGTGTGACTGGCCTTTATCACCTACCACTGGCCTACAGGAAGTCCTTGTTTAGTAGAAACTAGTTTTATTATATTAATCAGTATGATATATGAAGTATAAGTCCATTTTAGGAACCATATATGATTAATCTCACTATAGATGGACTTATGTATTTTTGATAACTTTTATAACCTTTTGTTTGAGACAGATGAAATGACCCATAATTCTATCACATGATCTGCTAACACTTCATGAATGAAAAATTCAACTTCATTTCTGTAAGATATGAAGTGGAAATTGTCCAAAGAACGACCAATGGTGAGACTGTACCAAAATCACAAAAGTATTTCTTCTAATTCCAATTTCATTAACTTTAGGGAAATGATCTTAAAAACCAAAAAAATTTTCCTAGTGCCCTTATATCCGATGAATCAGATAGTACCTTATATCATCACAAATCTATGGCTTTGTGATTAATGGATTTTTCATAGCCATGTTCTCTACCACTCTCTATAAAAACTTGATGGTTAGATTTTTCTTCCATATCCATATTTTCACCTATGTTCTCCTGTATGGAAACCCAGTGATGAGTTTCTTTGGGTAATCGTTACATTTCATACTTTAGTTTTTAAAATTAAGTTTTAGTATTCCTTTTTACGATGTGGGTTTCTATAAATAGTAAATGATTTATAACCTCGACGAATTTCGAGGGCGAAATTCATTTTAAGGGTCGTAGAATTTAACACCCTGAGATTTTATGAAAAATATTCTTTTAATTTCATTGATGTCTTGTGTTGTAAGCTACAACAAGATTGCCTTGCGCTATACGCAACAGCGTATGAGCTTTCAGTATACACAACACTATTCTTGGATCATGTTACACACAATTTTGATAGTAGTTATTCTACGAAACATTGAGTGTATATATTTATATTCAATGTATAAATGAAATATGGTCGTATTCTGTTATAAGAAACAATAGAGGATTCTTTCACAACACGCAACCCTGACTTGGCTTGCATTACACGCAATCACGACCTTCCTCAATAGCGTGTGTTGTACACAATACCGGGCTTCACTAAACAATGATATATTGTTATAATATTATTATGGACTAGAAGTTATGAATATTATTAACTACATTTTTAAATTTATAACATTATTATTTATCTTACACATTTTCTAGAATATGGTATGAGAACAAAATAAATTTTTTGTGTAAAATATGTATTTTTCAAAAATTGCAGTTTTCCCGCCTTTTGATGGCGCACCCACCTTAAATCTTGTTTTTGACATGTCTATAAGTTAAATTTGACAAAATAAAAGTCTTCTTTGGAATCATGATATAAAAATTTACTTTGGATAAATTTTTCATATTATTCTGATAACTTTCATATTTTAATGAATAGTAAAAACACGCTATATTTTAATTAAAAACAACTTTTTTCATCGCAATAATTTATATGGTTAGATTATATTGTTAATTGGTTTTAATGTGTAATCAGAATATATTTTTACCATTTAATCCAATTTTGTTCATTGGAATTAATTTCACTTTGAAATTGGATATAAATAAGTATTAATCTTTTGATTGTTTTTGTTTCTTAAAAACATGTTATTTGTTTTGATAATGGGAATTAAATTTAAAATTAATCAATGCCACTTATATTTTATGAATTTGGAAAAATAGACATCAATTTTGAATTTGGAATATCAAATAATGCTTAGGCTGAATTTTTGGTATTTTTCTGAAAAACTTCAATTTTCGATGAATAGTGAAACCACTTAGTGGTAGTTAAAAAATTGACTTTTTTAATTTAAATTAAATTTTACCACTTCTATGAATTGAATTTCAAAAATCCAAGAGACACGGTTAATATCAAGGACTAAAATGTGGTTCAATGAGATGAAAATAATTTTTGGTGAATAGTAACTTTTTACTTTTATTTACCACGGTTAAAAGTAAATAGGATAATTAAGGGTAAAAATGATATTATTATTACCCTAACACATGTCCTAATTCTATTGGATAAGAGTAATTTGACCAAAAACAACCTTAGTAATAAAATATGACCATTTAGGCCCACTTGGATTAGATTAGGACATTTAATATTAATTTATTTAAAGAAGGGTTAAAATAGTTAAAATCAAAGTTTAATAAGTAAATAATTTTTAATATAGGGTTATACATAAGATAAATTCGACTAAAAATATTAATTATAAAGACAAAGTAATTTCCTACATAATTTTATTTTATTTATAATTTTTAGACATTAAATAATTTAATTTATTTATGCTACAATGATGATGCAGTAATTATCTTATTAATGAAATATTGACATAATTGATGTTATAAATACCCAAATAATTGTAATTTGAGACTTTTTATGAATTTAACTAATTTTCTATTTTAATATGAAATGTTAGTTTTGATTTAATTAACTTTGTTTGAACTAATAATTCTATTATGATTTTCACAAAAATCAATTACCAAATAGTGTCAAAATTGACATAAAATAGTTTTTAAAACAAATATTATATTATTAATTGTTATTTTATTCCTAAAAATCTAAGGTTCGGCCAAATTACTTAGATAAGTTTTTATAGATTAATAATAAAAAACTTGGGGTTCGTTTGGCTTGTTATAGTAATTTTATTAACCTTATAGTGTAAGAAAACAAGTAGACATGGTAAAAGTAAAATTATTTAACTTAAGGTTAAATCTAAA
This sequence comes from Viscum album, assembly GCA_963277665.1. Lineage (NCBI taxonomy): Eukaryota > Viridiplantae > Streptophyta > Magnoliopsida > Santalales > Viscaceae > Viscum > Viscum album. The sequence continues at coordinate 573,757,689 of OY728139.1, forward strand.
TGATAAGTTTAAAATAGAAAACTAAACTTGTATAAATTCTATTGGATGAGAGGATTTAGACCCATCCCCACATTAGCTTCGAAATAAATCAATTTGGAGCTATTAAAAACCGAATATTACTTTATAATAAAATAATATTTTTAGTTTTTCTAAAGGTGCCCCTCTCCTCCCTTATAAAAGGGCACCTCCTCCCTCTCTTCCTCACACCACTTTGAGCCTTCAAGATCGGCCAACCCCTGCCAAATTCTCTTATCCACTTCCATAGAAACATCCTAGAGGTTTTGGTCTTCTTCAAAGACCAATTTTTGTGCCCTAAGAGGAGGTCTTAAAGAGGAGCTTCAAAGAAGAGGTAATTTCCATTACCGATTCTTTCAACTTTATTTCTTCTTCCAATTCTTCTTCTTTAGTTGTTTCATTATGAAGTAATAACATCAGTATAACTCATATACTGATATTTTATTATAAGTATGAAACAACCCTACTTCACCATCTATCCATCATACGTAAAACGAAATCACCACGTGTGCGTACGTACGGAATACCGCCTTCACGCCGTGGTGAAATCTGTTTTTACACCAACACCTTACATGGATGGGTATAATGGTGTAAAGAATAACTATATATGGTTATTATAACATCATACTAATTCTAATATATTATACCATCCACTCCAATTCTATTCAATAATTATGGGAACGATATCATCGCTCGTGCGTACGTACGGACTACCGTCTCCACGACGCGATGAGATTCATTCTCCATGTTAACCATACATGAATGATCGTAAAGTTTATATAATGAATAATAATGAAATATATGAAATAATAATGTTACTGTAATTATGTATATATATATATATATATGTATTTCATCTATTTAGTTTCATTCAATTCAATAAGGAAACGAAAATAACGTTCATGCGTACGTACATCCTACCATCTCCATGAACGGTGTATTTCATTACTTTTATCGATCTATAATATATATATATGTATATGATGAATATATATTATATATAAATAATTTTTTACATTCTGGAATTATTTAAATCAGTACATAAGTAATAATATCAAGAACTACAAGTCGAAACACATACGATAAATGAAATGATTTTACCCAAAACGCTGCTTTAACATGGAATTTACAAAAGAACGGGTAATATAAAGTCATAAGTGAAACATATATGATATCATAACAATGAATATGATTCTTTAATAAGTCAATGACATTATTTAAATCATCATACAAGAGTTTCGGATACGTACGAAGCATATCGGACCTAAGGTAAGGGATAATTTTGCAAATCTCATTTTTATCTGAGATTGCTTATTCATAAGTATTTACTGGGGTTATAGCTATCATCCATGTCAATGTTTTATAAAAGTGTATTCATGTCTATTTAAATTACTTTTTACCCATTTTGACTCTTACCCCATGGTACGGAAGGAATATTTCTTTTATTTACCCTACAAGGTACTTTTTGACTTTTCCGACAAAATTACGAGAAGAATGTTTTTTTTAACGTATACGGCATGAAATGATTTTTACGGTTTTATAAAGCCTTATTTTCATGAAGCTTCCTCCAAACTATTTCATGACTATTTTCAACAAAATCCTTTTCTTTTAAAATTTCATGACATTTTGTGAAAAGAAAATGATTTTGAAGAAAAAAAGGATATTTTCCTCAAGAATTCATTTCAAGTGTTTTATCAAAACCATTTTCATCTAAGATGACATTATTTCACATGTGCATGTTTCAAGTATCATGTCTCTATGATTTACATGGTTTCACTTTTCTAATGATGAAATGATATCCAATTTTTTTTTATGGATTACGTTCTGATGGAATGATGTTTATGAAACCCATTTTATTCTTGGGTTATGATGAATGATTTATGTTTATATTATGGCACACTAAATAATGATTTAAATATGAGATGTGTGGGACCTATATCTCCCTCCAATGCATTGGGTAAAGATTTATATCTCATGAGATAGACATGTATGGAATGGCAAGTTAAACCAGTTCAGTAATACAGGACTGGAATGTGGAGTGAACTCGATTCAGAAAGGGACTTTGTCCACTAATATGGTCTTGGCAGCAATACCTTGGCTACTATGGAAATCATATCATGTGCTTAATGGTTTCCACAATTACATGTTTTATTCCCATGCTAATTTATCATGATTAATGTTTCTTCATGATCTATGCCTTACGTACTGCCATGTTTTATGTCATTGCTCAAGATTTTGATGTTTATATTTTATGCTCATGTTTTTTTTACATTCAAATGTCTAAGGATTGTTTTATGTTCTCTATGCTTACCCTTAATGAGAATTTGAGCTCACCCCTTTTATGTTTTCTTTTCCCCAGGATATAAAGAAAGGTTTTAGGTAAGGAAATAAGGGGAAGATCTTTATGGGAGATGTTGAAGATCTTTCACCACGATTAGAAGATTATATTCCTAGTTTCCAAAGACACTAAACTATTACGGTCCTTGTGTGTCTGTTTTTGTTATGTAATAATTATTCCACAAAAGTAATGTAATTTCCATGCACTTCAAGATTAGTTTATCTACATCTCATGTATTAGTGTTTTCTGGATTATTCCTGATCTCCCTGGTTCACCTATGTCTATTAGCTTTAGTCACTTGCAGTGATGTTGCGATACTTGTATGATTATTTCTATTTCCCCTATTGTGTGTTTACTGTAGTACCTTCTTATGTAGTGTTTTTATTGGAAAGTGGTGTGTTGATTTTAATAAGGCTTTTGGAAAATTGTTTTCAAAAAAAAGTGTTTTATCATCTTTTGTGAAGATTGAAAATATAGACACCACTTTCCCCATAAAAATACTAATGTCTCACCAATGATAGGTTATTGGTTTTGGAAATAAAAATAGGCAATGGGTCATACTTTTTTTTAAGTAAAATGTGTAGAAAATCATACTTTTATAAATTGTAGTTCAAAATTGAAATTGATGCTTATTTAATTTTAAATGACGTGCATTGGGAATAGATTAATGTGTTAGCCTACTAAGTTTTATACTCACACCTATAGTTTTTTTCCTGTTTTTATCCCTTGTGAAAATTTCAGCTTGAGTTCATTCACCTTGGGGACGATTGATCATTGAGTTAGCAAGTGACCTTCAGGGTCACATAGAGTTAGAGGTTGTTCAGTTCGGTTTGTCTAGTTGTGTAGTTCAGTTGTATTTTTAGTTTACTATTTAAATGATATTCAGTTTAGTTTCATTTATATTTTTAACTGCATATGAAAATGGATGTTGTTTAATTTCTGTTTTATTATTGTTGTTGTGAGAAACCATTATCTTAGTCTCTATTGACATCATTGGCACTTGCCACCAGCCTGGGAGTATTGGGAACACCTCTCAGGCCTTTCCATAGATCGGCTTGTGTGACTGGTTCAGGGTCGACCTGGGTTGGTTCGTGATAGTATGGTACCTTATAGAATGTAAAATGATGCACCTTTTAGATTAAATTGTAAAAATGAATTTGATATGTACGGATTATATGGGCATCAAATTTTGGTTCATGAGGTGTTATGGGACGTTGGGGATCAGAACTTGGTGGACCATCTATTAAATAATTTGAACAAAGGACTCTGAAATGAGAATAAAATGAAATATAAAATAGAAACTTGACCTTGACCCAAATTTTGAGTGGGAAATAGGTAGAGTTTATGGTGGTTTTTGGTGACTACTTTTACAATCCTGGATTTAGAAGTATGTTGTGTGGTATGAATTGGTTTTAGGAGGGTTTTGACCTATCCTACACTTTTGAGCTATGACTTTGATATCGTTCTTTTCTAAGGCATATGTTTGGAATTTTAGAGACATACCACTGCAATGACCTCCAACGGTACACCATGAGGGAGGTGATGAACACACTTTAGAGGTTGTAGGACATGGTCTACTAATTGATCCTCCTTTAGTGCCAACTGCAGCACCAGAGGTTATTCCAGACATAGGTGATGAGGTACAGTTCGTTGAGAGGTTATTTCATAATATGTAGACTTTTTAGGGGGCACCACATCCTGCATTCACTATGGATGAGCTGAGGTGGGTGTTCCAATAGTATAATCCTCCTACATTTTCAGGGGATGGTGGTCTAGAGGAAATTGATATATGGATTGAGACCATGTTAGCTATATTTGAGCATCTGAAGATTCCTCCTGAGAGGATGATCATGCTCTCCACTTACATGCTACATGGAGTAAAAAAGTGTTGGTGGAATGTTTTGAACTAGGATGACAGGCTACGATATATGGATTAGACTGATTTATAGACCCATTTCTATGACTACTTTTAACTCAAGATTATGAAGGCATAGTGGGTTAGTGAGTTCATATGTATGGAGTATGGTGCCATGATGGTTCTAGAGTACTTGGAATTCTATAAAGAGTTACATCATTTTTCACTGATGTACCTTGATAACGAGTTGTCTAGAGAGATACACTTTAAGTAAGGTCTCTGACATGCTTTCAAATCTCAGGTCAACATGTTAAAATTGAACTTTATCACTAATATTGTGAACCAATAATGGATTACAGAGTGGGACCTGGGGGAATCTAGGGGTGTAGATTAGAGAAGTTCTTCTTCTCAACCCAGTGGTTCTACGTCTTCTCTTAAGAAGAACTATTTTGAAGCTCCCCGTGAGATGAGTGACAGTCATTCAGTGAGTACGGGTAGCTTAGGTTTTTTCATCATTGTGGTAGGCAAGTACAAATGAATAGTAAGTGAGACCATGACCCAGTCGAGTGCTGAGCTTGCAGTAGGATGGGATATGTGTAGTGATTTTACAGGACCTTACCTCTAACTGTGAGTGGTAGGGGTTCAAATATGATTTCAAGTTTAAAAGCTGGTACCTTAACTTCGCATTAGGTAGGGATATTGAGCAGTGCGGGCCGATCAGGTTGAGGCGATGATGGGCATGTCATAGGAATCCATACACTAGTTACACTGAGACATTAGAGTGGGCCTACTCTAGACAGTGAAGTTGTGTTACAGGGCCATGATACATCCCAAATATTTTATATACAACCTAACCTCAAGTAGAAGGGTTTCATACCATCTACGGTGAGAGGTAAAATCTTAGTAGCCTCTACCATTTCATCTTCTATTTTTGATACAAGTGCATCGCATAGTTTTATATATGCACCAGTGGTGAAAATCCTTGGGATTTCTGTTTTGTATTCTGAGAGAATTATAATTCTAGACACTTAGTTGTGGATCATAATAGAAGATGTGCACCAGTGTAGGGAGTTCCCTTTGAGGTTTGTGGGTGTCACTTCATCTAGGATCTTTATTTCCTCGAAATGATAGGGTTTGACATCATTCTAGGGATTGAATGGATAGTTTCTTATCACACTTACATTGACTGCTACCACCAGAGGGTGACCTTCACATCACCATAGGGTGCATTGTTTACTCATAGGGGTGAATGGGATGTCTAGCAGAGCCGATCTGGATGAGATCATCGTGGGCTGGGTGGGATGACAACCCAAATTTATATTTTTTTTTAGCTTCACAAATGTATTTCTTGATGACTTTTTGGGTTTAACTCTTGAGATAGAGATTGATTTATCCATCAATATAGTTCCTAGAGCCACGCCGGTATCCATTCCTCCTTATAGGATGAGTATTGTGGAGTTGTAGGAGCTCAAGAGGCAGCTAGAGGATTTGCAAGTAAAGGGGTTTATTCGAACTAGCACTTCTTCATTGGGTTCAATGGTCCTTTTGTGAAAAAACAAAATAGAACTCTTGTGTCAATTATTGAAAACTAAACTAGCTGACTGTTAAAAACCGATATCCCTTACCACATATAAATGATATGTTTGATCAGCTTTCGGGAGCCCGAGTGTTCTCAAAAATTTATTTGAAGTCTAGGTATCATAAAGTACATGTTCGGCCTATAGACATACCCCATACAACCTTTTATAGAATATATGGTCTATAAAAGTTTATGCTATTCAGTCTCACAAACGTGCCAGTAGTTTTCATGGCACTAATGAACTGAGTGTTCCATTCTTATCTGAACTCTTTTGTGGTGGTTTTCATTTATGATATCCTGGTGTATTCTCACTATTGACACAACCATTACAACCATCTTTATATCATTATTAATACACTGATATAGAATCAGTTATATTATAAACTCACAAAGTACCAATTTTGGATGGATTAGATTCACATTCTGGGTCACATCATCTTAGAGATAAAAGTGTTAGTGGACCTAGAGAAGATGAGATCTATAGTTTCTTGGGAATATCCAAAGAATTGTTTTGACATAAAAAATTATTGGGGCTATCTAGTTACTACTAATATTTCATACAGAACTTCTCACTCTTAGCAGCATCATTGATGGGCTTGACTAAGAAGGTTGTGAATTTTTTATTGTCAAATTATTGTGAGATATCCTTTCACAAACTGAAAGTAAGGTTGAAATTAGCACTAGTCCTGATACTTCTAGGTCAAGGTAAAATCTACACTGTGAATTTTGACACATCAGGTATTGGGATGGGAGAAGTACTGATGCAGGGAGATAGAGTCATCGTGTATGGGTCTCGATAGGTGAGGCTACATGAGATGAATTACCCTGTTCACAATATTGAGTTAGTTTTAGTTGTTCATGTGTTGTGCTGTTGGAGACACTATTTACTGGGAGAGTATTTTGTGGTGTAAATAGACCACAAAAGCCTCAAGTATATTTTTACTCAACATGATTTGAATCTGAGGAAACAAAGGTGGGTGGAGTACATATTGTATTTTAACTTTGAGCTTGCCTAAATTCCTGGTAAAGGCAATGTATTGTCCAATGCAATTAGAAGGAGGACTCAAATAGAGGTAGTGTAGCATGCCAATAGATAGTGGCAACTTATGGTGTTGTAATTTGAGATGCATCTAGAGGTGCACGACATCCAAGGATAGACATTTCTATCATCCTTATCTATGAAATCTACCATACTATTCTCAAGGTCATGCATCAGGTAATTCCTCTCATGGGGCCTCAACTACTGAGATTTTTATGAAATAAATCGATCTTCCAACATCAACACTACTCCCAACTGGATGCTCGATGCATTACAAAGCACTATATTGCCTCTTTCAAGGTCTGGTAGAATTAGAATTGGAACTAATACAAACCTTCCTTTCAGTTCTTAAAAGGATTTTTCAAATACTTATGAGAATAGGTACTAAAAACCCTTCTTAGTAAACCTATTAAGAGGTGAAAAAAGGAATGATAAGTCTTGTATGAAGCACCTATAATATCCAACCAGCCATAATATACTGTGTATATAAAACACATTCTTGGGCTACACCCAGGGGAAAAAATACTAACTTTCTATGGGTCAAAATGTACTCCTGATTTTGAGATAATATAACCTAGTAATTTAAAAATTTTGATCTAGAATTGACACTTATAAATATTGGCATAAATATTATTCTCTCTTAGTGTGTGCAGAATGATCTCAAGATGTCTACAATGGTCTCTATAAATATGAGAATACATCAGGATGTCAAACATAAAGACCATGATAAAGGAATACAGATAGGGATGGAAAACCCTATTCATCAAATCCATGAAAAGGGAAGGAATGTTCTTAATAATAAATAGAAAAATGAGATACTCATACAGACCATACATGGTACTAAAATATATACGAGGTATATTTAAAGGCCTGACTCGTAACTAATGATATCCCAATCTCAAATAAATCTTTGAGAATACCCTAGATCCTTAGATCTGGTCAATGAGATTATATATTCAAGGTAGTGGATACTATTTTTTAACCATAAGCTAGTTCAACCATTTGTAATCCGTGGAAAAATGAAGGGTCTTATCTACCTTCTCAGAAAAAAGAGCAGGTGAACCCCAAGAATAATTAATGGGTCTGATAAATCCTTTAGATTCTATATCTTCTATATATATCTTAAGGTCCTAGAGCTCAATAAGTTCCATTCATTATAGAGAAATGGAAATTGGAACTACCCCTATAACAATATCAATCATAAAGTCTACCTTTCTATTAGGAGTTAAGCTAGAAAAATAATTAGGAAAGACATCCATGAAATGATCTACTAAGGGAGGAAAATTTGTCTCAAGAAATCCCTTTTCCTCTATTAAATGAACAGAAATATAGTCATCCACTCTACCTTACCTATGATGATTTGGTCCAGCTATACCGACCTGGACATTCCACTCACCATGATGTAGACAACTGCTTCTCTCTGGTGATGTAAACAATACCCTACAATGATTGTACTCTAAAAAGAAATGATAGGTAACCAACCAATCCATCATGATAATGATATCAAATCCCATCATCTTGATGGTGAATAGGTCCCATAAGAAGGGATAACTACCTACCTTAAGGGTATATTCCTTATATTGGCATATTCCCTCTGACTGCACTCTCAATGGTGTATTAAGGGTCATCACACCACAGTAATGCGAAATTTCCATCCCATAACCTTCCACATTTAATTAATATATAAATAAGTATGAATCACATGTATCAAACAAAGCATATAAAATAATATAGGCTACTAGAATAGAACCACATATTGTCAATGATCCTGCACTTTGATCCTATAGTATCAGTTGTAAAGCATGAAACTGACCTAATTCATGATCTTATAATATAACTAGACTACCCTAATCTTTTCCACTTTCTTGTTATTGAAAATCAAAAGTATGGATACCATGACCATGACCACCTCCTCGACCAATCCTACTGATGCTACTTCAAATCCCTACCTGGCATAGTGTAAAATATCCCACCCCTAGAGGAGGAGTTGGTGCATACCCTCTACCACTAGATGCATATGGAAAGGTTCGACATAATCTCTTAATATTCTCCATATGTCAGCAAAAATTACACTCAAGAGGGGAACTATCATAATGATTCTTCGTATTCTCCTTCCACCCACACCGATGGCATATAACGGAGTTGCCGGTGCAGATACTCTGGCAACCACTACTCTGATGAGAAACCTCAAGGGAACTCTTCTTGCTACAAGAATAACTAGTTCCTTGTCTCGACACTAAACCTCTATGTCAAAAAAATTATCCTTCCCTTAAATTTCACTTAGTGATATGATATTAGTTCATGATCTTAGAAAAGGTAGTTAGGATAAATACATTCACCTGAGTATGAATGGCATACCTAATCCCATCCACAAAGAATCAAGAATGAAATATATAATCACCATTTAGAAGTAGTAAAGAGCACTTCAACTCAGTAAATTTCACTGAATAATAAAAAACTAACATATAATAATACTCTAGATGAAAGAACTCTTTGTCTCATTCATCTCTCAATGTATAAGTAAGTGATCAAAGAAGGCGGTCTAGAAGTCCAACCAGACCTTTCCCTGATGGTTCCCATCTTAGGTAATCACACCCCACCAGCAATTGGCTGAAACAATAAGAATATACATATCATATTTGAACTACATCTCCAAAGGAATATCCAGATTCTCAAAGTTAGATAGAGTGACCTCTAGCAAAGACTCAATAGCCTGTAGACCAACATCCCCCAAGAAGGTGGGAGGATAAAGCTTCTAGAACTCACGTGTTAGATCATACATCGTAAGTGAATTTTATGGAGCACCCTACATGGATTTTATTGGATGTAGGAAACTACCTTGAAGCTTATAATCAATGCATAGTTTGGGTATAAAAGGTGGTTCATGAGTTGGAACTCTTGGTGGTAATACTGGCGGCTCAGGGCCCACCATATCTAGAGAGTGGTCATCACCACCCTCCTAGAGAGTGACATAAGGATGTCTTGGTGGGATAAAGCTAAAAAATTCAAGCACATGCCTTAATACAATATTTGAAGCATATAGAAGCACTAGAGGAAGAAGAACATAAGAATAATGGATCACTACCCAAAATACTATCCCAAATTCCCACTAATGAGGCTAAGTTATTGGTAAGTGTTTGATTTTTTAATTTACAGGGGTTCCAATATATGAAGGGTAAACTATACCTTGCCTCTTCATTTAGTAGAAACCATTATATTTTTATAAGTAATGTTTTACATTTTGTGTTTGGATTTTATCATATATATATATGCAAAGGTTTAATTAAAATGGATCTTCATTCACAGTGAATAAGAGACAATACACCTTATCACTGAAATTAACACCCATTTAGATTTTATTTAACCATGTATACACTCTATCTTAGAATGTAACAGGTAATATATAATGGATCGACTTGGTAGACTACCCATTCTAATCCATGAGGTCCCATAGACCTCATGAATTTGAACTAGAAGTCACTCAATCGTTGCCAAAGAGTAGCTCGTATAACTATAGGTAACTTGTTAGCTGCACTAGAAAATATAGAAACCATAGCTCACACAACAATCACATGTAACATAAGAAATGAAAGAAGTTAAAGAATGGAATATGAATTCTAGGTGACTATAATGATGCTTGTAACAATTCTACTTTTCCTCATCTCATCAGACCAAGGATAAAATTAAATACTCAATAATAGTAGTAGTAATAACCATAACATATCATGTAAATCACCCAATGGTGAAATGATATCAAATGTAATTAGAAAAATAAGAACAATAATTCCCCATTTGAGGAAAATCGATATTTACCCCAAACTTGGGCTATCTACACCCAAGCTTAATTTATAACAAAGTTCCAAAGATTTCCTAATCGCCTATCTTCTATATCAAAATTTTAAATCAAGAAAATAAACTCTTTGATGAAACTCTGTGATGTCCCATCCTGGGTTCCACTTAAATATTCCATGAAGCTAGTTAGCCACATGGACTCATACACGCCTCCTCGTACGCTAGAGGCTGCTGACTTTCATTAAAGGCCTAGGGTGCCTCATCAGGGATACTATGCCATTATAATAATATTTTATCATAATGTATAGGTGATAATAGATAAATTGTGGAAGAATATATAAACATATGGTATAATAGAAATAGACACTATAATGACAAGACCTATAACTCGCTCTAAAAAAAGCAGACATAATTAATAAAAAATAGAAGCAACTAATTATAATACTCAAAAGATAATGATAATGAACATCATGTATCTAAAACTATAAAATATGTATACATGGAAGAAAAAAATAAATTCTATACAAAAGAATAAAAATGAATCCAAAATTTATCCAGTATTAAAAGTTCTAGTGTAGTCATCTTGTACTTGGATCTATCCTAATAAAGTAATCAAGATCAGGTGACCAAATCAGTATACTTCCCCTTCTAAACACATGTATACATATAATCTTTTCGGGTACTAATGGAGGCCTAGATAGGGTGTGAGATAAATCTCAAAAGGCCACCACTAATGACTTCTATACCATCTAATTAGTTAATATAAACTGATTGTGTACAAGTACATAACAAAGTAAAGCAATAAAATAATATAAATACCCCAATACATGATTCAACCTCAACTGGTATATCTCTGAACATGTAAATATTTAATTAGTTCATTTAAGTTCATTTCATAAGTCATGTGAGGTATAACCAGCACTGACAATTTATCGTGATAATAGTAATAATAAATGATCCAAGGTGAAAAAAAGAATCATGTAATGATGATAATACTAGATTGGGTTCAAGGTAATAACCAAGTAATCCTTGACCTTAGGGTCCAGCCGACTAAGTCATAACCTAAAGCCTAGCTAAATGGGTTTGATTATAATCCAAGGGGCATCACCCAAGGCATCCCACTATAAATGGTTCTAATAGAGTCCAATGATCTCATCCAAGATAAAATGGTTTAACCATGAATGGGACCAATGGGGTGAATCTATGGTGCCACATGTATGAAGACCTGAAGCTAGATCCAAGGAGTGTATCCAAATAATCCAAAAATTCAAAAGACATTGAAGGGATCCTACGATGTCATTCCAAGTATCCACTAGTATATAAGGACAATGTTCCATGGTGGGTATCTCCCTTGGAAACTGTCTCCTTGAATTAGAATGGAGTCCTCTGAGTTCTCAAGGCATTCCCTAAGAAATCAAAGTCATCTATCAAGTATGACCACTCCTGTAAAAGTGAAAAGTTGCATATTCAATAGAAATATTATACATAATTAATTATTTAATTTAGGCCATGTAATACTCAAGCCTTTAATAAGTTAATTAGTTCATTCCATTAACTTCTATACTATGTGGAAAGGCTAAATAAAACATGAAACCATTTGATAATTGAATTCGATTTTTATTTTTTAGGTTCACTCTTTTACCTTTCATAATCATGATAAAGAGTTATAAGGAAATACAACCATTTGGTACCTTAATTATACAATCATTAATTAGATTCACTCTATAACCTTCCATTAAGCATGGTAAGGTGTGCTATAGACATGTAACCAAGTCTTTAAATTAAATTCAAATAGTCTAAGTGATTAATTTATTACAATTTCCATTTAGAATTGAGATTCATGTATTATATTGAAACACTTATCTTAGAAGGGTCAAGAGATGCATAATGATAGACATGTGATGAGAAATTTACTCAATTAATTTAATAGGTCCTACCATTAGAAGGATCAACCCATACACTTGAACGGTGTCAATGATTAACCCACCTGGGTTACCAAGGAACAATTGAGGTATCACCCTACTTGGGGTTGAAGTTATTGAGGTATCAACCTCTAATGATACAATTTACTATTATAAAACAGGCTATAGAATATGATCATAATGATTATAAACCTATAATATGAATTTAATAGGCAATGCCTGATGAAATCAATGTTTTCACAATAACGACAGCTATTAAAATAGAGAGACTTGAGGTATGAATCATATACCACCTACCAAGAGTCTATAACAATCTCCTCATCTAGTATCTACCACTAGTTTGTTTAATATTGAAATAAATATTAAGAACATACCAATGCCATGAAAATAGGGAATATGATCCTGAATCCAAATAGAATCATTGAGGAGAAGACAAATTATGAACAACCCAAGATGAATAGAGTACTTACCGATGTGCATCCAATGAGATATGAAAGTATCAAATCAGAATTCAGATGATGAACCGGTATCAAAATATATGAAAAGTGGGTTTAGGAGCTCAAAAAGGGAGAGGGAGGAGGCCTCCGTCGACTGGAATGAGAAATGGATAAAGAGGGGTAAGTTTATAATTAATTAACAGAATTTGGGTAATTTTACCCAAAAATCAGAGTTCACATAGTGTGGAAACACAGTTGGCCAAACCGTGTGCCAACCATGTGCATCTCACTTCTTAAGAGGGGACCCCACATGGTTTGGCCACACAGTCTTAGAAACTGTGCACCAACCATACTAGATGGATCTATTAAAAAGTTTTGACCTCAAGCATGGGCATGTGCCTTAGGCAATATGGTTTCCTTAAACCATGTGACCTCCTTCATACTACTGTCTATCCCCTACACGGTCAGGGAAACCACACGGATTAGATCATATGGTTTCTACTAACCTTGTGTCTAGGTACTTTTCTCCATTGGTTAGGGTTCTGAGATCTGAACAAGCCCTAAACACCCTCAAAATAACTATGGACTCATTAGGAATCCATAATAGGTCCCAAAGAAAGAATTAGACTAAAATTTAAAGGAAGCATACCTCATATAAAAACTGGGTTCTTACACATGTGAAAGTTCTTGTGATAAAAATACTAAAGGAAAGAAGATTCAATTCCCTACATATCATAAATGGAAAAAAAATCATAGAGAAATTTTCTTTTATGGGAAGGGTGTATGATAAAATTCTAGAGATGAAGTCTATAGAACTCAAAAGTGTATGAGAAATAGAGAAGATACAAAAATGTATTACTTAAATTACAAGTAAATTAGACATTATGTAAATCAATTTCCCAATCAAAGGGCTAATGAAGAAAATATTCACCCAGAACCGTTTAGATCATGGGAATAAGGAAAATCCAATGCAATAAATTCTATTGAAGTAGAATATGATTTTTTCTCCAGATTATCATATCTATCATATCATGAAATTTTTTACCTGTTATAAATTGAATTATAAATGAAAATATTTTTTGGTATTATTATTATATACATATTATAAGAATATTTTTTTAGGGTTAGTGTAAATTTAATTGTTCTAGATTTTTCTCTTGTCCACTTATTAGGATTCTACTGGGCATGGATTACCTATTTTTTGAATGACCTCATATCAAATTATGTGTTTGGAAATCACAATTAATATCCAAATTCATCCCATGATCAACTACCAGGGTATGGCCAATTAGGACCTCTCTATAGAAGTTACTATCATTATATGAGTTTTAAAAATATAAGAATGAAATTTATTTAAGGGGGAGAATGTAAAGATCCCATATTGCAATATATATTTTCATAAATTAAAAAAATGAAATATTTCTCCCTATGAAACACCAAATTTAAACAAAACTAAATTATAAATTTTATATATATATTAAATATGACTGTTAAAAAAAATTGTTGAATTATCAAGTATGAATAGACGTATCCAAATTAAATTTTATATATATATATATATACTTAATTCATTATTGTATTTAAGAATAAATATTTTTAGGAATTATAAATTTTATTAAAAAAATAACAATATTATTATATTATGAATTATTAATGCTAGTTTTATTAATGTTTCATAGAAATTGTGTATAAGAACAACTAGTATTTTAAAATTTTATTTTCCTATGAAAAAAAAAATTCATTATATTTTATGATTTTATTTAAAAGTTAAATTTCTGAATTTTATAACCTAAATTAAAAAAATGGGAAAAAAATTAGATTCATCATGCAAATATTATTCAAGGATAATGACTTTGGTATTTTTCTAGAAATATTGATTTTTAGGTGAAGAGTAAAAAACACCATTTTATGAATACAACATCTTTTATGAAATTTTCATAATATAAATATATCAAAAATATTTATAAAAACCTTTTCAAGAAAAATGATGTATGTAATATGGAAAATTAAACATTTTAAAATACTATTTTGAATATAGAAAATAGATGTGTATCATTTTGTAACTTAAGTTATATTTTATTCTAATAAGAACTTTTTTTCATATTTTATTATAATTAAGTATTCATAAGGTATATTTCAGTTTTGTATTCATTTTAAAGAATTATAACTTTTCCTTAATTTAATAATAGACCAATTAAGTACATAAAAATCAACAAGATTGATACCTTTATCCTAAACATAAATTTTATGCTTAATAATACACTTTATTCAAAAATGGGTTTTTATGTGTATGTTTGATAATTTTAAAATTAAATTTCCTCATTATTATAATTTTTATTTGATAAATATTTATTATTATCAAAAATAAGAATATTCTAATTATTTGTTAAGTACAGTATCAATTATTATCATTAAAATTATTTTTTGAGGGAAAATGGGGTTACCATAGTAAGGGTAAAAAAGGGTTAAAAGTGTTTAACATGATCTAAAAGGTTAAAATATGTTAAAAACATACATGCTAATAAATGTTTGGTATAGAATAAACCTTATCCCATCTATAACTCCATTATTTTTTATTTTTTTATCTGTAATCCTTGAATAATGTAATGAAATTATTGTAAAGTAAAGGATAATTACAAAAATACCATTTTCAGTATTTATAAAAGATGACTTCAACCACCCCTTAAAAACTATCCAAGATTTGGATTTCCTCCTAAAACTATACCTTTTTCCTGCTTCTAGAATCCTCCTTCACTTCCATAATATTGTTTTCATAATTAATTATCCTAATCCCTCTATTGATATAGAATCCTCTATGGAAAAAATAAATTTCTCAATGAGGTTAAAACATGTTCGAGGAAAGAAAGATAAATGGTAAGAGTTTCCATCTCTATCACCCTTCATTGAGGAATGTTTTGATATTATGCACTAAAATTATTTTTTACTATGCAACTAATTCCACTTGAATTCTAATATCTTAATTTTTTTGTTGATCTTGGAAATTTCACTTCCATTTATTCTATTTATTGGTTTGAAATATGATTGATATCTTCCCTAAAAGATAAATATTTTTTTATAAGTCAGTTTTATTTTTTTGAATTATAATGTTTCTACTTGATCTTCATATTTCTTTTCATATAATATACCCTATTTATACCCTAAGATATCAATTTTTATTCAAAAATTTCTTATTTATGATTTTTCTTCCTTCTTGAAAATGCAACTATGTTAAGAATAATTCATTCTTCTCTTGGGAATTTTTATGATATATCCATAAGTTTTTCATTGAGAAAAACTATGAAACCCACTTATTTATCATGGGTTTTATCCTGATTGTTATTTATTTATGGTTTCTTTTCCTTATGTGTAACATGTATACATTTACTTATTATAATTTTCATTTTGTTTTTTTGGGTGTAATAGGTTTAATATAAACTATTAGTGGTTTGTTTATGTTATCATCTGGTGTGGTTGATGTGGTTAGTGTGTTATAGTTTCATGTGATGTAGGGGTAATGATTAAATGATATGTAAGCTTGTTGAAACTAATAAAATTTGTTAAATAAGTGGAATATTTTCTGGGTATACTAAAATTATTATAGTTTTGAATTTAATTAATTAAAGTGGTGGATGTAGCTTGCTATAACACCCTGACTTGAACCATCAGGTTTAAGTTGGAGAGCCTAAAGACCTCATGTATACCTCCCATTATGCAAGAGGCTAATGACTATGGGTGAGGGTTCAAATTCCATCAGTGGATAGTCTATACCCTTGGTAATCATAACTCTACACCATAAGAGTAAAAAATAAATTTGAGTATTATGGTGAAATATGAGTACATAATGAAATAATAAAATCCACCCATGTCATGAAAAAATAAATAAATTTGGCACCTAATGTAGAAAGAAAAACCATAATGTAATGGTACAAGTAGATAAATAATAATATGTTGTGGAAATCCTTTGGATTCCATCTCGATACCGCATCTAGATCCATGTTCCTCAATCATCTATCTGTTGAAGGTCCCTTTCCCTTACCTAGATCCCAAATCATGAAGTTTTCGCACACATTGAGATTCACGTGAAGGGTGTGAGTAGTAAAACCTAGTATTAAACCACCAATTTTTTCTTAATATGAGTGAACATGTATAAAAAGTGTATTCCATGATAAAAAATATATTCAACCAATTGTAACAATCATATGCTGAGTATTCATGTGCTAAAAAAGTCAGTATAAGCCCCAAACATACCTTCTTCAACTCTATTCTAGAAGGATAATCAAATTATGTTAGAAGAGATCAATAACTATCCATAATGTTGGTGAACATGTTACCTGGTAACCTCAATAAATTGAGTATCAGCTCAGGCTACAAGGACAACTAGTGAACATGTTACTTATAATCCTCAAGGAATTGATCATTGGATTAGGCCACAATGTTGACGAGTAAAAATGTGACTCAGAGTCCTCAAGGCCTCAAACTTTGGGTAGGGAAACAAGGTTGATTAGTGAACATGTTATTGAGTATCTGTAAGGTATCATGTTTGGGGTTGGATTATATGGCTATCAAGACCCTACCCTGTGTATGGTTCATCATTGTTATCATTTCATGTCATGTGCACTCCCTCTTTGAGGGATAACCATACCATAATGGTCCACCTATTCCAAGTACCAAAGACAATACCTCCAAATACATGGTAAATACATACCACTAATAAGAGTATAATAATAAAGAGTATATCATTTCATCATGAGAAATTAGTAGAAACATATAACAACATGTGATCAATATGAATTATTCTAACAATCTACACTAGAAATACTTATAGGATCAGTCATTATACAGGGGTCTCATAGGCTACACACAAAACCACAAGTGATCACTATCAAGCATGGTCAAATGGGCTATGACAACATAAGTGTAACGTCAAGGATATTAGATTATTAAAGAGACCTAAATGGTATAGAACTTATTATATTGAGATTTTTTATGACAAACATATAAACCTATCGAGAGATGATACCCAAGCTCTAGCCGGATTAATCCTCAAAACCAAGAATCCCTAGAACCAATCCCAAATCAAACACATAAAGGTTATAGAATGAGATTCAATAATATTCCAAACCAATAGGGATATTTTTGTACCAATATACCTCTCAAATTATCCCAAAAATTCTAAAATAGATATTGATTAAAGTACATGTCATCAACACTCTAGATCTACAATAGTTCCTGAAATGCACCAAGAATTCATCTGTAGATGGAATCATAATCCACATATCAAGAAAGTACATGCTGGATCTAGGATTCTTCTTAATGGGAAAGATGTAGATATTAAAAAATCCTGAAGAATGAAGGTTCATGGATCGCACATCCTATTTCTGATCATCAACACCCTTGGATCCATTGGATTCAAGCTTGGATGGAGAGGAATTCATCAAGGAAGGGTTGTGGAGCCTCAAATTTCAAGAGGAATTCTTATATAAATACAAATGGTTCAAAATTGGTAATTAATATAAATTAAATTATATTTTAGGAACACTAATTCATTCTTAAATTATTTATTCACATATTTTGGTAAACCATGCACTAATCATGAGAGGAATTCTACTAATTCTGGTCTCTCACATGATTTTTTCAATCAGTTTGTGAAATCATGTTCCAACAATTATTTGGGATACAGTATCTTGTCATACGTTTTTTAAAGGTAGAAACATGGTTTGAAAACCATGATCCTTAACCATACACCACCCCATGTGTTATTTCCTCTTTACACATAGTTTTCTGGAGGATCATCACAGTTTAGACTAATTGTGATCAAATTGTGCACCCCCAAAATGGCCTCTAAACTCTCAAAGACCAACAGAAAACTCTTATAACACAGTACAAACAATTCATTGTTCAAAAAATAAGTTTAAAGGATGAAATAAACTCATAAATCACTTTAAAAATCCAATTAATTTATAATATCCTTTTTTAAAGACTTATCATCCTTAATAAGAGCCTCTATACAACTTTCTTGAACAACTCAGGCCACTGGGACCAAATTTTAGACTATAAATCCAAATATTCTTCCTAGATATATCCATTTCTTTATAGGATCTATAAATTTGGCGTTGTCTTATACCTTAAAACCATATCTTTTTTGTCATAAGTGTGCATCATGTGTTCCATGTATCGTGCATCCGTCTCTGTCTAAATATCTTCACAGTTGATAATATGCATAGGTTCAAGCATGTAACTATAGATATGAGACACATTAAGAAAATTTTTCATACCTTGGAAACAATTTGGAAGTATAAATGGTATTCCACAATCCCAATACACTTGGAAATATCAAACAGTCCAACAAATCTCAGAGTTATTTTCCCTGTTTATGCAAATGTTTATGCCCTAATCGAGGAGTCATCAATAATAAAACTCTATCAAAAATAGAAAAATAAAAGGGTTTTATCATCCTATTGGAAGACTATCACTACCTATTATTAGTTTTAGTCAATAAATTTCCAATTATTTACACTTTTTAAAAGTTTTCATGTACCATGCTTGGCCCCACAACAACTATATAACATGCCTCATTCTAATAAAATGGCGAACGATACGGCCTATCATGAACCGGATCTGGTCACCATCAAACCAGCACCAAACCCAGCCCGTGCCAAGGCCCGAAGGGCATTCCCGATCCCCATGGGTTGGCACAAGTGCCCAGGTATCATAAAATGATAATTGGGAACGATTTACCCAAATTTTTTATACTTAAAACAACAAATGAATCCAAGAAATAAAATCTGGATTTTTCAAACCAAAACATCTTTTAATAAAAATTCAGAACTGAATTACACAATATTAAATAATGTTTGAACACCATTACAAAGGTACAAACCCAAGAAAAGACATCCCATTAACCTCCACATGGAAAGAGGCACCGCCCTCAAGCCATATCCATGACACTGTATCACGATGGACCGCTAAAAACTTGAACCAAAGGCATAAAACCTGTACCCAATCCTGTGACATAAAATAAGCAAGTCTACTTACACCCAAAGGTGAAATTAGGGTGTGAGAAAAATCCCAGTTGATACCACCACAAAGAGATTCCATGTTATAAACATTTAAAGATGAAAAGCATGCAAGTTTTCAAAAACATGAAAAGCTAGTTACAATTTCCAAAAGATGCAACTTTGAATAAAAATAGTTTTCAAGTGGGCTATTTTAACGGGTTAACACTTTTAAAATAAACACCAAATCTACTGAATTTTCCATCCAAATGTACCATATTTCGATGGTAAGTATAAAGTAACTAATGAGCACAAGAAATAGGAAATAACCCCTAGGCACTAGCTAGCTGTGGGTCCCAGGTACCTCGTATCTCAGTGAGAGTAACCATCACAAATATCCATTATCGTGCATGAGCCAATAGTAGGGAACATACCCATAACCTAGTGGTCCCCAATCATCATCATCATAGTTTAGTTAGAGTTGTAAGCGTCAATCTTGCTAAGTGAAACTGAGGAAAAACCCCACGGATTCACTAGCATACTAGTACACGTCCACCCACCTAGATACCTGGGTTTTCCCTTTGTGCTCAAACATGTTCAACAAGCCAAGAAATATAGTTTTCACATGTAGATAACACTTACACATCACACATTAACCAAACAGCCCCATGTACATCACATAAGTCACAAATTCCACTTTTCATTCAAATGCATTTTGAAATCAAACTCACACCAAAATAGCCCACAACACTTTTTTCATAACTTTAACAATCCAATACATCCTTTAAAAATTTTATGAAGTCCCTAAAAATATGATAAACATCACATAACAGAACTATTAACATTTAAAATGGCTCATTTGAAAGTATAAACAATCCAAAACAGTTTTCAAATATGGTTTCACCTCTTACATAAATCATTAAACCACTCAAAACTTTCGTAAAACAATTCTAAATAGTGTACCAAAGCTTTTCAAATATAAACCATTTAAAAACCATATTTCAAGGACAAAATCACACCAATAAAAATTCAAAACAGAATTGGAATCCCCAAAAACATTTATTAAACAACCCCCATATGTTATACAAACACCTCAAACAATAGCACAAAAGATCCACATGAAACGCACACGTTTTCAAAATCACTTTCAAGAAGTACAATAGTGTTTTACACATTAAACCCTTAAAAACTATTTAAGACCTATTGGAACACCAATACCCCACCAAATAAGAATTTTTATCCCAAAAAAGATTTATTAAACCAAATTCATATGTTATAAAACAATCCTAAACAATACCGAAAGGGTTACACATGAAAAACACCAAATTTTAAGCTAAAATGAAACTATAAAAATAAATGCTTAACCAAAACAAACATAAACAATTTTTTCACCACACACAGCATATTATGAGAATGAATAATAAGTAATTCAATCAAACTAAATCATCTAGAAATGATTACACACGGAATCACCTACCGGAAGTGTCAAATCCCTCAAAACTTGGTTCGAAACGTCAACCGCACAACCGCCGCACCACAAGGAAGATAAATTCAGACTTAGATCACAATATTTGACCACAAATACACCAAATTAACCCCTAGGATCAAACCCTAACTTTTGGAAATTTTATAACATAATGAAAGAGAGAGGAAACCCTAAGGGAAAAGGAAGAAACCAAGAAGGAATCACTTACCCAAAACAATCCTGAAGAAAACGACCCAAAATCGACCAGAATCTGAATTTTAAAACAGATAAAAATTTAGTGGATATTTGAAAAAGAATGATAAGGTCATGTAGGAATTGGAATGGGGGAAAAAGAGTAAGAATAGAAGGAGTTATGAAGGAATGAATTTACCTCTTCAAATCTTCCAGATTTTAGAAACCCTAATAAGTTTAGCTCTCAATCGCAATGTAGAAGAGCTCCAAAGAGGGGAGAGAGAGCTTGGGCGTGCTACTGGGTTCAATGGGCGTGTTTGAGGCTTGTAATCACCAAAAAATCCTTAAAAATGAATAAGTTATTAATTAATCAAATTTTATTTTTAAAACTGGAATTGGGCTTTCGGGCAGGCCCAATCCATAAAATAAAAACCCATATACACCTTGGTTATGGATTTACAAAGGCTCCAAATTTTAATTGTGGTGTTAATATATTAGGGGAAGACATTTAGGAGTTATAATGAGTAAACAATATTAAAAAATGAATAAGTTTTAAAAGAAAAAAAATTTTATTTTTAAATCTGGAATTGGGCTCACGGTTTAGCCCAATTCAGGAAAACTCATCTATTCTCCATAAAACCTTTGGAAACCCCCAAACAAAGCATTTATGAAAATTAAAATAAAAATACATTTAAAATAATCTATGTATGTGAAATGGCCGAACATAGAGACCCACAAAATATGTGATCCGAATATAATATTGAATGATATTATTTCATGTGATTTCAACCAAGCATATTTTCTCATCCTACACTCCACTAAAGTATAGGATGAAATCTCAGAGCATATATTCAAGGATCCAAATCATTCTCTCCAACTATCCACCAATCTGCAGATGATACATTTTGCCCTATTTCAGATGAGTACCCAAATTATTCTATAATCACTTCCAAAACCACAATGTGAAATGTGAATCTCTGTATAATATAATTCTCAAGAAAACTCTAAAAGTGAACAATCTCTCATACATACGTATTTTCTAGATCATCTACTATGTGTGTATCATGGGTTTGAGGTTTGAAGTGACCCTATATTGAATTTCATCATTATTTCATCACACTTATACATCATCATAAGAAGTGGATAAAGAAAAACACTGGGAATATGATACTCTGCATTAACTCTCTAAGAGGTAAGGCATCATGAAACAAAACTAGTGATGTACCTCTTCGTACTAGGCCACCGGAACTGACGTTGAATTCCATGGTGCATCTTTTTTAACCCTAAATGCACTAACTATTTTGAAACATGATAGTATATCATAAAATCCTATATCAGGGAGTGTAGAACAAAAATCTACCGATGTTTGTTGATCATTTCACCATTTTCAATCAACCATATTCGGAATGGGTCACTACTTTCTAGTCATTACTGCATCATTGCACACACAGGATATGAATCATGGTTATTCTAGACCTCGTAAAATAATGAAGACATGAAGAACAAGGGAACACATTTCATGAATACTCAATACCCAGATGCATCCAAAAGTGAAACTACTCTTAAAATCATAAGACCCCATTCCTGAAGTGATTACCATTCACCAAAATCCTGAAACTCTAGTGTTTTCATACTAATATAAAATAAAACATTACCTTTACTTGAAGTATAGTACATCTCGAATTTGAATTTCTATAGATAATATACACAAAAATGATTTCTTAAATTATGATCCCATTAAGATATGATATATTAGAGGTTCTTGTGGTCGGTGTAAACAATAAACCTCTCACCAAAGAGATATTGTCTCCAACATTTTAGAACGTGGACCAAAATTTTAAAATCCAAGTCATATGTTAGGTATTTCTACTCATGCGATCACAATGAAATGACCCATAAGAAACTAGATAATACATTTTCATCATCAAAGCTTCTAAGACCACTTCTTAGGCATCACAATACACTACAAAACTAATCACAAGCTCTAGAAGAATTAGAATTAGAGTTTTCTTTAGCATCCTCTTCAGCTCAAGAATGCCTCTTCACATTGAGTATAACACTAAATATTCCAATTCTTTGAAAGACTCGTTATTTTTTTTCTAAGTGGAATAAATCCTGAATGAACCATTAATAGTATCCAACCAACCCGTGGAAACTCTTGATTTAAAAAACATTCTGAAGAATATCCCAAGACATCACAACTAAAACTTTCTCTGGGTCCAAAGAAATTAATAACTCGGAGATCACATGGACAAGAAAACATACCTCTCAAATCCATAATATACACTTAGATATCATGACATAAATTTGATGTGCTCAGAGTGTACTCAATATAATCTCAAGGTGTATGACATGTAACTCTTAAGTCTATGAATATATAAGGATATCACAAAATAAAGTCCATAATGAAAGAGTTGATATATGGATATAAGATATTGTTCGTGGGAGCCAAGAATACTACTAAGGAATTCATATAAACACCCATTATTTCTTTATATAGATATCACATATTAATATATGAATATTCATTATAGAACATAATGATTCATACTAAAATCATGTAGGCTAGTGCCTTTGGAAATATGGGCATATAAAAAATTGGTTCATAAAATATCTACAACATCTCCCAATAAGTTCTTCATAACTAGAACCCTTCTTAGATATATTATACTTAATATCATTCTTCATAATATGGGGAAAGAAAAATAAAAAAGGGTGAGCTCATATGATCAGTAAGGGTACAAATGGGAGATGTCGATGAAGAATTGAGCATAACATGAACATAAGGGTATGATAACATGATTATAACAATTGAAAATCATGACCTTCATATCATAGATCATAATATTGAGTCATGGTATAAATCATGGAATTTTATAAGACATGAATCCAAATTTAATCAAATAACTTGATCAATGATATCATAATAATGGCATGAAATATAAGTATGTTGCATAAATATAAGAATATAAAATCATTACCTAGGTAGACAAGGCTCATTTCCAAGACTATAATAGTAGAATTGGTTCACTCCCCAAACCATCCTAGTAGTCGAAGTTCACTCCCAAGACTATCATAGAAGACAAATTCCCTTACTGAACTGGGTTCACTCTCCATTCCAGTCCTATTTTTCTCATGAGATATCAATCTTTACCCAATGCATTGGAGGGAGATATATGTCCCACCAATCACATAATGAAATAATTCATATTTATTCCACAAGATCATAAATCATTAATCATTTCATAAACCATGAAAACAAATGGATTTCATAAACATTTCATTATAGAATATCCCATGGAAAAGAAATTGGTTTCGTAGTCATTTCTGAAGGTTCCGGGCACAGTGGAAGTGTGTGGGTGGATGTGCCCACTTGGATTTTTGTCATTAGCGATGATCAATCCGGGATCAATACGACGATAAACGCCAGTCTCCATGGATCAAATCACAGAAAAGGACAAAGAAGAAGGTTTGTCCCGAAACCACAAACAAGGATCGTTACAGGTTGATTATAATTAATTTAATTAATTATAAAGAAATACCTTTTGGCTGTTCTTTCTTCGTTGATGTTCTTGATCATGTTTTCGATGTGATCCATCGTTTCGTTGTAGAAGCCAAGTGTAGACTCCCTCTAGCAGTGATCCACACGTGTACCTCGTATCTCTGGACGTCGCCAAAGGATTCTCCGGGTGCTAGCGTGGAGAATCCTTTGCTTGCATTGTCTGCCTTAGATCATCTTGATCTGATGGAAGAGGATCTCTCTTGGTCTTGAGAGCATTCTTGGAGGAAGAGATTATTTCAGCCTTGAAAGAATTATCCAGAATCATTGTGTCTCACACTGGGTTGGAAAAGATTTGGGGTTGTGAGGATATTTATAATCAGTTTTGAGGTTGTAGAGTAAGGACAATAAATAAATGCATTACGCATTTTATTTATTTCATTGACTCTTATTTAAAACCCCCATGTCTAATAGTTAATTCCTTGACATGCACCCATGCTGATTATAATAAATATCATTTAAAACAATATCATATCCTCAAAATCCCTACTGGAAAAACTACACGGCGTGTATTAATAAATACACGGCGTGTACTTGTTTTTCATTGAAAACTACATGGCATGTATATTCAATGTACACGTCGTGTATATATTGTTTTCATTTATTCATTTCCTTTCCATAAAAAAAACTACACGGCATGTAATTATTAATATACGGCGTGTACTTGTTTTCATGAAAAACTACATGGCGTGTAATCTTTAATACACGGTGTGTATATCTTGTTTTTCATTTCCTTCTTCCTCCATCATTAAAACGATTTAGGCTTCCTTGAATAAATATTAAACCACGTACGGGAATAATCTTTATTCTACTTGAGATACTTGAATACACTTAGTGTGTGACCCTCTAGGCCTCTTTCTCGTTGGCATTAGGCAAGCTTGCCTAAACTCCAAGATTATTTTCTAGCAACGGGTCAAGGCACCCAAGAGAAAGAAGTTGACAATGCATTGACGTATCACCTCATACGAACGCTTACTGTGTAATTTAATCCCTTTGTCTCAATATCTCATCAAGCAAGTTTCATAGAAGTGTCATAAACCTATATGCTTGATCTGTCGTTCTTTGACTACCTGAAATAAACTCATCATTCACACCATGGCCATGGAATTTAATGCGACAGTTCTATTTCAATCAAAGGGCCAAGATATCAACTTCCATAAATGGAAGGGACAAATCCTTCCTCGAATTATCCATTAACAACATGTCACTCGTGATGCACCCAACGTACCCTACTTCCCGCCAACTTTCTGCGTGACGGTTTTCATCAGTAAATCTAAGTGCGTGGTTCATGACATGAGTTAATGATAATCTTCCAGTCTAAGGACCATTACACACGCTCGCATATAGCAATATCTGATGACAACAAGACATACAGAATTACTACCGGCGGGTCTGTTCTCATAGTCTCCTATCTTGGAGATTACCAAGTGTGAACTCCATGAGAGAGAGTCTCATCTTCTTACAAGTACTCACACATGACGGTCTGTATACTATGTGTCCTATCATAGTATTTCATCCAACTGCAGAACTTTATTTAAGAATATTGTTAGAGCATTTCAAGGTTCTCATCATAGCAGGGATCTTCTATGACCTTATTAATGCAACAAATATTCCGGGTCATTATTATATTATAGTCATGCAGAACAATGAACAATATATAATAAGTGAACATTCATGTAATCAAAGTACAAAACAGTTGGTTCTGAGGACACCAACCCTTACAAACTCCCACTTGGACTAGAGCCGACTACCTACGACTTTTAGTCTGCTAGACCTCACATGATGATCATGTTTCTTCTAATTCAAGGCTTTAGTCAATGGGTCTTCCATGTTGTCTTCTGTGGAAATACTGCTCACTGCAACTTCACCTCTCTGAGAAAAATACCTCAAGAGATGATACTTCCGAAGTATGTGCTTTGTCCGCTAATGTGACCTTGTCTCTTTTGCAAGTGCCACCGCTGCAGTATTATCACAATAGATTGTGATAGGATCTTTACTACTTGGTACAACATCCATCTCTTGGACAAAGCTTCGCATCCATACTGCTTCTTTAGCTGCCTCAGAAGCTGCGATATACTCAGACTCCGCTGTAGAATCTGCCACCACACTTTGTTTTGAGCTCTTCTAGCTCACTGCACCTCCATTCAAACTAAAGATGTATCCAGTCTGTGACTTCATGTCATCTTAATCAGTCTGGAAACTAGCATCTACATATCCTTTGATGACTAGTTCCTCATCTCCTCCATAAACCAGGAACATATCCTTAGTACGCCTCAGATACTTAAGGATAGTCTTGACTGCCATCCAATGGCAGTCTCCTGGATCAGCTTGATATCTTCCTACCGCACTTAATGCGTAAGAAACATCTAGCCTCGTACATAGCATAGCATACATGACTGACCCAATCGCGGATGCGTAAGGGATCCTTGCCATCCTCTTTATTTCCTCATGTGTCTGAGGACACATTTTCTTGGAAAGATGAATTCCATGTGACACTGGCAACAATCCCCTCTTGGACTGTTCCATACTGAATCTCTTCAGTATCTTGTCAATGTATGTACTTTGACTCAGGCCCAACATTCTCTTAGATCTATCACGATGGATCTTGATCCTAAGAATATATTCCAGCTCGCCCAAGTCTTTCATGGAGAAGCATTTATGCAACCATGCCTTAACTAACTGTAAGACAGGTAATTCATTTCCAATTAGAAAATGTCATCAACATATACTATTAGGAAAACAACTGCACTTCCACTAAACCTTTTGTAGACACAAGGCTCACATTCGTTCTTAACAAAGCCAAATTCCGTAACAGCTTCATCAAAACAAATGTTCCATGACCTTGATGCTTTCTTTAATCCATAAATGGATTTCTGAAACTTGTATACCTTGTTGGCATCCTTTGGAGTCACAAACCCTTCAGGTTGTGTCATGTAGACATCTTCCTGGAGGTTCCCGTTAAGGAAAGTTGTTTTGACATCCATTTGTCAAATTTCATATTCATGGTAAGCAGCAATGGCCAATAGGATTCTGATGGATTTCAGCATCGCAACTGGTGAAGAGGTTTCATCATAGTCAATTCCTTGATGTTGTCTAAAACCTTTTGCAACCAGTCGTGCCTTATAGGTGCTGACATGCCCCTCCATGTCCAATTTCTTCTTGAATACCCATTTATTACCAATAGGCTTTACATCAACTGGAGGATCTACCAAAATCCAGACTTGATTTTGGTACATGGAATCCATTTCAGAATTAATGGCTTCATTCCACTTGGAAACATCTGTGCCTTCAGCTACTTCCTTGTAAGTAAGAGGATCATTATTGTCAACCAATAATGAGTCACCATCCTCAGTGATAAGAAAACCATATCTTTCTGGTTCTCTCACCTCTCTCGTGCTCCTACGCAGTTCTTGTGTCTCTGGAACAGATTGTTCTTCCACAGGGCTTTGTGGAATCTATTATTGTACCAACTCATGTGTATCTTGATCCTCGACTTCATCGAAGTCTATCTCGCACCCACTATCTCTTTTGGAGATGTACTCCCTCTCAAGGAATATGGCGTGTCTTGCCACTGTAACCTTTTTGTCTGAGGGGTTGTATAGGTAATATCCCCTTGTTTCCTTGGGATATCCTATAAAGATACACTTTGTGCCTCGGGGTGCAAGTTTGTTACCTGAAGAGGCCTTAAAAAATTCTTCACTACCCCACACATGTAAATTCGATAACATGGATTTGTGTCCACTCCATAACTCATATGGAATACCATTTATCGATTTAGTTGGTACTTGGTTTAGTATGTGCACTGTTGTTTGTAATGAATATCCCCAAAAGGATAATGGAAGGCTCGCATGACTCATCATTGATCTCACTATGTCCAACAGGGTGCGGTTCCTCCTTTCACTTACACCATTCCACTGTGGTGTGTAAGGAGGAGTAAGTTGAGATAGAATCCCAAACTCTCGTAAGAAATCAATGAAGTCCTGATTAAGATATTCTCCTCCTCTATCTGAGTGGAGTTTCTTAATCTTCTTACCAAGATGGTTCTCAACTTCATTCTTGTATTCTTTTAACCGATCAAAAGAATCTGACTTATACCTCATTAAATAGATATATCCATATCTACTAAAATCATCAGTAAAAGTTATGAAGTACGAGAACCCACCCTTGCTTCAACTAGAAATGGTCCACATACATCTGTGTGAACTAATTCTAGAATCTCTTTAGCTCTTTTAGCTTTCCCACTAAATGGGGATTTGGTCATTTTTTCTTTGTAGACACGCATGACATACACCAAGTAGTTTTAGTTCGAAAGAATCTAAATACCCATCTTGATGTAATTTTGTCAAACGTTTCTCATTAACATGACCTAGCCGGTGATGCCAAAGTTGGGTGTGGTATGAGTCATGTGAATTAACTTTGTTGTTGATTTCCATTACTTGGTTTGTGTAGTCTAACACATAAAGGCCGTTATATAAATGTGCCCTACCAAAACAAATGTTATCTTTATAAAATTAGCAACATTCATTTCCAAACTTGAATATGAATCCATCAGTATCTAATCTAGATACTGAAATAATCATTTTAGTAACAGAAGGCACATAATAACAACCTTTCAAAACCAAGACCATCCCAGTAGGCAATGTGAGGTGGTAGTCTCCAATATCTACAGTAGCGAGTCTGGCTCCGTTGGCTGCTCGTAGATCCACCTCACCTCGATCAATCTTTTTGAATCTACTTGGTTCCTGTATTTGGATACAGATGTGAGCACCAAAAGCAGTATCTAATACCCAATTAGTAGAAACAGATAGATTTCATTTGATAAAAAACGCACCTGAATCTTCCCCTTTATTCCTTGGCTGGGTGTAGTTTTTCTTCCAGTGGCCCTTCTTGCCACATGCAAAACAAACAGCATCCTATTCCTTTGCCTCCCCTTTGATCTTTCTTTTCTTGGAAGGCCTTGAAGTAGCTTTAGGCTTAAATCTCTTTTCCTTCCCTTTCCTTTTATTCACCATGAGGACAGAAGGCTTTTCACGCTTCATGTCGGTGTCCACTTGGAGAATGAGGATGAGAAGATCAGACAGAGACTTCTCAATGTTGTTCATATTGAAATTAACAACAAAGTTTGAGAAGCTCTGGGGGAGTGATGAAAGAATGAGATCGGTGCCCAATTCTTTGGGGAGTTTAAACCCTAGAACCTCCAAATGCTCAATGTAGCCAATGAGCTTGACTACATGAGTCCCATCTGGGGCACCCTCTCTAAGCTTGCTCTGAAATAGAGCCTTGGAGATCTCAAACCTTTCTTGTCTTGCTCTCTCTTGGTATAGACCACGGAGGTGCTCGTGCATGCTATAGGCATCCATGTCTTCATGAGACTTCATGAGCTCACTAGACATCGATGATAGCATCAAACATTGAATGTTGAGAGCGTCGTTCAAATGTTGATCATAGACCATGAAATCTTCATCACTCGCCCCTGGGGTAGGAGAATCAGGAAGTGAGGACTCTAGTACGTAAAACTTTCGTTCATGGCGTAGGATAACCCGAAGGCGCTTAAACCATTCCTGAAAGTTACTGCCGGTGAAGATATTGTCTTTATCCAGTATTGATCGCAGAGAAAATTTGGTTGATGAGTTTGTCATTTCAATTCTACAAATTAAAAGATCAGATTTATCAGTACTTTCTTGATTACATTTTTTATGTGAAATAATAAATTAATTAATTCTCCCACTATTTTATCAAGTCCCAATGGCCCTCACCATTGAACTCAGAATGTCCAGTTTCTTTGACATTCTAGTGGAAAGGATCCATATTTCCCTTCACATAACCCCAACAAGGGTTGGTCAAGCTATTTGAAGGTATTTAGGTAGGCAGGTATTTGCAAACTGTGAGCTTACAGTTCCTTGATCTATTGAGTGGACTCCCCAATCCTGAAATTCTGACTTGGATTTCCTCAACTCTTGCCTCCAATATTACACCAAGTCTAGAAAGGGATACTTCTCTTGATGTAATATGGTTAAGTCAACCCGAAACCTTTCATAAGGGCTTCCTTTATAAAAGTAAGTGTCCCAACAAGGGTTGGTCAAACACATAGTTTTATTGAGTCTTGCCCTTAATCAGATAACGGAAGGCTTAGTCTGACTTAATATGGTATTGAGGGATTTTATTCCTTTATGCATAGTTCCGCATTATCACATGTTTGTTAATATTAAGTGATGCTTGCTTAAGTGATTAACCATGTTTTGGTAATGTTTATGCATAGTCCGGTTTTTATTTTATTTCATCTTTGCATGCTTGTTCATTTTATTAATTATGTGATTGCAAAAACACATACATAATAAATAAACCATGCAATCAGATAGAAATAAAATAAGATGGCATGATCATGAGCTTCTATTGGTTAGCTTATCTAGCGGTTTTGATAAGCTAACCCTAACCTAGGGAAAACACCTTGAACCTGTTGGTTCGTGTTTTGCAGCTCCCACCTGTCCACCTTTGTATCTTCTTGCATCGGTTTTGCCTTGGATTTGGGATTTGAACTGTCTCCTCTGGCTTGGGAGATCGTCCATTACATGGGTTTACATTAAAGAAACGATGGGCACGCAGGCCCTACATTTTATTGGAAGAAGGCTCGCAGGCCAAAAAATTTAAATTAAATAAATTTAAATGAAACCATACACATACAAAGGGTCTTTGGTCTAGCTCATGGTCATCCATAGTATGCAACGACATTTATGCATATTTAGAATTCAAATTCTTTTAATCGTTCTTTTATTTAAGACAATATGCGCTCGAATTCAATTAATTATGATCTTATAATTAATCAATTCTTTATCTTAAATTCCTTTCTGAATTTCCTTGAGATTATTCTCATCCATATTCCTTGTACAGGTCTTTGTACATTGGAGGAAACCTGGTGAAATTCCATTTCTGGAAAGTACACGGCGTGTAGTTTATAATTACA
This sequence comes from Viscum album, assembly GCA_963277665.1. Classification (NCBI taxonomy): domain Eukaryota; kingdom Viridiplantae; phylum Streptophyta; class Magnoliopsida; order Santalales; family Viscaceae; genus Viscum; species Viscum album. The sequence goes on from OY728139.1 coordinate 573,789,838, forward strand.
CAGCGTGTATTTTTCTATTCACCCTTTATCCAAAGTACACGCCGGGGCTTTGGCGTGTTTTCTGTACTTTGGAAATTTTGGAGTACACGGCGTGTAGATAAATCATACATGGCTGTACTTCCTTGTTACGCGGTAACCGGCTTGGAAATCCTGTGTATGCGGAACATGGATTCTCCTTGTACATGGTTTCACCTGGACTGGATCGGACTACACGACGTGTTGTTCCAACATACACGCCTTGTATTCCAGTTCCCACGCATCGTTCAATTCTGGTCAACACGGCGTGATTAATACTTAGGCATAATCAATTCACACGGCGTGGTTTGTCAGACCAGTTCCGGTTCATTGAACCTAAGTACACGATGTGTAGTTTTAATTACATGTTGTGTAATACCATGTTGTACAGACAAAAAGAGTGACTCCTCCGGATGAATTCCTCATTTTTATTTTAATAAAAATTAAAATTAAAAAGTCATTTCTGTGATATGAATCGAGAAATGAAGGAGGAAGAATAGATCTCATTTATTCAGATTTATAGAACAATTTATTTTGAATTGAATCAAATATAAATGCGTAAATTATCAACAAAAATTAAATAACTATAATCAACGTTGTAACCTCCCTCTGATACCATTTGAAGGTTCCGGGCACAGCGAAAGTGCATGGGTGGATGTTCCCACTTGTATTTTTGTCATTAGAGATGATCAATCTGGGATCAATACGACGATAAACGCCAGTCTCCACGGATCGAATCACAGAAAAGGACAAATAAGAAGGTTTGTCCCAGAACCACAAACAAGGATCGTTACAGGTTGATTATAATTAATTTAATTAATTATAAAGAAATGCCTTTTGGGTGTTCTTTCTTCGTTGATGTTCTTGATCATGTTGTCGATGTGATCCGTCATTGCGTCGCAGAAGCCAAGTGAAGACTCCCTCTAGCGGTGATCCACACGTGTACCTCGTATCTCTAGACATCGATAAAGGATTCTCTGGGTGCTAGCATGGAGAATCCTTTGCTTGTGTTGTCCACCTTAGATCGTCTTGATCCGATGGAAGAGGATCTCTCTTGGTCTTGAGATCGTTCTCGGAGGAAGAGGTTCTTTCGGCCTTGAAAGAATTCTCCAGAATTGTTGTGTCTCACACTGGGTTGGAAAAGAGTTGGGGTTGTAAGGATATTTATAATCAGGTTTGATGTTGTAGAGTAATGACAATAAATAAATGTGTTACGCATTTTATTTATTTCATTGACTCTTATTTAAAACCCCCATGTCGAATAATTAATTCCTTGACATGCACCCACGCTGATTATAATAAATATCATTTAAAACAATATTATATCCTCAAAATCCCGACTGGAAAAACTACACAGCGTGTATTAATAAATACACGACGTGTACTTGTTTTTCATTGAAAACTACACGGCGTGTATATTCAATGTACACGGTGTGTATATCTTGTTTTCATTTATTCATTTCCTTTCCATAAAGAAAAATACACGGCGTGTAATTATTAATACACGGCGTGTACTTGTTTTCATGAAAAACTACTCGGCGTGTAATCTTTAATACACGGCGTGTATATCTTGTTTTTCATTTCCTTATTCCTCCATCATTAAAATGATTTAGGTTTCCTTGAATAATTATTAAACCACGTACGGGAATAATCTTTATTCTACTTGAGATACTTGAATACACTTAGTGTGTGACCCTCTAGGCCTCTTTCTCGTTGGCATTAGGCAAGCTTTCCTAAAGTCCAAGATTACTGTCTAGCAATGGGTCAAGTCACCCAAGAGAAAGAAGTTGATAACGCATTGACGTATCACCTCATAAGAATGTTTACTGTGTAATTTCATCCCTTTGTCTCAATATCTCATCAAGAAGGTTTCATGGGAGTGTCATAAACCTATATGCTTGATCTGTCGTTCTTTGACTACCTGAAATAAACACATCGTTCACACCATGGCCATGGAATTTAATGTGACAGTTCTATTTCAATCAAAGGGCTGAGATATCAACTTCCATAAATGGAAGGGACAAATCCTTTCTCGACTTATCCATTAACAACATGTCACTCATGATGCACCCAACGTACCCTACTTCCCGCCAACTGTCTGCGTGATGGTTTTTGTCAGTAAATCTAAGTGCACAAGTCATGACATGAGTTAATGATAATATTCCAGTCTAAGGACCATTACACACGCTCGCAGATAGCAATATTCGATGACACCAAGACATGTGGAATTACTACTGGCGGGTCTATTCTCATAATCTCCTATCTTGGAGATTACCAAGTGCGAACTCCATGAGAGAGAGTCTTGTCTTCTTACGAGTACTCTCACATGATGGTCTGTATACTATGTGTCCTATCATAGTAAGTCATCCAACCGCAGAACTTTATTTAAGAATATTATTATATCATTTCAAGGTTCTCATCATAGCGGGGATCTGCTATGAACTTATTAATGCAACAAATATTCCAGGACATTATTATATTATAGTCATGCAGAACAATGAACAATATATAATAAGTGAACATTCATGTAATCAAAGTACAAAACAGTTGGTTCTGAGGACACCAACCCTTACAATTTCATCATTTCATCATAGCATAACCCCTGGAAATGAAATGTATTTATAAAAATCTTATCATCCTAAACATAAAACATCTATATAACGAATAAGAATTATATAATTAGATTATATCCCCTATAAAGTACAGTTGAAATCATTTCATTTTGTCTTTGATGAATAAAAATACCATTAAAAGATCGTTAAAACATTCTTGAGGAAAATAACCTTTCCATTTTAAAATCACTTAATAAAAAACTATGAAAATATGAATGAAAACAATTTATTTCTAAATAAATTTGTAAAATTATAAAGTACTATTCAAATAGAAAATTATTCATGATGGTGGGAAATGTTTTTCATGTCATATAAGTTTAAAAAACATTCTTTCCACAATTTATTAAAAAAGTCACAAAGTACCTCCTTTAGAAAATGAATAGAATATTCCTTAAAACCCATTTAATAAAAATTAAAACATGAGTAAAAATGACTTTAAAAAATTATAGTATAATAGTAAAATCCTTCTTTAAAATATTTCATGAAAATATATATATCATATAAAAAAGTTTTTTTTGACTGAAGAGAGAAATAAACAAAATTTTCCTTAAAAATATACATTCAGTATCTTTACTACATAAAGTGAGAAAAATTAATTTAAAATAAGTATTTTTAATAAATAACCATATGATAATAAAATTCATGAGTATATTCATAGGTAGGTTATAATATTTCATCATTAGAGGCCTAGTCATAATCAATCCTAATAAACAATGAGATTGTGACATAAAGCCCTTACCACTTTGATGACATTTGAATCATAAGCCCCTTGAAATAAAGAACCTTATATGGATATTTATATCACATAATTTTATTGAGAATAATAATAAAATACTTTCATGGTAATTATATACACCACACAAAATAAACAAGTGGTGTATAAGGCATCTATTTGATAAAAATAAAAGTGAGATGAAAACTCCTTACCTTTGGTCCGAGTTCCATAATATGCATTAGAAAATCCTTTATAATAAATATATATTTATTATATATATTTTAGAAACATAATAATAAATATAAAATCATATATGACTTAATTATAAGCTTTTATCACCTATTTATTAACAAATATATATTAAAATCATTCTTATGGGTGATACATGACTCTCTCTTTTTACATATGTTTTGGTTTGGTATTTGTGGTCCTTGTATAATTATCACTATTCCATAATCTCCATAATTTTAACAATGACATAAATATATTATATTTTCATTATATACATGTTTAGATTCATCCATAATTGTTATAAATATAAAAAATGAATTGCACTATTCATGAAGACTGCATGTCGTACATACACAAGAACACAATTTTAATTTTTTGATGGATAGAATGAAAGAAAGGTAAATATTAATTCTCATTTATAGTATAATTATTATATAATATATATAATATATATTTTAAAAATTCTTCCTCCCTTCCTTATAAGTAAAATATAAATGGAAAATGAATCACATCACTTTGTGTAGGTGGTAGTCCACATGTACAGATGAACAACATTATCGTTTTTCAAAGGATTGGGTGGTATGTAGTTATATGTGATATTATACATTAAATATTTTTAATTATGTCATAAATATAATATATAAACATTAAACTAATCATAATACCCATCCATAAAATATGGCGAGGAAAGATGAGTTTAATCGCTACATGGAGATGGTAATCTTTACATATGCATGATCGATACATTCACTTATTGTTTGATGTGAAAGAGGGTGTATACTTGTGTTTTCATTGGAAAATAAAATTCCAGAATATTTAGGACACTATTTTATTATTTTATGACCAATACCATAGATTTATTGGAGGTAAATAAAAGTACAAAAGAAAGTGATTGTGTATGGAGATTACCTCTTCTTTGAAACGAATCAATTAGATCTCCTATAAAGGGATCTAGGGTTAGTCTTTTGGGAAGACCAGAACCTCTATAATGTGTTTTGGAAATTTGATAATATTAATTGGAAGATTTGTTGATCTATAAAGATAAATTTGGTGTAAAAAATTGATTGAATAGGTACCCTTTTATAATTGAGGTGAGGGGAAACTTTGTAATTTTTCAAAATATTAAATTATAATAAATTAATTCTCAAAATAAATGTCACAAGATGGCCAAGTATTTGAATATAAGGTATTATGGGGTTGTAATACCCCAAAAAATATAATTTATATATTTTTTGGTATCATTTTAAACCTTATCATTTTGATTAACCCTTAGTTAACCAATATTACTTTTAACTACGGTGACAAATTTTTCAAAATTAAATGGTTGTAATTTTTACTTATAAGGAAAAAATTGGATGATAAAGGGAAATTTAATGAAATTTAAAGCTATATCATATCCACCATGTCTTATTTAAATATATTCATGAGTTTTAAATAATTTAATAAAATATTATTTTGATAAAATATCATTATTGTCAATTTTGACACTATTCATTTAATTTGACACAAAAGTCATAAAGAAAAAGTTTTAATTTTAATATAATATTTAAAAAAATAGTAAAATTTCATTTTTACTGATAAAATTCATATAATACTATAACTAACTCAAATTATATAACTTTTAATATTCTAGAAATAAATTATTTTATTTTTCCATTAATTGAATAAATATTTTTTTGGTATTGTGTAAGCATTCAAGGTAATTATATAAAACCTAAATATTATAAATAAATTAAAATCATGAATATAATTTCATTATTAAAAAAATACAATTAATATTCATTCATTACTATTTTTTGTCCTTATGTGAACCCTAAAGGATATTTGAAACCAAGAGAGTGAAATTTTGTAACTTTCTTTAATTTAAATAATATATAAATAATTTTCATGAAAAATTATCAATTAAAATAATATATTTAGGCCCTAAGGTTATAAGAGTTTAATTAAATTCGTCCAATTGTAATTAAAATGAAATATTATGGCTTTATCACTTTTTGTTTATCTATATTAACCTGATTTACCCTTTACTGTGATGTTAAATTTTACCATGGTTACTATTCATATTGACCCAAAATAAAAGGGGCCAATTTAACAATATTTAAACTCTTGATTAAAAATATTTAATTAATTTTATCTAATTCAAGACCAATAAATCAAATAAATTTATAATATATAAATTTCAAAAATTGTCATAAAAACAAATTTTTATAAAAAAAAATCATTCTAAGCATAAAACTGGATTTATTCTTATCATGTTCCTAAAAATTATTTTCTGAATGATTCAAAATTTTATCAAGTAAATAATTTATATTTTATTAAAATAATTCACCAATAGTGATAAGTTCAATTTATTAAGATACAAACACATTACACACATAAAAACATTTTTTTTCAGGATAATGCATTTTTAACTTTAAAATTGTTATTATACATAATTAAAGCCTAAAATTGATTTAATTTTACTATTTAAAATATAAAAATGTAATTTTACATTGAAAATATTTTAAAAAATGGAAATTTCTACAAAATTTTTTCAATATAATTATCTTTTATACTATTAACTGGAAAATCAATATTTTCATAAAATTACGAAATATTTATCCTAGGATAAATCTAATGTGATGATTTTAAAAATGATGTTCATTTTATAAAATAAAATTTTTAAAAGTTTTAGAAATTAATCATAATATTTTATCACAAATAATAATAAAAAATTGATTAAAACATATTTTTGAAGAATAAAACGACTTTACTAAAAATTAATTGATTATTCAGTAAGTATTTATTAATATATTTATATTGAATATGATATTTACACATATCTATTAGAATAGTTAATCCTATTCATACACATAAATTTAGTGTCTAGGTTTTATCTGTCAAAAATAGTAATCTTTTAATAGTTTATCATGGTTTATTTAGGCAAGATGTTTCATGTAACGCAAGATATAGAAGAAATCATATTATTTAAAGAGAAATATTTTATAAAATATCAGGGTGTTTTAATTCTTCAAACTAAAAGGCATGATGAGGTACTCATACAAACCATATCTACTCTCAAATACCATCTTTGGAATATCCTCTTCTTCGTACCTTAAATGATTATATCCCAAACATAGCTCAATCTTAGAAAACCACTTAGATCCCTCTAATTGATCAATGAGAGCATCAATCTTGGGTATAGGATAGCTATTCTTTACTTCCACCTGATTCATCTTCTTATAGTTCATGCAGTATCATAGAATAACATCCACCTTGTCAAACAACATGAGAACACCCCATAGAGATATGCTCGGTCTGATGAAACCTTTATCTCCAGGTCCTCAATTAGAATTTTGATATATTTTAACATGACTGGAGTGATATGAAATGAAGGAATCAAAATGGGATGGTCACCTGACACAAGTTTTATCTCAAAATCTATTCCTCAGTCATGTATGAGAATTGATAAGTCATCTATAATGATATCCTAATAGAGATCAGCAATAGTATAAAAATAATAGGACCCTACATTCAGTTCCACTATGAGAGCTAAGTCCACTTCTTGAACTATGGTGGTTCTAATATTTCTCAAACATAGTCCTACTCTGATGGCTTCGACATCCCACTCACCTATCATCACAAAATTTTCTCCCATATGTGAAATAAAGGATAATAATCTCTGATATAGTTGATGTGATCATGAAAACTAGTAATAAAATCCATTGCAAGGATCACATCAATGATATTCATCTCAAGGATCATGAAATACCATAAAGTTTTGTAGTTAGAAACAACTAAAGAAAATTTTGGACATCTTTGTAGTTGTTCAACTCTCTTCCCCAAGGGTGTATTGAGTTAGAGAAACTTAGAAGATAGCTTAATTGGTAAGTAGAGACTTGAAACAACTTTAATAGATATAAAATAAAGGGTATCACGAGTATCAAAATTTGTGATAGAAAGAGAAGTTGGGATCAAGAATATAACTCAAACAGTCGATGGTCCTGCTCCATAGTTATCTGAAACTTGGTTCATCTTAAACACTGGACCAAACTCAACTCATTTACCATAAGCCTGAGGAGCATGAATCTCCTAATTAAATGATGTATAAAGAGAATAAACCTGATGCTTAAGACCTTGGTCAGATCCCTAGGTGGTAGATCATATCTTTTATATATCCCTACAGAAAAATATCCTTAATTATCTGAATAATAATTGTTGAACATTCCCTATCTTACCACACTACTGACACTTATTCCGATGTAATGTAAAAAACATGTGATAATGTCCATCCATACCAAAGTTGAATCACTGTGAAACTCATCCTTATGTGGTTGAATAATCCATGCTCTTTTCAACATGCTTCCACCACCTAATTATACATCCCTAATCTTCCTTTTCCAACTACTAGACGAATCAATGATCACAGTAGTATAAGGCACACCCATATGAGTACTAAAGGATAGAATAAGTCTAACTGATCAATCTTACACCTGAACCTTCTCAATAATCAAGGCCTTGAGAAGAACCTTCAGTTATGTTGTTAGGTAAAAAATACTATACAACCATCTGATGTTAGGAGATAGACTGATATTAAACTTTCTAGACTTTTTTGCCTTATTTATATTGAAGAAGGTAGAAAAATTAAGTATCTTATTGAAAAATGTGAAGAATATTGATATGATCATGGATCCTTGATGAAGCTCTATGAATTTATGGGAATGATCCAACTTCATAATGTTAGGAAATAATTCCCAAAAGAATAAGTTCTTGAATACCTCCCAAGAAATACCCCCATGTTTTCCTTCTTAACCCGTATCACCCCACCATTTCCTAGAAGGCCCCTGAAGAATAAACCCCACTAGATTGACCCATTAGGCATTCAGTTTCTAGACCTAGTTGATTTTTCCCTCAATGATTTCTAACCAGTATTATGCGTCTTGTGTTCCTCCAGTTCACTGAAAGGATGCCAAATGCCAGAGAAGGAAGTCACGAGTGTATTTAAACACGGGCCTATATAATCCTAAATGGGAAGGTAGAATTTAAAAGACTCCAGGTTGGTGTGGATCCAATGTTAAAACCACCTGAGATGGTGTGGGATAATTCTTAGGTGAATCCCCCTATACAACCTAGGTGGAACTGGTAGGTTATCCCTAGTGGTAGAATTTAAGAATATTTGAGGCATAATTTTTTATGAAATTCCAGATGATTATTCAATCACCTATATCTATTAATAAAGATCCGAAATATTCTATTAGATCATAAAAATTTCCTCTTAGTAGGCTACACATAACCCATGTTATATCTCTCCTAGCATTACCTAAGTTTCTCCATACCTTCACATTAGTCACAATAATATATATATATATATATAACATAAAAACATGGTCAAGTTGAAATAATTAAAGCCAAAATAGATATATCACCTCAGTAGAGAAAATATATATATCATTCAATAGAGAATACAGGTCTATCTAGAATAGGTGATGTAAATAAAGTCATTAAATTAAATAATTACTATGAAACACTCAATAGGTTTATATATGAAATTTGATATAAAATTCCTACACGTGATTTATGAAAACACTCATATCCCAATTTAACAAAAATCCCATCAATGATAACTTGAAGGTCTGTTACATATAAGATGACTGCAAATGTGACAAATTACTAACCCAGGTCCAACATAGCCAATCTCTTATCTACCTTGTCTCAGAATAAATAAGAAGAAAAGAAGAAAACTATGCTCTGATTCCATTTTTTAAAGATCGAACATGAACCACTAGGTTTGATCCAGAGTTCTACAAGACCTAATGTGTTCCTCCCCATATAGAAGATGTTATTAACTATTTGTGAGGGTCCAAAATCTATCATTGTGGATATTATACCCTCACTAATTATAGAAATACAACATAATAGTAAAAATATATAAAAAATGAGTATTAAGGTGTAAGATAAGTTGCGTAATGAAATAAAAAATTTAACCATGTCACAAATAAAAATAAAACAGGGTCCCAATGTGGTCGGCCAAACTCGATTATAAAGGTTCAAGCTGATAAATAATAAAACACTGTGGAAATCCTTAAGATCCCATCCTGGGTACTAATACTAGATCTATGATCCTTAATCATCTATATTATACTATCCCCTTTCCATTACATGGATTCGTAGTCATTAATTAGGCATGTTCATAAAGATTTCCAGGAAGGAAGTGAGTAATATAACCCATAGTACATCACTAATACATCATTAATATGTGTTCACATTTACGATAAGTGTATTCCATGATGAAAACAAATTCACAATAAATCATTAAAATAATATGATGAGAATTCATATTCTAACCAATCCACTATGTTCCTCGAACATACCTGCTTCATATCCATGCTATAAAGATAAGTAAAGTATTTTAGAAGTTATTATGATCTATCCATAAGTCTGATGAACATACTATATGGTATCCTAAAGGAATCAAGTTTCTAATCAAGCCACAATGTTGATTAGTAAACATATTACTTAGAATCCTCAAGGAATCATGTTTTGGGTTGGTATAAAAGGATGACTAGTGTACATTTTACTCAGAATCTTCAAGCCATCGTGTTTTGGGTTGGGCAACAAGGTTGTTATACCTCTTCCCTGTGTATGGGTCCATAATTATTATCTTCTCTTGTCCTGCACCCTCCTACCCTAAGGGATAACCATTCCATGATGGTCCACCTATTCCAAGCACCAAATACAACACCTTCAAAGGCATGGTTAACACACATAATAGGTAAGAGAATAATATGGAAGATAATGAAATTTCATTGTGATAATTTAGTAGAAACATATAACAACATGTGATCAAATTCAAGCATGGTAACAAGTTAAAATAGAAATACTCATAGAATCAAGCATCATATATGGGTCTCGCACCCTACACACCCACACCTAAAAATGATCACTATCAATCAAGGTCAAATAGGTAATGTCGACACATGTGTTTCATCAAGGAAATAAGACTATACATTGCCCCAAATAGAAAGGAACTTTCAATATTTATCTTGTTGGTGGGAAACATTTAAACCAGTCAAGAGATAGTAATCAAGCTATAACCTAATAGATCTTTTACACCAAGAATCCCCAAAAAATATCCCAACTCAAACACATTAAGTTATTGGAATAAGATTCAAGAAGATTCCAAACTGATGGATAAAGGTTTACACAAACATACCTCTTAAAATACGCCAATGATGATAGAATATAGATTAATCAAAGGAGGTGTTCTCAACACTATAGATCTACCACCTATCTATCAATGATCAAAGAATTCACCATTATATGGAATCTGAATAGATATATCGGGAAAATATCTTCTAGATGTATGATATATGTCAATTGAAAAGATGTAGATTTAGAAGAAGCCTAAAGAGAAGAGGTTTGTAAATCACATACCTTAATTCATAATTATCTACACACTTGGATCCGTTAAATTTGAAGTTTGATAGTGAGGAATTAATCAAACAAGGGATATAAAGTCTCAGGGTTTGAGATGAATTTCAATAGAAAGAAGGATGGGTCAAAATAGGATATTAGTGGCTATTAATGAGGATTTTCATATCTTCAATTATTGAATACATAGTTTGGCTTCATGGTTTGTGAAACCATGTGGAAACCATGTGAGGAATTCTACCTCTCCTCAGAACCTACATAATTTTTCAAAATATGGGCCTACAATGACTTTGGCCACTATACCTTGTCACATAGTTTTTCAAGGGAGGACACGAGGTGTGATAAATCATTCACCTTAACCATGTGCCACCCCAGGTTCTATTACCTCCCTCCTCATGATTTCTTAGATAATCAGTACTATTTAGACAACCCTTAATCAAACTTTATACCCTTAAAAAATATTATAAAACCATAAAAAACAACTAGAAAATCCTGGAAGTCATCCTAAATAATTGATAGTTTAAAAACACAAGATTAAATGCTTAAATCAACATGTAATACACCTGAAAATCTGAGGTGGTTACAAATGTGGTAATTGAATAATAAAAATGTTAAAAAGTTGAAATAGTTATATGAAATGAGAGTTTCCAGAATTAGTTTTTTGAATGAATGAATTTGGTTAGTAAATGAATTAATGTGGAATCAATAATGAAATATGAAATGACAAGAAGTTGTGTAGTGACAAAGCTATTTTAATAGATTGTGTTTATATAATTTATAAGAGGAAGTGGACCAAAAGCTTGGATTATAAATTAATATAACCTATTATGTTTTTTTATTTCTTATGAATAATCACCTAAGTTGGGTAACATGGCTGATATCCGTACAAGGATTTGGGTTCTGGGTGTATCCCTAATATCTTAGATATGGTTGATATGGATGGCTAAATTCTCCCTATTTCCCACTATCCCTTATAGACAAAGTGTTATGGATATATAGAGATGTGGCAGTGATGTGGTGATGTGGTGATGTGGTGATGTGGTGATGTGGTGATGTGGTAATGTGGTGATGTGGTGATGTGGTGATGTGGTGATGTGGTGATGTGGTGATGTGGTGATGTGTTGATGTGGTAATGATGTTATGATGTGGTAGTGTGGTGATTATGTGGTGAAAATGTGGTATGTGTCTATGGTGTATAGTACATGGCTATGGTTTTAAGGTCTTGGTTGTGATGTGTTATGTGCATGTGGAAGTGGTGGTAATTCCAGAATATTTTCCATTGGGACATGAGATTTAACAAATCGGTAGGGAAGTGAATGTGATGTACCTTCATCATTTTTTTATTCAATATTTATATATTACATTACTTTTATTTGGTTTTAGTGAGTTGTAATTGATGAGGTTGTGATGTTTTTTGACCTAGGATAGGTAATGAGTTGGTTTTTTTGTTTTTTCACATATCCTTTAGTATGATTCTTTCATATTAGAATGAGAGTTTCTAGGGAGGAACCTACTAAGAATACTAGTATTCTAACCGTTATTTCTATATACCATTTTCATTTATTTTTAGTATGGAGTTGGTTATTGGGTTGACAATTACTAATGTGTGGTGTTTTGATGTTCTGAGAGAGTTTTTCTTCCTAATTATCTATTTTATTTTTGATACTATCATTTTTCTCCTATATGATATTACATGAATTATGTTGGGATTATGATTTTAATTTATTTTATAGAATTTCTATTGATCAGTTTCATTTTGTATTCATTAATGGGATTAATTAGGGTAATGCCTCTCATATATATTTTTTATATCCATAATTGTAGTCACCAACCCATGGCCTATTGGAGTTGAAATTTAAGGGTCATTCATATCATAATTATCGAGTATAGTGTGGTACTAGTGGGGAGGTCTGTGACATAAATTATTATGAAAATATGATCATATTTGGTGGTATTTGAGCATGTGATGCGTATTTAGAACTAAAATTTCACTTTTAATTTAAAACAAATAGTTTCAGTCAAACTGGACACACCATGAATCAAAATGACATGAGGTTCATTCCAATATGTTACAACTGAATTAATAATAATTTTCAAAGATTTTCTTAAAAATATTAGACAATTTTATTAGTTTTTTATATTTTACTTGAATTTTGAACTTATTTAAATATTAAAATAAAAAAATACACTTTAATTCATTTCAAATACACTTCATATAGAAAAGAAATATGGTTTACTCCTATAGGTCACAAATGAATCATCAAATGTTTTCCAAGAGTTTCATGAGAATATTTTACCATTTGATCAATTTTGAGCATGTAATGAACATTATAATCTAAAATATGACTTTTAAATTGGGATATACACTTTTATTTATATCATCCATACCACACATCATAATTAAATTTGGTTTATTCCTATATTCCAAAAATAAAAAATAAATTATTATGCTTGAGTTTCTTAAAAATCAAAGATCATTTTCCCATTTTTGAGTATGTGATACATTCTTTGAACTAAATCATAACTTTTAAATTGAAACAATCACTTTTATTCATTATGAGAACATCATGGATTAGAATGGTGTTTGATTCAATCCCATAAATCAAAAATAATCCTTTGATGTCTTTTCTTGAGTATTATGAAAATTTTAATTTGTGTTCTTGGTTTTGATCATGTGATGCACAATTTTAAATTCTTTAATACATATAATGTAAAAGTATTATCTCATCCATACTAGACACACTACACATCAAAATGAAATGTTCTTCATTTTTATAGGTTAAAAATGCCTCAATGATTATTTTCCTTGAGTTTCATGTAATTTGAGATCGTTTGATTTATTTTAGGCATGTAATTCATGTTTTGAACTAACATATCACTTTTAAAATTTATACACATAATTTCATCACATTGAGACAGGATAAATATTCATAAACATTAGATTCAGAGTTGATTAAAAAACCATGATTTTAGATTGTTTTTATTTATGATATTCTTATAACTTAGATTGTTAGAATAGTTTATCCTAGTCTATTTAAATAAAGTTTGGTAGAATGATACCATCCCAAACTGCACACCAGATAGTAACTCTTCCAAATACTAATCATTGTAGCATAGTACACTTTGATGTGGTTATTTTAGCATCTCAGACTACGGATACTATATTATTTTATCTCCAAATACATATAACCCCCAATCACTTTATCATATTGGGCTCGATGTTCATTTGGTAGAACATTTTCATCATCTTCTTTATTACCTCATTTGAGCTAGTGATTCCATGTTTTTCTAAAACTCCAAAATTTCCCTATAATTTTACTCATGATCAGTATGAAATTTATGCCTCTCTATGTTTGTTGGGATTATTTCATGAACCATGAAAATCACTTTGTCTTGTGATCATCTTCTTGTTATTTTTTCACTTTTACTCTTCTTATATAAATATTTTTTTTCTTGTTGATCTATATATTTCCACAACAAATGGAATCAAAGGTATGAGTTTGAATGGTAAAGTTTCTATTTTAATGAATTTAAATTTTTCTATAGAATGGGGAAAGGTAAAGATCAATATATTTTATAGAACAAATTTTAGTTACTAAAGGATGCAAATTGAGGATTATCTTTATCATAAAAAGATGCTCCTACCAATTTTGGGCATAAAGAAAATGGATATGGAGGAGAAATAGTGGGATATACTAGATCGATAGCTTCTGGGTGTAGCAAACCTTACATTGTCTAGAAACATGGAGTTCAACATCATAGAGGATAATATGATGGCTGGGTTGATGAAAGATCACACTAATATATATGTGAAACCTTCAACATCAAACAAAATGTACCTAACTCATTGAATTTTCAATATAAAAATGATTGAAATTAATATTTCTATTGACCACGTAAATTAATTCAAGACCTTTACTGGTTAGTTTACATCGATGGGAATTAATCTTGAGGATTATGTATGCGCACTAGTTTTTCTATCTTCATTACTTGATAGTTGGGAAGTGATTACAATAGTTTTGATTAGTTATATGGGAAATAAAAGGCTTTTTATGAAGGATATTAAAGACCTTATCCTTGGTGAGTATATTATATGATGATAATAGGGTAGATTAAGTGGTTATTCTATGAATGTTGAAGGATGAGGAAGATATGTGTAGTGAGATGATCATGGATGATGATCAAAATCAAGAGGAAATAGCTGGGACAAGGAAAAGGGGCATGGTTCTATCTGATGGATTTTTTTGGAAGAAAGGACATATTAAGAATGAGTATGGAGAAAATTGGCAAGCACTTGAAACTAATACATCAAATGAATAATATGAAGGAAGTGATGTTGTTGTGATACTGGGAATTGATAACCCTATGGATCCTTGTATTTTAGACTCATATGTATATTTCCATTCCACTTCAGAGAAGGGTTTTCTAAATAATTATATTCTTAGAAATTTTGGGGAGATACATTTGGTTGATGATGAACCCTTGTAGATTATAGGGAAGGTTGATGCACGGATCAAGACCAACATTGGTAGTTTTCTAGTTTTGAAGAATGTAAGTTATGACTATGGATTGAGGATAAATATTTTTTCTTTTATAAAGCTTGATGATGAGGGTTTTAGTAGCACATTTACTTGTGGTTCATGGAAGATTAAAAATAGAGTTATAGGAAAAGATCAAAAATTGAGGAATGGAACCCTGTATAACATGATAGATACTTTTATAGACATGTTTATGTCAATAAATTATATCATTGATTCAAAATTATGGCACTATAGTCTAATCCAAATGAATAATAAATGGGTGAAGGTGATGAAAAAAGATGGAATTATACCAGATCTGAGGTCGGTTGAAGTTGGCTTGTGTAAATATTATATCTTTGGAAATTTGAAGAGGGAATACTTTGAAAAAGTAGGCATAACAAAGAAGGCATACAATCTTGAGTTAGTTCACAATGATGTTTTTGGGAAGACCCGAGTACCTTCCCTTGGAGGTTCATAATATTATGTGAAATTTTTTAATGAATCAATAAGGAAGGTATGGGTTTACTTTTTGAAAGTAAAATATGACATGTTTAATATATTTCAGAAATGGAAGACCTTATTGGAGAATGTGTTAGGACTAAAGTTTAAATGTTTCGGGCCTAACAATTGAGGAGGGTGTGGAAGTTAGTAGTTCAGCGAATTCTCTACCAATATTGGAATTTGATGAGAGAATAATCTTTAAGGCATACCACAAAAGAATTGTCAAGTTTAAAGGATGAATAGGAAAGTGAATTAATGTTCTAGGAGTATGAGGATATACATGGGGTTACCCAAGACTTTCTAGCATGAGGAAGTGAACATGGAAACATATCTCATCAACAAGAGTCCATTTTTACTAATGTGAGAATGTATACCCACAGATCCTTGGTCTCTGAAGGAGGTAAGACTCTCACTTTTAGAATAATTTTTCTATTTGAAATATGTATATATTGATACTAATACAAGGTAGAAGCTTGATTCTATATCCAAATAATGTTTCATTAATGGATATGGTACTAAGGAGTCTGGTTATCACTTTTGAAATGATAATAAAAATATGATTATCAGAATCCATAATGTGATATTTAATGAAGGTTTTATGTACAAGTATCATCATGTATCTAAAGTTGATATTGGGAATAACAATTTAGAGTTACATGAGTAAGTGAAGCTTGAAAGCATGACTGGGCATGTGACACTGAAATTAGTGGGGCCTACTCTTCAAGTGGAGTTGAGGAGATCATCAAGGGTGGTGTAGCCTATATATAGGTATTAATCATCCTTACATTATCTGTTATTGAATGATGGTAGAAAACCAGAATATTTTGAAGAAGAAATGTTATTAAATGAGTTAAACAAGAGGGAGTTGGCTATAAAGGAGTAGATTTACTTATTGTATGATAATAATAGTTAGGATCTAACACATTTTCAAAAAGTAAATAATAAATTTTATAACAAATGGAAATATTGTTTCAAGGAATAAAATGATGTTAATAGATGGTATAAGGTAATTCTGGTGGTTAAATGATTTTAATAGAAGGAAGGTGTGTACAACACTAAAAGTTTCTCACCTATAGTGAAGCTTACCGCTATCAGGGTGGTTCTCTATATTGTTTCATTAGAATGGTTACATCTTGATAATATTGGTTCAAAGACAACATTACTTAATAAATATATGTAGGATGATATTTATATATATTATTTATAGGAAAACATTGATTCTGGGATGGAATACATAGAGTGAAAACTCTAAAATATCTTATATCAGTTAAAGAAAACACCCAAGCAGTAGAAAAAAAGTTTGATACATTCATGAGAAAAAAATCATAAAAATGGAGTGTCATGAATCCATGATGTTATTTCATGTTGTTTTTTTATGGATACTTTATATCAATTTTTTATATATATGAAATTATCATTGCAGGATAATGTATGTAGAGGGTTGATGAGATGAAGAGGCATCTAACTGAATAGTTCAAGATGAAAAATCTTAGAAAAGATGAAAAAAATTTAGGATAAAGATCAATAGAAATAATGTAGTAGGAACCTTGATGTTATCCCAAATTTATTACACTAAAATGGTTTTGATAAGATTTATTATGCTGGAAGAAAATCTAGTTACCATTCCCTTGGAAATCCATTTCAAACTATCAAAATAGAAATCACCAAGGAAAGAAAAGGAGGTTGAGCATATGGTAAGGGTTCTATATACACCAAATTTTGGAAGTCTAATGTATTTCGTGGACTATACCAGACTTGATTTTGTTTAAGTAATGGAAGTTTTGAGAAGGTATATAGATAATGCTGGAATGAAACTTTTTGAAGCATTGAAGTGGATAAAGAGATACCAGAACTGAATAAAGGAAGTATCTATGTGCTTTGGGAAAGGAAATTCATTATAGGGGTATGTGGATGTAGACCATGGAGGTGATTTATAATTCAGGAGGATTAGTACAAGTTATATATTTTCATATGGAGGAACTGTACAAGATAGATAACATAGTTGTAGAAGGCGGTGTCTTTATTCACTATAATGGCAGAATACATTACTATAACAAAAGATGATAAGGAGATGATATAGTTAAAGAACATCATGGATGAGTTTGGTAGAAAGTGAGAGGAAAATGTATTTCACTATGATAGTTTGAGTTCCATACATCTTGTAAAGAAGGTAATATTTCATGACCAGATGGATTATTTTCAACTGAAGTACCATTTTAACAAAGGCTTGATACAAATGGTTTACTACCATTGAATAAGATTAATGGAACCAAAAATATTACAGAAATATTGACAAATATGATCATAATATATTTTTTGAGGCATTTTTGTGCCTATATTGGTCTCCACTACTGAATAGAAGATGAGAGGAATAATATGGTAGAACAATACAGGATAATAGAATGGAAAACCTTTAATATTTCATGAATCAGATACTTGAAATTAAATTTTTAATGGAATCACTCACTTATTAGAAAAGAAGAGGAGTATCTTATATTAAGTAAGTTTTCTAAGTCAATATCATCAAAACATGTTAGTATAGTGGATTTAACTCAAAGTGGGAGATTGTAGGAATGGTGTATCTTGATCTGTTTGGCTAAAGTTGGGTTGAATTCTAGTGGCTTGACTGCACCCGAAGTGATGCTAATAGGGAACTATATTAGTAAATATTTTAATATAGTTTCTCTTATATCTTAGACTTTGGAAATAGTGGTATTATTCCTCCACAGACTTATAGTTGACTGTCACTATATCACATTGAACTTACTATACGGTTTGTGTCATGGTTTCATCATATAATTTATTATCTCATTTGATCTAGGGTTTTTGTGTGTTTCTAGAACTATGAAATTACCCTATAATTCTAGTCTCTATCATAATGAAATTTCTACCTCTTCAAGGATGTAGGGATTATTTTCCAAACCTTGTAAATCAATGCGTTATGTGATCGTCTTCTCTTTATTTTGTTTTGTTATTTTACTCTTATTTGAATCCTTTTTTACTTGTTGCTCCCAAAATTCCTGCAACATACTTATGGGGTTTAATAATAATATTTTAATGAATATCCCCATTAATTACTAAAAAATTGTATAATAAAATAGAATCTTTGATCACAAGGTAGTAAAGTCTTGGTTCTTTACTGAACTTTTTCCTACCATATTTGATGAAATTTATTTTGAAATCTTGGTTCTATACTCTACTTTTTGGTTCCTTCTTAAATAAGAAAATAAAATTAATAAGGTATAGATAAATACATATTTATGAATTTTATGAACATTATAATGCAATATAACCTTCATATTCATACCTAAATACATATATTTTATCACATGTAAATTTTTTAAAATTACTATTTAGATAGTACTGTAAACATATAAATGGTTTAATGGTTAATAAGTATGCTAATTGAAAGTTAATATATTAAAAAAACATATAATTGATACATTTAAGGGCGTTTGAGTTGGTTTATGGTGTACGACATCTGTTATAAATTTATAACTGTAGTAACTATAATCTACTTTTTTCTTCTATTTTATACATTGCAAGAACATTGAGAATTATAAGATTTTTTTTGAAATATGTTTGAATACTAAATTTTTAATATATATACCAGAACATATTTCTATCTATAGTTTTCCATTAGATTCTTCTTGGTGTTCATTTTCCTTAAGCCTCTTACTGATAAGAATATTAGTTTCTCACTACCTAAGAAAACATGAAATTTAATACATACTATATAACATATAACTAAAATACAATAAAATATTTATAATATAATACTTTTTAGTTAAAAAAGAATATCATTTGTGTCTATTTTTTTAGATATCAAAGCACTTGATTAAAATAATTCATGTCCAAATTAATTTTATTGATCAATATAAGTATCTAGTGCTTTTTAGAAGAAATATAAACATTAATAAGTACAATATATTAAGAGTGAGAAACTATCATCAGATAAATCAATTTATAATTTATTCTGTGGATGGTAGTTATTATAAAGAACTTATCACCTCTTAATTTTTATGAAAAAAATATCACAGTTAGTTATTATCTAGTTATAATTTTATCTTCATCCATCAATACTTCTTATGTAGAATAAAGGTATGGATAAAAAATATGAAAATATTATTACCTTGTATAACAATTAAATAATTTTAAGATATATATGTGGAATAAAAAACATCATTAAATTTTTTATATTAATTTCTTATCAATAGTCAGAAACATAAGTTTGTCAATATACCTTATATATACATTTACAATGGAGGATACAAACCAATCATGCTATAGAATATTTTTTACATTATTAAGACAAATAAAATTGATAGAATCTTTGAAAATTATATCTTCTCCTAAATAAAATTAAGCATAATTACCCTCTTTGAAATATAAATTTGCAAGGATATTTAAATTCATTGTATGTGTAGGGGTCATAGATGAAGAAAAATTAGGTTTCATAGTCTTTATTAATGATCCCTCAGATGATCCTATTGACTTATTTAACATAGTTTCATGTTTCTCCGTATATAATTACATACCATAATTTTTTTAACATAATTTCTTTGAGCATAATATAAGAAGGAAAGGACATGCCCTTTTATTAATAGATGCATTAATAAGAGCGATTTAACCTAAAATATGTTAAAACAACTAAATAAACAATTATTTATTTTCCATGTAGATTTTATAAATCATTTTTTAAAAAAATTGTTCATATGGTATGTTGGACTTATGGAGGGAAAAAGAACCATAGAAACTTTTCATTTCCAACTTTTCCTATTATGGTTGTGGATGTTGGTAAACTAATTACTTTTGTTGCATTATTATTATGTTTTTTTATTACTACATTTTTTGAAACATTACATCCTTTTTAATGATTTTTTATAACCTTTTTTATTCCAAGTCTGTATTCTTTCATATTTCCCCTTTATTAACATAGTATCTTGGAGAGACTCTAAAACCAACCCCTTTAAATAGCCCACATTTTTATGGATGATGAGAAAACACCAAAAATAGTATTTTTTTCATCTCATGTCTAAACCAAATAAATAAATATATAGCATATGTTATTTTCTTTTAAAATATACAGTAATAATAAAGTTCACTTCTTTTATACTTAAATATTTTTCCCATAATTTTTGAGAATTTTATTTCATAAGTTGTCCCTTATTATTAAAGTCGACCTCATTTCACAGTACATGACATTCGACTGAAGTAGTGCTCTGATTTTATTGATCAATATTTATCTCAACATTGGCATGAAATTTATTTTATTATAACTATTTTTTTACAAATTAAAAGTAGATACAATTTTTTTTAGGTGCACGATACCCATATTTTATTTATTTTATTGATATTGTGGTTTTTTAACTTGTTATATATTCTATACACTAATTTTATATTTTAAGAAGTAAAATATAAAAAAATCACTAATTCATACCTTTAATATAAAATAAATTAGAATCACTAACAATTTACTCTAAAACACTCCTCCTCTCATATGAAAATGAAAAGATTCCAATTTGAATAAGAGATAGAGGAGGCATATAATGTTGGTGGATGAGGATTGACAGACTCCTAAGTATCTCTAATATACCTAATTTATATTATTTTTTATAAATATTTATTAATATTTATTGACACTTTACAAATAAAATATATTCTAAAATATTCTTTTATAAATGATCTCTTCAAAAGAAAAAAATAGTATTTCAAGAATTGATCTAAAGGGAAAATATTATATCCTCCAAAATAATAACATTAAATTCATATATTTTATACCAACTTTTTGATTGGTTTATTGGAACTATATCTTGTCTAAAATAGTGGAAGAAACACTTTAGATAGCAAGATAAATCATCACTGAATCATCAATGTGAATGAGAAACATAATATAGTGTACCATTTTCTTATGTGCTCAATACATGATGTTCTTGTTCGATTATGATTGATGGAGATCATCCAAAAAAAGTAAAATCACTATCTCCCCCATTTTTGAAACACTAACAACTATAATTCTCATACTCTGTGAGAGGACATCTCACACTCCAAAGGTGTGATAGTACCTTATATGTTAAGGAAAACGGGGAACAAGGTATGAGGAGAATGATTCAGATTCAAATTGAAATAATATAACCCCTTCCGATATGAGGATTTAATCCTTATATATTTTCACCCCATTTAATCATAGGGGTCCAGTGTCAACTATCAATGTTTAGAATTTGACACGCGTTACATATAACACATTCCCATTGTGAATTAGGATCATTTGAATGTTTCGGTGATCATAACATGTTTATTATAAATAAATAATCAATTTTTATGATTTATAATTGAATAGACAATATATGGGGATGTAGTAGTATCCAATTCACCCTATCATCCATATCATAATCCATTCAAACTATATGAAAAAGTCATATCTATGTCTTTTATGATATAACCATATCAAATAATATGATATGAATAACATGAATATCTAGGATTATGGTATAGATCAATCCTATAATATGGTTTATCTTATTTTAGTTTATATCCATCAATCTTCCACGTTCACAAAAAATATAATAAGGATTTTATGAAAAACTTTACAATGCTTTGTGTATCCATCCCAAATCCTTTGGATGTGGTTTTATAAAACACTCTTCATTTTGGAATAAAAAAATTATCCAAAATTTAATCCTTATTCTAAGACCTTACTATATGACCATACTAGAATATTTATCAATAAAAAAATATAAATTCATTAATTGATAGATATAATAAAAGAGCATCCTTTAGAAAAAATTTAGTGCTACTCATGTTACAATGGGGTATAATTTGATCTTGACCTGACACATTAAAATCACTATTTGAACCTGTCCACCTTATGATGCATCGTATATATCATATGTATTCCTTTTTAATCCCCTTTCTTAGGAAACTGGGTAGATGTTAAACAAGGAACATGTTAATATTTTATAAGACATCACATACATTCATGATTCACTAAAATAGACTTACTAGTTTGAATAAATACATCACATTTAATTCATCCAAGTACCTGATCTCGTAAAATCTCTATCAACAAAATGTGGGTATGAATTTATCATGTTTAATTCAATGATGTTTCTGGATATATATTCTTGTCAGAATAGTTTATAAGATCAACCACATACCTAACACTCCCATAATTAGTTAATCCTTAATGACTTCCGAAGAAAGGTATCAATGTATAAAAGTTATCAAACTTGGTATATCACTAACCTCATGAAATGTGGATTCATAATAAGTGTACACCCCTATACATGTCAATGGTCATATGAAAATCCATGTGATATAATTTTTTTGGGTTAATCCATATTATAAATCTCTACTTATTATATCATGAGTTTAATATTTTATCATATAAACTCTTTATATCGCATGGGTGATTCTATTAATAATAATCTTAATATAATACCAGAATCCATAATAATCCATTACCATAACTAATTAGGTACATGTGAAACTCATAATTTTAAGTAGTATTATCATTACACCATTCATGTAAATAAAAACAATGCACATGAATGAATGATAAATTTAGATTGATTTTTATAATATAATGATACATTTTACAACCATTACATCTAATCTCACATCACTACCACAAAACAGGCTTTTATCAACGCTAAAAAAAACCTTTATCAGTGCTAAAAAAGCATTGTTAATCGAGATGCTATTAAAGGGTGTACCCTTTATCAGCACTTAGAAAAGCACTGATAAAGGCCCTACATTATCAGCACTACTTGAAGCGCTGATAAAGTTTATATCAATCTGCACTCCAACTAGCGTTGATAAAGGTTTCCCTCTCTGGGTGTGATGTTTATATAACAGCACACCCAGCAAACTGCAAATAAAATAAACAGCCAACCAAGAAACCTACAAATAAAATAAACAGCCAACCAAAATAATTAAACCAGCAAAAATAACTTGCACAAACCAGAAAAAACCTACTCAAAAATAACCACTCATATTATATATATAAAAAATAACTACATACATGATGAAAATGATGAAAAAACAAGCAACGCACACAAAATTTTGGCAAACAATGCTATATAAATTTAATTGACATCATGAATAAAAAAAATATTCACACGTCATATATATGAAAAACACACTTCTATATACATTTTTAATAATGTTTTATAAAATTAAATTTACAAATATCCAACAAACAGTTAAAAATATTAATGTTTTACCTTTTGACGTATGTGGTCCCCTCTAAAAAATGTCCTTCGGTAGTAATAGTCACCGAGCAAATAATCCCAACTCAAGAAAAAGGTTCCACCTATATAAGGAAACAAATATTACATTAGTAATACTATAAATAAATAAATTAAACATTAATATGAAGAATACATTAAAAATGTCAATTTTTAATAAAAATGACACATTTGGAGTCATACTGGTGACATTGTGCATTGTATTGAGGTGTGGTTGATTTTTACACATCCCAAATGAATGATGGATCATTATCCTGAAGTACCAAAACAATTGGAAAGCATTTCCTCAGTTTTCAGTATGTTCATTGTGTTTTTTTAATAAAATGTCATTCTAAACCGAAAACATGAAATTTGAGTCATATCGGTTCCATCGTGCATCGGTTTGACGTGAGACTTCTTTATACACATCAAAAAGAATGTACAAATATTTGTCCTTAATTTTGAAGACAATCAGATTGCATTTTCTTGGTTTTCAGTGAGTGACACATTTTGAGTTAAAATGTCAATTTTAAACTGATAGCGGACACTTTTAGTCACACCGGTCACACCGTTCGTTGGATTGAAGTGGGGTTGATTCTTACACATCACAACTAACTCATGGATCATTTTCTAAAAGTATAAAAACAATCTGAATTCATTTTCTTGGTTTTTAGTACATCAGTTGTGTTTTTTTACTTGAATTAATTTCAATTTTAAATAACAAGACACGTTTAGAGACATACTGGTGAAACCATGCATCGTATTGAGGTGAGGTTGATTCCTACATGTCAAAAATGACTGATGGGTCGTTTTCCTAAAGTATAAAAACAATCAGAATGCATTTCCTCAATTTTTAGTATGTTTGTTGTGTTTTTTTACTAAAATGTTATTTCAAACTGAAAACATGCAAGTTGAGTCATATTAGTCGCATCATTCATCAGTTTTATGTGAGATTGCTTCATACATGTCACAAAGGAATTACAAATAATTGTACTTAATTTGGAAGACAATCAGAGCATGTTTTATGGGTTTTCAGTGAGTGACACGTTTTGAGTTAAAATGTCAATTTTAAACTAATAACAGAAATTTTAGTCACACAGATCACACTGTTCATCAGATTGAGTTAGGGTTTATTCCTACATGTCACAACTGGATTATGTATTGTTTTTTTAATGTATAAAATCAATTTGAATGTGTTTTCCTAGTTTTCAGTATGTCAGTTGTATTTTTTTACTTGAATTAATGTCAATTTTAAATAACAAGATGCATTTGGAGTCATACAGGTGAAACCGTGCATCGTATTGAGGTTCAGTTGATTTCTACACATCACAAATGACTGATAGATCATTTTACTAAAGTATCAAAACAATTTAAATGAATTTCCTTAGTTTTTAGTATGTTTATTGTGTTTTTTTACTAAAATTTCATTTCAAACTAAAAACATGCAATTTGAGTCATACTGATCGCATCGTTTATCTGTTTGATGTGAGATTGCTTCACAGACATCAAAAAGGACTTACGAATCATTTTCCTTAATTTGGAAGACAATCAGAGCATGTTTTCTTGGTTTTTAGTGAGTGATACGTTTTGAGTTAAAATCCTGATTTTAAACTGATAGTAGACACTTTTAGTCACACTGGTCACACCATTTTTTAGATTGAGGTGGGTTTGATTCCTACATGTCACAATTGACTCATGGATCATTTTCCTAAAGTATCAAAATAATACAAATGCGTTTTTTTAGTTTCTAGTATGTCAGTTGTGTTTTTTTACTTGAATTAATGTCAATTTTAAATAACAAGACACATTTAGAGTCATACCGGTGACACCGTGTGTCATATTGAGGTTAGGTTGATTCCTACACGTCAAAAATGACCGATTGATCGTTTTTATAAAGTATCAAAAAATCACAATGCATTTCCTCAGTTTTTAGTATGTTTTCTTTGTTTTATTACTAAAATGTCATTTCAAACTGAAAACATGCAATTTGAGTCATATCAATCGCATCGTGTGTCAGTTTTATGTGAGAATAATTCATACATGCCACAAAGGACTTAAGAATGACTTTAATTAATTTGGAAGACAATCATAGCACGTTTTCTTAGTTTTCAGTGAGTGACATGTTTTGAGTTAAAATGTTAATTTTAAACTGATAGTGGTCACTTTTAGTTACATTGGTCACACCATTCATTGAATTTAGGTGAGGTTGATTCCTATACATCACAACTAACTCATGTATTGTTTTACTAAATTATAAAAACAATACAAATGTGTTTTCTCAATTTCCAATATGTCAGTTGTGTTTTTTACTTGAATTAATTTCAATTTTAAATAACAAGACACATTTTGAGTCATACCGGTGACACCGTGCATCGGATTGAGGTTTGGTTGATTGCTACACATCATAAATGACTGATGGATATTTTTTCTAAAGTATCAAAATAATTGTAATTAATTTCCTTAGTTTTCAGTATGTTTGTTGTGGTTTTTTACTAAAATGTCATTTCAAACCAAAAACATGAAATTTGAGTCATATCGGTCGCATCGTGTGTCGGTTTGACATGAGACTACTTCATATGCATCACAAAGGAATTACAAATGTCTTTCCTTAATTTGGAATAAAATCAGAGTGTGTTTTCTTGGTTTTCATTGAGTGACACATTTTGAGTTAAAATATCAATTTTAAACTGATAGTGGACACTTTTAGTCACACCGTTCATTGGATTGAGGTGGGGTTGATTGCTACATGTCACAACTGACTCATGGATAATTTTCCTAAAGTATAAAAATAATCCTAATGTGTTTTCTTGTTTTTAGTATGTTAGTTGTGTTTTTTTACTTGAATTAATGTCAATTTTAAATAACAAGACACATTTTGAGTCATACAGGTGACACCGTGCATCAGATTGAGGTTTGGTTGATTCCTACATGTCACAAATGACTAATGGATCGTTTTCCTAAAGTTTCAAAACAATCAGAATGTATTTCCTTAGTTTTCAGTATGTCAATTGTGTTTTTTTACTAAAATGTCATTTCAAACCGAAAACATGCAATTTGAGTCATACCGGTCGCATTGAGCATCGGTTTGATGTAAGACTACTTCATACACATCAAAAAGTACTTAATAATCATTGTCTTCACTTTAGAAGAAAATCGGATCGTGTTTTCTTGGTTTTCAGTAAGCGACACGTTTTGGGTTAAAATGTAAATTTTAAACTGATAGTGGACACTTTTAGTCACACCGTTCATTGGATTGAGGTGTGGTTGATTTATACATGTCACAACTGACTCATGGATCTTTTTCATAAAGTATCAAAACAATACAAATGAATTTGATCAATTTTCAGTATGTTAGTTGTGTTTTTTTACTTGAATTAATGTCAATTTTAAATAACAAGACACATTCAGAGTCATACTAGTGACATCATGTGTCGAATTAAGATTTGGTTGATTCATATACATCACAAATGACTAATAGATCATTTTCTTAAAGTCTCAAAACAATCAGAATGCATTTCCTCAGTTTTCAGTATGTCAGTTGTGTTTTTCACTAAATGAATTGCATGTTGATTGGTTTTTTAAGAGAAATTGGTGGTTCTCATTTACAGGGTATGTGTGTTGTTGATAGACCACAAAAGATAACGAGTATCCAGAAGGGGTTTCCCCATCCCTTGAGTTTATTGTGACATCTTTGATCCTTGTACGGTTGACACATAATAACATCCTTATTCTGTAGTATAGATTTAGTCGGCCCGGTGAAGAACCAACTGCCATATAGTCAAGACCTTCAAATGAATATATGGTATCTGGTTCTTCATCAGGCCGACTAAAGAGTGGAGTAAGCTTATGTGACTGTTATATCTCAAGATGTCACAATAAACTCAAGGGATGGGGAAACCCCTTCTGAATACTTGTTATATTTTGTGGTCTATCAAAAAAACACATACCCTGTAAATGAGGACCATCAATTTCTTTTAAAAAATCAATCAACATGCAATTCATTTGGTGCGCAAACAAGGACCACCAACGGTCATGATTTTCAGCAAGGGGTTTAGCCTGTACAAATCACAACATTTCCATCAAACAAAGAGAAAGATAAGTTAGAAAAGAGTATTAAAGTTGAAATTATTTGAGAATTTTACCATCCTCATTGTATATTTGTACATTCTTTCATCAGGTATGTTTCCCATTCATTTATAAGCATATCTATATCGTCTTTTGAATATTACTATTTTCAGTAGTCATGGTAGTACTGAAAAAATATAAATACGCAAAAGATTAATAATTATTTTAAATAAAATAGCAATTATATTTTAAAATACCTCTCCAGGGATGATAGTTTGTTCATGGAATATGATCTCATTCATAAATTTACAAACATAATAACAGCAGTCTTTGCCATTTGTTTTTTTCAGGCATTGTAGAAACATTGAGAAAAATAAGTAATTTTTTTATGTGTTTATTGTAACACCCCAGGTAAATAAAGAGTATGACATTTTCACAATTATCCATATTTGTGAATAAAATATTAATATAACTTTAACGGGGACGCTATGCTCGATGGCGTACCCAACACTCAACAATGAGTTTCTTGGGAATCTTACGTTGCACTCTAATAATAAAATAATATTATTTTAAATGGTAGTTAACGCCTAGCTGTTGTGATGGTGGGAATGAATAGAACTAACTAAAAATTGATTATATATGTTTGTCAAATATTTTTACTTTTTACAATAAATGTTAGAGGATTAAAAATGCGAATGAATCCAATTTTAAGCGTAAACATTCTAATATTCTTTAAAAGGTCGATTAACCGCCTTTTGATGGTGAACCTCTTTTAAATCCACTTTTTGAAAATTTTATGTGTTATATTTGACAAAATAAAATTATTCTTTATAATCGGGACATCAAAATTTACTTTGTGTAAATTTTTGGTATTTTTCCGAAAAAGTTCAATTTTTAATGAATAGTGAACAATGTTGTATTTTAATTCAAAACCAATTTTTAATCTAATTTATTTATATGATTAGATTATCTTTTTAATTGGTTTTAAAGTGAAATTATAATATATTTTTACCATTTAATCCAATAGTGTTCGTTGGAATTAATTTCACTTTGAAATCAGACTTAAACTAGTGTCAATCTTTTGATATATCTTGTTTCATAAAAACACGCTATTTGTCATGACAGCGGGAATTAATTATTAAATTAATTAATTTAACTTATATGATTTGAATTTTTTAAAATACACATCATTTTTGAATTCAGAATATCAAATATATCTTAGAGTGAAGTTTTGGTTTTTTTCTGGAAAACTTCAATTTTTGATGAATAGTGAAACCGCAAAGTGGTGGTTACAAAATTTGATTTTTTGTTTAAATGAGACTTTACCACTTCTGTGTTTTGAATTTCAAAAATACAATTTAAATGATTTTCATTATGAAGTAAAATGTGTTTCAATGGGTTTAAAATAATTTTTTGGTGAATAGTAACTTTTATGTTTTATTAATCGCGATTAAAGGTAATTAGTGTGATTTAAGGTGAAAATGATATTATAATAAAATGAAAATATCTTGACACTTGTCCTAACCCTATTGGATGTGTTATGGCCTACCAAGACAACCCATGGGTCGATTTTTGGTACCCCATGGAGCCACTTGGTTATAATAATGACATTTATGTCTTTTATTTAAAGTTAAAGTAAAAATGACACAAACATGAGATGTTTAACTAAAAAATTTTTTACATGGGGTTATACAAGTCATATTTTTTACTATAAATATTCATTAGAAAGATAAAAAGTTTTCCTACATCATTATATTTATTTTATAATTTTTAGACATTAAATATATTAAATTATTTATGACATCATGATGATGCAGCGATTACCTCATTAATAAAGGATTTAAATAAAATGAAAAGATAATGTAAAATCTATGACCTACACATGTCCAAAACCTATTGGGTGGGTATATTTAGAACCCTTATCACCTTATCCTCTAATTATATCAATGTGGGACCTTTTAAATACGAAAATCATTTTAAAATAAAGGAACATTTCTTTACTTTCCAAGAGTGTCCCTCCTCTCCTCTTATAAAAGGCCCCCACCTCTACATCTTTACCCACACTTCCAAAGCTTTTGTCTCGGCCAAACCCTGCCCATTTCATCTCTCCACATCCCTCTCTTTATCATTGAAGTCTCACTTTGGGCAGAATTCTTTCTAAGGAAGCCTTTGAGCTTAAATCAAAGAGAGTTACCCGTTTTAAAGGTAGTGTTTTCTCTTGTGTTCTTATGTTTTATTTTGCTTCTCCAACCCCCTAAACTCTTTTTATTCATTTCTTTTGTAACAAATCCAGTGTATTCAATATACTAGGATTTTTTTATAATAATTATTCGAGATACACTTACACACACCTTCATCTAATGGTTAAAGAACATATTGTTTCTGTGGATGACGAATTCCTGCCTCACGAAATGATGATTGTTCAACACTCTTATAACACCTTCAAAAGTGTCCATTAAGATGTAACTATGTTTATATATGATATATAATATGTTTATGTTTTACTTAAGCTTCTGTATTTTTCATTTATGGTATACCTTTATGGCTTCCATTATGGGTATACGCGATATCTTCATTTAAGGAAGTGCGGACTACCGCCCCCTCAAAGTGATTTGATTCGTTATTACCATATGTGGTACGTATAAAGGATATATTTAATGATATTATATATTATACCATACTGGAATAAAAATACTATTATGTATCATTATTTTATACCATTAAATATTAAATAGAAATGGAAGTAGCGTTCATGCGTACGTACGGCTTACCGTCTCCATGAACGGTGCATTTCATTTCTTAAACTCTAAATGTTATGTAATATTATAAATGCATGAATATACAGGATATATATGATATCTAAATCATGAATACAATTCTTGATATAATGGATATTTTACCACATGAACAACTTGTAATTATAAAGAGTTTATTTTTTACTCAAGTACCTATGCTCGTTAAAACGGCCGTTACTAGCTTAAATAATAACATAGTGTTCATGACGTGATAATAAGTGATATAAAAGGAATAATGAACTTGAAAAAGGTTCTTAAGGAAGTATAAATTAACTCAAGTTTATTATTCAGGATATTAAAGAACGATCGAGTCAAGTTGGACCCGAGGTAAGGGATCATACTCCTCTCTTTCTTTTTAAGTACACTCTTTTATGTCATTCCTTTTAAAGCTCGTATTTATTGTTATTGGGATGTTATTTTATATTACTCTTACTGTAATTTTTTTGTTCATATGATGAGAGACCCTATTCTCTCTCATCAATCCATTATGGAAGTTTTAAGTGGCGCCGTTAGGCTGCCGAGTTTTCGTAAGGGATTTTTCATCTCACTTTTATTCCCGTGAGATTTATGCTACATTTGCCACAAATTCTTTTGAGTGGTGTATGTACTACCCATTATTTTACTCATTGTGTAATATAATTTCATTTATGAGTATTTACATCAATGTTTTATTGTTCTTCTTTCACGGGGTGTATGTTTCAAAAGATACCCACGTCGGTAAGGGAACCTTTCACCCTCCTCTTTTTAAAAGACTTATTTTGTTATGTCTTTTAATTCACATACTATTATGTTGGGATATGTTCTTATATGTCCTTATTGATGTCAATTTTATGTCCAAGTGATGAGATACCCTTTTTATCTCTCATCAACTCATTTTTTGAATTTTGAAGTGACGTCGTTAGGCTATCGAATTTTACCAAGGGAACTTTTTAACCCAATTTCGATTTCTTTGGGTTCAACATGTAGTTATTGAATATGTCATACTTTGAATATGTGTGAATAACCATTGATTGTTTTACACTTAATATCCACTTATATTGGGTGTATTTATATTTTTCACACATAATTATGAGATTGATTTATCCTTAATTTAAGGATACCTTCTTTATAATGGATTTCATCTCATTTTACATTTCTTTTGAGACTTCATTGTTGTTATGCACAAATTCACTCTTATATAGTGTGTATACTGTCCTTTGACATATTATATCATTAATCCCTTTATTCTCATGATATAATAAAGTTTGGATTAAATGTTATTCCGCTATTATTTGTATTCAAGAGTCTCTCATTTTGTTAAAAACTATTTAACAAAAATATTGTTTTAAATGTTGTAAAGATTTATTATTCTAAATCTTTATCTTTAATGTCCTTGTTTTCAAAATGGTTTTCAGTATTTATTTATATGGACATTAATTTTTTAAAATTATAATTCCATTAAAAGCTTCAAAATGGTATGGGACACTTTGATTCAAAAATCTCTTTTAAATGGTTTTTGAAAATGGATTGATTAATTCAATATCTGGGAATTACTTATTTTGATTGAAAATGAAATGTTGTTATTGAAATGTTTATATTTTCAATATTTTATGTCTAATGATGGTACTTGGACATTTTACGGGTGGTTACCTGATAAACCATATGACGGGTGGTGTCGTGAATACTAGGACGGGTGGTTACGTTATAACCTCCAATGCATTGGGTATAGAAGTCGGCCGTATGGCTATTCCATTAAGTATGTGTGGAAGTCGACCATATGGTTATTCCATTTAAGTATGTTTATGTCCCAAGTTACCTTTATATGTTATGTGTTCTTTATATGGGTTTTATGGTAATATTTTGGTTAAAAAAGGGTAAGTAATGATCTTTTATTCATTGAAGAGTTTTTACTACTTCATAAAGGTGAAAAGTATTACTTTGGTAAAGTACTCATGGTTTACTTGTTATTTTTGAAAAACTAACAGTTTTCCTTCTTTGTGTATCCTTTACTGAGATTTTTATTCTCATACCAAGTTTTTTTGAAATTTTTTTCACTGGTCAAGGGAATGGTACATGATATGATGATAGTGTCAAGGAAGTGTCAAGAAAGAATCCATGTTTTATTTTAAATATGTTTCCATTGATGGGAAAAAATGAATACTATCTTTATGTAACCACTTTGTTTAAGTGTGGAATGTAATGCAAGTTTTATGATCTAATTCTCTAAAACTCTAAACCTGAAAAGATCCTCAATGTGTAATATTGTATTAACTCAAGATTAAGTAAGGTTTAAGGCTGGGGCCTTATAGTTGGTATCAGACGTCAGTTTAGATAACTTTAGAGGTTAGGGTATTCTTTAAGCATAAGTGACATTGCTATAATGGTTAGGAATTCAGAAAGAGTCCTAGTTTTAGATAAAGTGAATGAGTAAGTATATCTTAGTGTTTATCTTCCTCATTATTACATTATGGTTTTGTTCATATACTCACATTGACCTTTTTGGTTTTAGTAAATGGCTGGATCTAGCAGGCACCAAAGTAATAGTGGATGTGAAGGAAACTGTGACAGTTTTTTGAGCAAGCAACTGAATGATATGAGAGATGCAATGACAACTCTTGTGTTTATCCTCAACCAACTATCTAGAGTCATGATTGACCACCTAAACCTTGGTGATTTCTATAAGGAATCATATATGCGAGAAACAAATCCCTACGGAACTACGGGTAATAATCATAAAGGTAAGTATGTTCAAAAACCTGTGTGTCAAATATGTGGAAAGAAACACCTAGGAAAATGTTTCAAAGGGACAGAAATATGCTATAGATGTGGAAATGAAGGTCATAAAGGAAGAACCTGCGATGGAAAAAGGAAGCATCTAGTTGACTCGAGGAAAGGGAAAGAAGTTATTTCTGAGGGATTAATTGAATGTTTTAAATGTGGTGTGCATGGTCATTATGCAAACACATGTCCTATGAAGAAATTTCATGAATGGGATCACCAAGATCGTACAAATATTCATTTACTAATACCTAATGCCATTCCGATTGAGGATGAAGAAACTGACAATGACCAATCAAAGGTATAGATTATTTCATAACTTTTGTTTTCCTATTTTGGAATCTTAGGATATGATTCATGATTTTTTTTGTAGGAAATAAGTATTTCAGAATAAGTTGTAAAGGAATGGTTAATGGATCATGAAGAATGTTGAATGAGTAAGAAGTCAACATATAAGGGCTTCAAGAGTTATGGTGAAATTCTTAAGAGTATTAAGTCTTTTTTGATGATGGGGTTACATTAGAAGACTTTTTATAGTATGTGTAACCCTGATGTTTAATATATGAAAATTTTATTCAAGGAATAGTTATCTGTTCTTTTGTGGACATAGTTATAAAGAACCATTTGGGTTTATATGATCCTTACTTTTGAGGTAATTATGGGTTACTATATGTTATGATGGAAGTGAAAGGCATGAGATTAAATTGAGGTTAAATTATGTTATGGTTATTTTTGATGGTTTTATCTCTTTTTGGGAATGATTTGAGAATTATATAGTTTTGGAAAAAGGACAACACGCAGACCCTGTGACAACCCGTCGCGTCGGACAAAGCTGTGGGAATCGAACCCACAACCAAAGTGCGACTGGTATTTATCGCCTACCACTGGACTACGTGAAGTCCCTGGTTAGTTTGACTTATTTTTTTTAGTAAGATGATTTTATGAATTAATAGTAAGTTGATTTTGGGTTATCTATGGAAATTTATTAACCTATCATGGAGGATATGTGATTAGGTTAATTACTTTTCAATATGAGACATTAAGGGCAACTGATGTTGTTTGGATATAAATGTTATGATTTAGCTTGGAAGACTATGTGACTAAATCCTTCAAATATTTGGGTTTCAATCTTAGTTTGGTTTACTTTGAAGAATTTTATAGACAAATTGTTTATCGAATGATCCTCGTTGAACTTTGGGTTTTGTTGGACAAATTTTGGAGATTAAGAATAGATTTTATTTTTATAAAGGGTTATCCTTTTCTGGATTATCTGATCTTGTACTAACCTTTTTGGTTTTGGTTTTGGTTAAAGTCTAAAGACATGGGAAGTATATAGTTCTCTTTTGTGGATTAGTTGATTCTCTAGAAGTTGATTATAGTACTCTTAATGTGAACAAGTCTTCCTAAATACTCATCTTTTGGAGAAAATATGAGTTTGTGTAAGGAATCTAATAAAAGTTGAAATACAACATGATAAGTGATTATGTTTCCTTATGAATAAATTCCTCAATAAAAATTAACTTAAAACAAAAATGTTGTCTATTAACTTTTCCTACTGGGGAATCGAATATCGTTTAACCCATCACAAGTTTGTGATTTTCTTGTGGTTAACTTTCTCTTAAACATGTTTTCTATCACTCTCCATCCGAACATGACCCTATGTTTTCTCCTCCATGTCCATGTTTTCCTACATGGAATCCTAGTATGGGTTAACTCGGGTGACCTCTGTACTTATCTTTCTTTATTTTAAAGTGATTGTTTTACTGACTCTTGTTCCGATGTGGGATTTTCAATGAAGTTTCCAAGCCCAATTTTAAAATTGCGAGGACGCAATTCCCAAAAGGGGGGGAAGGATGTAACACCCCAGGTAAATAAAGAGTATGAAATTTTCACAATTATCCATATTTGTGAATAAAATATTAATATAACTTTAACGGGGATGCTATGCTCGATGGTGTACCCAACACGCAACAACGAGTTTCTTGGGAATCTTACTTTGCACTCTAATAATAAAATAATATTATTTTAAATGGTAGTTAACTCCTAGCTGTTGTGATGGCGGGAATGAATAGAACTAACTACAAAATGATTATATATGTTTTTCAAATATTTTTACTTTTTACAATAAATTTTAGAGGATTAAAAATGCGAATGAATCCAATTTTAAGCGTAACCATTCTAATATTCTTTAAAAGGTCGATTAACCGCCTTTTGATGGAGAACCTCTTTTAAATCCACTTTTTGACAATTTTATGTGTTATATTTGACAAAATAAAATTATTCTTTAGAATTGGGACATCAAAATTTACTTTGTGTAAATTTTTGGTATTTTTCCGAAAAAGTTCAATTTTTAATGAATAGTGAAAAATGTTGTATTTTAATTCAAAACCTCTTTTTAATCTAATTTATTTATGACATCATGATGATGAAGCGATTACCTCATTAATAAAGGATTTAAATAAAATGAAAAGATAATGTAAAATCTATGACCTACACATGTCCAAAACCTATTGGGTGGGTATATTTCGAACCCTTATCACCTTATCCTCGAATTATATCAATGTGGGACCTTTTAAATCCGAAACTCATTTTAAAATAAAGGAACATTTCTTTACTTTCCAAGAGTGCCCCTCCTCTCCTCTTATAAAAGGCCCCCACCTCTACCTCTTTACCCACACTTCCAAAGCTTTTTTCTCGGCCAACCCCTGCCCATTTCATCTCTCCACATCCCTCTCTTCATCATTGAAGCCTCACTTTGGGTAGAATCCTTTCCAAGGAAGCCTTTGAGCTTAAATCAAAGAGAGTTACCCGTTTTAAAGGTAGTGTTTTCTCTTGTGTTCTTATGTATTATTTTTCTTCTCAAACCCTCTAAACTCTTTTTATTCATTTCTTTTGTAACAACTCAAGTATCTTCAATATACTAGGATGTTGTTATAATAATTATTCTAGCTACACTTACACACACCTTCATCTAATGGTTAAAGAACATATTGTTTCTGTGGATGGCGAATTTCTGCCTCACGAAACGATGATTGTTCAACACTCTTATAACACCTTCAAAGGTGGCCATTAAGATGTAACTATGTTTATATATGATATATAATATATTTATGTTTTACTTAAGCTTCTGTATTTTTCATTTATGGCATACCTTTATGGCTTCCATTATGGGTATACACGATATCTTCATTTAAAGAAGTGCGGACTACCGCCCCCTCAAAGTGATTTGATTCGTTATTACCATATGTGGTACGTATAAAGGATATATTTAATGATATTATATATGATACCATACTGGAATTAAAATACTATTATGTATCATTATGTTATTCCATTAAATATGAAATAGAAATGGAAGTAGTGTTCATGCATACGTACGGCTTACCGTCTCCATGAACGGTGCATTTCATTTCTTAAACTCTAAATGTTATGTAATATTATAAGTGCATGGATATAATGGATATATATGATATATATGATATCTAAATCATGAATAAAATTCTGGATATAATGGATATTTTACCACATGAAAAAATTATAATTATAAAGAGTTTATTTTTGACTCAAGTACCTATGATCGTTAAAAACGACCGTTGCTAGTTTAAATAATAACATAGTGTTCATGACGTGGTAATAAGTGATATAAAAGGAATAATGAACTTGAAAAGGGTTCTTAAGGAAGTAGAAATTAACTCAAGTTTATTATTCAGGAGATTAAAGAACGATCGAGTCATGTCAGACCCGAGGTAAGGGATCCTACTCCTCTCTTTCTTTTTAAGTACACTCTTTTATGTCATTCCTTTTAAAGATCATATTTCTTGTTATTGGGATGTTATTTTATATTACTCTTACTATAATTTTTATGTTCATATGATGATAGACCCTATTCTCTCTCATCAATCCATTATGGAAGTTTTAAGTGGCGCTGTTAGGCTGCCGAGTTTTCATAAGGGATTTTTCATCTCACTTTTATTCCCGTGAGATTTATGCTACATTTACCACAAATTCCTTTGATTGGTGTATGTACTGCCAATTATTTTACTCATTTTGTAATATAATTTCATTTATGAGTATTTACATCAATTTTTTATTGTTCTTCTTTCACGGGGTGTATGTTTCGAAAGATACCCATGTCGGTAAGGGAACCTTTCACCCTCCTCTTTTTAAAAGACTTATTTTGTTATGTCTTTTAATTCACATACTATTATGTTGGGATATGTTCTTATATGTCCTTATTGATGTAAATTTTATGTCCAAGTGATGAGATACCCTTTTTATCTCTCATCAACTCATTTTCTGAGTTTTGAAGTGACACCGTTAGGTTGTCGAATTTTACCAAGGGAACTTTTTAACCCAATTTCGATTTCTTTGGGTTCAACATGTAGTTATTGAATATGTCATCCTTTGAATATGTGTGAATAACCTTTTATTATTTTACACTTAATATCCACTTATATTGGGTGTATTTATATTTGTCACACATAATTATGAGATTGATTTATCCTTAATTTAAGGATACCTTCTTTATAATGTATTTCATCTCATTTTACATTTCTTTTGAGACTTCATTGTTGTTATGCACAAATTCACTCTTATATGGTGTGTATACTATCCTTTGATATATTATATCATGAATCCCTTTATTCTCATGATATAATAAAGTTTGGATTAAATGTTATTTCTCTATTATTTGTATTCAAGAGTCTCTCATTTTGTTAAAAACTATTTAACAAAAATATCGTTTTAAATGTTTTAAAGATTTATTATTCTAAATCTTTATCTTTAATGTCAATGTTTTCAAAATGGTTTTCAGTATTTATTTATATGGACATTAATGTTTTAAAATTATAATTCCATTAAAAGCTTCAAAGTGGTATGGGACACTTTGATTCAAAAATCTCTTTTAAATGGTTTTTGAAAATGGATTGATTAATTCAATATCTGGGAATTACTTATTAGGATTGAAAATGAAATGTTGTTATTGAAATGTTTATATTTTCAATATTTTATGTGTAATGATGGTACTTGGACATTTTACGGGTGGTTATGTGATAAACCATATGACGGGTGGTGCCGTGAATACCAGGACGGGTGGTTACGTTATAACCTCCAATGCATTGGGTATGGAAGTCGGCCGTATGGCTATTCCATTAAGTATGTGTGGAAGTTGACCGTATGGTTATTCCATTTAAGTATGTTTATGTCCCAAGTTAACTTTATATGTTATGTGTTCTTTATATGGGTTTTATGGTAATATTTTGGTTACAAAAGGGTAAGTAATGATCTTTTATTCAGTGAAGAGTTTTTACTACTTCATAAAGGTAAAAAGTATTACTTTGGTAAAGTACTCATGGTTTACTTATTGTTTTTGAAAAACTAACAGTTTTCCTTCTTTTTGTATCCTTTACTGAGCTTTTTATGCTCATCCCAAGTTTTTTTGAAATGTTTTTCACAGGTCAAGGTAATGGTACATGATATAATGATAGTGTCAAGGAAGTGTCAAGAAAGAATCCATGTTTTATTTTAAATATGTTTCTGTTGATGGGAAAAAATGAATACTATCTTTATGTAACCACTTTGTTTAAGTGTGGAATGTAATGCAAGTTTTATGATCTAATTATCTAAAACTCTAAACCTGAAAAGATCCTCAATGTGTAATCTTGTATTAACTCAAGATTAAGTAAGGTTTAAGGCTGGGGCCTTATATTTATATAGGGAAATCTTATTATATATACCCTAAATTGTATCTAGTTGTAGTACTAGTTAGGTTTCTTCTCCTTTTCCCCTAGCCTCATTCCATGATGTAGACGATATTCACGCATCGCCCTATCATAATATAATCCTAATTAAAAGATAATATAAAATATATAACTTGATGTTTAGTTCTAAAATGTTGGATGTAGTGTATTAAAAATTGAAAAATGCCGTCATTTTTTGTCGGTTTTTTGGATATTCATGCATTGAATACAGAAAATAAATCTTTAGAGTATCCAAATTGACCACAATGATCATCCAATACTGCATAAGAACACAAAAAAGAATAATTAATGAAATAAATTAAAATATATTTGATATGATTAAATTGTAGAGTTTTACCCCTGCATTGTTGGTATTAAGAAGAGTTTGTCATCCTTAATTTTTTTGTTAAGAGGTTTGAGAAGTTATGCCACAATTTCACCATGTTTCATAGAAGTTATGTCTTCTTGTTCTGTATAGGTGACATGAGGACTAACGAGTCCAGATTTTTGTTCATAGGGAAGTCCCTTCAATATTTTTTTCATATATTCGCCTATGAAAAATATGAAATGTATTTAGGCATAATTATCATAGTGTATCATCTTTTGGAAAATCAAATCATGAAAACATACCTCATGTAAACATTTACAACTGAGCCTCCTAATCAATCATAGTCAAGGACTTCAATTCCACTCTCAATACCAGTGAAGTTTGGATCTTCCCCTCCATACATATTTGCTTCAAAATCAATTATGTGATTACCAACATATTTCAACTTCATATCCACATGAGCCTTCAATGATAATAAATGTGGATATAGAATGGGGGGTTAAGGTGCTTTGTGTAGATCATTTTGATTGGTTGGTTGATCCTTGAGATGGCTTTGAACTGGTATTTCATTTCACCCCCTTCCCTTTGTCCATATGTAATAATTTAATTGGTTTGGACCTTTTTTCATTAAATGTTTAAGGTTTAGCTTGAAATTAAATTGAAAATGAATACCTCATTGTCAACATGTTTTTTTACAAGATGTGATGGTTATGCGATGAATGTTCCTAGAGCTTGTTCGACCGTATGAATATCTGCATCATCAATTGGAATAGGTAGCTCGACGCTCAACTCTAGGGCTATAGTAATTGACACTTTGGCATGATCTATCAGAAGTGGTTTGTTGTGTAGCATGTCGTTTTGGATATTGAACACTGTAGCCCTTGCTACAAGGCGATGGGTGGGTGTCAATAGATATAAATCACAGTCATTTTCACCCTATAGAATATCAATACAGGAAAGGTATTAGTGTCTAGTGTCTATCTAATTCGTGTTTCACATAAACAATTATTATAAAATTTACTAACTCAGTTAAAAATTGTTTTTTAGGGGAATGGATTGCCTCAAAACTGGTGGGGGTGGGGCGGGATCTTCACACGTGGGTTTTTCTTGAGTTGTTTCTTCTCTTTGCTTCTCCCCCATCAAACTTTCTATCAGCTCTCTCTGGTATTGTAATTCTTCTTGAATCATATCTAATGTTTCTATCATCTTTTTCATTTCCACAGTTTGATCCTCCGCTTGTTTTTTTTCTCAAAATATGTTTGGGGTGTCACCCCAAAACCCGCACCTCTGACGTGGCCATATTTTCTGGTTGTTTCAAGGACACTGAAAGTATGTCTCCATCTAGTGTTGGTGTTGTTGATTCATGTGACTATGTCAGATAAAAAATATAGGAAAATAACTAATCATTGTTATGTAATATAGATTTAAAGAAAAACAAATTTTTATTATGTTGTACTTACACATGTTCCCCCACTTTTTGTGTGTTTTCATCCATTAGTTTTCCATCTTTAGTTAGACGCTCCTCCTTCCATAGCACATGGTGTGGGATGGAAGTGGTTGTGGATTTGGACTCTTCAAGCTGCATATAAATAAAATAACATAGTTATTGTATTACTTTATGTCACATAAAAGTATTATGGTAGAT
The DNA here is from genome assembly GCA_963277665.1 of Viscum album. Lineage (NCBI taxonomy): Eukaryota > Viridiplantae > Streptophyta > Magnoliopsida > Santalales > Viscaceae > Viscum > Viscum album. Next base: position 573,831,398 of record OY728139.1, read on the forward strand.
TTAAAGTACGTACCAATTTTTCTTCTAGTGATGTGTACCCCATCCTTTCTTTACAGTAGGGGTACACTGGTTTTGATGCTTGTTATTTATTTTCAGCACTCAGTTGTTGTTTCATAAATAAAACACTATCAATCAAAGTGATGAATACATGTACCATCAAACAACATATTACCAGACACAATGTACCTGAAAATATTTCTTCGCACGATGGCCAGTAAACACATCTAACAATGCTTGGGTTATCAAGTGTTCATAAATAAGAGGTTGGTGCAGTTTTATTTTCCCTTCTGCGTCTTTATGATAATATTTCATTAAAATTGTGAAAAAACCCCTACAAATACTTTCAACAACCCTTAATACAAATTCTTTATGAAAATCATATACTATAAATGCACTATGTTATAGATGATGAAGTGTAAGTCAATGTTTCATTATTTAATTTTTAGTAAATTAAAAAAAATGATATCATAATGTTACTATGATATCTCCCCACATCAGTGTCTTAATCTCATCCACAACATGGTGCCATGAATTTACATCAATCGCCACTCATTGCTGAGTGATGATTCCAATGTTACTACTGAACATAGCCTTGTTGGGGTTAACATGTTGGCTCTGCTTATTCCATTCAATCTTGTATTTGATGTCTTTCTCATTAGCCTTAATGGTTTTTGTTAATACTTTCAAACTACGACGCTCCTATTTTTTCTACTTTGCCAGTGTTTCGTCACCTTTCATTTCATCAGATCCACCATCATCAATATGTTCCTCTAGATCTGGAGGGCTAGCATAAACATGTGCAGATGGTGGTTGTACCTCTGCACTGGGAGCAGCAACATGTTGAGAAACATGTTGTTTATCTGCACTGCGAGCAGCAACAGGTTAAGAAACCTATTGTGCCTGGGGATTGGGAGCATCATCATGTGCAGAAGTAATTATCTAAAAAAGTTGTTTAACATTTAATTTAGATAACATAAAAGAAACAATGAACAGATATTAACATAAGGCAACATGTTGAGAAACATGTTGTTCGTCTGCACTGCGATCAGCAGCAGGTTAAAAAACCTGTTGTGACTGGGGATTGGGAGCATCATCATGTACAGAAGTCATTATCTATAAAAGTGGTTTAACATTTAATTTAGATAACATAAAAGTAGAAATGAACAGACATTAACATAAGGCAACAGGTTGAGAAACCTGATGTTCGTCTGCACTGCGAGCAGCAGTAGGTCGATAAACATATTGTGCCTGGGGATTGGGAGCATCATCATGTGCAAAAGTCATTATCTGAAAAATTGGTTTAACATTTAATTTATATAACATAAAATCATCAACAAACATACATTAACATAAGGAAACATGATGTATATTAGAAAAAAATATAACTTGATTATTGAACTCTCTTTTTTTAAGGTTGAACGGATTTGACCCCTCTATCGACTATCCAAATACCTTCATTGTGGTCTCCTCTAACATACAAATCACCATCTACACTGGGATCACTACAAAATTATTGTGACGTCCCAATGAAAGGGTTATCCTTCATTTAATTTTCATCTAACTCTTCAGTGATTTTTTTCGATAACAGAACAATTGACCAGTTTTGGTTTGTAGGATCTGGAACATAAAATACTTGTACTTCCTATGATTCCATTATAAATTGTTCGTCTTTGTATCCTTACTTACTAAAATCAACTTTCACATATCCCAAATCATATATTTTAACATCACTTCTATTATCAACCCACTTGCATTGAAAAATATGCATTCGGAATGTCGTATAATCCAACTCCCATATTTTTTGTTGATGCCAAAATATGACATATTCGCATAAATTGTATTTTTGTCCTTATCACTAGAAACATGCATCACTTTAGCCACAAGTATAACTCCACTATTCTGTCTGGTACTTTCATATTCATGTTTATTAGTATAGAATTTATAACCATTAATTACATAAGTATTGTAAGATAATACGTACACACTTGGTACTCCGGCTAGCCATCAAAGTTGTTATAAAATTATGTATGGATTTTCATTTGAATCCTTAAAAATATGGATGTAAAACCATCCTATAAATTGTTGATTATGTTTATTTGATATCTATTTTTCATCCCTTGATGGATTCGAATGCCTAAGAATTTCTTTGTGGGTTTCAATATATGGGTCAACATCCAAACTGTTATGAAAAATGTAATGGTGGGCCTACTCCTGATCTGTAATATTCATTGTGATAACCTCCTTTCTAGAAATTCTTTCACCTGGAAGTTTCCCAGTGTAACGAGATTTCGTTAGACTAATTCTTTTCCTATCGGACATGTATTCGGTACATAATTCAACAGCTTCCTCAACAATATATCACTCCAAAATAAAACCCTCTGACCAACTTCGATTTTTGACATACCCTTTCAAAATCTTCATCTACCATTCAATGGGGTACATCCATCTATAGTGCACATGACCACATAGCTGAATCTCTCTCACCAATTGAACCATCAATTGAATCATCATATCAAAGAATATCAGCAGGAAAAACATTTCTAATTCACATAATATGATGACAATTTCTATTTCCATAGTTGGTAATTTTTTCGGGTCTATAAATTTACTACATATAGCTTTGAAGAAGAAACAGAGCTTCCTTAATGTATGACTGTTATTCTTGGGAAAAATGCAATGTAAACCTATAGGAATTAGATCTTTCATCAAAACATAGCAACCATGTTATTTCAAACATTTTAACTTTAAATCGTGCATTGACACAATTTTCTTGATATTCGATGAATACCCCTATGGAACCTTTTCATCATTCAAGAAGTTGAAAAACTGATATCTCTCCTACTTGGAAAGAGTGTAAGCAGCAGGAGGAGGAAATATTCATTTTTCACCCTTCACTGGTGCCAACTCTTCTCATATTCTCATATCAACCATGTCCAACATAGCCTTAATTTCATTCTTTGTTTTACTGGGTTCATTTAGAAATGTGTTGATGACACTATCACATACATTTTTTCAACATGCATAACATCAAGAAAATGTCAGACGTACAAATAATTCCAGTATGGTAATTAAAAAAACTGATTTCTTTTTCTAATTGGTTTTTGTAAGGTTTTTCAAAAACGGTTTACCAAAAGTAATTTCCACATATTTAACTTTCTCAAACAGTTGTTCACCTGTTAGTGGAGTCAGTGGTGTACATTATTCTAAACTTCTATCGAATGATATTGTCCAAGATCAGTACTTATGTCTTCAGGGTAGAAATTTGTGATGTCCTAGAAACACCATTTTTTATGAATGTTTCAACCTGGTTGATTGTGTACCTTGTTCGTAGATGGGACACCCAAGAGCTCCTTTAATGTTATATCCTAACAAATTTCCATAAGAAGGAAAGTCATTTATCATCCCGTAAAACATGGATCACAATGTGAAATCTTCATTTCGGTAAGCATCATACATCGTAACACCTGAATCCCACAATAATTTCAAATTCTCAATCAATGAAGCCAAATAAACAACAATATCATTACCCGGTTGTTTTGGTCTTGATATAAGCATAGATAACATGATGTGTTTTCATTTCATGCATAACCATGGTGGAAATTTATAATTTACCAACATAATCAACCATGTACTATGAGTGCTACTTTGAAAACTAAAAGGATTCACTTCATCTATAGATAATGCAAGATGAAAATTTCCCAGCTCGTTTCCAAAGTCAGGATACTCATGATCAATTCTCTTCCACTTAGGAGAGTCTGCTAGATACCATATTTTTTCCATCTTTATTTCTTCTGTCTGTGTGCCGCGTCAATTTCTCTGCAGTCTCCTCACTTCTATATAGGCGCCTAAACCTTGTAATGATTAGAAAGTACCATGAAACTTTCATAGAACCGGATTCATCTTTCTTGTATCAAGAATCACCACACTTTGGGAATTCTCTAAGTGATTTTTGGTCCTTGCGAAATAGTATACGGTCATTCAGGCAAGCATGTATTCTTTCAGAGATCATGCCCATCGAGCGTAGCATTCATTTGGCATCGTATGATCAGCTCAAGAGCTCATTATCTTTTAGGATCATGTCATTTAAGAGAGAAAGTAATTTCATAAAACTGGCGTTACACCATCTATTTCCTACTTTCAAATTATACAGCTTCATTATGGATGAAAATGTTGTATATTTAGTGCAACCATCATACAATGGTGTCTTTTAACAACTCTTTAACTGCTCAAACAATTTTGGGAAATCACGAAGTTCATCTTCAAATATCCTTATCATTTCCCTAATACAATCTTCATCGTCATGCACATTTGTAATCACATCCTTGATATTATTTTCTTCATTTTCCAAGCTTTTAATCATATAAAATGATCCATAAAACACATCGTTATCCCAGTCACTAGCTACGTTCACTTTTTCCCCATGTTTATTCCAACATTTATAGCTTTGATCTATTCGGTGACAGATCAAGTGTTCTTCCAACTCCTCTGGACTAACTTTTCTTGAATAACAACAGTGTAAAAAAAGAAAAAGGATTTGGTAAGGATTATATGCATGATCTTTTGCAAACTTGATGAACTCTTTCACTCTATCTTCATACTCTTTTGTCATACAATTGGTGTCTATCCATTCTTTGTTCATATCCATCCTATTTGATTCGGTGATATTAATATTTAACAAAATAAATACACAAAATGTTGATATAAAAATTAACCAAGGATAAAAAAGTTATAGAATTTAAATCTCCTTTGAAAACTATTTATAATATCACAGTTGAAATCCCTTTAAAAAACCAACCATTTACACAAATTCCTCTTTAAAATAACAAACCTTTTTTATAATAAACCAATTAGCTAATGTCCCCTGGTTAAGTTCATGAACAGGTTATAGGATTAAAACTTTTTGAGGCTAATGGAGGGAAATTGGAATCCATGTCAGCATGAATACATTATAAGTCGGTGGATAGTTTCATTAGTGAAGTCCTTAGTTGTTTCAATAGCCTCGAGATTGTTATACCGTGTTGTATTTTACTTTGTGATGTGGTTTACTTTATGTTTAAATTTACCTTGTTATATATATTAATATGTATATTTTATAATTATTCCCACTCACTTTATTCTTTGGTTTATCTTTAAAATCATTATGGTTTTCAAAGTAAATGAAATATGATTAGCTTGTTCTCATGAAAAATATAAAAAATATATTTTCTAAATGGTATTTCAGACTAGAATTTTGAGTTCGGATTATAAAATAAATTACATAGATTCAAAATATATAAATCATTCACTATATTACTAATGAAATAAAACATTTAATTTATATATATAACCAATTAGGTTCATAATAATTAATGAAAATAATTTCTTTTCCAAATAAACATATATATATATCATTTTTCTATTTTTAGTCAGAACATTGAAACAGTTTTCTAATTTTTTAATAGGGTCTACCTTGAACCAATACAAGGATGAATTCAGTCTATTTTCTCTATAAAGGATACAAGGGTGTTCATCATTCCTCTCATTAATACTTAAATGTCACATCTATAATGAATGTTGATGTATACATCGCTCTCCAATTGAGGGATGACCATGGGTTTCCCTTCAGAATCCTTGAATCACTCCTCTACATTTGTATGCAGCAAGTTCTCATTTATTCACAAAGTTTATAAATCCATGCTTATCATTTTATGGTTATATGACTACAAATCCTTGAGGGTGGGGTCCGCTCACCACACCTAAGGGGATCCCACTCACTAATGGGGGTGGATCTCACCTCACTTACTCAATTGTATATCACCACATAATACTATCATTATTATCTAATATATATCGAGGTAGTTACCACTGGATCTCACATCTACCATAGATTAATATCATTAAATACTTATGTATATACTAAGTATAATCTCACTTTTCCAGCTGGGGTGAGTGAAAGACAGACTCCATTATTAGAAATTCTCTTGATGATAAGGGTCTGTCTATGAGCTTTATTGGAATCTACAACTCCCAGACATATGGTGTAGGAAGAATAACTCATTTCAAGGATATCTAGTATAAGGGTCTATCAAGAGAGTACACAAATTAAACTCCAAAATACACCTATTGATGCCTAACCATGGTCATCCATCACATATATATTTCCCCATATTTAAATGAAAATACTGTATGCTTGACAAGAACTAACTAAAGGTAGTGATTATGGGAGTGGATCAATTCACCGTTCATCTCCAACTACTCTTGCACCATTGAAACTTCCACTGAATAGCTCCCTAGTTGGAAATTAGTCCTATAATAGGTGGTTCTATAATATCGATGTTATCTTCTAGTTGGAGGTCCATCCATGGAAACACTATAGTTGTCTTTAGTTGAAACAATAACCAACTCCCATATAAAGGGTGCATCTTTACTAAGAATACTCAACTATCAATGCTCACTTAGGGGAAAACATTATAGGATTTTTTGCATGGAAACACAACCATTACTTGAAATAACTTCCTCCGATGTCTCCACCCAAACCACTGAGCTTGAAAAATTCCACATTAAAACATGACCAGTGAATACCTTGCTAGGTCCATGGGCCTCAATGTCTGCCTGCAAGTTACTTTTTATTATTATTCATAAAAGAACTACAAAACAAGAGGCATCCCTTCAAGGAGGTCGAAAGTGATGGAGTCCAAGGGAATATCCCTGCACAATAGTAAGGCACTCACTGGGGAGGGAGTTCAAACTTCCAAAAATGACAAGAGGCTCTTCCTGTCTACCCAAGCGAGCTAGAGCATCTGCCGCAAAGTTGGATTCCCTCCAACTGTGGTGAATAGTTGTTCCATGGTCCGTCTCCGCCTTGCATCTACGAATGAGATAAGTCAAATCCCACGGAATGCAGTGACCTCCCTGTAACATCTTCACAAGAAACTCAGAATCAGATTCCACCTCTACCACATGCATTCCTCTCCGCCTACACACCGCCAACCCAGATGCAAGCACCCGGACCTCTGCACCAAGCGAGTTCCATGGACCGTAAAAGGCACTAAAAGCCAGAAGGACCGATCCCCAACAATCTCTGAGCACCCCACCACCCCTCATGACCCCCTCCATGCAGGATCCATTGATATTCAGCTTCAGACCTTGGTTCGGTGGTAGCCACCTCACCCATATTTCTCTTCCTCTATGCTGAATGAGGGGTTGGTTGAGCAGGTTGCACACTGTCTCTGAGGTTATCCCTCCTTTGACAAGAGATGCAAGCTCGACAATGAGTGACTTCAACTGGACCTGGATAGACACCAAAGACCTACTATTCCCCAGCCAAACCTGGTTCCTCACCTCCCAAATAACCCAGCAGATAGCCACCAAGATGAGCGTTATGATAGTCCGCTCCATTGCCCTGCTTTCGCTACCTGGAATCCATACGTACATGTAGTCCTGGATACAGAAGGACTCACCAACCGGAAAGGGCGGATGGCTGAAGAGAGACCATATGTAAGAGGCCCATTGCCCTTGAAAAAACAGATGGGCCATCGTCTCTGATTTCGGATGTTCACAACAGTAGCAATGTGAAACCATGCAGACCCCTTTACTCTGTATATTATCCTTCGTCGGGACTGCTCTGTTTAACACCCGCCACACCAAGAAGCTCATTCTTACAGGTAGCTCCTTGCACCAAACAGCTGGCCATCGCTCCCCCATATAGCTTTCTCCCTGTAGGATTTCCCTGTAGACCCTACAGTGTACCTTCCACTGCTTGTCTTCGTAAAACAACACCGGTCCGGCTCCTCACTCATCACGATGCTGCCAAACAGTTCAAGCTGGCTGGGAGTAAGAGTTGCCTGTATTAGATCATACCTGTCACTTGCCTCGCTGAAAGAGATCCTCGGCGAAGGGAAACCCACGTAAGACAGTTTTTCGTCGGCCCAGTTATCCTCCCAAAAGATGATCTCCCCCCGTCCAACGACCCACCTGACATAGCCAGAAAGCCTCTCTATGTGAGAAAACATGCTCTTCGCTAAAGCAGTCGCGCCTTGGATGCGAAACTCCCCCTGCCAGCCATATGTCGCTCTAAAAAACCTTGCCCAGAAAGTCTCCCCCACAATAACTTCCCATGCTAACCGTGCTTGCAATCCCAGAATAGTGTCCTCAACATCGCGAAGGCCAACTCCACCTTCATCCACAGGATGAGCCAGCCACTTCCAAGATGCCCAATGGCATCTTCCTTCCCCTTTAGCATCCCAAAGGAATGAAGAGCAGACACTCTTCACCTTCGCCACCGTGCCTTTTGGTGGGTTGACAATAGAAAACACGTGCATGGGAATGGACAAGAGAACACTATTTATGAGCATCACCCGACCTCCGAATGACAGCAATCTGTTCTTCCAACTGAAAATCCTGCTCCAAATCTGATCAAGGGTCTCATTGAAATGTTCCTTTTTGATGCGCCCACTGGACAGCGGAACCCCAAGGTAGAACATAGGAAGCTGTTTTTGTTTGCACCCCAAAATCCCCTGGATCACCTTGCATCTCCTTCCGGAACACCTGTCTGAGATAAAGATGTGGCTCTTCAAAGGATTAATATGTTGTCCACTAAACCGTCCATACCTAGCCAAGGTGTCATCAAGGTGTTTCAAGGATCTACTACAACCGTTCATAAAAATCAAAATATCGTCCGCAAACATCAAATGAGAGATGGAGCTCGCATTCCTTCTCCCATAGAAGGGCTTCAAATTACCCTCTGAGATGCCTCGAACCAGATTTCTGGACAACGCATCTTGAGCCAGAACGAAGATAGTTGGTGATAACGGATCTCCCTGCCGAACACCTTGGACAGATTTAAAGAAACCGAAACATTTCCCCAACATGGAGACTGATAACCAAGGAGAAGAGTAGCACCTGAAGCAAAGGTCACAAAACCATTCCTGGAATCCAAACACCCTCATGACCCGAATGATAAAACTCCATTCTACTCTGTCATATGCTTTATTCATGTCAACTTGAAAAATGATATTAGAACCCACTGTACGTCTGTTGATATCATGCACCAATTCACTTGCTATGCCAACCGCCCCTTGAATGCTACGGCCCTGTATAAAACCATGCTGCTCTACCGAGATCATCCTAGTCAACATTCTGGATAATCTCCTATTGATAACCGTGGCCAGGATTTTATACGTCACATTGCAAAGACAAATAGGCCGGAAATGATTCAGCAGGATCGGGTCCTTGATCTTTGGAACCAGCACCACCCGAGATGCAGAGACACCCTTAATCAACGCCCCACCACCAAAAAAGTCCTAGATCGCATGCACAACCTGCGACCCCACCACATACCACGCTGCACTGAAGAAGGAAGTCGGAAAACCATTCGGACCCGGAGCACTCTCCTACGACATGCTCCTCAAGGCTTCCCAGATCTCTTCTTTATTAGGAATCGAGGATAGATAAGCATTGTCCATTTCGTTAACCAGTGTTGGAATACACTGGAAGAAGTCATGGTGATCCACCGCCTCTCTATCAAAACCCGAATTCTCCCTCCCAGCCAACAGACCCTCAAAATGCTCCATCGCCAACTTCCCAACGGTGTTCACATCAGACGTGTAGGATCCGTCGTCGAGTTTTAAATTTATCTTCATACTTCTCTTTTCCTTAATGCAAGCCTGAAAGAAGGCTGTGTTCCGATCACCCTCCCTTAACCAACGTACCTGAGACCTCTTCTTATAAACTCTCTCCATTTCTAAGAGTTTTTCAGCAAGCAGAACCTTTTTATCACATAAGATAACAAAGATGTTCTCATCCCAGGAGTCCTGTAGGGATTCCTCCAGTCTTCCCACCTCCACCTGCAGACCCGCCACCCCATTGGAAGGGTTCGGTTGCATGATTAGCCAGTTTCTAATATCCTGTTTCAAGCGCTTTAGATGATTCATGAGCCCTCCCCAAGACCGCCCCTCCTCCTCCTTCATCCAGGATACCTTTAGTAGATGCATGAAACCCGGGTCACGATGCCATTCGCTAGAATATTGGAAGGACCTACCCATCACCGCCTCACGACGTACTTCAATCAAAAGAGGAGCGTGATCTGAAAGTAAACGTGGAATATGTGTGACTAAGGAGCTTGAAAACATATCCAGACCATGAATATTTGTGAGGCATCTATCCAGCCTACTCCAGATGCGGTTACCTCCTGTTCGGTTATTGCACCATGTGAATTTAGGACCCCTGAAACCCAAATCTAACAACCCCGTGCACATCAAGCACTCCTGGAACTCAAGGATGCTCTCTCGGTTCCACCCCGACCCACCTTTTTTCTCAGAGAAGTCCGCAATGGCATTGAAATCCCCTCCCATGAACCACGGTGTAGTCCCAGCTTGTAAAGTCTCCAGATGGCTCCATAACTCCCTTCTTCCATTCACCAGCGTACTTGCATAGACGAACGTGGAGAGAAGAGAAAGACTGCCCACATCAATCCTTGCATCAATACACTGAGGCATGACGCTCCTGAATTCCACCGAAATATTGCTTCTCCAACCTATCCAGATTTGTGAATTAACTGATCCACCATGAAAGGAGTTCGGAAAACCCATACTCCTGGCAAACCCATCCAACTTGCATGGATTCTGCTTCGTCTCTAAAATCACAATTAACGACACCCTAGCTTTCCTGCCTTTGGAAGCCAAGTATGCACGCTTGGCTTGAGCCCCAAACCCACGTGCATTCCAGATGATGAGCGAGAACATCACCATGAGCCCTTCCGGGCCTTCTGCAATGGGGAGGAAGGTAGAAGGGGCAAAGCAACCAAGCCTTTATCTTTGGCCTTAGATCGCGTTGTTGGGCCAGCACATCCATCCTCACCAGGAGTCCGCTTCTGTGAAAGGATAACCTTCTTAAAAGGAGTAACCTCCTCGTCCAAGCGAGGCTTCCTTCCCAAGAGGTTAACCTCCGGTCCACCTTCCTCCAAGTCCCCACAAGCCAAAGAGTCCAACAGATGCCTCTGAGGCGACAGGCGGGTGACCGATAGTTCTTTCTCAACACCCCTCGTCAAGCCAGGAACCTCCTCATCTCCAAGAGGCGATATGGTCAGCTTACTTACCAGGGATGTTTGGATCACCTCGGGCAACAGCTGAGAAGAGATACAGAAAGGAGCACGAGGAAGAGCCAAAGATCTAAACGGGCTTCCTAACGTAAAATCCAAGTGAACCACTGAATCCGGCTGAGAGAAGGACCCCCTGTTGCGAGGGGGAGACAGCTTCTGAACCGGCCCAGGAGACCAGGAAATGAGGTCCAAAAACTCCTCCGAAAAAGCGGACCGCAAGCTGAGCGTGTCAGTTGCTTTTACTCCGTCTGCTGATTCCGCCGCACAAGGGTTTCCAGAAAAATTTGAATTTGAATTTGGAGCGGGCTGAAGATTAACGTTAGGCACACCCAACTCCTTAGAAATTGGACCTGGTGGATCCTAATCTGACCCACCAGCCCTGTCCCGTCGGGAAGTCTCCGCCACACCCCGTCGTCTCCGGCAAGTCACCACTCCATGGCCATGCAAACCACAACCAACACAAAACCGAGACCCCTGGAGATAAAGGATCTTCTGTCTCCAAAAGAAACCATCATCTGACTCAATCCGAACCCAAGAAGGTCGGTCCATCGATAAGTACATCTCCACACAGATACAAGGATTTGAGGCCACTTGGAGACTCCTGGGCCTCAATGCATACTCAGACACGATTAAGATTTCTTATAAAGGGTCCATCATCCTTAGATAAATTACCATCCTGAACAAGGGATCAAAATCAAACCACAATAATGTATTCATATCACGAGTTTTAGAAAAACATCATCCACTAATGGATCACTATGTTATGTTGGGATCTTAATGAAAAAATGGAAATTGGTGAGTGAGAGTCTAAAATAAATGAAAGAAAAAATCATAGACTCTAACCAAACCTCTTTTTCCTAAGGATCAAGCTTTCTTTAAAACCCCATGATACCTATATTGGTTGAACTCATAAAATATATCTAGAATATGGGTAGCCTTATCGAACTGAACAGGATATACCATCTGCTCTATAATAAAGTCTATAATAATAATGGAGGGGGTAGGAAGTAATTCAGATTGTGGGTCAAAAATATATCTCAATTGTGTTTCAAAAACCCCTCATCACTCACTAATTTGTAGCAAGAGGTCCAAATATAAGAGTAGGCTCATCTTGGATCTATCTTTGTACATAATCTATCTATCAGTATGTATCACACTTTATTTGATAGGATAAACTCATGAGGATTAGAGTATATCTATATAAGAAGAAATATGAAGGATAGGGAAGATCATAACTGATCACTATATGATGCATTTACCGAATTTATTTTACCTTGTAATAAATGTATTAGAGATATGGGATAACTAACAAGTTACCATAGTCCTAGAGAAATGATATGTCGGCTACCACACCTATGTTGGTCTCCTTGGTCTAATAAACAATCTCAAAACCTCTTAAACATTATTTCCCTAAATTCTTAAACCACTTTTCATGTGATTAAAAACTCTAAACTCAACCCCTAGTAATAAATAGCTATGATATTACTCTAAAATTATCCAACCCACTCAGGCCCCATCCAGGCCAACATTAAGCTGAGTATTCCACCCTCAATCCCACCTCTAATAGGCCAGGGGTTGGTGGCTTTCACTGGGTAGGCATATCACACGATATGGGAGACCATATCCAATATCAACCTATAACAAACACATGTCTCCAATGCATAAAATAATCAAAAACATAATCTATGTATATGTATATGTATATATATAAATTCTGTATACAACGCAATCATGAGACATCGCATAGTGAGTACATCACCACATAGGGAAACACCCTAAGTACTACACATCTTTCAAGGTCATAGAACCTAATAAACATGGAATAAGGGATAGATCCTCTATACTATAAGTAATCCTATATTATCCTACAACTATAATATTAATCACCACCACCATGGACCAACAAGCTCTATTGGGTACCATCAGCCTTTAGCTCCGAACAAGTTATACCATCTCCATGTCCACTAAGACCACCTTCAAACCCTATTTTTTCTACATGGACACATCACATGTGGGAATATATCCTATGTAGGGTTTATTATAAACATACTCAGTATGATGCCATAAAACCATAAAGTAAAGATAACTAACAACTCAGATCAACCCCTGGTGTAGGAAAATGACCAGGAGGAAGACATGGAAAGATTGATACATTCTCAACCACTAGAAGACTCATTGATGCAAATAAGACTTAGTTATCTTGGAACTAATCCATGAAGGTTGTATCTCAAGTGAAACAAGGTATTCTCAATGTATTTAAAAATCCATGAAGTTTGAAGTTGATATCCCCATTATAAGTCACAACTCTAAGGCAACCAAGGGGTACCTGAGGAGTCACAAGTCTTAAAGTAACTAATATGTTCAACCTTTATTCTAAAACACTCCCAAAATCTATTAAGGGGAACTCACTCCTTATTGAGGTATGCACATAAATTAGGGGAGTACCATACCTTGTTTCCCACCATTATCACATCACTTTTCTAGAAACCTATAGGGGAACCCATGATTTAACTAATGACAGATCTTAATCAAGGGAGTATTAAAACCTACTATCATAGCTACCCAGTTATGAGAAAACCCACGTCACCTATAAAAATGTATAGAATAGGACCAACACCTCGGTGAAGTATATACATTGGTCGAGGGAGTTTCAATCCCTAATAAAGGACCCTCACCACATCAAGGAGTGTTCTTTAGAAGATGGAGTATTGAACTCTATGGATATGTGGGGGAGTACTGAACTCTATTAGTTGTGTGTGGGGGATCAATACCTCATCAGTGTTGAGGGACATGCTTGATTTGGGAGACTTATGCTCTATGTGTGTGGGGGAGTGCCAAACTTCATGAAGAATATGGGGGACCTAAACCCTGCCATCAGCACATAACCATGGGAAAACCCTACCCCATGAATGCTTTGATCAACATACACAATCCCCATCTTCATTCCTACAGAACTAAGATGATTAAATTGAATGAATCACCTCACATCCCACTTATGATGTTATAGAGAAGCTCACCACTACATTCTATATAGAAAATGAACATGATGTATTCATGCACCTAAATCTGGGTCATGAACTAGGTGATACAAAAACCCATGATGGTTAGAAAAAGAACATGGCATGTATTATAAGGGTACATAATGTATATCCCCTCAGCAATAGTATTGTCATGTATTGCCTCTTCACATGGCATGTGAAGTCAATGTACATAGCTTTCACTATGATGTGTAGAAATTATGAGACCAATCGGTACTTGAAATGTATCCCAAATACATAGATCCATGTTATCTCGGGGGTACATGGCATTTTTGAGGTGATACACAGTGTGTGATTCCCATGTGAGTACTTAGTGTGTACTAGTACTTGAGTCATGTCATGTATGCATACATGGAATGTACTCAAATTACACTTCATGTGGCCAGTTATGTACTCAGCCTACCAACTTACTCTCATGCACGTGAAAATTAATTTTATATAGACTACATGGTGTGTGAATCCATACCGTATGTTGTGTGCTAATTATAATTTCCTAAAACCCCGTCACCACATCTAAGGAGGTACATAGCATGTGTTCCTTTGAATTGCACATTGCGGTGTCATGTTCTTCACCCATGTTCCTATATTTATCCACAGGTCAAGCGGTTTACGCCTTAAATCGCCAAAAATCACATCATAGTTCACCTCATTGCTATCCAGGACCCTTGAGGGTCTTTCCCGCTAATCTACTCTTCCTAGTCACAGCCCCTCGTAGTTTATTTCGTATCCCTTGATCAAATCCATGCTAAATATTCACTCTAAAATCACCTTGTGTGCATTGACCATTATCCCACTTGCCTGACCATGAAAGAATCATTGAGAATGCTTGTGGTTGTGCAATAAATGTTTCACCAATACAATTTCATAAAGTTCATTGGAAAAATACAAATTATGAGGTACAAATCAAAATAAAATTCATACCACAATACGAATTCAGTTCGCGGCGGCGGAGGAGTCGGCGGCCGAGGAAGAGGAGGAGATGGCGGCAGCAAAGACGAAGCCCCAGAAGGGTCTGTGTTGGACCTGAACAAAGGAAATCGAACTTGACACATCGATCACGAGAGAATACAACGCAACGAAACAATATGTTATTGGTTGTGACTAATCATTTCCAATTCATGCTAATTGAGATTGGATTTAGAATATGTTTTATGAACGTTGGAAATCTATTTAATATTTTGTGTTTTGCAAATCAAAATTAAATCCAGGATTCACACAAATACCATTGCACGTGGACTTCCTTACAAAGCCCGCAACACTGAGTTGCATCGTGAGCGGCTGTATAACTCAAACCCACCCAGCGTTGACCATCTTCCGCCTTACAGAAGCTTGCAGGTTAAAATTCTTGCCCCTTTCTAAAAAATAATGTCATGCACATGCTTTATAAAAGCGCCTCCCCCATAAAAAGCTTTCCTTTTTATATACCCGACTGTATTTTATATCACCTATTACCTTCCTCTTCCTCTTCCATCCTGTCATCCTCTCAAGCTCTCTGAAACCCTACCCCCCCGCTCTCTCTCTCTCTCTCTCTCTCTCCTTCAGAGAACCCATCCCTCTCCTCCAGCCTATCTATGAGTTGGGGTGCGATGGCGGATGTCCACGCGCCGGGAATCAAGCTTTTCGGGGCGACGATCGCTTTCCAGGCGAGATCGACGGCGGCGGATCAGGATTTGGATGAGGCGGAGGAGGAAAAAGGGAGCCAGACGGAGGAGAAGCGGCGGCCGGAGAAGGCGATCCCTTGTCCGAGGTGCAAGAGCATGGACACCAAATTCTGCTACTTCAACAACTACAACGTCAACCAGCCCCGACACTTCTGCAAGGGCTGCCAGCGCTACTGGACCGCCGGCGGCGCCCTCCGCAACGTCCCCGTCGGGGCCGGCCGCCGGAAATCCAAGCCTCCCTGCCCCGCCTTCGCCCCCGATTTCCCCGGCGCCGGCGGCGGGTGCCTGTTCGACGCCGCCTCCGGGGTGGTGGAGGGGTGGCGCGTCGCCGCCCCGCACCACGGCGGGTTCCGCCCTGTATTCCCGGTGAAGCGGCGGCGGGATGAGGATCCGGTCCGGGTACGGTCAAAAATCGATACCATTTTTTAATTTAGTGCGGTTTCTTGTAATTATTGCCTCCCGGGTCTTGATTACGTAAATGGAGTCATAATTTATGATTATTTTAATTGGCAGAGCAGCTTGAAGATCAATGATTCCCTGCTTTTGAGATGCGTGCGGGTCATGTATGGGTGCTTCGGACTAGAAAGTCCACGAGGCCGGCTGTGATTGGGTGTAAGTGAATTTTAAAAATATATGAAAAGCAGGGGATCGGACATCGGACGGCCGCCGCACGGGAGATCTTGAAACGCGGGAGCGCGGTAAAAATAAGTGTTCGACCGCAAAGCGGCGCCGTTCCATCTTGGTTTATGATTGTAAAGATTCGTACGCTGTTTTTAGAGTGGAATGACGTGTGATATAAGATGATTCATTAATATTGAAATGACGATTAATGAAAAAAAACAATAATTAGATAGAACGAAATGTAGACCATAAAAAGTTCCACACATATCATATATGATCCAGTGACTGAGTTTAATTATTATCATATCAAATGCAATGGTTGAAAGAGTTAACCGTGATAAATGTTGGACAATTAAAAGGGTTGGCAGGGAAGTGTTCATTATTATCGTGATTATGATATCCATTAAATAATGTTTCATAACACTTTCTCTTAAACATCATAATTTCATGGAATTTTATATAATCTTCACTTAAAAAAAAACTAATAGAAAAAAATAAGTGAAACCAATATAATTGAATTCCATGTCATGCACTCTCGTGAAATTTTATACCCATTAAAAAGAGTGCACCCTCCTATCATACAATTGTGTCTTTATGACATCAATTAATATTAGTATTTAATTATGTCTTCGAGACCATAGGTAATAATGAATGGTCTCGTTGAAAAATATAACTCATGGGGAAAGCCGTTAGTTGTCATTAATTATAGATATCCATATTTATTTATTCCATTCTCTTGAATATCTCTTATGACGTGTGATTGGCTCATTAAAAACATCATCAAGGAAAAACCCTTCGAGGGGAACCCTTGATTAGGGGAAAAGATTTCAACAACATCAAGTCACCGTAGTGTTGCCTCATTAATAACTTTATCAAGAAAACTCAATTGGAAAAACTTGACTCTGCGAAAAAGAGCACAACAATCACATCTCCCTTTCATAATGGTCATTATTACGTCATTTAACTCGTAGAATGTCTACCATCAATTCAAAACTAAAACATTGCTGTTTGAATTTTGAAATAATAATAATTTATACCCTTTAAATTTCAACGAGTAGGGAAGAAGATGATCATCTTGCATCGTAGTATGATTTTTGGTTATTTGTAAGGTACATATGCAGATGAACATGTATATCATCTAGAGATAAAATGTGCATTTATATTTAATCCTTTTGGGATAAGTAAGTTCTTCATTATCCCCTCATATATGACATATATCACTCTTGGAAGAAAGATATTTAATTGTTAGACATTTTCATAAATATGTAAAATCATCCCAAATTTTATGATTTCATCTTTTGGATGATTAATTCAAAATACATGAATATTGCTTAAAATTTTATCATCATACATGCTAAAGATTTTGTACACTCTTCATGAGTTTTAATATTATCCACAACATATGAATTAACAAAAAAACATTGATTTATACAAACCCTGTGATGATAAAATCAATTACAGTACATCAATGCAGGGAAATGAGTTGCAGTACAAAGAAAAACACTCAACATATAATGTAGGGAAGTACTCGGTGAGACTCGAATTTGAGACCTTGCTGAGACCCACAGGGGCAACTACCACTAAGCTGCACCCTGAGGGCATAAAATCAATTATACATTCTTCCTTATATGAATGTTTATGTCATATATATCTTATTTAGTTCAACCCATAAAAATATTTCTCTGATTGGGTGAAACATTCTAAATTTTAAATATGCTTCAGTGTAAGAACCCAAGTTTTCTATGAGGTATAGAACCTTTTAATTTCCATTTAATTCTTAAACTTTATCCTAATGTGAATGCCCACTCTCTAGGGCCGCACAGTTTGATGAGACCCTGCAACAGGGGCCTTACAGCCATGCATTTATTGCAGAGTTTTTGATAGAGGGAGAACACACAGTCAACGCACAGTTTGTCTAACCATGCGCCATGATCGTGCAAGGTTTTTTTTTGAGACAGTGCTCTGCACTTAGTTGGTGCATGATTTAGCCAATCGTGCGACCAAACCGCACAACCCAGTTTTTAAAGGAGAAATGACCATTTTGCCCCTATTTATTTAAATCCATCACCCTCTTTCTTTCTCATTTCCAGCGGACATTTTATCCTCCTCCCTTGAGCTCCACAAGCCTTCAACTTAGGCTTTTTGAAAATTCCTTCATCTGACATCCGAATCACTAGTCGTTGGTATCGTTGGATGCGTACCTGTAAGATCTCTATTCCACTTGCGCCTTTTGTCGTTTGTCTTCCTCTCGACAGAGTTATTTTGGTGTGAGCTCATATGTCATGTTTTCAGGGTGTTTGTCTCTTTGATTGATTTCTTCCATTCTAGCCTGGATTAAAGGCCAACAACAGACGGGGAGTCGACTTCCAAGTTGAGATAGGTGGTCTCGGGCTTTTCCCTCAAAGTCTTGGTGTCTATATATATGTTGTTCTGCCACGCGCTAGATTTTCTGAACGACACCTATTAATTGGATTTTTCTTGAATTAAACGAATAGGTATGACCTATATAAATTATGAGGCTCGTCTATGTATGATTAAAGGTTAAGAACCTCAAATTTGAACCACCCATTGGATGTGTTGTTAAATGAGATTAAACCACCATGGGTGGCCTCTGTTTTTGATTCACCTTTTGAGGTGTGGCCTTTCCCCCCTTGCCTTAGGGATGTCATATAAATTGATTAAGCTATAAATTGAATTGAATAAATGGGGAATGGACAACCATGTCCCTATGCCTTTAGCTACTTACCTTGCTCACTTAGGCTTGAGATGTTCTTTATATCCAAATGCCCAATTAAGATAAATAGGAGGATTCAGGTGATTCTAGGCCTTCTAAGCCTATGCCTTTATTTAAACCACATTCCGAGGTGAGTTAATTGATTATAAATGTGATGACCAATTGGATTAAAATATGAGCTTATATGGTATGGTTAGACTATGAGCCCATGACCATTCTTATTGACATGCCAAGAGTGAGAGGTGGGTTCCAGTTTAGGATCGCCATAGACGAACTCTTCAAGCTTGAACAATTAAATGACTATAATTAATGATTATTATGCGCCTTGGGTGATACATGAGTTCTTTTTGCGAACACCATGGACAGACTCATTTGGCAGCTAGCTCATATATGCCTGAGTGAAACTTGGACTCCTTTATGTACTGCTAAGGAAGGGCTCAGAGGGCGGACTATTATTACTCTATGAGTGATACATGGAATTCTTGTGTGGATTGCCAAGGATGGGCTAAGAGGGGAACTTTTCATGTATGCCACGGGTGATACTTGGGCTTCCTTTATGGAGCACCAAGGATGAACTTAGTGGGCAGTGACTTTATACCACACCTAGAGAGATACCAGGATTCCTTTGAGGGATGTCAAGGATGAGTTTATAAGGTGTTTGGTTCATGTTATACCTGGAGCGATACCTAGGTTCCAACTTAGCAACGCCAAGGACGAGCTCAGGTTACTTTGTAATTGAATAATAAATAAATGATTATTACATCGTGTCTACTAAGCCAAAGCACAAACTCAGATTCGGTTGGAGCCTTACACTTTACTTATGGCCTTATTATACATTGTATTGGATATGATATACAGGGGATGCTTAGACTATGATCTAGGACCCAAGACTTCATTATGGATCTAGGTAGGGATAAGGGAAAGCCCACGATTGTCGATACTTGACTAATTGTGGAATGGGAGTGGGGAGTACAGGACCGAGAAATGGCTCATGATGCTATACAGAGATAGCCCTTTTTGGTCCTTTTGGTTCTTTTGGTATACCTGTATGTATGTGCACCTTCCACCATGATTGTTTGGATTTCATTTTTGTATAGAATTCCATGACTATCATTTTGTATATGAAATTGATGGATGTGATTACCTGGTTATTATATGATGAATTTTTATTATTCAGCTATTTAGTTATCTTTATCCTTCTGCTATTTTTGATATTATTATACCGCTGTGCGACACTCTAATCACATGGGTATAGTCTCCCCACTATTCCACCATGGACCCATGTTGTTAGTCAGCAGCCTCTAGTGTATGGGGAGACACGCTTGAGGTCATGTGGCCAACTGAGTTCGGTTACTATTGAGTGAACTGGGTCCAGGATGTCACAAAGTGGTATCAGAGCAATTTTATTTTCTTTATTTTCCTTGCCTTATTTATTGGGATGGTAGAAAGGAGAAACAAGATGTATCGGGATTTGGTTATGATCTTGTGATTGGGAGTAGCTAACCCATGTACAGTGAAAAGCCAAATTACCTGGGATGTGACATATTGTTTTGGATTGTGCTTATTATAGTTTCCTTGATTTCACCATTGGGTGATACACTTGATGTTTGATGTTCCTTATGACTATGGATTTTTAACCTTGGCCGATATGGAAAGGAAATATTTGTTGGGACCAAGTTGGCTGGAATTTGTTTTTTGGATGCAGGTTGGCTGGAAGAAGTGGTTTGCCTGATTGTTTTGTTTTTTGTTGTCTTTTCAAGAAATCACTTCAATTTGAAGTTTTAATAGTTGAATGCAGGACTTTCGATCTCAGAAAACTGGATGCATGGTTCTTAAGAAATTCCATCATTTTCAATTTTATGTTATGGAAATGCTTTCTGGGTGATTTTTTTTTCGGACTCATATTGTGTCAAGAATGAAGTTTTTGATCAGAGTGAGAAGTTATATCAGAATTAGAATGTCTTTTGAGATGTTTGATGAAACTAAATTTGATGATACTTTGCTGTGATTAAAGTTATCAACACCATAAGTTATCTGAATAATTGTGATCCATGATTTGTAAAAGAAAGGAGGAGAAAAGGTTTTTTAGGTCACATGATGCTATGATGATCTCAATATTCTTAACATCATAAAGAAGTCATGATACAAGTAGAAGTGCGTGGAAGAAAAATGAAATGGGAATTTATGGTTTTTTTGTCCTAGTTCATCAGATCTAGAAATTTTTCTAATGCAGAAGTTGTTTGGTGCCTGCAAGTTTAAATATTTTGAAGTCAGAGGTGTTGCAGAAGAGATGATCAATTGATTCATGAGACGAGCCGATCAATTAGATGAAAAAAATCCATCAAATGAACCATTTTTTTTGTGTAGGAGAAAGAAAGAAGTCACTACTGATACCGACTCATCAGAAAATATGTGCCACTGATACACCAGACATGTGGTGACAGTGATAGAATATCAGATACAATATTCCATTGAAGGTTGAAAATTGGTCCATCAAAGTGTATCAGATGGACTAGTGTTGTTGAGTGTGATGAAGCATATATGCTGTTGACACTAATGAATCAGTATGGTTTCAGAGACAGATCAATCAGATGATGTACAACAATTTAGTCAACCATTTTCATCAAAGCATTGAGTATGCTCTCAAAGTTGTTTTGTTTTTCAGTGGGTCATGAACAAGAGTTATGAATTGTTTCGATTGGGTCAAGATTCATCGGATGATCTTTGAGACTGATCCATCAGACACATGTTGGCACCGATAAGTCATTGGATGATGGACTTCATCTGATGAATTCATTGGTCTAAGGAGTTGATGAACAAATACAATAACTGGTTTAAATGGTGAAACATATTGAAGTTTACATCACATTGTTGTTGGGTTTTGAAGTCAACAGAATTTGAAACAATGTTTATGAAAGATGAGTTTCAGTTGGTTTGGAGCATCGGAGTGGGAGGTCTTCAGTTTTACATATGTTCAATTGGATTAAGAAAATCAGAATGACAAATAGTATCAGACTGAATAATCACTGAAGTTGTGAGAATATTCAAGAATATCTGAAAAGAATACAAAAGAGTTGAGAAGCGCTAAAGTGGTAAAAAATGAAGTTAAAATGTAAGTGAAATTAAAATTTATGGAATTTGGTTGAGTGGAAAAGTGGAATTGGTTTCTCGCCCATTTCAATTTCGAGGAACTTATAAATAGAGGTCAAATTACAACATAATCTGGAACTGTTCACATGTGGGATAGAGTGATAGCACAAAATTTTTTGAGATAGAATTGGTAGAGAAAGGTTTCTAGATAGAATTCTCTTTGAGAAAAATTTATGGACAGAAGAAGTGTTCAGAATAAGTTGTGGTCAGGGTTTTCCAGATAGGACCGAGCAATCAGATTGACAGTTCTGAGAAAAGAAGGAAGTGAATCAGATTAGTTTTTGTACTGACAATTCAGACTTGTTTCCAAATTGAAGAATCGGACTAAAGAATCAAAGTGAGCCATCAGACTGAGTTTTTATAAGACATCCTGAGAATTTGTTCCACCCTGCTACTGGGTAAGAAAGTGAAGAATTGTGTTATAAAGAATTACAAAAGTGTACGTTGTTGAATCATCATAGTGACATGTTCTGAACCAACTCGTG
The DNA here is from genome assembly GCA_963277665.1 of Viscum album. Classification (NCBI taxonomy): domain Eukaryota; kingdom Viridiplantae; phylum Streptophyta; class Magnoliopsida; order Santalales; family Viscaceae; genus Viscum; species Viscum album. Next base: position 573,854,164 of record OY728139.1, read on the forward strand.
AAGGTTTATAAACTTGTTACAAAAACTTATTTACATCATTCGTGCTAGAAGAAGCGCATGTACTATTGTATCGATCATAGTGATACCCAAGTGTAAGGTTATTTCCTACTTGTTGTATCTACACAAAAGGATTTTTTTAGTGGATTGTGTGGTATTGGATTATTTCCAAACCATGCCAAGGACTAGCTGCTCTTTTTGAGTAGCAAACCTTGTAAATACTCGTGTTTGTGTGGATGTGTGAATGTTTGATTTTCAGAAAAGTGATAAATATTTAAAAATAGGTGAAGGTTGTTATAAAAGAAAGATAACATTAAAATTAAAAGATATCATTGATTCAACTCTCCCATATTAGTGATTATATTTGTAACATCTTGAGTTTTTAAAAGGAAACACAATGTTCGATAGCGTACATGAAACACCACATTGAGCAAAAACGAACAACTAAATATTATTATTTAGTATGGTAGTTATTTACTAGCCATTAGAATGACAGGAATGAACAATATTAATTGATTTAAGAAAATATGGTTTACATATGTATATAATTAATTCTTTTGTGAGCAACTATTTATGAATGAAAATAAAACTCTTTTTAAATAAAAGGAAATATTTTTATGAAAAAACTATTTAAATAAAAGTAAGTGAGTTTATAAAATAATAAAATCACTCTTGATATATTTTATTAATGAAATATATTCAATGTAAAATTTAAAATTCATCTTATATGTTTTCTAGACATGATATAAGAACAAATTCAATTTTTCGGATAAAAGAAATATTTTTCAAAAAATGTTGTTTTGATGCCTTTTGATGGTGAACCCATTTTAAATCTAGTTTTTGAAATTTTTATATGTTTTATTTGACAAATTAAACTTCTTATTTTTAATCGGTACATAAAAATTTACTTTGGTTGAATTTTGATATTTTTTTGATAAAATTTATTTTTAATGAATTGTGAAAAATACTGTATTTTAATTCAAAATTATCTTTTCGTATAATTTATTTGTAATGTTATATTATCATTTGAATTGGTTTAAAATTATATTTAGATTATGTTTTTTATCATTTAATAAAATATTAGTCATTAGAAGTAATTTCTCATTAAAATTTGATATAAACACATGTCAATCTTTTGATGGTTTTTACTTTTAAAAAACTTGTTTTCTCATTTCGACAATAGGATTAATTTTAAATTTAATTTTACAACTTATATGAATTGAATTTTTAAAAACTAACATACATGGCTGTAATTAGTATGAAAAAAATGGTTTAATTGGATCAAAATAATTTTTGGTGAACAATAACTTTAGTATTTTATTTACCACGGTTAAAGGGTAAATCAGGTAAATAAGGGTACAAATAATATTATGAAACTATCCTAACACTTGTACTAATTTTATTTGATAAGTTATGGATGATGAAGACAACCTTTGGGAAGAAAATTTGGCATTTGAAAGCCACTTGGGTATGATTATGACATTTATAACTTTTAATTTAAAGTAATGGAAAAATTATCATAAACATTACTCTTATTACTAAAACAATATTAATATAGAGTTATATAAGCGATATATTTGACAATAAATCATCATTAGAAAGATAAAAATATTATATACATCATGGTATTTTATTTATAATTTTTATAAATTAAATAATTAAATTTAATTATGAAACAATGATGATGCAGTGATTGCTTTATTAATGAAAGAATCAAATAAATGATATTATAAAGATTAAAATAAAGATTATTTTAAATAATTTATTACATACATAAGTTTTTTAGATGACTATGATATGTTAGGATTGAGTTAATACATTTTGTTTTAATTAATCAAGTTATGATATTTTTTTTAAAAAAAGTCATCTAATCAATAGTGTCCAAATTGACATAATTCATTGTTTAAAATATAAAATATTTAATTAAATGATATAAAATTACTAAAAATATAAGATTCAGCCAAATTGTTAATATATTTCTATAAATGAAATTAATGAATCGTTCATTGTACTTTTGGCATGATTTGGTAATTATTTAAACCTTCCAAGTATAAATTTCTTGATAAAATGGCAAGGGTTAAAAGGGGTTAAAACACAAAGATAAGGATTAAAAAAATACTAAAACTTGTATAATTTTAATTATATGTTGTTTATTCGACCGAAAATAATATTTTATTAGAAATAAATGAGTTTTGGACCATTTGGAATGAAAATTGAATTTATATTAATTTGATATTTTAAGAGTTTCCAAGGGTGCCCCTCCCCTCTTCTATAAAAGGTACCCACTCTTCTCTTATACCCACACTTCCAAAGCATTTTGGTTCATAAAAAATCTACCCAAAAATCTTCCTAAAATCCCTTACCATGTTCTTGATTCCTTATATTAGGCACAACACCCTTCTTAGAGGTGTTAATGTGTTCTTCAAAGGTGATCAACTGAGGAAGAGATATTATTTTCTTTAAGTATTTCTATTTTATTTCTTCTTCCACATCCTTAAAATATACTCCAACAATGATGAAATAATAACTCCATTACCCTCAATATACTGAGATTTTATTATGTTAATATAATCACATAAATCCATCTCCACTTCCATTAAATAGGAAAGAAATTAATCATTCATGTGTACGTGTGAACTATCACCTGCACAAACTGATATAATTCGTTTTCCATAATAGTCTATCAATAATGGTTATAATGATGGATTAAATGTTTATATATGATATTAATGACATACTTATCATTTTAAAATAATAATATTTCATTTATATTCTTAATTTCCATGCACATAAAAATGATAACGTCGTTCGTGCGTACGTGTGAACTATCACCTCCATGAAGCAATGTGAATCTTTTTTATTCACCACAACACTTTTATGATATATATAAGTATATTTAAATTATTATTATTATGTTAATAATATTATGATAATTATGTAAGTATAAAATAATAATTACTTTATTTCCATTATATCTAATGAAAAGTGGAAACGTTACTCATGTGTACGTACAACCTACCATCTCCATGATTATAACATTGTTAAATTTTCAAACCATAAAAGATTGGTTTGATTTAAAAATTATAATTTATGTATTAAAGTGATTATTATGTCATGAATATTATTCTGGAGATTATGGGATTATGACCACATGGACTATTTACATCAATCCAAGTTCATTTTCGACTCAAGTACCGAATATCGACAAAACATCCGATATGAACTTAAATAGTAATGTATTTTTTATAACATGGTAATGTGAGATATAAAAGGAATAATAAACTTGAAAAAGGTTATTAAGAAAGTTGAAATTAAACTAAGTTTATTTTTCAAGAATATAACTATTGTACATGATAAGTCGGACTCAAGGTAAGGGATTTCATCTCAATCTCCTTTCATTGAGACATTTCTTGATAATATGCACCTTTATTTTTTTATAAGGTGTATATACAGTCACTATGAAATTTCATATCTATATTTTATCTATACTAATGTTATTTATTGTTTTGTTAAATGTATTACTTTATAGAGATTAATATTTAAATGTTCAAAGTGGTATGGGACACCATAAACATTTAAAGATTTAATTATCAAATCTTTTTCATCATGATATTAAATTACATATTTATTTATATGGATATAAAAGGATTATATAGGACATTTTATGTATATATTTAATTTTATTCAAAGTTTTCAAAATGGAATCTTTTGATACAAAGTGTTTTATTTTCTTTACAAAACGAAAAAAGGAATGTTTTTTGTTTTAATATATATGGCAATAACGACTTCTCCACCATCGTAGAAATTATTTAATATTTAGCTTCCTTTATAAGCCTTAATGTATTTTAAAAGGAAAATAAATCCCTTATTTGGGTATCTTGGTATTGAAAATGGATTCTTAAATAAAAATGGTATTTTTATATGATTTTTTTCTATATGGGATTAAAAGAGTTTTTTAAAAAGGGTTTTGTGATGAATTTGCTTTTGAAATGGTACTTGAGAATTATATGAAGCGAGTGAGCCTAATATAGCTTATACGAAGGGTTTAACCCCATTATAGCTCACGGGTGATCCCAACACAGCTTATATGTAGGTCTGATCCCCAATATAGCTCATGGGTGAGCCCGTTATAGCTTATATGAAGGATTGTGCCCTATTATAGCTCACGAGTGAGCCTGATATAGCTTATACGAAGAGTGATCCCCATTATAGATATCCAATTTTAAAGACGAACACATGGTTATTCCAATTAGAAGAGGTTTGAAAGGGTTTTATGTATAATATTTTTTGAGTCACCTAAATGAGTTTTAATTGCATTCTATTGGTTTTAATGTTTTTCTTTGAGAAAAAATTATGAGTTTCATTCATGTGAAAATGTTTTGTTTAATTCGTTTAAATAACATTAAATGGGTTACCATGTTTTAACTAGACTAATGGTTTCTTTCTTTTTTATGTCCCTTACTGAGATTTTGTGCTCATACCAAGTTTTATTTTTTTTCCCAGGTCTTAATATTGGTAAGGACAAAAAAGATACCATGATGAAAGTATTGAAGTTGTGTCTTGAAAAGAAGTCATGTTTTATTTTAAAAGGGTTTCCTTTTGTGAAAAAATGATATTTAGTATAAATTTCCACTTGTAATGTATGAGTTTACTATGTAATATTTTTTCTTAATTCTTTAAAAATCTAAACTTAAAAGATACTTGAATTTTAATTCTAGTTTAAAATCACTAGAATAGGATATTTTAAGGCCGGGTCCTTATAATTGGTATCAGAGGATGGTTCAGACAAATTTGAAGATTAAAATGTTTTCTAGAGTTAGGGATATCATAATAAGTTTATAATTTTAAGGTTGATTATAATTTTAATGTCTTAAAATCCCTTTTGAGGTTATATTTTATGAACTTTTAAGGTGTCTATTGGTATTTTTGGAGACATTCACCTTTGAGGTAATTATGAGTTATTAGTTTTTGGGATGCAAAATATGAGGTATGAAATAACATTTGAGGTTAAAACATGTTATGGTCATTTTTAAGGTGTTTATAAATTTTTTCAAATATTATAATAATTATATGGTTTTTAAAAAAGTACAACCCATATGATGAGTGACAACCCATCGCATCTGGAAAGGACGTGGGGATCAAACACACAACCGAAGTGCGATAAGACTTTATCACCTATTATTGACCTATGTGAATTCTCTGGATAGTATGAATTCATTATTTTTTATTAAATAACTTGATAAGTTGATTTTGGGAACTTTATATGATTATAGTAAATAGAATACTATGGGATTTTAAATGAGGATTAATGGTTGAATTATATTTTGGAAGAATCTATGATTTCATTTTTGGACTTATGGTGAATTAAGTTATTTATGGAAATGATTAACCTATCATGGAGAATATGTGATTAGGTTAATTAATTTCTGGTATGAGACATTAAGAGTGGTTTATGTGATTTGGAGACAAATATTAACATTTATCTTGGAATAATATGTTATCAAATTCTTCTCAATTTTGGGTTTCAATCTTAGTTTAGATTATTTTTAGGAATTTTAAGTGCAATTATATATTGAATGGTCAATGTTGAACTTTGGATATTACTATTGAATTTTGGAGATTAAAAGTATCCCTTATCCTTCTAAAGGATTATAATTCTTGGGGGAATTATCTGATCTTGCACTAACTATTTTGGTTTGGTTAATGTTTAAAGGTTGAAGAAATGGATAATTAATCTTTTGTGAATTATGTGATTCTATAGAATTTGATTAATCTTGAATAATCATCGTTGGGAGAAAAAGATGGGTTTGTGGGGGAATTGATTAAAGGATGAAACTCTACTTGTTAAGTTAGTATGTTTTCTTATGTTCTTAGTCAAGGAAGTAAAATTATTCCTCGACTTTATGAAAAGGATCTCAAAACAAAAATGTTTTCCTTTTACTTTTCCTACTATGAAATAAAATATAGTTTAACCCATAACAAATTTATAACTTTGTGTTTGATAACTTTTTTTCCTCAAATTTTTTTCTATCACTCTCCATCAGAACATGATGGTTAGTTTTTCTTCAATAACCATGTATTCCTATATGGAATCCTAGTATGTGTTATCTGAGGTGACCTTCATACTGTCCTTTCTTTCTTTTAAAGTGGAAGTTTTATTAATCCTTTTTCAATGTGAGAATGAAATAAAGGTATTTTGAAGATTCATACCTTAGTTACTGACCCCAAATTTAAATTTTTAGGACACAATTTCCTAATGGGGGTGGGGGGATAATGTAACATCCAGAGTTTTTAAAAGGAAACACAAGGTTTGATAGCGTACATGAAACACCACATCGAGCATAAATGAAAAACTAAATATTATTATTTAGTGTGGTAGTTATCACTTAGCTGTTATAATGGTGGAAATGAAAATTATTAATTTATTTATGAAAATATGGTTTACACATGTATATAATTCATTATTTTGTAAACAATTATTTATAAATGAAAATAAAAAACCTTTTAAATAAAAGGAATTTTTTTTATGAAAAAACTATTTAAATGAAAATAAGTAAGTTTATAAAATAATAAAATCACTCTTGATATATTTTATTAATGAAATATATTCAATTTAATGTTTAAAATTCATCTTATATGTTTTCTATACGTTATATAAGAACAAATTCAATTTTTTGGATAAAAGAAGTATTTTTCAAAAAATACTGTTTTGATGCCTTTTGATGGAGAACCAATTTGAAATCTAGTTTTTGATACATTAAACATGTTCTATTTATCAAAATAAAATTATTATTTGGAATAGGTATATAAAAATTTACTTTGGTTGAATTTTGATGTTTTTTTGGATAAAATTCATTTTTTAATGAATTGTGAAAATACAAAATTTTAATTCAAAACTACATTTTCATATAATTTATTTGTATCGTTAAATTATAATTTTAATTAGTTTTCCATTACATTTAGATTATATTTTTATCATTTAATCCAATATTGGTCATTGAAAGTAATTTCACATTGAAATTTAATATAAAAACATGTTAATCTTTAGATGGTTTTTACTTTTTAAAAACCCGTTTTCTCATCCTGACAATGAGATTAATTTTAAATTTAAATTTTATACTTATTTGAATTGAATTTAAAATAACTAACATATATGGTTGTAATAATTATGGAAAATTTTGTTTAATAGGATCAAAATAATTTTTGTTAAATAGCAACTTTAGTATATTATTTACCACGGTTAAAGGGTAAATCAAGTAAATAAGGGTAAACATAATTTTCTAAAACTACCCTAACACTTGTTCCAATATTATTGGATGAGTTATTTCTAACCAAGACAACCTTTGGGACAAATATTTGGCCATTAGAATCCACTTGGGTGTTATTATGACATTTATAACTTTTAATTTAAAGTAAAAGAAAAATTAAGATAAACATGAATCTTATTACTAAAACAATTTTAATATGAGTTTATATAACTGATATCTTCAACAATAAATATTCATTATAAATCTAATAAGATTAAATACATCATGGTATTTTATTTATAATTTTAGACACTAAATAATTAAATTTAATTATGACATAATGATGATGCAGTGATTGCTTTATTAATTAAAGAATCAAATAAATGATATTATAAAGATTAAAATAAATACTATTTTAAATAATTTATGCCATCCACAATTTTTTTGGATGACTATGTCATGTTAGTATTTAGTTAATGTATTTAGTTATAAGTAATCAAGTTGTTATGATATTTTAAAGAAAATTCATCTAATAAATAGTGTCAAAATTGACATAATTCATTATTTAAATATAAAATATTTAATTAAATGATATTAAATTCCTAAAAATATAATATTAGTTCAAATGGTTAGGATATGTATACAAATACAATTAATGAATCGTTCATTGGACTTTTGGCATGATTTGGTAATTATTCTAACTTTATAAGTGTAAATTACTTGATAAAATGGTAAGAGTTAAAAGGGGTTAAAATAAAAAGATAAGAATAAAAAAAATACTAAAACTTTTCTAATTTTAATTGGATTATGGGTATTCGACCCAATATCATCTTATCTTCGAAATAAATGAGTTTTGTAACACCCCAAGTTTCCACTGTATGTTTCCCTTCAAATAATGCAATAGCTTGCATTGTACGCAAGTTCGAGTTCTAACACAACGCAACTAATCAAAGTAGCCGTTATGAATAGTAATAACCACCTTTTAAAATTATAGAAATTTTATATTTCAAAATGGACTTCATTTTTGAATTCGTAATATCGAAATTATCCTAAGTTGAATTTTTTGTAACTTTCTGAGAACTTCCAATTTTTTTATGAATAGTGAAAAATACTTAAAACAACTTTTTTAATCAAAATAATTAATTGTGATAAATTATACTATTTAGTGGTTTTAAAGTATAATTAGAATATATTTTTACCATTTTATCCAATGGTGGTCATTGGAATTAATTTAACATTGAAAACGAACATAAACAATTGCCAATCTTTTGATATAAATTGTTTCTTAAAAACACGCTATTTGTTCTGACAGCGGGAATTAATTATAAAATTAATTAATGCAACTTATATGTTTGGAATTTTGTAAAATAGACATCATTTTTGAATTCGGAATATCAATTATATCTTAGGGTGAAATTTTGGCATTGTTCTGAAAAACTTCAATTTTTGATGAATAGTGAAACCACTAAGTGGTAGTTAAATAACTGATTTTTCGTTTAAATGAAAGTTTACCACTAATGTGTATTGAATTTTGAAAATCCGACATACATGGTTGTCATTAGTATGTAAAATGTGGTTCAATGGGATAAAAATAATTTTTTGGTGAATAGTAACTTATTAAGTCTTAATCGCGATTAGTGGTAATTAGTGTAGTTTAAGGTATAAATAATACTTTAATAATATGAAATGACCTAGACACATGTCCCAACCTCATTGGTTGTGTCATGGCCGACCAAGACAAGCCATGGCCTAACTTGGGAACCCCATGGATCCACTTTTGTTGGGAAATAACATAAATTACTTTTTATTTAATGTTAAAGTGAAAATGACACTAACATAAAGTGTTTTACTAAAACAATTTTTAAGTAGGGTTACACAAGTCCAAATTTTGACTATAAATATTCATTAGAAAGCTAAAAAGATTTCCTACATCATAGTATTTGTTTTATAATTTTTAGACATTAAATAAATTAAATTATTTATGACATCATTATGATGTGGCGATGACCTCATTATTTAACGATTTAAATAAAATGAGAAGATAATGCAAAATCCAAGGCTTACACTTGTCCAAAGCCTATTGGATGAAGAGATTTCGAAACCTTATCACCTTAGCCTCGAATTATATAAGTGTGGGACCTTTAGAATCCGAAAAGCATTGTGAAATAATGTAACATTTCAATCTTTCCAAAAGTGCCCCTCCTCTCCTCTTATAAAAGGCCCCCACCTCTACCACCTTATTCACACTTCCAAGCCTTTTGGTTCGGCCAACCCCTGCCCAAATACTCTCCCAACTTCTCTCCCTTCGTCCTAGAAGCTTTACTTTAGTCAGAAAGCCATCCTAAGGAGTCCTTTTGATCAAATCAAAAGGAAGAACCCGAAGAAGAGGTAACATTTTCATCACCCTCTTTCAAGTTTCTTTCTTCTTCCACTCCCTCTTTGTTTTTTATTTCAATTCTAAAATTATAACTCCAGTATCTTCTATATACTGTGATGTTATTATAAATATGGAACAACCATATTCAGTATTCTACCCATCATTTGAATGACATGTCACCATACGTGCGTACGTACGGCTTACCGTCTCCACGTCGTGGTGTAATTGTTATTCATTATATTATTATTTAGATGGGTATAATAATGATATGTAATTCATGTAAATAATAAATATAAAATGATAATGATTCTTTATATATGATACACTATCCAATTATATATTATTCTAATATCAAAATAATGATATTGTCGCTCGTGCGTACGTACGGACTACCGTCTCCACGAACGCGATGAGATTCATTCTCCGTCGTATCCATTCAAGTATAATTATTATTTTATGATTTAAAAATAATGTTTAAGGACATGATATCATTCTGGATATGAATAATATACAACCTATCCATGAAAAACAAGACTTACATGACAAAACATATAAAAGAAAACGAGTAAGTTAACACCCAAAACAACGATAAATCTAAGATATTGTTAACAAAGCAATGTTAAAAGATCATATATGATATCATATGAATGTATATGATTCTTGTATAATTTAATAACAATTATTTCACCATTATACAGGAGGTTAACCTACCCCAACCAAGGAAAAGTACAAGGTAAGGGTTTACTTCACAACCTCTTCATTATCCAAGGTTGTTTATACATAATTATCTACTGGGACCTCGTTATCATCCAAATCCATGTTTCTTAAAAATGTCTTTCAAAACATTTTTACTATTAAATGGAAAATGGGTTAAAGTCTTTTATACCCTTATACGTTTTTGAAAAGAATCTCACCGTCGTTTTCCAAACAATGTACTTTTTGACCTTTTTGACAAATTTAAGGTAAGAAAATTTTCAAAGTAAATGTATTATTTTATAATTATGGGACTTTTAAATGATTTAAAAAAAAGGAGAGTTATTTCTCTCAAATAGCTTTGATTCCATCCATGTCAACATCCTTTGATGGGTTTTATGTTTAATTGAAATTGATTTATGATACAAAACTTCCATTGAGCATTTCGTGAAATATTTGACTGAGGATGTGTTATTTTATACCATCCATAGTTTATGGAGAAATTATTGACATTTCGTATGCTAGTTTTAATACGAATATTTATGTTATGTTTTAACCTATTCATATGAGGAATGTATTGGACTTAATATGTGACGGGTGGAGCCCGCTATAGCTCCTCGATGCATCGGTAGGTCTCATGAGACAACTAGACGTGGAATTGGCCGAGGCCCTTTCCCAATTTGATTTATGGTTTTGGCCGAGGCCTTAATCATTTTAGATGTCTTGGCCGAGGCCTTGACAAAATGTTTCAGAATGTCCGGCATTATACATTCCCTCATTATGGAAGTGGTTATTGATATTTCATGTGATTATTCGACTAGTAGAATATCCATGTGAGTAAGTAAATGGCATTATTTCAGTTTACTTTTGCCATATTATGCTAAAGTTCATGTTCAATAAGGCTTTTGTTTTAGTTATACATTGCCTTAAATGTTAATGTTTATTTATGAAAGCTTCCGCAATATTGTTATCCTTACTGAGCATCTGAGCTCACCCCTTTCAATGTTTAAAAATTTTCCAGGATGTGAAGAAGTGTATTATGACTGACTTGCAAGAATAGTCAGTGAAGATATGAGTGTGGGCTATGAAGACCATGTTATTGTAGTTTGTTTAATTTTGATGTAATGAAAGACTTGTGAATGTATCTAGTGTTTCCAAGGCTACTAAACTAATCGGTCTTTCGAGACTTGATCTTTTGTGATCATGCCAATGTTACGAAGTAATGCACCGACTCTGGGTAGCTGGGGTCGGGGCGTTACAGTTGGTATCAGAGGCAGTTTAGTACTAACCTTGGAAGCTAGATTTAGATAAACTCTGATTAGAGCACATAGCCCGAAGATAGACTTTGAGGATTAGTATAGAAGAACTTCCTAGAATTTTGGTATTGTAGAGATTTTGTGAGTTTTCCGAGCAATACATCCCTGTCTGGATACGAGCAGGTAGAGGCGGCTCTGGCACAGATGTACCTAGGGGTAAAACCCGAAAACACTGCTTTGAGCTAGACTCGAACGGGAACTGGTGCACGACAACGGGCCTTGCTGCACTCTTGGTTACGACACTCCCGGGGGATATGCTTAGGATAACTCTCATTTTCTTTACAAATCATTATGAAGGGTTTATGAGTATATACTTCCTCAAAGAAAACATTTCTTTTATGATTATGGATTATATCCATAAATAGTTCAATTTAAGTTAAGTGTTTTATAAGTTTGTGATTATGTATTTTGATTCATAAACTAATCTAGTTTATGCCATTATTTAGAAATGGCGCCTAGTGGAAGGAATGGAAACCGTATCAATGCACGCACTCCGTGTAGGGATTGCCCTCCTGCTCAGGATAATTATGGTGGAGCTAGTGATACAACTGGTGCTGATCAGCTTCTCACCGTACTGGGACAACTCACGCAGGTTATGAATAACAACCTTACTCGTATGGAGCACCCTGATCCGCAACGTGGAGGATCAATGCTAGACCGTTTCATGAGGCAACAACCGCCAACCTTCAATGGGAGTACAAATCCTATAGTAGCTGAGCAATGGATAAATTCCTTAGAGAAAATATTCCATGCCTTGGGGAGTAGTGAAAGGGAGAATGTTATCATGGCAGTTTACCGCCTCACTGGAGATGCCGATCAATGGTGGTCACTAATTCAAAACACAAAGGAGGATGATGAATTAACAAACATGGAATGGCAGGAGTTCAAAGAGCTATTTTTAGAAAAATACTTTCCTCGAGACCATCGAGCGGATATGGAAAGGCAATTTCTGAGTCTGAGGCAGAAGGAGGATGAGAATGTCGCAAAGTATGAGGCTAACTTTACAAGGTTAGCAAGGTATGCTGCAGATTACATACGTAACCCAAGAAGTAAGACTGATCGTTTCTTTGATGGGTTGAAACCATTTCTCCGTCGAGATTTAGTATCACAAACCTTCTCTTCATACGAAGGTATTGTCTCATGCGCCATCAAGACGGAAAAGGAATTCTCTAAGTCTTATGACTTTAAATCAAAGCAAGATAAGAAGAGATCCGCTGAAAACTCTGGGAAAGGAAATAAGGAAACAGGGAAGAAGGGTAGAAATGAATTTCCACCCTGTGATAATTGTGGTAGGAAGCACCCTGGTGCCTGTCTAAAAGGAAAAGGAGTATGTTACAAGTGTGGTGAAAAAGGCCACCAAGCTCATGAATGCAAGGGAAAGAAAGCGGCTGTCAACGTGGAATGTTATAATTGTAGAGAGAAGGGACATTATGCAAATGAATGTCCTAAGCGTCAGGGGAACTTACCTCAGAAGAGGCCAAGGGATCAAGGCCAGGCTTATGCTATCACTACTGCTGAGGTGGAAGCTCCGAAAGACATGGTGGCAGGTAATTTAATGGTTTCCTCAAGTTTAGCAAATGCATTATTTGATTCTGGATCATCGCATTGTTTCATATCTTCCCAGTTTGCTAAGAAAATTAGATATTTCCAATTTGATTTAACAAGGGAGTTGTCGGTCAAAACCCCTAAGGGAAGTATTGTTGCAACAAAGTTTTGTCGATTAGTTCCCATTAGAGCACCTAAATGTTCTTTACCTGCTGATCTCATCGTCATACCCATGATTGAATTTGATATAATCCTTGGTATGGATTGGCTTTCGGACCATGATGCAAAAATTTATTGTAAGAGGAAAGAGGTTACAATTCTTGATGATAATGATAAGGAACACCTTATCTTTAGAGCAGAATCGTCGCCACATAATTCTTATCTAGATCCACCCCCAGTAGCTCAACTAAATTCAATTATTGGGGAGGAAGAGAAGGAAGTTACTGAGGATGAGGAAAGTAATATTCAAATAGAGGATGTACCTATTGTGAGAGAATATGTTGATGTGTTTCCGGAAGATTTACCTGGACATCCTCCAGAACGAGAAGTTGAGTTTTCCATTGATTTGATTCCTGGATCAAGGCCCATATCGAAGACCCCTTATAGAATGGCCACTGTGGAATTAGTTGAACTAAAGAAACAACTAGAGGAATTGAGTAATAAGGGATTTATTCGCCCTAGTGTTTCTCCTTGGGGAGCCCCTGTTCTTTTTGTTAAGAAGAAAGATGGATCTATGAGGTTGTGCGTTGATTATAGGGAGATCAATGCTATAACAATAAAGAATAAGTATCCCCTACCTCGCATTGATGATTTGTTTGACCAACTGCATGGAGCTCAATACTTTTCAAAGATTGACCTTCGGTCTGGATACCATCAGTTGTGTGTGAAGAAGGAAGACGTTCCAAAGACAGCATTTCGAACAAGGTACGGGCATTACGAGTTTACAGTAATGCCTTTTGGATTGACTAATGCACCCTCTGTTTTCATGGATCTAATGAACAGAGTTTTCAAGGAATATCTTGATGACTTTGTAGTGGTATTTATTGATGATATCTTGGTATACTCCAAAAGCCACGAAGATCATGAAAATCACTTACGCATTATCCTGAAGACTCTTAGAAGACATGAATTATATGGGAAATTTAGCAAGTGTGAATTCTGGCTTCACGAGATTTCTTTTCTTGGCCATATTGTCTCTAAGGATGGAATTTCCGTTGATCCTTCTAAAACCAAGGCAATCCAAGAATGGCCAGCACCGACAAGTATAACTGAGGTACGCAGTTTTATTGGTTTAGCAGGTTATTATCGACGTTTCGTCCATAATTTTGCCAGATTGGCTAACCCATTGACAAAGCTCACACGTAAAGGGATTAAATTTGTCTGGACAAAAGAGTGTGAAGAATGTTTTGAAGAACTAAAGAGAAGATTAGTCAATGCCCCTGTATTGACTCTACCATCGGGGAATGATGGGTTTGTTATTTTTAGTGATGCATCGAAGAAAGGACTCGGTTGTGTCCTTATGCAGAATGATAAGGTCATTGCCTATGCATCACGACAGCTAAAAATTCATGAGCAAAACTATCCTACTCATGATCTTGAGTTAGCAGCTATGATCTTTGCTTTAAAGATATGGAGACATTACCTCTATGGTGAAAAATGTGAGATTTATACTGATCACAAGAGTTTGAAGTATATTTTCACACAAAAAGAACTCAACATGAGGCAAAGGAGATGGCTTGAACTACTCAAGGATTATGATTGCACGATACATTACCACCCGGGGAAGGCAAACAAGGTGGCAGATGCTTTGAGTAGAAAAGACCATGGAGTTTTGAATGTGATGATAATTGAAAGGGATCCAATTTTCTTGGATCTAGTGAAGATGGACATGGGAATAACTGGGGAAGGTGAAACATCAATGCTTTTTCAAATGGTTGCCAAACCATCATTACTAGAAAGGATTAAGAGTTCTCAAACCAATGATGAAGAATTTCAAAAGAAGATTAAAGGTGTGAATGATGGAAGATTGAGGGACTTTGTGTATAAGGATGGAATTTTGAAATTCGGGAAGAGACTTTGTGTTCCCGATATATCTGATCTAAAAAGGGAATTGCTGGATGATGCTCATAGTTCCAACTTCTCTATACACCCGGGGAGCACCAAAATGTATAGAGATTTAAAGGAACATTTTTGGTGGGACAATATGAAGAGGGAGATTGCTGATTTTGTGTCAAGGTGTATGGTTTGTCAACAAGTGAAAGCTGGAAGGCAACATCCTGGTGGAGTATTGCAACCTCTTCCCATACCTGAGTGGAAATGGGATAATATTACGATGGACTTTGTCATGGGACTACCAAAGACTCCTAGAAGGAATGATGCAATATGGGTCATTGTTGATCGACTTACTAAGTCAGCACATTTTCTGGCTATACGGGAGGATCTACCACTTGAACGTCTAGCAAGACTATATATTAATGAAGTTGTAAGACTTCATGGAGTACCCCTATCGATTGTTTCTGATCGTGATCCTCGTTTTACTTCAAGATTCTGGAAAAGTCTTCAAAAGGCCTTGGATACTGAACTTCGTTTGAGCACTGCCTATCACCCTCAAACAGATGGACAATCAGAACGGACTATTCAAACCTTAGAAGACATGTTGAGATCGTGCTCTCTTGACTTTCAGGGTATGTGGGATCAATATTTACCACTGGTAGAATTTTCCTATAACAATAGCTTCCATTCGAGTATTCAGATGGCACCATATGAAGCGTTATACGGAAAGAGATGTCGTACACCAACCTGTTGGGATGACGTTGGTGAAAGAAAACTTGTAGGCCCAGAACTAGTGGAGGAAACAGTGGAAAAGGTGAAAGTGATTCAAAATCACATCAAAGCAGCTCAAAGTAGGCAGAAGAGCTATGCCGATAATCGAAGGAAGGATTTGGAATTTCAAGTTGGTGATCATGTTTTCCTGAGGGTATCTCCATGGAAGGGAGTCATACGTTTTGGTAAGAAAGGTAAATTGAGTCCCAGGTACATCGGACCTTTCGAAATTCTGGAACGAGTTGGGGCTGTAGCTTACCGTTTGGCAATGCCGCCAAGTCTCTCCAAAGTTCACGATGTGTTCCACGTATCTCTGTTGAGGAAATACATGCCTGACCCAACGCATGTACTCACCTATGAGGAATTAGAACTGGAACCCGATCTTTCCTATTGTGAAGAGCCCGTCAGGATTCTTGAGGTGAGGGAGCAGGTGCTGAGAAACCGGACGACTCGGCTGGTGAAGGTTTTGTGGAGAAACCATAAAATGGAAGAGGCAACGTGGGAACCTGAGGAATTTATGATGAAAAACCACCCGAGTCTTTTTATGCAGTAATACCCTAGAAATTGCGAGGACGCAATTATTTGAAGGAGGGGAGAATGTAACACCCCAAGTTTCCACTGTATGTTTCCCTTCAAATAATGCAATAGCTTGCATTGTACGCAAGTTCGAGTTCTAACACAACGCAACTAATCAAAGTAGCCGTTATGAATAGTAATAACCACCTTTTAAAATTATAGAAATTTTATATTTCAAAATGGACTTCATTTTTGAATTCGTAATATCGAAATTATCCTAAGTTGAATTTTTTGTAACTTTCTGAGAACTTCCAATTTTTTTATGAATAGTGAAAAATACTTAAAACAACTTTTTTAATCAAAATAATTAATTGTGATAAATTATACTATTTAGTGGTTTTAAAGTATAATTAGAATATATTTTTACCATTTTATCCAATGGTGGTCATTGGAATTAATTTAACATTGAAAACGAACATAAACAATTGCCAATCTTTTGATATAAATTGTTTCTTAAAAACACGCTATTTGTTCTGACAGCGGGAATTAATTATAAAATTAATTAATGCAACTTATATGTTTGGAATTTTGTAAAATAGACATCATTTTTGAATTCGGAATATCAATTATATCTTAGGGTGAAATTTTGGCATTGTTCTGAAAAACTTCAATTTTTGATGAATAGTGAAACCACTAAGTGGTAGTTAAATAACTGATTTTTCGTTTAAATGAAAGTTTACCACTAATGTGTATTGAATTTTGAAAATCCGACATACATGGTTGTCATTAGTATGTAAAATGTGGTTCAATGGGATAAAAATAATTTTTTGGTGAATAGTAACTTATTAAGTCTTAATCGCGATTAGTGGTAATTAGTGTAGTTTAAGGTATAAATAATACTTTAATAATATGAAATGACCTAGACACATGTCCCAACCTCATTGGTTGTGTCATGGCCGACCAAGACAAGCCATGGCCTAACTTGGGAACCCCATGGATCCACTTTTGTTGGGAAATAACATAAATTACTTTTTATTTAATGTTAAAGTGAAAATGACACTAACATAAAGTGTTTTACTAAAACAATTTTTAAGTAGGGTTACACAAGTCCAAATTTTGACTATAAATATTCATTAGAAAGATAAAAAGATTTCCTACATCATAGTATTTGTTTTATAATTTTTAGACATTAAATAAATTAAATTATTTATGACATCATTATGATGTGGCGATGACCTCATTATTTAACGATTTAAATAAAATGAGAAGATAATGCAAAATCCAAGGCTTACACTTGTCCAAAGCCTATTGGATGAAGAGATTTCGAAACCTTATCACCTTAGCCTCGAATTATATAAGTGTGGGACCTTTAGAATCCGAAAAGCATTGTGAAATAATGTAACATTTCAATCTTTCCAAAAGTGCCCCTCCTATCCTCTTATAAAAGGCCCCCACCTCTACCACCTTATTCACACTTCCAAGCCTTTTGGTTCGGCCAACCCCTGCCCAAATACTCTCCCAACTTCTCTCCCTTCGTCCTAGAAGCTTTACTTTAGTCAGAAAGCCATCCTAAGGAGTCCTTTTGATCAAATCAAAAGGAAGAACCCGAAGAAGAGGTAACATTTTCATCACCCTCTTTCAAGTTTCTTTCTTCTTCCACTCCCTCTTTGTTTTTTATTTCAATTCTAAAATTATAACTCCAGTATCTTCTATATACTGTGATGTTATTATAAATATGGAACAACCATATTCAGTATTCTACCCATCATTTGAATGACATGTCACCATACGTGCGTACGTACGGCTTACCGTCTCCACGTCGTGGTGTAATTGTTATTCATTATATTATTATTTAGATGGGTATAATAATGATATGTAATTCATGTAAATAATAAATATAAAATGATAATGATTCTTTATATATGATACACTATCCAATTATATATTATTCTAATATCAAAATAATGATATTGTCGCTCGTGCGTACGTACGGACTACCGTCTCCACGAACGCGATGAGATTCATTCTCCGTCGTATCCATTCAAGTATAATTATTATTTTATGATTTAAAAATAATGTTTAAGGACATGATATCATTCTGGATATGAATAATATACAACCTATCCATGAAAAACAAGACTTACATGACAAAACATATAAAAGAAAACGAGTAAGTTAACACCCAAAACAACGATAAATCTAAGATATTGTTAACAAAGCAATGTTAAAAGATCATATATGATATCATATGAATGTATATGATTCTTGTATAATTTAATAACAATTATTTCACCATTATACAGGAGGTTAACCTACCCCAACCAAGGAAAAGTACAAGGTAAGGGTTTACTTCACAACCTCTTCATTATCCAAGGTTGTTTATACATAATTATCTACTGGGACCTCGTTATCATCCAAATCCATGTTTCTTAAAAATGTCTTTCAAAACATTTTTACTATTAAATGGAAAATGGGTTAAAGTCTTTTATACCCTTATACGTTTTTGAAAAGAATCTCACCGTCGTTTTCCAAACAATGTACTTTTTGACCTTTTTGACAAATTTAAGGTAAGAAAATTTTCAAAGTAAATGTATTATTTTATAATTATGGGACTTTTAAATGATTTAAAAAAAAGGAGAGTTATTTCTCTCAAATAGCTTTGATTCCATCCATGTCAACATCCTTTGATGGGTTTTATGTTTAATTGAAATTGATTTATGATACAAAACTTCCATTGAGCATTTCGTGAAATATTTGACTGAGGATGTGTTATTTTATACCATCCATAGTTTATGGAGAAATTATTGACATTTCGTATGCTAGTTTTAATACGAATATTTATGTTATGTTTTAACCTATTCATATGAGGAATGTATTGGACTTAATATGTGACGGGTGGAGCCCGCTATAGCTCCTCGATGCATCGGTAGGTCTCATGAGACAACTAGACGTGGAATTGGCCGAGGCCCTTTCCCAATTTGATTTATGGTTTTGGCCGAGGCCTTAATCATTTTAGATGTCTTGGCCGAGGCCTTGACAAAATGTTTCAGAATGTCTGGCATTATACATTCCCTCATTATGGAAGTGGTTATTGATATTTCATGTGATTATTCGACTAGTAGAATATCCATGTGAGTAAGTAAATGGCATTATTTCAGTTTACTTTTGCCATATTATGCTAAAGTTCATGTTCAATAAGGCTTTTGTTTTAGTTATACATTGCCTTAAATGTTAATGTTTATTTATGAAAGCTTCCGCAATATTGTTATCCTTACTGAGCATCTGAGCTCACCCCTTTCAATGTTTAAAAATTTTCCAGGATGTGAAGAAGTGTATTATGACTGACTTGCAAGAATAGTCAGTGAAGATATGAGTGTGGGCTATGAAGACCATGTTATTGTAGTTTGTTTAATTTTGATGTAATGAAAGACTTGTGAATGTATCTAGTGTTTCCAAGGCTACTAAACTAATCGGTCTTTCGAGACTTGATCTTTTGTGATCATGCCAATGTTACGAAGTAATGCACCGACTCTGGGTAGCTGGGGTCGGGGCGTTACAAGTTTGGGACCATTTGGAACTGAAATTGAATTTATATTATTTTAATATCCAAGATCTTCCCAAACCTCTTCCTAGAATCCCTCCCCACATTCTTGAATCCTTAGATTATATAAAACACCCTTTTTATAAGTGTTAATATTTTCTTCAAATGTGATCAACCGAAGAAGAGGTATTATTTTCTTTAAGTATTTCTATTTTATTTCTTCTTCCACATCCTTAAAATATCATTCAAACATGATAAAATAATAACTCTAGTATCCTGAATATACTGAGATGTTATTATGTTAATATCATCACCTAAATCCATATCCACTTCCATTAAATGGTAAAGGAATTAATTATCCATGTATACATGTGAACTATCACCTCCACGAACTGATATAATTCGTTCTCCATAACCATCTATCAAGAATGGTTATAATTATGGAATAAATGTTTGTATATGATATTAATGATATATTTATCATTATAATAGAATAATATTTCATTTATGTTCTTACCTTCATGCACATAAAAAACGACAATGTCGTTCCTGCGTACGTATGAACTATCACCTCAACGAAGTGATGTGAATCGTTTTTATTCACCACATCACTTTTATGATATATATAATTATATTAAAATTATTATTATGATGTTAATAATATTATGATCATTCTGGAAAGATAAAATAACAATTACCTTATTTCCATAATGATCAATGAAAAGTGGAAACGTTACTCATGTGTAGGTACGGCCTACCGTCTCTATGATTATAACATTGTTCATTTTTCAAACCATAAATGATTGGTTTGATTTAAAAAGTATAATTTATGTATTAAAGTGATTATTATGTCATGAATATTATCTTGGAGAATATGGACTTATGACCACATGGACTTATGACCACATGGACTTATGACCACATGGACTTATGACTAAGTTTATTTTTGACTCAAGTACCGAATATCGACAAAATATCTGAGATGAACTTAAATAATCATGTAATTTTTATAACATGGTAATAAGTGATATAAAAGGAGTAATAAACTTGAAAAAGGTTCTCAAGAAAGTATAAATTAACCTAAGTTAATTATTTAGGAATATGATGATTGTACATGACGAGTCAGACTCAAGGTAAGCGATTTCATCACAATATCCTTTCATTGAGGCATTTCTTGATAATATACACCTTTATTATTTTTTAAGGTGTATATATAGTCACTATGACATTTCATATCTATATTTTATCTATACTAATGTTATTTATTGTTTTGGTAAATGAATTAATTCATGTAGATTATTACTTAAATGTTCAAAGTGGTATGGGACACCTTGAACGTTTAAAGATTTAATTATCAAATATTTTTCTTCATGATATTAAATTATATATTTATTTATATAGATATAAAAGGATTATATAGGACATTTTATGTATATATTTAATTTCATTCAATGTTTTAAAAATAGAATATTTTGATACAAAGCATTTTAATTTCTTTACAAAATAATGAAAGGAATGTTTTTTGTTTTAACATATACAACGGCAATGAATTGTCCACCATCGTAACTGTTATTTAATATCTGACTTCCTATATAAGCCTTAATGTATTTTAAAAGGAAAATAAATCCGTTATTTGGGTATATTGGTATCAAAAATGGGTTCTTAAATTAAAATGGAATTTTTATAAGAAAATGTTTTTCATATGGTATTAGAAGAGTTTTTAAAAAAGGGTTTTGTGATGAACATGTTTTTGAAATGGTACTTAAGCATTATATGAAACGGGTGAGCCTGATATAGCTTATATGAAGGGTTGAAACCCATTATAGCTCAAGAGTGAGCTTGATATAACTTATACAAAGGTTTGATCCCTAATATAGCTCATAGGTGAGTTCGTTATAGCTTATATGAAGGGTTGAGACCCAATATAGCTCATGGGTAAGTAAGCCCGATATATCATATATGAAGGGTGATCCCTATTATAGATATCCAATTTGGAATATGACCATATAGTTATTCCAATTGGAAGAGGTTTGAAAGGGTTTTATGTATATGATCCTCTAAGTCAGTTAAATGAGTTTTAATTTCTTTCTATTAGTTTTAATGATTTTCTTTGATCAAAAAGTATGAGTGTTATTCATGTGAAAATGTTTTTTTAATTCTCTTAAAGAACATTAAATGGGTTACCATGTTTTAACTAGACTAATGGTTTCTTTCTTTTTTATGTAACTTACTGATATTTTTTTCTCATACCAAGTTTCAATTTGTTTTTCACAAGTATTAATATTGGTAAGGACAAAGAAGATTCCATGATGAAAGTATTGAAGATGTGTCTTGAAAAGAAATCATGTTTTATTTTAAAAGGGTTTCCTTTGGTGAAAAAAATGGATACTGAGTATAAATGTCCACCTGTAATGTATGAGTTTACTATGTAAGATTTTTTTTCTAATTCTCTAAAACTCTAAACTTAAAATATCATCTAATTTGAATTCTATTTCAAAAACACTAGAATAATATATGTTTAAGTTTAGGTCCTTATAATTGGTATCATAGGATAGTTTAGACAACTTTGAAGATTTGGATTCTTTCTAAAGTGATAGGGATATCATAATAAGTTTATAATTTTAAGGATGATTGTAAGTTTAATGTCTTACAATCCCTTTTAAGGTTATATGTTATGAACTTTTAAGGTGACTAATGGTATTTTTGGAGACATTCACCTTTGAGGTAATTATGGGTTATTATTTTTTGGGATGAAGAATGCGGGGTATGAAATAAACTTTGAGGTTAAAACATGTTATGGTCATTTTTAAGGTGTTTATAATATTTTTGGAATATTATATGAATTATATAGTTTTTGAAAAATAACAACCCACCAGATGAGTTACAAACCGTCATGTCCGACAAGTCCATTGGGATCGAACCCGCAACCGAAATGCGACAAGGCTTTATCACCAACTACTGGACTATGTGAAGTCTCTAGTTTGTATAAATTCATTATTTTTAGTTAAACGACTTGATAAGTTGATTTTGGGAACTTTATATGATTAAGGTAAATATAATACTATGGGATTTTAATTGAGGAGTAATGGTTGAATTATATTTTGGAAGAATCTATGATTCATTTGTAGAATTATGGGGAATTTAGTTATTTATGGAAATGATTAACCTATCATGGAGAATATGTGATTAGGTTAATTACCTTTTGGTATGAGACATTAAGAGTTGTTTATATCATTTGGAGACAAATATTAAAATTTATCTTGGAAGAATATGTTATCAAATCCTTCTCAATTTTGGGTTTCAATCTTCGTTTAGATTATCTTGAGGAACTTTAAGTGCAATTATTTATTGAATAGTATATGTTGATCTTTGGGTATTACTTTTAAATTTTGGCGATTAAAAGTAGTCCTCCTTATTATAAAGGATTATACTTTTTGGGGGAATTATCTGATATTTCACTAATCATTTTGGTTGGGTTAATGTTTAAAGGTAGAAGAAATGGATAGTTAATATTTTGTGGATTATGTGATTCTATAGTAGTTGATTCATCTTGAATACTCATTGTTGAAAGAAAAAGATGATTTTGTGGGGTAAATTTATTAAAGGATGAAACTATACTTGTTAAGTTAGTATGTTTTCTTATGTTCTTAGTCAAGGAAGTAAATGAATTCCTCAACTTTATGAAAAGGATCTTAAAACAAAAATGTTTTCCATTTACTTATCCTACTATGAAATCAAAGACCATTTAACCCATCACAAATTTATAGCTTGGTGATTGATAAATTTTTTCCTGAAAATGTTTTCCATCACTCTACATCAAAACATGATGGTTAGTTTTTTTCCATGTCCATGTCTTCCTACCTGGAATCCTAGTATGTGTTTTCTCAGGTGACCTTCATACTATCCTTTCTTTCTTTTAAAGTGGAAGTTTTATTAATCCTTTTTTCAATGTGGGAATGAAATAAAGGTATTCTGAAGATTCATAACTTAGTTACTAACCCCAAATTCAAATTGTGAGGACGCAATTTACAGGGGGGGAATGTAACATCCTAAGTTTTTAAAAGAAAACACAATGTTCGATAGCATACATCAAACACCACATCGAGTTTAAACAAACAACAAAATATTATTATTTAGTATGATAGTTTTTGACTAGACGTTAGAATGGAAGTAATAAACAATATTAATTTATTTATGAAAATATTTTTTATAAATGTATATAATTAATTCTTTTGTGAACAATTATTTATAAATGAAAATAAAACCCTTTTTAAATAAAAAGAAATGTTTTTTCTAAAAAAACTATTTAAATGAAAATAAGTGAGTTTATAAAATAATAAAATCACCATCGTTATATTTTATCAACAAAATAAATTCAATGTAATGTTTAAAATTCATCTTATATATTTTCTAGATATGATATAAGAACAAATTATTTTTTTTGGATAAAAGAAGTATTTTTCAAAAAATGCTATTTTGACGCCTTTTGATGATGAACCCATTTTAAATGTAGTTTTTGAACTTTTTATGTATTATATTTGACAAAAGAAACTTTCTATTTGGAATATATACATAAAAATTTACTTTGGTTTAATTTTGGTATTTTTTTGATAAAATTGCTTTTTAATGAATAGTGAAAATATTACATTTTAATTCAAAACTACATTTTCATCTAATTTATTTGTATTGTTAGAACATAATTTGAATTATTTTTAAAGTATATTTAGATTTTATTTTTATAATTTAATCCAATTTTGGTAATTGGAAATAATTTTACATTGAAATTTGATATAAACACATATTAATCTTTTGAAGGTTTTTACTTTTTAAAAACTCGTTTTCTCATTCCGACAATAGGATTAATTTTAAATTTAAAATTTTCACTTATGTGAATTGAATTTTCAAAAACTAATATACATGTTTGTAATTAGTATGGAATTTTTTTTTAATATGATCAAAATAATTTTTGGTGAATAATAACTTTAGTATTTTATTTGCCACAGTTTAAGGGTAAATCAGGTAAATAAGGGTAAAAATAATATTATGAAACTGCCCTAACACTTGTGATAATCTTATTGGATTATTTACGGATGACCAAGACAACCCTTATGACAAAGATTTGGCCTTTGGAAGTCACTTGGGTATGATTATGACATATATAAATTTTAATTTAAAGTAAAGGAAAAATTATCATAAACATGACTCTTATTACTAAAACAATTTTAATATGGGGTTATATAAGTGATATCTTAGACTATAAATATTAATTATAAATCTAAAAATATTAACTACATCATGATTTTTTATTTATAATTTTTAGACATTAAATATTTAAATTTAATTATGACACAATGATGATGCGGTGATTGATTTATTAATGAAAGAATAAAATAAATGATTTTATAAAGATTAAAGAAAATATTATTTTTAATTATTTATTCCATCCAAGATTTTTTTGGATGACTATGACATGTTATAACTGAGTTAATGTATTTTTTTAGAAGTAATCAAGTTGTTATGACATTTAAAAAAAATCATCTAATGAATAGTGTCAAAATTGACATAATTCATTATTTCATTACTTCACTTTTTATTGAGAAAACGACACAATCCATACAAAAACAGACAGAAAACATAGAAACAAACAGCCTATGGGGGTATGAAGTAGTTCAAACCAATGGCATCCCCTCTAATCAGATTAACCCCTTTGGGCTTCAAAGAGAAAAAATCATGCAGCCAGACGGGGTCAGAGCCCATAACATCCAAAGAAGCAAGGTGATCCGCCACTTGGTTACCCTTGCACCATACATGACTGATTTTGGTACCATTAGACATAATACCTTTGCACTTGTTGATAATATAGAATATGGACCAAGGAGGAGGATAAATGTCTTTGAGGGCATCATGAAGAATTTTTGAATCAGTTTCAACCTCAGCAATCTCAATATCCTTCTGGAGGCAGAGGGTAATACCTGTCAACATGGCTTTGGTTTCCATCGGGAGGGAGGAGCCATACCCTAACCGAGAGGAAAAAGCCATAAAGACTGATCCCCACTGGTCCCGCACCACACCACCTCCGTGCAGGGCCCCCGATGAACCGGACCCGTCAGAATTGAGTTTGAGCCCTCCCGAGGGTGGAGACCAGTAAACCCAAGAACCTCTAGTAACTATTGACTGGACTCCATGGTATTGCGATCGCATCCAGTAGAAGGATGGAGCATCACGCCAGGAGGGGAAAAGGAAAACATGATCCGAAAGAATGCATTTCGACCTGTAGATGATGGATCTACCCAAGGCGTGGGTCCCTTTGAATCTCAGTTTATTTCTAGCTTGCCAGATCGCCCGACAACCAGCAGATAATATCATCACACGAGCCATTCTCTCCGGTCCTCTATCTCCCGAACCATGAAACCATCTCTCCAAGAATGAAAGACCTTCCAGAGAAGGAACACAAATCCCTGTAAGATCCCCAAAGCAACACCATACTGCCTGCGCCCACTCCCCCAAGAAGAAAAGGTGATCCGCAGTTTCCTCCTGTGAAGCAGCACAACAAGAACACCTGGAAACTAGAGGAATGCCACAATGTTTAACGTTATCATCAGTGGGAATGGCATGATGCCTAATCCTACATAAAATAAAATTGAATTTTGATGGCACCACTTTAGACCACAGAAGCTCATTCCACCCATCTGACAACATCGGGGGCTCCTAATACCTCGAAAAACCCGAGCAGAAAAAGTCCCCGAAGAAGATTCAGTGAAGACGCAGTGATTAGGAGCCTGAGAAGGAGTGATGAGATCATATAAGGCCTTCTTCTCCACATCCATAACTGTATTAATAAATCTCGGGTGCTGGATTGCCTCCCAAAAAGAAATGAAAGGAACTGGACAACCCAGAAATCCCAACACTTTTCCTGCCCAATTTTGATGCCAGAAGGAGATGGTACCCCTACCTATAATCCATTGCGAGTGTTCACGAAGCTCAGAGACAAGATTCACCAAATTAGGCCATACCATGGAAACCCTTTCTTCCCCCGAGAGCTGGCCATGGAACAAAGAATGCATCGTTTGGCCCCAAAGAGTAGACTGATCCACAATTTCCCACGCCTGTTTTTCTTGTATACCACTGAGAGTATCAGCTAGACTCCGCACATTAATACCTCTGTTTCCCTCGGAATTCGGGGATGACCTCCTTAATGGGAGATTCAAACGTTCCGATCGGTTTCTACCGGGTTTGTTCGTAGAACCAGAAACATCCAATGATTCCACATCTGTTTGGACCTACTTTCCAAAGGTAGGCGCTCATTAGCTTGTGGACTGATGAGGCTTAGGAATTTGCATTGGTCGAGAGGATGGGAGGTCGGACTCATCACACCTTTTTGAGGGGAATTATTGTCTATTCCGGGACTCTCTTTATAGATTTAAGTTATGTTCGTGAATCCTTATTACATTACCAAGTATAAAATGAGCTTTCCTTCAGTTTAACAATCAATGATTAAATATGTAAGAAATTTAGAGAATCTTTTATATGTATTCGAGGTTCTTCATCAATATAGAATCATCTATATTTATTTAGAGATTCTTGGTCAATGGTATCCTTCAAAACATTTATATAAAAGTCTCTTGGTCATTATGATGACTAGGCTGGTTTTAAAGCCACTCAGTGGGGCACTTGAAGTTTATTGTCATTCAGAAGGACATGAATTATTTCAGAGTTGGGATCGAACCCATAAATGGGCTACCTACATATCCTTTGTTTTGGAAAAGGAATCAGAACCCACATAGTTCGAGTAAGGGAGTATGACGTTTATGATTGATGGCTCAAAGAAGGATGTCATAATTACGTTTACACTCTAAGCTCACGTGAGTCATGCTCGGTGTGAGAAACATGAGGTATTGGTAAAAATTAGACAATTGTTCCATGAAAGATGAAATCATAAGAAATGGTTTGGGGCTTATGTATTTATGACTGCCCAGATAGATGAAGGTTTAAGATTTACTTTTAGGGAGAAAATCCAGGAACAGGGTCCATAAAGGTATATGTGCTTCATGGAGATTTGAATACTCTAACATGGGACTTATTCCTGAAAAGGAAACCCAAATTATGAGAGGATTGATAACTGGGTTTTACTCCTGAGAAGTAATCCCAGATCAAACGAAAATTAGGACTGGTTAAAGAGAAATTAAGGGACTTGGGGCTTACTTCTAAAGAGGATGCCCATAATTATGACTGGGACTTATTCCTGAAAAGTAGGCCCAGGTTAGGGGACTTGGGGCTTACTCCTAAAAAGGAAGCCCAAGATTATAACTGGGACTTATTCCTGAAAAGGAGACCCAGGTTATGAGATTAAGGTTTGGGGCTTACTCCTGAAAAGGATGCCCATATTTGGGAATTTTAAGAATTTGGGGCTTACTCCTGAGGAGGATGCCCAAGTTTGGAGGACTTAGGACTGGGGATTATTCTTGAAAAGGAGACCCAGGTTAAGGATTCTCTCATCTTAAAGGATGAGGTTGAATGAATGAACTCTCAATCTTTGGTGACATAAAGATGTATAAATCACTATGTTTTGAGAGATATTCCACAGAATTCCTTTCAAATAAGGAAGTAAAATCAAGAAATCATGCCATAAATGGATTTCAAGAGTATCTTGAAGACTGAATCTTGAATAGGAAAGGTGAAATGGCTTAAGAGGGGTAAAATGGGCAAGATGGGCACCCAAAAAAGGAAGGGGCGCGCAAGTCTTGGAAGGCGCGCAAGTACTGCGTGGGCGCGCAAGTATTGGTCGCACAGGTATACCTGCGCGACACATGGTGTACTTGCGCGATGGTCAACCAGCATTGAAATACTTGAGCGAATCTTTATTAAAGCCTTTAGAATCCTCTTGAGGTTCTTCCAGAAAAGGGACGCGCAAGTTCTATCGAAGGAATAAGGCGGCACGCAAGTGTGACCACTTCCCTTAAGGGCTGACCACTCAGGCGCGCAAGTGTTGATGAGTTTCAATACTTAGGATTTACTACCTCCCTTTAGATCTTCTGTTCTAGGTAAGAAATTACCTTAGAAGTGTTTCGGAAGCTTTGCGAAGAGACTTGGGCGTCGGGAGCTTCAATCCGAGTTTCTAGAAAAAAATCCTCTCGAGTGGGGGGCCCACAGGGTCTATTTATAGGTAGGAAAAGACCCCAGGCGGTTACCGGGAGGTTATCAATTAGGTTGCGTAAGTCACTTGCGTGACCATAATGGCGTCGCGCAAGTGGACTTGCGCGACAGTGATATAACTTGTGCAGTGCAGTTGCTTTTGATCCTTTGTTCATGCCTTTGTCGATTTTTGATATTTTCTTCAAAGGTTGAATCACTTTGAGCTCAGATATTCCACTTTTCCGATCTTTAGATTCTGTGATGAAAGGAGCGTCAACAAAAGTCCCCCCTCAGAGTTGGATCCGGAGAGAAATGAGGATTTGACTCTGAGGAAATTGAATACATTCAAAGGAAAAGGGGGCGCGCAAGTCTTCAGGGCACAGAGGGTGGCGCGTAAGTTTGCATCGCGCAGGCCTTAAACGCACTGGATACGGCGCGCAGATAGGCCTCCTGGCCTATAAATACATGGCCTCACCTCCGTACAAGCATCCGGATTTCCGGACTTCATACCTTCGAGCTCTCGCCGCGCAGGTTATCTTAGCCGTGCAAGTTGCTCTGTTTTCCAATGTTTTCCTTGTTGTCACGCTATTGTAAAGGTATTTATACTTGCGCGGTTTATACTTGCGTGTCAAAAACTAGCGCGGCACACGAATACTTGCGCGCCATTTTTTAGACTTGCGCGCCTTAATGCCTTAGCCATTTTTTTTTGAAATTTCTTCACAAATTTTATGAAAAAAATAAACCCTATTTAAGAGTTAGTTTATTCATCTTTTGTGCAGATTCATTGGTTCCCAAGGGAATTGGAACGGCTGATGAACTGGCTAGCAAGCGGATTGATGACATGATGAACATCCTTGGCCACGATTACTATGATATCTGCGACAGCACTCTCCCAGATTTGGCTAAGTACTTGAAGAAATATCATCTTAATTTCCCACAGAGCATCTACCTGTCTCTATGTGGTCATGGTCACCTGTAAGGAGTCAATGTTCCAGATGCAAAGAACTATACACCTGAAATGCAGCTGCGCTGCTACTCCTTCATTTCGGTTATGCTGTGAATTAAGAGAAACAACAATGGTGTGAACTTTCAAATTATTCCTCCATGTTATTTCCTTGCAGATATGAAAATGGAAAACCCATGGGATGAAATGCTTTCCACTACCGTTTGGTGGAGGGAAGACAAACATGGTATTAGAGCAATATCTGAAAAGAGTACTCTCTCCAAATGGCTCTTTACTTCCAATGCTCCATTCTCAAATCCATGTATCCATCTTCCAAGTCTCTTGGACAGAAACAGAGTCACTGTTTGATCAACAGAAAATTTTCTCAAACCGCACTCAAGAACATCCTTTTACAATTGTTCCTAGAAGAGCTGGTATCACTGCATCTCTTATTGTATCCAGTTGAATGAATGAATTCCAGGTGGTTGCTGATGAAGCTTGGGATGTCGTAAATCAAATGAAGTGTTATGTTGAAAGCCTCTTGTAATTCTTGAAAAAAATAGAAGAGACTCTAGTCTGTGGATGTTCTTCTAACTCTTGTGTATCAATGAAAAACACTTTCATCTTCAATCATTTGTACCTGCATTCTTTTACTACCTGCTTCAAATTTACTTAAACCAATGGGCCTAGTAAGCATAGTTTTATTTTTACTAGGATTATTACAAATAATCCTACAAACTTTGAACCTTTTAATTGCTCAATATTACCTAAATCATACAAAAAAATGTATATTTAGTGAGCTGGAACTTGACTTTTATTCAGATTTCCTTTGTCTTTTGTGGGCAGTTTAAAGTCATGCATGCCAGACAAAAAGGGGATAATGTTTAAGGTCGAAATAGCTTTGACCAAAATGGGTTAAAATTGATTCAATTCCTTGAAAATTTATCTGAAAACATATTACCATACTCAAGTATGAGAGAAAATATGTAAACTATGGCTTAAGAATATTTGAATCTGAGGAATGATATGAAAAAGAGCTAAAAGGCATTAGAAGAAGTAGTTCCCAAGAATGAAGTTACTATTATTTAACAAAACCCGTTAGGGGGTTGAATTATGCAGGGCCACCTAAGGGCATTGGCTGCATGGTCAAATAAATAGCATCTTTCGGCTGACAAGTCTGTTATGTGGACTGTTTATGAAAGGCCACCTATGGGCACGTGCTGCATAGTCAGGCGAAAGAACTCTCAGAAATTTACTTTCCTAGTGGTAAAATCCAGTGAAAGTTTATGGAGATTCAAATTTTCTAAAGTATAGAGTTTGTTGTATGGAAAGAGGTACTTGAATATGGAGAAGATATTTTCAGACAAGATTATCGAAGAACTGGATGAATATCACTCCTACGAAGGTCTGACCCAAACATAGGGAAGAAGAATAAACCATAGACTTGAATAATTTCAGATCATGAAAAAAGGATATGGGACAAATATGTTAAGGATAGCTATTTTTTGCAGATCCCTACATACCTTCATTTAAGACAAATAAGGACAAAAGAGGCATTCTTCCCAAGAATGAAGTTACCATCATTTAACAAACCCATTAGGGGGTTGAATTATGCAGGGCCACCTAAGGGCATTGGCTACATAGTTAAATAAAATAGTATCTTTTGGATAACAAGTCTGTTATGTGGACTGTTTATGCAAGGCCACCTATGGGCACATGCTGCATAGTCAGGCAAAAGAATTCTCAAAAGTTTGACATTTTTGTGACTAAAAGTCATGAAAAGGGTTATGAAGATCTGAAAATATTTAAGGTTAGGATTATAACACATAAAGATGGGTATTGTCTAATGTATATAGATATACATAGGTCAATGATAACCATAATCATGTTGTGGTTGGGTCCTAAATTGAAATTTTGGACTTCACTACGTATCTCATATGAATGAGAATCAAGCCATACGTAGTTCTTGAAATGCAGTTTAACGTCGTGCATGACGAAAATATGAGAGATCTTAGTTTAGGGTCATAGAGTTCAGACTATAATAATGAATACACAGTGTGTGTTTTCATGAGGACTTTTCAGCTAAGGTACTGAAATTGAAATTTGGGGTTAGGCCCAAAAGACTTGGGGCTGGATTCGAGGGATACTCGAACGTTCCTACATATCCCATAAGGATGGGAATCAAGCCCATGTAGTTCTAGAACTACCCTTTGTACAAATTTGGTTCGTACATGTGAAGGGTGAAAGGGGACTTTAGTGCAGTGATGGTTTAACCTGAGATAAAAAGTTTAGGTATTACCATGCATGCACGTAGTCTTTTGAAATGGAACATGATTGAAAAATCAATGTCAATAATAGTTCTCTCTCAAATGAGGAAATCAAAGAGTATTGTAGTTTATTGTCGTACCGGACAAAAGTGTTTCATAGTTTAACGTCATATAACAAGGAAGAAAGTGAATCAATGTAAAGATATTGATTCTAGGGGCGGTTTCACGAATCAACATCATATGAGATGGTGGTGAACCGATGTGAAGAGATTGTTTTTGGGCTTGAACCCTGGGAGGTTGCCTACATACCCAGCCTGGAGGGCAAGGATCAAAGTCCGTGTAGTTCAATTAAAGAATTAATTAATGATCAAGTTGTTCTTGGGGACAACGATCTAATAATAAAAAAAATGTTGTTGGGACTTATACATGGTTAGCAGCCCAAAGAGAGTGTTAGAGTTGAGTTTTTTTTTCTATAAGCTCACGTGAGTCATACACGGTGTGAGAAACAAGAGGTAAAAACAACCTTAACGATGCATAGTTTAATGTCATGTAGGACATATAAAGGGACTATGCAGTTTAAAGTCTTGCAGTTAGGACTATTGGTGCTGCGCAGTTTAGTGTCATGTAGCAGGGACAAAATATAGTTTAATGTCATGTAGGACGTATTATGAACTTTCTGTAAAGTTTAGCGTCATGTAGTTAGGACAATTGGAACAATAGAGTTTAATGTCATGTTGGATGAAAGGGGGGAACTGTGTAGTTTAATGTCATGCAGTGAGGACAAAAGAGTGCACCATTTTAACGCCATGTTGGACGCATTGGGATTTTTTTTACAGTTTATGTAGTTTAACGTCTTTCCGGACGTAAGGGACTTTTATACAGTTTAGCGTCATGTAGTTAGGACGTCACAGTTTAACGTCTTGCTGGACGTAAGGGACTTTTAAATAGTTTAGGGTCATATGCATGGACCATGGATGGTGCAGTTTAATGTCATACAGGACCATGGTGTAGTTTAAAGTCATACAGGACTTTTTAGGGAACTTTTTCACGGTTTAATGTCGTGTGGGACAAAGTTGCAGTTTAAGGTCATACTGGACCATTGCTGTATAGTTTAACGTCATATAGCAAGGATGAACTGGTGCTGCACAGTTTAGTGTCATGTTGCGGGGACATCTTGTGAATACTTTGTATTTTATACAAAATATTTCTTCAAAAATCTGGCATTAGTTGGAGTAGTAATGAGTTCTCCATCCATCGAGATTAATGAATAAGCTCCATTGGAGTAGAACCTATGTATTGAATAAGGTCCTTCCCATTTTGGCTCAAGCTTGGGAGGTTTATTTCCTGGTATCATTTGAGTTCTGAGAACTAATACCAATTCTCCCTGAATGAATGAACGAAGATGAACTTTTTTGTTAAAAGCTCGTGCTATTCGATTCTGATATATTTCCAAGTGGTGCAAAGTGCACAATCTTTTCTCATCTAACTGTTCCAATTCATTCAATCACTTTTGAGATTTCTCATCTGTAGATAACTGATCACAAATGGCTACTCTGAGTGAGGGAAATTGAACTTCAATTGGCAATACTGCTTCTGTTCCATATACCAACGAATATGGAGTTGACCGCGTTGCATTGCGGGTGGTAGTCCGATAAGCCCATAAAGCATGAAAGAGTTTATCAGGCCATGACCTCTTATCTTTATCCACCATATTTTGCAGTATATTTGAAAGAGTCTTGTTAAAGTCTTCTATTTGGCCATTGGATGCCGCAAGATACCGAGATGAATGGTTGGATTTAATGGTGTATTCTTGATACAATTTCTTCACCTTAGAAGAACAGAAGTTGGTGCCATTGTCCTTCAATATGGTATGAGGGACACCAAATCTAGTAATGATGTTAGACTTGATGAAGCTAACAATGAATTTAGAACTGACTTCTTTGAGAGGTACTACCTCTGCCCATTTGGAAAAGAAATCAGTAGTAGTAATAATGTACTTAAACTGCTTGGTCGTAGCTGAAGGGAAAGGTCCCACCACATCCATTCCCCATGTGGCAAATGGCCATGAGTATTTAGCTGTATGAAGAAACTCTGGAGGTTGATGAATGAAGTTGGCATGTACTTGACATGAATGACACTTCTTTGTGAAATCAACACAATCTTGTATCATTGAAGGCCAAAAGTATCCAAGCCTTCGAATTTGATCAGACAATTTATGTCCAGACTGGTGGGCACCACAGACTCCTGCATGCACTTCTTTCATGACAGTCGTTGTCTCTTCACCATCAATGCATATGAAGAGAACTCCATCAAAACCACGTTTGTAGAGAATTTTCTCTAGGTGGTTTGGGCCATCATAAAGAGTAAAATTGACCACACGTCGCCGGATTTGTTCTTTCTCGGCTCTATCAGGTGGAAGTGTTCCATTTTGAAGGTATTCCCTGATAGGTGGCATCCATCCTATAGTATGACCATACGGTTCAGGAATGGGACTAATTTCATTAATTTCCTCTGTTCTGGCTTGAACATAAGGTGAAATTGCACGACGGTGGGCAATACTGATGGTTGTCTCGTCCCGATTTGGATCTGCTAGAGCTGTGGCTATATTAGCCAGTGCATCAGCTTGAGCATTTTGTGATCTTGGGACATAAGAAAATGTTGTTTCTAAAGGGAATTCCGCCATTAACTTTCTGACGTAATCATACAAAGGGATTAACTCTTCTTTTCTGATGGCATAATCCCCATTGACTTGTTTGATTACCAGGTCTGAATCACCTTTGACCTTTAAGTGATTCACTTGTGCTTGAAGTGCTAACTCCAAGACTGTGATAAGAGATTGGTATTCGGCTTCATTATTGGTACCACCTTCCCACAATAAAAAGGAATAAGGTAACAATGCCTTATCTGGAGAAATGAGTACAATTCCTAAACCAACTTTGTTGAATTTAGGATTTTCCATTTTCTTCCCTGTTGGACTTCTGGAAGCACCATCAAAATACATTTCCCATGTTTGAGGACACTCTTGAATAGAAAAAAATTCCTCATCAGGGAGTTCAATATCTGAAGGTGTGTCTTCCACTGAAGGATGTTCAGCCAGGAAATCAGCCAGAGCTTGGCCCTTTATTTCCTTTTGAGATACATACTGAATGTCGAACTGCTGCAAAATAACTGCCCACCTTGCTAGACGTCCTATAAGCATTGGACGACTAAGGATGAATTTGAGAGGATTATTGCGAGATACCAATTGGACCTCGTAATGTTGCAGGTAGTGTCTCAGTTTCTGAACTGCAAAGATTAATGCCATGCAGCACTTCTCAATACTTGAATACCGGGTTTCTGCTTCAAGCATAGTTCTACTGAGATAGTAGAGGCTATTTTCATTCCCAGCATCATTCTTTTGAGTGAGAAAGGCACCCAATGATCGCTTTAGAGCTGTCACATAGAGGATAAGTGGTCTACCTTCAACAGGTGGCATGAGTACTGGTGGACTCAAGAGGTATTTCTTGAGAACATCAAATGCTTCTTGACATTCTTCAGTCCACTGGTAAGTGACTCCTTTTTTCAATAATTTGGTAAAGGGTAAACTTTTGCCTGCCAAATTGGCGATGAAATGCCGAATATAGGCTAAGTGTCCTTGAATTCCTCTTAATTCTTTCAAATTCTGAGGAGGTGACATACCAAGGATTGATTTGGTCTTCTCAGGATCGACTTCAATACCACGATGGCGTACAACAAAGCAGAGGAATTTTCCTGAGGTTACCCCAAAGGCACATTTTAAGGGGTTCATCTTCAAATTATTTTGTTGAAGCTTATGGAATATGACTTCCAAATCAGCCAAGTGATTAGAACGTTGTTTGGATTTAACCACCAAATCGTCTACATAGAATTCAACAAACTTCCCTAAGAAAGGTTTGAAGATACGATGCATGGCTTGTTGATATGTTGCACCCGCGTTCTTTAAACCAAAGGGCATCACCCGGTAACAAAACACACCTTGAGGGGCTCTAAAGGCTGTATATTCCTCATCTTCTGGGGCCATTCGGATCTAATTATATCCGGAATATCCATCCATGAAGGAAAGTACTTTATAACCAGCGGTTGCATCAATTAAGAGTTCTGTAATTGGAACTGGGAAATCATCTTTAGGACAATACCGATTAAGATCTCTGAAATCGATGCAAACCCTAATTTGTCCGTTCTTCTTCTTTACAGGGAAAATATTAGCCAACCACTTGGGATACTGAACTTCTCTGACGAAGTTAGCTTTGATCAGCTTATCCACTTCAGCATCAATTTTGGAAGCATAAGTTGGGTGTGTTCTTCTCGCGGCTTGCTTAAATCCTCGATGTTCTTTTGGTAAACCCAAATGATGAGTAGCAACATCAGGATGAAGCCCAGGAATTTCTGTATAGTTCCAAGAAAAAATATCTTTATTTTGCTTTAGAAAAGAAATATACATCTCTTGCTCTTCAAGGGTCATGGCCGCACTAATTAAAGTGGGGCATGGATTTTTTTCTGTACCCAGATTTACTTCTCTGAGTTCATCCATAGTGGTAGAGATACCTTCTTCAAATGCTGGAGGAGCATCTCTAAGATCATCCTCTTCCTCTTCATCACGTGTTATTTCTTCCGTTTCTACTTGCATAGTAGATGAAAAAACGAAATTCTCATGATCATAAGAGATTTCAAAATTTTCACATTTTGAAGAAGAAGCTTCCATTTCCGACCCTATTGATAATAAAGGGTCTTCTTTGGGAAATAAAGAGGAGATGATGGATTGAGAATCGACATCATTATTCACCTCTGGTGTTGCTATAACTTCTTCTGGCCTGATTGGAGAAGTATAGACTTGTTGGACTTCAGCAGATGAAATGAAAACGTCACCACTTATGCTTTCATCACTGTTTGGTAGGTTACCAATTTCTCCCATGTTGTCTGGCTCGATTGCCGTAATTGACATTATGAATCTTTCCATAAGAGTATTTTGATTTGGGCCTATTTTTTCAATTTGACTGATAGGTAACACATAATCTGTACTCACATGTGTAAATGGATTTATTAGAATCTTCTCCAAACCATATGGAGCATTAACTTTGGTAATTTCCTTCATTGTAGATTTTTCTCTTCCCTTAATGTGATAAAATTCTGCCTCAATGTATTGAGACTCACATGTCTTGAACGGGGTCTTATCACCATACAATGTTCCAAATTGACCATTGAAACAGTATTTGAGACATTGATGGTATAATGAAGGGATAACTGCATGCTGATGTAGCCAGGGTCTTCCAAGCAAGACGTTGAAAGCTGAGTCTTGATCAACAATCATGAAATCCGAATTGGATACAAGATCTCCAAACTGAGTTCTGAGTGTAACTTCGCCTAGTGGTTCTTGTTCATTTTTATCATATCCTTGTAACATCATGGTAGAAGGAGATAAATCAGATTCCATGAGGCCCAATCGACGAAGTGTACGAATGGGCATGAGGTTGACTCCTGAACCATTGTCAATGAAAGCTCTTCGGATATCTACACCATTGACTTTGTCAGATAAGTACAAAGGTTTTATGTGCCCATACACAACATCATCTTCATCTTTATCAGTAAAAGATATCACTGCATGGCATTCTGCAGGATTATTCTCTATGTGATAGACTTCAGCTGCAGTAATTTCAGCTTCAAACTCCTGAGGACTTGACAAAGCTTCGATGAGTGCTTCTCGAAGATCTTTTGACAGATTCAAAGCATCTAAAATTGATAAATTAGATGGTACTTGGGCCAAGTGTTTCAATATATCATACTTTTGATCTAAAGGTCTGCGTTTCCCAACAGGAATAAGCGGTTTAGCAAGTACCTTGGAAGCATATGCTTTGGAAGCTGATGCATCTTGTATTGGGATAGAAGTTGGCAACATCCTTGGTTTTGGAAGATTAGACTAATTAGATCCATTTAATTGCTGAGATAAAGAAGATGGAACCTTTAA
This sequence comes from Viscum album, assembly GCA_963277665.1. Taxonomy (NCBI): domain Eukaryota; kingdom Viridiplantae; phylum Streptophyta; class Magnoliopsida; order Santalales; family Viscaceae; genus Viscum; species Viscum album. Next base: position 573,892,541 of record OY728139.1, read on the forward strand.
TTGGTCTTCCAAAATAACCGTGCCAAAACTGAGTTGGCCATTGGCAGAAGAACTTACTTGTTCTTTTTGAGCTCGCTGAAGGGCTCTACCACGAGTTTCTACTGCATATACAGTGCTAGCAGGGGTAGAATTGGAGTAGTGGCTTCGGAAATATCCACGTCTTCCCCTGTATCCTGAACCTCTAGAACTTCCTTGGATTCCCTTATTTGATACAGGGAATTCAGGCTCATCAAGACTGGAATATGGATCTGTTAATTGAATCATATTAACAGAACTGAAGATTAACTCTTCGTCTGATAAAGACTCTGCCTGATTAGCCTGTTTAGGCTGTTCTGTTTGATGGGGCGGTTCCCATGGCTTTGAAGTAGATGGCATAAAGTATTCCAGAGTCAAAGACAATTTAGGCTTTGACACATACTCATCTTATTCTGATTCTTTTTTCTTCTTTGAATCAAGCCGTTTCTTTGAGGATTTTCCCTCTGATGAAGAGGGTTTTACCGCAATATTCATGATAGAAGACACAATTGGTTTCTTTAATTGTGTTCGCAAAATGGCATGAGTCCGATTGATTGTCTTTCTGACCATCCAATCATCATATTTCTGTGCATTTATGCTTTTGACTTCTTGCCATTCACCTTCTTCCTCTGGAACTGTAGCAGTGACATAGGCTACCTGAGTCGAAGAACCTTTCAATTTGACTTGTCCCAAGTCGACCATCTTTTGCAGGAGGTCTTTAAAGACAAAACACTCCTCGATGGGATGCCCTAACATTTGATGAAAGGGACAATAATTGGGACCGTCTTCATCTCCTTCCTTGTTTGGCCTCTTGGTCACTGGTAATTGAACCAAATTATTTTCCAGAGCTGAAATGAAGTAACCAGGAACCTGCTCATTTCGGAAAGAGTATGTTTTACTCTTCAAATCCTCAAATTGTTTTCGTCGTTGATCTTTTTGATCAATTGAAAGAAACGGCCTTTGTTGTTGGTGTTCAGGAGGTGGAGCCCTTCGAGAAGATGAAGGTTTTGAAGTAGAAATAGGTACAGGTGCTTGTTTAAGCATAACTGTAGCAGTTTATGCTTTACCCATTCTCCTTCCTGGAGCTGATGGAATTACACGAGATTTAACCTTAGCCTGTATAAGGGAATCTTCAATCTGCTGAGTGATTAAAGTAAGGTCTCGAAACCCTCCTGTGTATTTCACAGGGATCAATGGCGTGCGTAATTCGTCACGCAAATTTGCCACACAGATTGGCAACAACTCTTCCTGAGGGAGTGCTAAACTTAGGGAATACGTTAATCCCTTCCAGCGAGCAATGAAATCATAGACTCTTTAATTCTCCCTTTGCTTGCAGTTTGTAAGATCAAAAACTGTCATTTTTGGAAAAGTTGAGCTGAACTGAAGAAGGAATTTTTGACGAAGATCCTCCCATCCGATGATTGAACAGGATTGCAAGCTTGTATACCAGACAAAAGCTGGTCCTTGTAAGGTTCACATGAAGCATCTGAGTTTCACTGCTTCTTGCTGCTCTGGAGTTCCCATCATAGGATCACAACAAGACACGTAATGCATCAAATGTTGTTCAGGGTCGCCTAATCCATTGAAAGTAGGGAAAACAGGGTTTCCAAAACTAGATGGAGGAGAAATTGAATCTACCCATTCAGGGTAAAATTTCTTTTCTGGTTGAACTTGCGCCCGTTTCCCTTCCATAGTTTCTAACCGAGCTGTTAATGACTCAATAGTAGTTATTAACTTTTGAGAAATATCAGGTTGAATTTGGTCTTGGGTAGGTGCAATGAATGGAACTTGGACAGACGTGGTGATTGGTGCTACAACTGGTGGTAGCACTGCCAATCGTTGTTGCGTTTGACCCGTAGGATTAGACCTCTGAGGGTGTACTGATAAAGGAGGATATTCCTGATCCATCTCAGTAGTTACAACAAATTCCTTCGACTGTCGGACTTCAACATTCTTAAGAAGAAGACTACTCTGAAGTAGTTATGCATTCAACCTTCTTAATTCTTTCATTTCTTCCTCTTGTTGTGAAAACCTTTACTCTAACGAGAGCGATTGACCTTCTCTAGAGGAAGGATATGTAACCTGATTCTTTCCCCTACCTTTGTTGGATACTTTTTGGAGAGAAGGTAGTGGATTACCTAGGTTCTGAGTACTCCTTTGACTTCGTGTACGCACACGTTCTTCATTTGTATCGGCGCGTACATTTTCTTGAGCAGGACGCTCTTCATCTGAGTCCCCTGAGTGAGTCTCCTTTGGTGGATTAGCAACAACGGCATTGATGAAATTGATTGATGTATAATGCATCGCATCCCTTCTATCAACATTTCTGTGATATTGTCTTCTTTCATGTCTTTGATGAGACATTGCCTTTTGTTGATTTAATCTTTTAGGAACTTCTTGACGAGATATAACTTGGAGGGAATCTCCTGATAATTTGGCTCTTCGTTACTCTTGGGGATTCTTCCCCAATCGAGAAAAGGCCGATATTCTCTGAGAAGGGGATTGATGATTTGAAAGAGTCCCCAGTCTCGAGAACTGGGGATGTTCCTGCTGCTTCCGCTCAACTCCTCGAATCCCATTTGTTGACTTTGAGGGTTGGGTTAAAGGAGTACCCAGTCTGACAAGCTGGGGTGGCTCTTGACATGCTATGTCTGAGACCTTCTTAAAAGATCTATTGATCTTGCAAATCTTAGTTCGGAAATTAGTTGGATGCATTAGCCTGTATCCACTTTTATCACCTGGTTCAACAGACCGTTGGATGATTTCTGAAACTTCTATCATTTGATGATGTGTTTGCTCCATACGAGAGGCTTGTGAAATATTCTCGCCTGCTTGATGTAGGAGCAATTCAAGAACTTGTTCTCTATATTCTTGATTTTGAGAGGAACTAGTTGAAGCCTGTTCTTGAGCAAGCTTTTGATTATGAACAAAGCCCATTGACTGTGGCCGTCCATGGGCAATAACATTGCATGAGACCATTTTCGGCGGGCTTTGCTGACTGGAAAGCACTGTGAAATGTAGTGCTCCGTGAACAACCCATCCTCTGATATGAACATCAGATGGAGCATTGACAATTAACTGACGCAATTTTCTTAGTGCGCAAAGGCATGAACGATGAAGGTTTCTCTGTTGCTTTTCAGCTTTCGGATACCGAGAGACTGATAGAGATGCCAAATCAATCTGATGTTGTAGCCCTTCTATTATCTTAATATGATTTTCATATTCATCATAAGATAATACCTTCTTCTTCAATTGACAAAGAGTTTTCCATATCTTGAGACGAATATCATGGACTCCATCTTCCGTCAACATCTTTGGAATGTCATACTGGGAGTCAGCCAAAGGCCAAAACATTACTGGTACCTCACTTTTTGCCAGTTTTTTCCTCATGTTCAACATTTCCTCTTTATCATTAAATGAAGATTCTTCTACCTATTTTGACCAGAGTTGGTGTTTACTTGTTGATCCATCGGATTCAACAAGATTGGTAGAGAGATCATTGATCAAACTAGAAGATGCATGACTTAGGGGTGGTTCGGAGAATGACCTATACCCTGGGCTATCTTCTGATTGAGAAAGTATTTCACTTGCTAGCGATAAAGCATCAGACATGACTGGTTTCGCATTTGCAAGTGCCTCAAGATAAGAGGGCTTTCTCGGCACTACATTGTCCAATGGAGTATTTTCCAGGCAATGTGAATCACTACTGCGGAGAGGACTTTCGCAGCGAAATTAATCATCATGGGGAGGACCACCATAATGGGTTACAGCAAAAGATGAGATCTCTTGATCCTTGGTCTTCTGACCACACAGAGGGTTCCTGTGGCTCTCATCTGAAGAAAAAACTTCAAGATTGACCGAATTTTCATGAAGCAAGCCTTCATGAGGAAGTGTCTGTTGAAGACTTTCGAAATTAATGTTCCCGTTATTGGGAACTGAGGGAGTAGAATCTTGAATTCCAACAGATAAATGTCTGAGGGCTTCAAGAACTCCAGCATCGAGCAAAGCCTTGTTGCAGATTGGCCTTTTATCTCCTGACTGTGCTGGGTGGATCTTTTTCTTAGATGCCTTCTTACTCGCTTTGGAAACCACTTGTTGACGAAAGTGGTTACTCTGAGCAGGTGTATGTTCCTGATCAGGAAAGATGGTCAGGTTAGGCTGATGATATCCACTCAAATCAGGTGTATGTGCCTGACTTGGTTGTACGTATGATATGGGGGAGTATTCCCCATAACCCTCTTGGACTGGAACAGATGTGTGTGTCTGTTCCGGAGTGAATCATTGAAGTGTCACTCTACTGCTAGGGATAGATTTATGTGTCTGTCCCTGAGATGATGCTGAAGCTGTTATGATATCCTGGCAAGCATCCAGAATATGAGCAGGAATTTGCTTCTGCTCTTTCACCATTGACAAAATATGTTTGGTGACTTCAGCTGCCGGAACGGGGATATACGTCCATTCTGGGCTTGGAGTAGGTGTATGTTCCTGCTCTTGTCCTCCTTTTCCTATCAGTGAATCCTGACAGTACTCAAGTGTGGGGGCAGAGAGTTAAGTCTGCCTCCTGTTTGTCATCGGGGCTTTCCTACTGACTTCTCCGTGCGCTACCAAGCGAGACTGTTGGTAGGATTGATTAGTATTAACAGGTGTATATGCCTGTTGATTACACTTTTCCAAACGCGGTTGACAAAATCCATCATATGTAGTCAGACGAGCCTGCTGACTAACTGATGATGTATAAGCAGCTGTATGTTCCTGCCTATAGTACTCCGCCGGAATTGCCTGGCGGGATTGGCGTGATGCTGCCAGACGAGTATGCTGGACAGCGGAATTAAAACGGACAGGTGTGTGTGCCTGCTCGTTGTTCGCCACCAAGTTAGGTTGGTGGACTTCTCCGGAGATGGCAGTGATGAAAACCTGCCCATTGTTAACCGGATTCTATCTCTGGCGGTTCGTCTTTCCTGCTCGGGTTCGAGGAACCTGAGCTGAATGCCTGAAGTCGGTACCCCCATCATGTTGAGGGCGCACTTCCGCACGAGTCTGGCGGCGATTGTTGATGGGAGCCCTCGGGAAGGACTCTTGTATTTTTGAATTAAGGCCCTGAGGGACCTGCTCATTCACTTCCTCAGAGTAAGGGAGTGAATGGAAATTGCGTTCCGGGGATAACGACCCGAAACAGTTGGAGACGGTAGTCATCACCGCCTGCCTCTTGATCACTGGTCGTCGTTTTCCGGACGACCTGTGTGAGTTGTTCACTTGGAGGGCCTGTCGGGCAGCCTCTAGAGTTGGGATGGTACCGTGTTGACGGTACTCCTTAACCAGCGCATTTGATACCCAACGTTGAAGACGCTGAGTAGGTGATGTCATCCTCATAGCGGATGACGATACAGTAGGAATAGCAGCAGTGGTATTTGCAGTAGCAGTATTCACAGATGTGAATTTGAGAGCATCCATTATGGAAATACAGAAGATCTTGGAAAAGAGTGCCCGTTTGATATAACAGATGTAATCAAGATAAATTCAGCCACTTCATCCTTTGGATGAGCACATATGTCAATGATTGTTTTTGTTAGCCCTCTTATTGAGTTTTAAATAGGGTCTTAACAAATAGGTAAAACATCATTTTAACTTGGTTAAGGTTTCACGTCGGGTTCACCATTTTAGTTTCCCTCGAAATTCGGGGATGACCTCCTTAATGGCAGATTCAAACGTTCCAATCGGTTTCTAGCGGGTTTGTTCGTAGAACCGGAAACATCCAATGATTCCACATCCGTTTGGACCTACTTTCCAAAGGTAGGCGCTCATTAGCTTGTGGACTGATGAGGCTTAGGAATTTTCATTGGTCGAGAGGATGAGAGGTCGGGCTCATCACACCTTTTTGAGGGGAATTATTGTCTATTCCGGGACTCTCTTTATAGATTTAAGTTATGTTCGTGAATCCTTATTACATTACCAAGTATCAAATGAGCTTTCCTTCAGTTTAACAATCAATGATTAAATATGTAAGAAATTTAGAGAATCTTTTATATGTATTGGAGGTTCTTTATCAATAGAGAATCATCTATATTTATTTAGAGATTCTTGGTCAATGGTATCCTTCAAAACATTTATATAAAAGTCTCTTGGTCATTATGATGACTAGGCTGGTTTTAAAGCCACTCAGTGGGGCACTTGAAGTTTATTGTCATTCAGAAGGACATGAATTATTTCAGAGTTGGGATCGAACCCATAAATGGGCTACCTACGTATCCTTTGTTTTGGAAAAGGAATCAGAACCCACGTAGTTCGAGTAAGGGAGTATGACGTTTATGATTGATGGCACAAAGAAGGATGTCATAATTACTTTTACACTCTAAGCTCAAGTGAGTCATGCTCGGTGTGAGAAACAAGATGTATTGGTAAAAATTAGACAATTGTGCCATGAAAGATGCAATCATAAGAAATGGTTTGGGGCTTATGTATGTATGACTGCCCAGATAGATGAAGGTTTAGGATTTACTTTTAGGGAGAAAATCCAGGAACAGGGTCTATAAAGGTATATGTGCTTCATGCAAATTTGAATACTCTAACTTGGGACTTATTCCTGAAAAGGAAACCTAAATTAGGAGAGGATTGATAACTGGGTTTTACTCCTGAGAAGGAATCCCAGATCAAACAAAAATTAGGACTGGTTAAAGATAAATTAAGGGACTTGGGGCTTACTTCTAAAGAGGATGCCCATAATTATGACTGGGACTTATTCCTGAAAAGGAGGCCCAGGTTAGGGGACTTGGGGCTTACTCCTGAAAAGGAAGCCCAAGATTATAACTGAGACTTATTCCTGAAAAGGATACCCAGGTTATGAGATTAAGGTTTGGGTCTTACTCCTGAAACGGATGCCCATATTTGGGAATTTTAAGAATTTGGGGATTACTCCTGAGGAGGATGCCCAAGTTTGGAGGACTTAGGACTGGGGATTATTACTGAAAAGGAGACCCAGGTTAAGGATTCTCTCATCTTAAAGGATGAGGTTGAATGAATGAACTCTCAATCTTTGGTGACATAAAGATGTATAAATCACTATTTTTTGAGAGATATTCCACAGAATTCCTTTCAAATAAGGAAGTCAAATCAAGAAATCATGCCATAAATGGCTTTGAAGAGTATCTTGAAGACTGAATCTTGAATAGGAAAGGTGAAATGTCTTAAGAGGGGTAAAATGGGCAAGATGGGCACCCAAAAAAGGAAGGGGCGTGCAAGTCTTGGAAGGCGCGCAATTACTGCGTGGACGCGCAAGTATTGGTCGCGCAGGTATACCTGCGCGACACGTGGTGTACTTGCGCGATGGTCAACCAGCATTGAAATACTTGAGCGACTCTTTATTAAAGCCTTTAGAATCCTCTTGAGGTTCTTCCAGAAAAGGGACGTGCAAGTTCTATTGAAGGAATAAGGCAGCGCGCAAGTGTGACCACTTCCCTTAAGGGATGACCACTCAGGCACACAAGTGTTGATGAGTTTCAACATTTAGGCTTTACTCCCTCCCTTTAGATCTTCCGTTCTAGGTAAGAAATTACCTTATAAGTGTTCCGGAAGCTTTGCGAAGAGACTTGGGCGTCGGGAGCTTCAATCCGAGTTTCTGGAAAAAAATCCTTTCAAATGGGGGGCCCACATGGTCTATTTATAGGCACGAGAAGACCCCAGGTGGTTACCGGGAGGTTATCAATTAGGTCGCGCAAGTCACTTGCGCGACCGTAAGGGCGTCGCGCAAGTGGACTTGCACGACAGTGATATAACTTGCGCGGTGCAGTTGCTTTTGATCCTTTGTTCATGCCTTTGTCGATTTTTGATATTTTATTCAAAGGTTGAATCACTTTGAGCTCAGATATTCCCCTTTTCCGATCTTTAGATTCTGTGATGAAAGGAGCGTCAACAACCTCCTTCCCTAGAAGGCCTGGCCACCTTACTCTAAGTAGCCCAATGTTTTTTCTGTTATGCTTGAGGATATCAAATGAAGCCAGACTGAAGATTTTCCATGATAGTGATGACACCCTTTGGAGCCGCAACCAGCGAAAGAGCATGCACTGGAGTCGCCAAAAGCACACTATTAATGAGAGCAATACGCCCTCTGAAGGACAAGTATCTATTTTTCCAGTTATGAATTCGGTCCCCAATCTTGGAAATAAGGAAGTCAAAATCTCGAATCCAGAGTCTAACAGGGGAAATTAGAGCCCTGAGATAGTGCAAGGTAAAACATCCATGTTGCATTGCAAAATTACCTTGAATATCAGAAGTTCGACTCAAAGAGCATTTAGATGATATGAGAAAAGAGCTTTTCTCTTTGTTGATAAGTTGACCACTCCAGTGGCAGTACTCCTCCAGAAGCCTGTTCAAAACACCAATAGAATTTTTCCCAGCATTAAGAAACACAAGAGTATCATCAGCAATCATCAAATGAGATATAGCCTTCGATCTCATAGACCTCCGATATGGAAGAATATCTCCATTGTGAATGCTTCTGAAAATGAGCCTACTCAAAACTTTCTGAGTGAGGATGAAGATAATTGGGGACAGAGGATCCCCTTGGCTAAGGCCCGGGTGGCCTTAAAGAAACCATACGACTTCCACAGAAAAGAAACTGCCATCCACGGGGAACTGAAACACCTGAAAAGAAGATCGATATTCCAAGAAGAAAAGCCCATATTTTCCAATACCTTATTAATGACGCCCCACTCCACATGATCGTAAGCTTTATTCATATCCAACTTGAGAGAAATATTAGAACCCCTTGTTTTAAAGTTGATATCCCTTATCAGTTCATGAGAAAGGGAAATTTCCCCTTGGATAGATCAACCCCTCACAAAACCATGCTGCTCCAAATAAATACACCGAGGAAGATAATCAGACAATCTGGCATTGATCACACTCACAAGGATTTTATATGGGAAGTTGCTCATACTCACTGGTCTGTACTGAAAAATGGAAGAGGGACTCTGGTGATTTGGAATCATCACCATGGTTGTAGCACAAGCAACCCTTGGCAGGTTACCACCCCTAAAGAAATCCCGGATCCCTGTAATAATATCTGACTTCACCACCTCCCAAGAGCCCCTGTAGAATGATCCTGGGAATCTATCCCGACTAGGAGAACTGTCTGGATGGAGGTTCATCAAGGATGAGAAGATTTATTTTTCATCCGGGATAGAACTCATCCTCTCATTCTCCTGAGATGAAACATATTTGGGAATCACATTAAAGAAATCATTATCTCCTCCAGGATAACCACTGGGCATATGCACATTAGGACCAGCTAGAAAATCCTTCAAATAAGAGTAAGCCATACTTCTAACCACATCCCGGTCATTCGTGTGAGACCCATCTTCCAACAAGATATTAGGCTTGATAGGTCTCTTTCTTTATTTGATACAGGCATGGAGAAAGGCAGTACTTCTATCCCCTTCTCTGAGCCATTTAATCCTGGAAACTTCCCTTTCCTGCCTTTCCTGATCTAGAAGAAAATCCGCAAGATGGTCTTTTTTGGTAGAGAGCTCCTCAAAGGATTGGTCATTCCAAGATTCTTCCAAACTCACTTAAATGCTGTCAATTTCCCTAAAGACTCCATCAATTTCATTATCAATCCAGGGGAGGTCTTTAGCCCATGAAATCAGACAGCTCTTAAGGTGACAGAGTTTATCATGAAGGGAGGTCCAAGCATTCCCCTGACCCTGAGCCCTCCACATATCCCAGACCAACTCCTGATAACCTGGCTTAGACACCCATTGCTGCTGAAAGAAAAACCTCTCTCGATGGTCTTGCCCCGAGGAAACCAAAACCAAAAGAGGGGATTGGTCAGAGATACCTCAAGCTAGATGACTAACTTTGGAGGAAGAGAAAGTAGAGATCGCTTCCATATTATCCAGAAATCTATCAAGACATCTCCTAGAACGGTGAGATCCCCTTATGTTATTTCACTAGGTAAAGTCATCCCCTGAGTAACCCAAATCAGACAAATCTTTCCCCACCATAAACTGATTAAAACCCTGCTGGCATTTCTCTGAAATGGACCCCAGACTTTCCTCTCATCTGGGGAAACAACAACATTGAAGTCCCCTCCAACAAACCAAGGAGTGGTGCCCGGGTTAAAACCAGTCAGATCACTCCACAACTTTACCCTATGAAGATGGTCACAACTCCTGTAAACACATGTCCAGAAGAAAATGGTACTTCCTGAGTTTACCTTAGATGTGATGAATTGATCCCCAGTATGCACCAATTCCACAGTCATGGATTGATTCCAAAAGATCCAAATATGATTATTGTTTGAGTCATGCTGAAGAAAACCCAACATCTTGATCTTCCACATATAGTCCGAGATCTTTGCATGACTTTGTTTTGGTTCAAAGATAGCCATGACCGCAACCTTGTGCTCCCTAATAATAGACACAATAAAATCTGTCTTCACCCGAGCCCCGATACCCCTAGCATTCCATAGAAGAATAGGAATCATTAAAAATTGAGGGTTCTGGATTTGGCCCCAGAACTAGTAGCCCGTTGGAAATGGGAGATAGCCCTCTCCTTGAGTAACCTGACCTGTGAACGGGTACGAACTCCCTCACTAGAAAATTTCTGCATTTCAACCAACAGAACCGAGCACCCCGAACATGATTTGGTTTCACATACAGGACGAGATCCATTTAGAGGAGAAAACTCTAAAGACGAGGGAAGATGAGAAAGGCCACCGACCTACTGCTCTCAATGGACAACCAACTGTTGCTCTAGATGAAGGAAACATGGAAAAATCTCTGGACATGCACTCCTAGAAGACTGAGGCACCACCACAACTTCCACTGGAACGACCGAAAAAACCATAGGAAAAACAGGGCTCAACGAAGGCTGAAAATGAAGGTCAATAGAAAGAGAGCATGCCCCATACAGACAGACATCCAGCAAAAAACGCTTCAAGCACGAGGTTGTACAAACTAAAGAAATAGAGATCAAAGCTTCATAAAGAGAGAGCCCACGAGATGAATTACACAAAAACTAAGTCCTTGTAGAGAGCCTCGACATACTCATGAGTAGAGGACCTCACTAACCCTTGCACCAGTGAGGGAGAAGCCACCTCAGGAGAAACCACAGGGACTGAGGTGATCAACTTTAGGTCCTTTGAAGAAGGTTGAGCCCGCACAGAAGCCCTGAAAGACGAAGCCGGACGGGATCACCTCTGAAAGGCTTGGCTGCTTTTGTGACAAATCAGAAGAGAATGGCCGTGCAACATACAATGAGAGAAAAACTGAGGAAACACTGGATAGAGGACCTCCTGATTCCAAGAGATAGCATATTGAGCTCGAAGTAGAATCTTGCAGGGTGGGGGAAGAGAAGAGTCCAATTCGACACAAATGCAGGCCACCAAAAAATCATCACCACTGGACGTGCTAGTATTAAGGCATAAGAATCCTCCCAAAGCATCACCAATAGATTTAAGAAACCCACCATTCTGGAACGTAAGAGGAAGGCCCAGGAGATGAACCCAAACTGCAACCATCGGGGATTCCTTTCCACTTTGCGCTCTCTAGGACCATCACGAAAGATTGAAGGCCCAGCGGCCAAACCTCCAAGGGGCCAAACACCAAGCTTGAACAAAATCCGCTTCCAAGGAAAGAACGAGACCGAAGGACTTCTTATGTATAGTTGAGATCTGGACACCGAATTAAAGACCCCAAGATATAACAAACCTTCTGAAAACCGCTAAGGGGGGATTCGTAGCCCCAAACTGAGCCACAAGCGACCATTTAAGGCAAGCCTCCGCCGCCAAAAGAGCCGACCCTAGGAAATCCAGAGAAATACCACCATCTTCATGCGAGACCTTCAGAACCGGGACGCACACCTCCGGTAAACAAGGACGAGGTGCCGCACTTGACAACCCACAGAGAACATCCTTAAAGGAGCCTCCCCAAGCAGGAGCCGGAACGGGGCTAATGACACCACCGGGCACTGAAGTAGGAGACACCGAGATGGGGGGGGGGGACCTCTGGCGAGCGGGATGGGGGAAAGCCAATGGAATGAAAATTTGAAATGGGAGGCGGCGCGTTAGGCACGTTCTTCTGAGCGAACGAGGAAGCCATCTCTTATGACATAATTCATTGTTTAAAATATAAAATATTTAATTAAATGATATAGAAATCTTAAAAATATAATATTAGGTAAAATGGTTAGTATATGTATAAAAATAAAATTAATTAATCATTTATTAGAATTTTGGCATGATTTGGTAATTATTTTAACTCTCTATGTGTAAATTACTTGATAAAATGGTAAGAGTTAAAAGGGGTTAAAAAAAAAATATAAGGCTTAAAAAATACTGAAACTTGTCTTATTTTAATTGGATAAAGGGTATTCGACCCAAAATCATATTATATTTTAAATAAATGATTTTGGTACCATTTGGAACTGAAATTTAATTTATATTAATTTAATATTTTAAAAGTTTCCAAGGGTGCCCCTCCCCACTCCTATAAAAAGGTACCCACTCTTCTCTAATACTTACACTTCCAAAGCCTTTTGGTTTGTCCAATATCTACCCAAAACTCTTCCTAGAATACCTCCCCATATTCTTGAATCCTTATATTAGCCAGAACACCCTTATTAGAGGTGTTAAGGTGTTCTTCAAAGGTGATCAACCGAAGAAGAGGTAAAGTATTTCTATTTTATTTCTTCTTCCACATCCTTAAAATATCCACCAACCATGATGAAATAATAACTATAGTATCCTAAATATAATGAGATGTTATTATGTTAATATCATCACCTAAATCCATCTCCACTTATATTAAATGGGAAAGTAATTAATCCTTCGTGCGTACGTGTGAACTATCACCTCCACAAACCGATATAATTCGTTTCCCATAACCGTCTATCAAGAATGGTTATAATGATTAAATCAATGTTTATATATGATATTATGATATATTTATCATTTTAAAATAATAATATTTCATTTATGTTCTTACTTTCCATGAACATAAAAATGATAACGACATTCCTGCATACATGTGAACTATCACCTCCACGAAGTGATGTGAATCATTTTTATTCACAAAATCACTTGTATGATATATATAATTATATTAATGATTAATAATATTATGATCATTATGAATTATTCTGGAAAATTTTGATTCTAAAGTTTCATCTTTGGAAGATAGATATCCTGAAACTCTATCTTTGGATGACCTTCACAGAACTCTCATTATATATGAAATTATAAGGGAGAATGTTTTGAAAAGAAAATATAAATTTGATCATTAAATATACTTCAAAGATACTAAGTAAGGGAAATATTAGAAATTTCATAAAGTTGAATAAGATAGCGAATCCAAAAATAAAAATGTGGTTAGTAATAATCTTGATGAATTCTTGTCATTTTTTCTAAAAATGTGAAAAAAGGTATGTGAAAGTACAAAGGGAAGATACCTCTATTTTTTTTTGAATTTGGAGGTATTGGTAATTTTGAAACGAATTTCCCTTGATGAAAGAATTAAGATAGTAATGAATATGGCATAAGTCCAGGAATATCTTGGAATAAACATGTTAAAAAATCTAAATACTATTCCAAAGGAAAAGATATAAAGTTCTCTAAATATAAAAGGAGAATTTTTTTTCTAAATATAATGAAGATGATGACCGTGAAGTTGAAACAAAAAAATTTACTGGAATTGCTAGAGAAAAAACGTTTATTACAGTAGTTAATGATGAAGAATTTAATGGTAGTAGTTCTAAGGAAGAAGTGACTCAATTATAATTTCATCTGAAGAGATATTTTAAAGAATGTATCAGAAATATTGTAAGACCTGAAAGAGAATTGAAGAAGTTGAAGAAGGAAAGTTATACATCAAAAAATCAATAATATTTTATTGAATAAAAGGCTATGTTACTGGAATATATTTATTAATCGAAAAAAACTCTAGAAAAATAAAATAATCGGAGTAAAAATCTTGAAGTGAAGATTAAAAAATAGGAGGAAGAGTTGTTACTTGTTCAAAAAATATTTTAAAGATGAATAGGGAGTTACAAGATTCAAAAAATTTATCTATGAAGTTGGATAAAGTTATGAAAATTATAAACCTAAGAAATATCAATAAAATTTTTCTTTAAAGGTTGAAAATAAAGTTGAATATGTTCCCAAGAATAAGAAATATGTGAAAGTCATTTATATTTCCAAAACCAAAAAAGTTGAAATTTCAAAAATTTCAAAAATTTCAAAGTCTGAAATAAAAGTTTATACCACTTATAATTCTGATAAAGTTGGAAAGTAATCATAATTTAAGAAGAATATTCTAGGTGATGATAGGATCATTGGGGCTCAAAAAATTTATGGTGCGGAAGATAAGAAAGTTGTTGGAAAACATGTTTAAAATTCAAGACAGTATGGAAGTTAAAAAGGAAAGTATTCTTTCTATGGGTAGTGCTAGTATTGTAGTGGATTTGGGAATACATAAAATATGTGTTGGTTCAATCGACAACACTATAATTATACCATGATTTATAAGAAGCAAAGTTCAATGGGGATTCAATCCTCTCAAATAAATAATTCTGGGAAAGTTGTTTTGAATGTTGAAAATATATTCCAACCTCTAGAAACTATTTGTGAAATATGTGAATAACCTAGAAATATTTCTAAAATATTTCTTGTTTTTCCAATGGTATAACAACATGTTTATAAAAATTCTCAAAATCTATATGTGAAGAAAGATAAAGGGAATGAAAAGGCTCTTTTTGTTGAAACTGTTCTCAATGATACAAAAGGAGAATGACCCTAGATTTTTGATAGTTGGTGATCCTCACACATGATAAGATATTTGAATCTATTGAATAATGTGAAATATTTTAAATAAGGAATAGTGGCATTTGGAATTGATGAATCACTCAGAATCAAAGGAGTTGGATATACTATTATTGGAGAAAATTTTTAAAATCCAAGAAGTTATTGTTGTTTGATGAGCTGAAACATAATTTTTTGAGTGTTTCAAAATTTTTTGATGAAGTTAATAAAGTTATATATAGAAAAGATGTATTTTTTGTGAATAGAGTTAGACATGGAAATGTTATTACAAGAGGCCAACGTATAAAGATGAACTTGTTTCAAGTTGGTGATGTTCAAAATTCTTATTATCTAATCATGATGGAAGAAAATTAGTTGTGGAATAAAAGGTTACAAAATACATGCCAGAGAAATATGATTAAATTTTCCAATCAAAACAGTGTTCTTGATATTCCTGATATGACAAGAAGATGATATTGGTGTTGTCCAGTTTTTCAGAAAGGGAAGATTACAAACTCTGTGCACAATAAAGTTGAAATTCATTCAACTCATCCCCTGTAAATAATTCATTCTTATATTTGTGGTCTAGTAAGTAAACAATAAAATTTTAGAGATTAGTAATTTATTTCTTTCATTGATTATTTTACTCACATTACTGGTATTATGTATTTGAAATATAAATTGAAATCTCAAAAAATGTTTAAGAGTTTCAAGATAAGGGAAGAAAAGGAATGTGTATATTCTGTGAAGAATTTGTGAACTGATAATGGCGGTGAATATAAGAATGAATAGTTCAAAAGTTATCTTGAAATAATGGAATTCTTAATGAGTTCAGTGCACCATACACCCCATAACAAAATGGTGTTACTGAAAGGAAGAAAAGAAGTTTAGATGAGATGGGGCGTACAATGCTGATTGAACATGGTCTTTCTCACTAATTTTGAAGGAAGATAATGAGCACAACAATTTATACTCAGAATAGGTGTTTCTATAGACCAAGTTTTTATATGACTCCTTACGAAATGTTCTATAATGAAACTCTAATTTTGAAACACTTAAGGATGTTTGAGAGTCCCTGTATCATAATAACAAAGGTTAATATCTTGGAATTTTTTTCAGAGAGGTGAAGATGAAATATTTATTAGATATTTTCAAGATGGTAGAGGATATAGATGTTTCAAAAAATAAATTGGAAGGATAATTGATTCTGTTAATGTAAAGGTTCTTGAAAAATCTAAGGAATATGTTTCACAAACCCATGCTATAAATGAAAATGAATAAAATGAAAGAGTTTTTGTTGAGAAATATGAAAATAATTACAATAATGGTGATGCCACGCAGATAGAGGAATCATACTCAGCTATTTCTAGTGATGAGGAAGAACTTTATTCATATAATCCTAGTATAAGGAAACATGTGCAAGCTCATAACATCATTGGTTATTAGAAATAAATGTTTTAAAAAAGAATAACATCGAAGGTTATTTCACATACTTATTCATATTCAAAAGTTGAGCAAAAAAAAAAATGACAATAACTATTTTGAGCATCAATAATGGATTCATTCTATGAATGAAGAGTTGGACTAGATTGAGAATAATGATACATGAGAAATTGCACCCAAACAAAATGATAAATATGTTATTAATGCAAAGGGGGTGTTTTGAAATAAGTTGAATTAAGATAATGATGTGATAATAAAAAAATCAAGATTATTTTGTAATGGTAACTCACAAATTAAATTTATTGATTTTGATGAGTCTTTTTCTCACGTTTCAAGGTTAGAAATAATCAGAATATTTCTTGTAATTATTGCATAAAGAAAATACAAAATTTTTTAGATGGATGTTAAATCGGATTTTTAGAATGGAGAACTTGATAAAGAAGTTTATATTGAAAAACTATATGGCTTTGTGATTGGAAAGGATTAAATTTATGTGTGATTTTGAAGAAATATTTTTATGGGCCAAAGCAATCTCCAAGATCATGTTATTCCAATTTGGATACTTATATGAAGAATTTGAACTTTAATAATGGAATAGTTGATAGTAATATCTAAATAAAATAAAATTATGAGATTTATCTCATTGTGATTGTGTATGTTGATGATATTATCTTTTCTTGGAATGATGAAAAAACTTGTGAAAAGTTTTTTGAACAGATGAAGAAGTTGTTTGAAACTTCTATGCTTGGTGAAATGAAGCATTTCCATGGCTTACAAATATCACAAAAGAATATATACATTTCTCTATATCAAGATAAGTATGCTAAGTAACTTATTAAAAAGTTTGGAATGGAGAATTCAAAACCTATTCCCACACCAATTTTAGTGGGAACCAAGTTTTCTAAAGATGGAGAAGGAAATGATGTGAATTCCAAAGAATTTTAGAAGCTGATTGGAAGTCTGCTATATTTGACGACTTCAAGACCAGATATTATGTATGTTGTTGTCTTATGTGAAATATTTCAAAGCATTCCAAAGTAATATCATCTTTTGGATAGAAAACTAATTCTCAGATATATCAGATACATAAAATATTTCATAATTATATATGATAGATCATGAAGAATTGATTTATTTGGGTATACAAATACTGATTGGTTAGGAAGTTTAGGTGATAGAAGATTCACATCTGGTGGAGTTTTCCTTCTTGGGGAAAGTTATGAGAGTTGACATATTAAAAAATAAAATTCTTTAAATATTATCATGGATGATGTTAAATATGTTTCTGCCACTCAATCCACTACACAACTTATGTGGATGAAGTCTCAGTTAGAATATTAGTTAGTTGAAGTCAATTACCGCTTCTCTTAGGTTGTGATAACCAAATTGATATAAATATTACAACAAATATAGTAAAACATTATCATTGAAAACATATTGATATAAAATATCATTTCATCAAAGATAATATGGAGAATAATGAATTCAAGATAGAGTATTTTCTTATAATGGAACAAGTTGCTAACATTTCACAAAACCATTACCAAGGGAATCATTTTTCAAATTGAGGTTGAATATGGGTTTCCAATCTCTTTCTTTCCAAGGTTGAGGTACGTTCCTCTATCCCAAATCTCATATAGTCTTTGTATAATGTTTTCACGATATATGAAAATTGTGTTTCATAAATCTATCCATTAGTATGTACTTAACTTCTTAAGGAAGCATGCATTTAGGGGGAGTTTTTAAAATAGTTATGCTATGAACTAAGCATGTAAGTTTATGAACTATTTTAATAGTTTTTTTAAGTTCTTGTAGGTTTTTTTTATAGTAAAGTGAAATAATTTTTGAAGGTTGAAATTTGGAAGTTCATGAAGAAGTTTTATAAGTCACTACTTATGGACAATATGGTTTTTCTATTAATTATTCCTATTTCCTATAATGAGTTCACTCATGTAGGATTAGAATTGTTGGTGAGTGATCCATATATTGAGTCAAAATATTTTAGTGATTTTTGAACTTTGGTCGACAACAAAATATAGGGGGGTTTGTACCAAGTTGGCGGGAAGCTGTTTTTTAGATGCAGTTTAGCTGGAAGATGTGGGGTTTTAATTGTTTTTATTTTTTGTTATATTTTTTAGAAATCACCCCACTTTGATGTTTTGATGGTCAGATGTAGGAATTCTAGACTCTGAAGAATGAATGTTTGTTTCTTAATAAAGTCCATCATTTTCAGTTTTCTATTCTGGATTTTTTTTGGGTGGAGTTGTTTTTTGGAATCATATTGTGTCTAAAATAAAGTTTTTGATCAGAGTGAGAAGTTATATCATAAATACAATGTATTTTAAGATGCTTGAAGACACTAAATCTGATGATGCTTTGTTGTGGATAAAGTTATCAACATCATAAGTTATATTAAGACTTTTGATCCAATATTTGTGAAATAAATAGGGAGAAAAGGTTTTCTAAGTAAGATGATGCTATGAAAATCTCAATATTCCAAAAATTATGAAGAAGTCATGATACAAGAAGAAGTGTGTGGAAGAAAATAGAAATGGGGGTTTTTAGTTTTCTAATCTTAGTTCATCAGATTCAGAAGTATTCTGGATGCAGAAGTTGTTTGGTGTCTATGAGTTTGAATTTTATAAATTTAGAGGTGTTGTAGAAGTGATAATTGAATGATCCATCAGATGGGATGATCAATAAAACAAACAGATCCATAAAATGAACCATCAATTTTTGTGTAGGATAAATAAGTCTCTTTTGATACTGGTCCATTAGAAAATATGTGCTGTTGATGCATAAAACATGTCGTTACACTGATAGAATATTGGATATAGTATTCCATTAAAGTAAAAACATCAGACTATCAAAGTGTATTTGATGAAATAGAGTTATTGAGTGTGATAAATAAGATAATTTGTTGTCCCTGATGAATTAGTAGGGTTTCAGAGACCGAACAATCGGATGATGTAAAAAAATGTAGTCAACCATTTTCATCACAGCATCGAAGCATGATCTCAAAGTTGTTTTATTTTTAAGTTGGTTAATAACAAGAGTTTTGAATTGTTTTTATTGGGTTAAGATTCCTCGAATGATCTTTGAAACCGATCCATCAGATGGGTATTTGAGACTGATCCATCCAATGAATACTCTAACCAATAAGTCATCATATGCTAGAGTTTATCAGATGTATTCATCATCCTAAGGAGTTGATGAGAAAATGTATTAAGTGGTTGAAATGGTGAACAATGCGGAAATTTCCATCGGACTATTGTTGGGTTTTGTAGTTTACAGAAGTTGCAATAATGTTTATGGAAGATGAGTTTCATTTGGTTTGGAGGATTGGATTGGGAAGTCTTCTGTTTTATATATGTTCAATTGGATTAAGAAAATCATAATGAAAAATTATATTGGAATGAATAATTGATGAATTTTTGAGAATATTTGAGAATATTTGAGAAGAATCCAGAAGAGTTGAGAAGAATTTAAGTGGTAAAAAATGAAGTTGAAATAAAAGTGAAATTAAGGTTTTTGGAATTTGGTTGACCGGGAAAGTGGAATTGGGTTCCATCCCATTTCAATTATGTGAACCCTATAAATATAGGTCAAAGTACAATGTACTATGACACTATTCATGTTTATGAGTGAGCAAGAGTGCTAAAGTTTTTGGGACAAAATTGGTAGAGGAAGGTGTCCAGACATAAATCTCTTGAGAAAAATTTTCAAATAGAAGAAGTGTTCAGAATAATTCGTGGTCAGGATTTTCTAGATTGGACGAAGAAATTAGATTGAAAATTATGAGAAAATAAATAAGTGATTCAGATTAGTTTATGGCATAATAATTTAGACTTGTTTTTAGACTAAATAATTAGACCGAATAATTAGAGTGATCCATCAGACGAAGTTTTTGTATGAATTCCATAGAAGTTTTTCCTACCTATTACTGGGTAAGAAAGTGAAGAATTGTGTTTTGAATAATTAAAAAAGTTAAAGTTGTTGAATTAGTACAATGACATGCTTTGAACCATCTGGTGAGGGTTTCTAAACTTATTAAAAAACTTATTTACATAATTCATGATTGAATAATCACATGCACTATTGTATTAATCATAGTGATACGCAAGTGTAAGGGTATTTCCTACTTGTTGTATCCACACAAAAAGATTTTTTTCTAGAATATTGTGTGGTATTATATTATTTAAAAACCATTCAAAGAAATAGATACTCTTATTTAGTAGTGAACCTTATAAATACTTGCGTTCCTATGGTTGTGTGAATATTTTGATTTCATCAAAGTGATAAATCTTTAACAGAAGGTTAAGGTTGTTATAAAATAAAGACAACATAAAAATTAAAATATATCACTGATTCACCTCTCCCCCTCTTAGTGATTACATTGTTTCTAATTGGGACTTTTTAGTATTAAATGATGCATCATCATAGGAACTTCAAGATTTATATTCCATGCATTGTTCCATGCCACGTTTACTTACTGTGCGCATTTCCTATAACATGTTTTAGTGCCTTTATTTCTTTGACCATGGAATTGTGCTAGCATTTCATGCAGGGAATTTCTAAATAACTTGTTGGGATTAAATGGATGCCACACATCAATTTGTAAGGTGTACGATCCCTTATAAATTGGAAGTGGTGATTTATATAGTTCAACCATTTAAAGAGACATTATATATAAATGATAATGAAATTAAATGAAATTTAATTCTAAAATAAAATGGTCACTATTAAATTGGGATTCCAATTGAAATTTAAATGTTATTTTCCTCTATAAATTTCAATTGACACTCTGTATACTGGGACCTTTGACTTATAGCAGAGAACTTGACCCTGGACCAACCTTACTAGTGGGAAGTAGAAAGTGTATCTTATTTTCTTATGATATATACATCAACCATACCTAGATTTAATAGTAGGAACAGGGGTATGAATATTATATAGGAATGATTTTACCTTTACTATTCTTATATATATATATATATATGCTTTTATCGGTTGTTAAATATTGTGTTTAGGCGTGTTTTTGGAATTTGTTGAGGCATTCCACCACAACGTCCTCGAGTTGTGTTCCAGGAGTGTGGTGATGATCATACTCTAAAGGTGGTGGGACTTGGGTCACCAATATACTCTCTAGTAGTGCCTCCAACAACACTGCTAGTTATGCTTTATATGGGCACTGATTCCTAGTTTTGTGATGGGTTCCTACACTTTATGAAGACCATTCAGGGATCCCCTTGACTGGACCCAACTATGGAATATTTGCTACGTGAGTTTTTGTAGAAACATCTAACCGCATTTTTAGGGGATGATGGACTACAGGCAGCGTAGTCATTGCTATCGGCCATGCTATCGATTTTCGAGCATCTAGAGGAACCTTATGAGAGGAGAGTGAAGCTCACTACATATATGCTTTGGGATCCCACAAAGAGATTTTGGGACGTTATCAATCAAATGAATTTTCATAAGGATTTGGATTTGAGGTATTTTAATACAAAATTTTATGATTATTTTTATCCTGAGATGTTGGGGGCCAATAAAGCCTGAGAGTTTATGTACTTGGAGAGGGGCGTCTTATCGGTCATGGACTATTCTGCCTGTTTCGTAGAGTGCTAGAATTTTTCACCTATTCTATTAAGTAATGAGTTATAAAAATATAGGATATTCAAGGATTGTATAAGGTTTGGAATATGATCATAGGTGAATATCTTTAGGCTTACTACCATATCTAGGATTGTGAATCAAACACTTATCATGAAGTGTAACCTGAGAGAGGCTTGAGGTGTGAGCCAAGGTGGTTCAACACCTAGATCTTGTAAAACATTGATCAATAGTAGAAAGCGTTGTTTGGGGATTCTACATGGTGATATTAGTGTCCAGGGTACATACTCAGGTATCCAAGTGAGGTTCGATCAGTATGGTAGACTGGGACATACGAGACGTCAGTATACCAGGACCCAGTTGAGTACTGATATTTTGGAAAGATGAGCCATCTTCAGTGCTTTTACATGGCTTTTCTTCTGGTATCCAATGAGAGTGGGTTTGAACTATCTCCATGTCCAGGAGTGGGGTCAGTAACTTCTCATTAGGAATGTATATGTAGTGCAGATAATCGATCAGGCTGAGGTGATGGTCATGAATGGGGTAACTAGATGCTATACTTATAGCACCGGCCGAGCAGACCTACTCAAGGTAGAACAACTATAACACAGGGCCAAAGATCGGGCCAGATATATGCAGCGAAACTGATACCTGAGGAGTAGAGTTTTAGACCTTATATGGTGAGAGGTACTGTTCTAGTATCCTCTATGTTAGTATCCACTCTTTTTAATATAGGTACTTATTATTCCTTCATATCCATGCCTGTTGTGGAGAGCCTTAGGCTCAATTTTTAGTTTTCCCACGTCATGATGACACTTCATACTCAGTTGGGGAAATGATTAGAGATTGTATGACAATGTAGGGATTTATCCCTTGATGTGGGTGGGTGTCAATTAGTATGGGACCTCTTTTTCCTTGAGATGATAAGGTTTGATATCATTCTCAAGATAGACTAGCCGGTTCCCTATCATGCTTATGTTGACTGTTATCGTTGAAGGGTGACCATCACATCACCAGAGGGAAGAAATTTTATTCACAATGTTGAATGGGATGTACAAGTGAGATTATCTAGACCTGATCATTATGGGATGAGTAGGATGACAACCCATATTACTAGATTATATATAGATGATTAGGGAACATGTTAGACATATTTTCTTCTAGTGTTAGATCATTTAAGGGGCGTTTCCCCAGATGAATTTTTAGGACTAACTCTCTCTTGAGAGGTATATGTTTCTATCTAGCTAGTTCTTTAATCTGCACTAGTATCCATTACTCTATACAGGATGAATACTATTGAGTTTTAGAAGATCAAGAGGTAGCTTGAGGATTTGGAATCCAAGGTGTTTATATGACCCAATTCTTCACCGTACGGTTCATCATCCCTTTTCACTAAGAAGGTGAATGGCAACCACATGATTTTTAGGGATTACCATTGGTTAAACCATCTTATAGTTAAGAACCAATATCCATTACCTGGTATAGATGATCTCTTTGACAATCTCCTAGGATCAAGGGTTTTCTCTAAGATTGATTTGAGATCGGGTTATCATTAAGTGTGTGTTAGACCACAGGATATACCACATACAAAATTCCATATTAGATATGGATTGTATAAGTATTTAGTCATGCCATTTGGTCTCATGAATGTGCCCGCAATTTTCATGGCACTGATGAACGAAGTTTTCCATCAATATCTAGATTCGTTTGTGGCGGTATTCATGGATGATATCTTGGTGTATTCTCACACTCGACAATACCATGCCAAACATCTTGAAATTATATTATATACATTTAGAAAGAATAATTTATATGCTATGAAAACAAAGAGACACTTATGGATGGAAAATATTCACTTCTTGGGTTATATTATCTTAGATATAGTAATATCAGTTGACCTAGAGAAGGTGAAATCTATAGTTACCTAGGAGAATCCTAAGAACATATTCAATATATAGAGTTTATTAGGGATATATGGTATTTAAAACCACATTATATAGGAATTATCACCCTTATAATCACTTATTATGGGATTGAATAAGCAGGGTGTAAAGTTTATTTGGCCAAAAGCATGAAAGATAGCCTTCCAAGAGCTAAAATAGAGACTGAATTCAACTCCGATCCCGATTCTTCCAGATTTGGGAAGAAGTTTTACAATATATTGTGATGCATTGGGTATCAGGATTGGAGAAGTTCTGATATAGGAGGAGCGATTCATGGTGTACAAGTCTCATTAGTTAAGGCCACATGATAGGAATTACCTGATACACAATCTCGAGTTAGCCATTGTTGTACATTCCTTACACTGTTGGAGGCACTACTTACTGGGATAGTGTTTTTTGGTGTATACAGATGAAAGAAATCATCAATTATATATTTATAGAGTGTGAACTGAATATAAGGAAATGAAGGTGGGTTGAATACCTTGATTCCATTGACTTAGAGCTTTATTATACACAAAAAAAAATGGAAATTTAGTTGCCAATGATTTGAAAAGGAGGACTTAGAAACAGGTGGTTTAGGATTCAAGTAGCGAGTGAAATCTTATGTCCCTATTTTATGAGATGCACATGGAGGCTTCGGACTATCATAGATAGTTTGTAATTAGATTGTTTCTAGTTAACTTTTCACTTAAGAAAAGAGTGAAGATGAGGCAATTATAAGATTCTAAGGGATTGGTCCTAAAAGAGAGTGTTTTATGTGATTACCCACCACCTATTTGGGTCATTGATGAGGATTGTATCTTTCTCATCTATAGACATGTATGGGTTCTTATAGACACATGGGAGAAGTTTATGTGTGGGTACCATGCCTCTACATGTCCTATGAATCCCGGTCTTACCAAGATGTATCATGACATATGTCGTCAATACTGGCTGTCAAGGATGAAGTAGGAGATATCTAGATTTTTACTTGGTTTCCCACATATTAGTAGGTGAAGGAATAAAAACAGTGACCAGTGAATCTTTTATAGTCATTACCCATTCCTAAGTGTAAATGGGATGATGCCACCATGGATTTTGTGACAGGACTACCTAGATCACCTCAGGCAAGTGACACTGTATCAGTGATCATAGAAAGTTTGACAAAGGTCACCCATTTTTTTCCTATTCGGGAGAATATTTTCTATAGATGAGATTAGGTGGATCTACATTCATGAGATCATATATCTCCATAGGGTTCCACATTTTATTGTATTAAAAAGAGATTCTTGATTCACATTGAAATTCTAGCAGGGTTTGTAGAGGGAATTGGGTTCACAACTACTTTTGAGTATAGATTATCACCCACAACCTGATGGTCAGTCTGAGCATACAATACAAGTTTTAAAGGACATGCTCTGAGTATGCATCCTTGATTTTGGAGATTCTTGGGAGAAACATTTACCTCTATCTGATTTCTCTTACAATAACAGCTTTCAAGAGGCCATACAAATGGCTCATTATGAGTCCCTATACAGTAGGTCATGCTGTTAACCCCTTATTGGTTAGAGGTAGGAGATGAAACACTACTGGGTCCTTGTCTCATTCAGGATACTTCATAGAAGGTTTATATTACTAGTAATAAATGTCTATATCTCATTCTAGATAGAAATCATACACTAATATTCTCCGTCGACCACTAGAGTTCGAGGTGGGGAGTTGAGTTTTCTTATGAGTTTCACCTAAACTAAGCCATATATATATTCAAAAACAAGGGAAACTATCACCTTATTACATTGGGCCCTTTGAGATTATAGATAGAGTCATTCTGGTAGCTTATTGGTTGTAGTTACCATAGAGGTATCAGGCTATGCATGATGTCTTCCACATATCTCAGCTTCACAGATATCATTATGAACCATCCCATATTATTCATCTTGAGGAGGTTGAGTTAGAGGTATATTTTTCCTTTGAAGAGAATCCTATTTGAATTATTGATCAAGGAATAAAGGTTCTCTAAGGCTGATAAGTTCCTTTGGTGTGGGGTATATGGAATCACGAATGTGTACATGATGAAATGTGGGAGTGTGAGGCCGATGTACATGCCCAGTGGCTACATTTATTCTCAGATGATGATTTACCACCCTTGTAATGGAAATTTGGGGAAGAATTTATTTAAAGGGGGAATATTGTAAGAACCCATATTTTGCATGAGGTACAAAACCTTTTAATTTTTTTTAAAGCTTAAATTTTATCCTAATGTGAATTCCTAGTGGGGTCACTGAGGAAACAGGGGTGTCAAGGGCATGTTCGAATCCTAGAGCTCTAGATTTTAGAAGTGGCAGCTAGGCCACATGATTATTAGAAACTACTTAGCCCAGGCTACAAAATTTGGATTAACTATGAAGGTTCATCCAGTCCACTATCTAGGAACTCATAGTTTGATGAAACTGTACAATAGGGGCCACACACCCATGCGTTTGCATCAAAGTTTTTGACAGATGGGTAACACATGGTCAGTGCATAGTTTTTCTTACCATGCACCATGACCATGCGAGGGGGGATTTTGAGTCAGTTCTTAGAACATAGTTGGCGCATGGTTTGGCCAACCATGTGGACAAACCATAAGACCCTATTTTTAAATAGGAAATGACTATTTTCCACTTATTTATTTAAATATCTCACCCCTATTTCTTTCTCATTTCAAGTGGACAATTTCTACTCCTCCCTTATGATCACCTCAAGCCTTAAACCTAGGATTTGTGATAATTCCTTCATCTGATGTTCAAATCTCTTTCTGTCGAACTTTTTGGATGCATACCTGTAAGATATCTATTCCTCTTATGACTTTCATCAGTTGTCTTCCTCTTTATAGAGTTATTTTGGTTCAAGATCATATAACATATTTTCAGGGAATCTTTACTCAGTTTCTTACATTTATCTTGGATTAGAGGCCAAAAATAGATGAGGAGTAAACTACCAAGTTGAGGTAGGTGGTCTCATACTTTCCCCTCAAAGTCTTGGTGCCTATATATATTTCATTGTGCCACATGCTAGATTTTCCAAGTGATACCTATTAATCGGATTTTTTTTTGAATTAAATGAATAGGTATGACCCATATAAATTACAAGACACATCTATATATGATTAAAGGTTAAGGAACTTAAATTTAAACCACCCATTGGGTGTGTTGTTAAATGATACTAAACAACCATTGATGGACTATGTTTTTGATTCACCTTTTGAGGTGTGGACCTTTCCCCTTTGCCTTAGGGATTTCATATAGATTGATTAAGCTATAAATTTAATTGAATAAAAGGGTAATGGAAGACCATATCTCTATGCCTTTAGATATTATCCTTGATTTATTAGGTCTGATATGATATTTTTGTCCAAATTCCCAATTAAGATAAATGGGAGGATTCATGTGATACTAGGCCTTTTAAGCCTATGCCTTTATTTAAACAATATTACGAGGTGCGTTAATTGATTATAAATGTGATGAAAAATTGGATTAAAATGTGAGCTTTTATGATAGGGTTAGACAACAATCCCATAAACATTTTTATTGATATGCTGAGAGTGAGAGGTGGGTTCTAATTTTGGATTGATATAGACAGAATCTTGTGGATTGATTATTAAATGACTATAATAAATGATCATTATTCGCCTTGGGTGATAAATGGGTTTTTTTGAAAAATTCCATGGACAGACTCATTTGGAAGTTAGATCATATATGACCGAGTGATACTTGAAATCCTTTATGGACTACCAGAGATGAACATAGAGAGTAGAATGTTTCTTTTCCATGAGTGATACTTTGAATCCCTATGTGGATTTTCAAGGACGAACTCAAAGGAAAAACTTTCATGTATGCCACAGGTGAAACTTGGGCACCCTTTATGGACCGCCAAGGATATACTCAGTGGGTGGTGACTTTATACCACACCTGGAGTGATACTAGGATTACTATGAGGGATGTTTAGGGTGGGCTTGTAAAGTGTTTAGTTCATGTTATACCTGAATAGATACGAGGGTTATAACTTAGGAACTCCAAGGATGGTATTAGGTTACTTTTGAATTGAATAATAAATAAATGATTATTACGACACGTCTGCCAAGCCAAAGCACAAGATTGGATTCAGTCAGAGCCTTAAAGTTTACTAATGGAATTGTAATAAAACTTATTGGATATGTTAAACGAGGGATTCTTAGGATATGAACTAGGTCCTTAGACTTCATTATAAATTAAAACATGATTTGAATGATCACTCAAAGATAGTACCAATTAAGACAAAGTAGGTAGCAGAGCACGAGTGTTCCATATTTATATACTACAATTCATTTATAGCTTTATTATTACCCATAAAATATTTATTATATATTCATAGACGGGATGTAATTAGACACCATTGGTGGTGGCCTACTGATTTTATCTCACACCCATATCATACCACCTTTATGGTACTTAGATAGAATTTTTGGATGCAAGTAGGGAGTGGGGAAAGTGACTAGTAGTAAATAATTTACTAATTGTGGCATGGGATTGGGGGAGAATACGAATGAGATATGCCTTGTGATGCTATTTAGATATATCCCTTTTTGGTCCTTTTGATTTTTTGGTATACCTGTTTGTATGTGTACCTACTGTCATGTCTTCCTATCTTTCATTTTTTGAATAGCATTTCATGATAATAATTTTGTATATGACATTGATGGATGTGATTACTTGGTTATTATATGTTAGATATTTATTCTTCATCTATTCTGTTATATTTATGCTTATACTATTTTTGATATTATTATACCACTGTGCTACACTCTAGTTCTAAGGGTATAGTCTTCCCATTGTTCCACCATGGACCCTCACTGCTTGTCGGCATCCTCTAGCATATGGGGAGGCACTCTTGAGTTCATTTGGCCAACTAGGTTCAGTTAGCGTTGAGTGAACTGGGTCTGGTACATCACTTTCATACATTTCAAACCCTTCAAGGATTAATATATAAATGTTGTAATCAATAAACAGAGATGAAATAAATTGGAAATATTTTAAACATATATAAATATACAAATTAAAAAGGATGAATATTTATTATAAAAACTCATATATATTCAATAGTCTTGGTATTTTGGATATCCAATCCAAAATTTTATATGATGAACATATAATATATTCCATTAACAATTTTAATCAAATATTATGATGACAACATATATGAAAATCAATTTTCAATTATGTTTTTATAAAACAATAAAAAAATATATCATCAATAACATTGAATGATATCTCATAATTTATTTGTATCTAGTTTCACTTAAGGGTCAATATCCAAGAAAATATATTGTAATTGATACACTTATTTTCTTCTTCATGGGAAAATATATTTTCTACTTTATTTTTGTGATGAGAAATTATTTAATATAATTAGTTCAACCACAATTTTTGTGTATATAAGCAGAGTATTGATTTTCAATACTTTACATTAATATATGTATTGTGAGAATCTTGTCAATGGTTCCATTTGACCATTTTATACTTAGTATATGATGCTCAATATTTATTTTGAATTAAGATACATAGAATAAAATGTATACTTACCAAAAAATAATAACCCATGTGGCCATTTAGTATATGTATATTTTATATAGAATTTAAATAAACCACATGGTAGGTGGGTGCACCTATATATAATCCATAATTTGTACTTCATAAATATTTAGGAAATTCATTTAAAAAATAGCTACTAATGATATACAAGATTTACCATAATAATAGGTTCCTTAATAATTGGTAACTCATGGTAAATTATTATACACAATGAATTCATAATAACATAATTAAAATGAATAATTATCTTATAAATGATAATTTT
Organism: Viscum album; assembly: GCA_963277665.1. Lineage (NCBI taxonomy): Eukaryota > Viridiplantae > Streptophyta > Magnoliopsida > Santalales > Viscaceae > Viscum > Viscum album. Next base: position 573,922,199 of record OY728139.1, read on the forward strand.
TTAGACATATATCCATTAAATACATTCATCATTCTTATACTAGTGGATGTCTACTGTTTTATCAAAAAATTGATGCTTATGTGTACTTGTATCAATATTTTTCATTATAATTGATCCTTCTATATTTAAATGATACTATCTTGTATTTAAATGTGTTAGAATCAATAAACTTTAGGTTTACCATAATTGATTCAATTTCACACATTTTTTTATAATCAATTTTTATCAATTATAAATTCTTGTTATATATCAAGGAACCAATTTTATCCAATGTATCCATATGATATTCATTTTAAAGAAAATCATTTATGCCTAATAGATCTCATTGAGACTTTAGATATAACAAAGCATTATTCATAAAAAAAATTATACCACCAGGTAATAATATATTCACTCTTTTAGCGACTTTAATTTGAACTACCAATAAATGTACTTACATGAACATATAATAACTATCCATGAGCCCTAAATATATATAAGTTCTTTTGAAGTATTTAATAAAAATATTTTATTTAAGATTGATGTATATAATATCTCCAGTATCTTATACTGTTTATACTCATATTTATCATTATAATTTCCACTTATGATCATTGATGAATTTATTATATAATTATAATGGACTGGGCTTATCACTAAGTAGATTATTGTATATTTTTTAACTTCTAACACAAATATTATTTTACAATACATATACTTGGGAGTGGATCCCCATGTATTTTAAATTTAGTGAATATGGTAATGGGAACCAATGTGAAATAATCTTATGGATTCACAACCCACACCTCATCACCATCAAAATTTATAAATCATAGAATATATTTTATAACAACATCCACTTTACAAAATAAAAGATAAATCATTTGATCAAATTTCATCAACTCTAAAATATTAATGAAAAAATATTAACTACGAGTAGCAAAAATTATATCAAAATTTTCATGTTTAATCTCATTATATTTAAGGAATTAAATATATTAATTAAGATCACATTCACACCTGGGAATGAATTTATTCATTGGATATCATGATTTTTGAATGATAATTTATTATTTATCAACGATGATCATATTATACAAAAATAATGATTTTATTTATCATGATAACTATTTTTTAACCACTTAAAGTGGTAAAATCATTTTAATTAAATATATTGGATTATAAAAACTATAAAATTCGATTATCTCAATTATGAACTATAATAATAACAACATCCACTTCATGGGATAGAATCAAATGAATAACATGAGATAATATTGATAATCCACAAGCACATGATAAATAATAATAATTTCATTAATTGATACTATAACACCCTAATATTTTTTGATATATTTCTCTTTAAATAAATTTTATTTTTTTGATAGCTTGTTTTTAATGCTACACCGATTTTAAATGAACCGTGATATACTATTGAAATATTATTATTTAATACGATAGTTATTACATCACTGTTGAATTCATGGGTATTAAAGATTAATAGAATTACGAATAGTTTTTTTTACACATGTATAAAATTAATCCATTAGTTATAATTTTATTATAAATAAAAACAAAAGCATTTGAAAGTGAAAAAGATGAATTTATAAAAAATGATTTTTATGCGCAATGTGTTATTATCATAAAAAATTAAATAAATCAATATTAATGAATAATTTTAATGAAAATAATAGATTATATATTCAATAAGTTTTTTAAGATTCATATAATGGTGTTTACTATTCATGATATAAGAATAAATCTATCTTTATGCTTATTTTTTTATTTTTAAAAATGGGTTCCATTGCGTTTTGTGTGCTTATTTTAAAATGGATTTTGGAAACTTATAGAAAATAAATATTGAAAAATGGATTCAATATTTGGAATTAGGAGGTACAAATTTGGTAAATATCTCCCTTTTATTTTTGGTCATTATGAATAGTAATAGTGGTAAATATTTGTCACATCGGTAAGGGTAAATCAGGTAATTAAGGTTAAAAATAATGTGTTAAGGATGTAAAAATCTGTATAAAACTTACCTTATTTCTATTGGATGAGTTTAGTTCGACCATAATCATCCAATATTCTAAGGTATGTCAACTTGGTTCCATTTTCTTTGATAATGACATTAATATTATTTTAAGTAAAGAGTAAATACAAAATTTCACTCTCTTTATTTTAATATCTATATTATTTTTTTCATAGGGATAAAAAGAGATTTTGTTAATTCATAAATAGTTATTTTAAATATGAATAATTTTTCTTAATGGTATTTTATTTTTAATTTTTAGTGATTGAATAATTACCTTAAATTCTTATGCAACATCAACACAATAATTGTTCAAGTAATGGGAAAAATAAAATAAACGATTTAAAAAATTAAAATTAGTATAATTTGAATGAATTATTATATTCCATGAATTCTATAAATAAATATAACATATTATTTATGTGTTAAAATTTTAGATTCAAATTCCATTTGAATCTTGTTTCTTTTAAAATTCAACTATATGAATAGTCTTGAAAGTGACTTTAATGGTATCATATGTTAAATAATATTTTATTAAATGGATTACAATTTTAAAAAATATTATGTTTGGTTGCGTGAATGGTATATGTTAGATTATATCATCCATTTTACACTTATGGGTCACTTTTCCTTTTATAATAACATTCTTGACCATTAAATAGTAAAACACTTTGATATCACGATAATCTCTAAGAGGGTTAACATGGGGTTAAAACTAAGAGATAAGGGTTAAAACATCACATAAAATTGTTTAAATATTAATGTATGAGAGGATTTTAAATTATCCCCATCCTTGATTCAAAATATATCAATTCGGAGATACTATAAAATTTAACTAATTTTTATTAATTTAATACTTTAAGTAATTTCAACAGCACCCCTCCCCTCACTTATAAAAGGACACCTTCTCTCCTCCCTCATTCAAAAAGTTGTAGAAATATAGATGAACCAATAAATTTCCTAATACCATGTTATATTCCTTCAGCATTTACAAGAGCTTATGGTATTTCCAAAAAGGCATCCTTTTAAGGCTTAAGGTGTAATCCAAAAGAGGTTTCTCAATAAAGAAGAATAATTCTTAACCTAGCACTTTCAAATTTATTTCTTCTTCTAATACCTATCAATATATTTTAACCATGCTCAAATATTTACTAAATCATAATTAATATAATAATATGTTATTATGACTATGTTAAAACCATTTTATACCTCTTTTCAATCCTACATAAAGTGATAATATTGCTCATGCGTACGTATGACTTTTCGTCTTGACGTAGCTGTGTATTTTGTTTTTCATCACCATTTTACTTGGATGGTTATAAATATTAAAATAATTAATATATAATATAATTATTAAATAATTATGTTTCTTGAAATATAATATATCATTTACATTATTAACCTTCCACTAATTTAAAAATTAATAACATCGCTCATAAGTACGTGTAAACTACCACCTCCATGAGGTGATGTGATTCATTTTTCATGTCTGACTTTTATGGATGATTCTAAATATGCATATAATAAATATAATATATATGATATTTATATCATTATTAAAATTATGGATATTATGGAACCATGATAAATATGCAAGGACCAAAACTATGAATCCAAAACATAAATTAAAAAATGAAATCGTTAACACATAAAAATGATGATTTTAAGAAATAATTATTAATAAATGGGTGTTAAAAGTTAGTTAGTGGATAATATATGGTATTATAATTATGTATATGGTTCTAGTATATAAGTATAATAAATTTAAATTTATTATATAGGAGGTTAAAATAACTTATTAAGAAATTCGTACTCTAGGTATGAGTTTATTTCAAAATATCATCCTTACTTGAGATTGTTTATGTTTAAGTTTCCATTGAGGAAATTATATTATCTTTGTATCCTAAACCTAATATATTTTTTTCTCCTCTATTTATCTCTATATAATACACGTTTTCTTTCATTTTCCTCTCTCTAAGTACTCAAGAGAGTAAAAGAATGTTTTTAAGGAAAACCAACTTTATTTTCTATCCAGATTAGAATCTTTTTCTTCCATATCTATATTTTATTTAAAATGTTTTAAGAATGTTTTTACTATTATATAATGATTTATTGAAAACATTTTTACCATGTTGACTTTTTATAATTTTTTTAAATGGTAGCTTTTTTTTATTTTCTGAATGAGGTAATTTTTACCAAATATGTGAATGAAATATTTATTTTAATGTACACCACATGAATGAATTATCTCCTGATCTTGAAAATTATTTTCTTTGAAGATTAATTTACAATTTTCCATGGTTATATACAAATAAAATGTTTTTAATAATTTTTTTTAATTTTTTCATATTTTAAATAAGTAATTTAATAATGAAAAGGGTATTTTCCTCAATACAATGTCCTATCGTGGATTCCACTAAACCAGTGCTCTGATTCAGTTCATCACATGAACTCAAGCATGACTCCTCATATGTCATAGGCTACTGACTAGCATCGAGGGTGTGAGATGGAACCATGAGGAGACTGTACCTTCATATTAGAGTTCATGAACATAAGTAAATAAGCAATCATCATACATATTAGAGTATGTGGAAGGAATAAATAAAATAAAATAGAAGAATGATTTAATAAAATGAAATGAAATAAAGGCCTTAACAACCATGTCACACATAAAACATCAATAGATCACTAATCTGATCACATATGAAAAATAAACAACTATAAAATAAATACATCAGGCTCTACTATTAACTCCAAGTCATGTCACATACCCCGTCTCCAGTACCCTGTTGAGCTACTCCAGCATGATAATCAGACTCTGCACAAGCAACCCACTCAATCATGTAATCCTAGGACTTCACCCTATCCATTATGAATTTTTGATCAACCTAAAAGTATACATAAATCCTATATTCACCCCAAAGTTAAAGTGCAGGGATTGATAAATAAATCTCAATATACCACTCCCAACTGAAAACCTATAACCAGCTACCATAAGTACATGATCATGAAATATTCCTAGACTAGTCTTAAAAAATATTAAATAAATAAAAATAAAACCATAATCAATATTGGGTTTCTGAACCCGATAAACTATAACTGCTTCATCCAATATTGGAGTGTCACTGAGCATGTCTCAAAGATTGTTCATCCAAAATAACACGTGGGTGCCACAGACATGGCCACCCTAACCAAACCTCACATCTTTAATTGCTATATCTTACTCAGTACCTAGAAAAATTAGTCATAGGTACTCAATACACAAACCAAACATCATTGAATGTCACTAGGTGTTCGTGCCTCTAAGATCCCATTAACAATTAACCATTACACTCTCTCGTGTAACCCAACTATATAACCCAATTTAACTCCAATGAGTCACATATCACAAAAAAATCAGCTCACAAGACTTGTCCACTGGTCATGCCTACCCCACATTCCATTCTCACCCAATAAAGATAACCCTTTATACTTCCACTCCAGATCATAACCGCTAGACACAACCCACCTACACAACCGTTACCTTGTCTAGGCACCCAAAAAAACCCGACCCTCTTTAAAGTAACCAAAAGTTTGAAGCACTACCAAATAAGTGATCCTTATCAAAATTAAAAGGCATCCAATATGAATAAACCTCATACTAGGATACACCCTTTGTGAACCATTTTCAGAATTACAAAGCATCCACTTATCCCTCACATGCCCAAAGGCACACATAACTTAGTAAAATCCTCTCTTGGGTCATCCTCAACATCCAAAAGGTTCCCACTTCTTAAATTGGAGTCAAATCATAGAAGGTCACTAGGATTTTCTACCTAGCCCTACCAGTCAAGTATCAAGTTAATTCACTAGGTCCAACCACCTAGGTTTATGAAATCTCATAGAAGGCCACTACTCATGGGTTTCTATTGTGCTCCAGTCCTAACGTCACACAACATCAACATGCCAAACACCCATATATAGGGTATCACATCTGAAAGACATCACATTCCAAACTAACCACACACAACTAGGGAACCCATCCTCTCCATGCATCTCCACATCATACCACTCCCTAGAAGACCATGACACACAATAGATCCTAATAAAAACAACTCACAAGGGCCTAATGGTTATATAACTATACCATGCTGACCTAATAGGGCCACTACACCAACTATGCATGAGTACCACACTAGAATCGTCATCATTGAGCATCTCACTATTGGTACATATAACTTACCATCATAAAGAGGACTATACACAAGTCAGACTAGCTAAGTAGAATTCCACCAAGTACTTATATAGGAAAACACTATATAATCATTTTTTGTCACTTTAAACAACTGAGCCTTTGTTTTCAGCAGGGTAAAACACTAGAAGTCCAATAAAATATGGATCCTACATTCTTATCTTGATGCATGAGATGCCTATTTACAATATAGGCCAAGAGTCAAAACCAAATAACATGCCAATTTCCAATGGGAAAATATCTATAAATCCATCATAAACCAAAACATCCAACACACATGTGCATCAACCAAGGAAAAAATTATATACAATAATAACATAAGAAACCAAGAACCTAAATCCCAGCCCTAGTAACCAAGAAATCCTACCTAAATAGGTGTTAATGATGCACCAGCTGATATCCATAATAGGCTCTGGCACACTCTTATATCTCTATTATATAAACACCTAAATAGTAGAATTGGAAAGTAAGTGTATCGATACCAATTTGTAACTTCCCAACATGGATGTCACCAAACCAATGCCTCGATCCAGTTCAACACATAACCTAAAGTGTGTCTCCTCAAACCTTAGAGGTGGCTGACTAACAGTAGTGGTCTAAGTTGGAACTATAAGGAGACTATACCCCCATATCAGTGTGCACAACTGAAAGTAAATAACCAAACATTATACACATCAAAGTACATTGAAATAATAAATTAACTAAAATAAAATCATGCTGTAATAAAATGAAATTTAGTAAAGGCTCGAAAAATCATTCCATACATAAAACATTGATCGAAAACTAGGCTAATCAATTATACTAAATAAAAAACTAAAAACAATAAATAAATGAGGCTCTACTACCAACTTCGAGCCATGTTACATACCTAAAATATAGTACCATGTTGAGTTACTCTTACCCATTATCATACTTTTCATGAGAAAACCCGCTCAATAAAGCCATCTTGGGACTTTTCTCCATCTATCATTCATCTATTCTCAACATGAAAGTAGAAATAAGGTTTACACGCACATTGGGATGCATATACAGGGTGTGAAAAATAAATATTATTAGGCCACCCCCAATGGTGAAACTATAACCCATTTCCATAAGTTCATGATCATGAAATATTATTAGCCTAGCCATAACATAACTGGAATAAAAAAAACATCATAAATCCTTGGGTCCATGACCCTAATCGACTATACTTACTTCAGACAATGCTGGAGTATATCAGTGTATGTCTCGAGGACTGTGCATCCTAAATAATATGAGGGTGACAAAACCATGGCTGCCTAACCAAACCTCACAACTTTACTTGATATCTCTTACTTGGTACCTAGAAACATCAGTCTCAGGTACTTAGTTCATGCAAATGGTACTACAAAATCCCAAAACATTAGCCTAATCTCTAACCCAAGTATCATAAATGATAGTGCATGAAGCATCAGTCCAACACGTAACTATGCATCAACATCGGTGGTTCCCAAAGCATCAATATGACACTATCCCAAAAGGAGGAGCATCAGTCATGCATCCTATTGCATATGGTATTCCATCGCTACCATGCTCGAAGCCTAAGTATGGGATCTCAATCATATATGTGGATCAACATGTCTATTAATCTCATCTATATTTTTGGGACACCATTGCTACCAATCTTATCCATATATGTGGAACTCCATGTATACCATTAATACTGATACACAACCTCATATCGTATGACAATAGAGAGTCATTTCCAACCTGCCCAACCTCATATGTGTAACTTCATGTCATACATCCAAAACCATGCATAGGGAACATCATGTCTAACTATAACAACCTCAGATGTGGATATATATGTCATACATTCGAAATAATATATGTGGAACATCATTCCCACATCTAAAAATTATGTCATCCAATATCTTATTAAAAAAACTCATGGGCACAAACCTAATCTCAATCCTAACAAATAGAGAAACATAATAAGGGCTGGCAGAATGCCCATACCTATCATCAACAACTTATCCCCATTAGATCACACATTAGTTTAGGTCCTAAAAGAACAACCATAACCATTCTTACCCAAACACAGGCACCTAATTAGGTCCATCCTACCAATTGGCCACCCACTTATCCCTTTGGGTCAATACATAAACAGAGACATCACTCTTTGGATCGTCGGAACTAACACTCAAGTGGAGGCATCCATCATGGGATTCTTTAGATTATAACATTAGAGAAGACTTAACTCTCCCAATACTTAGTAACAACCAATATCTTAGGCTAACTCTTGTATATTAGTGATCAAACATCCCATTACCCAATCTATAGTATCTCATAGCCCCATGTGCCTCAAGGGAGATAAATCCTCATAAGGTAGATGTCCTCAAGAACAACCCCATTCAAGGTCACCCTAGGTTGGCTCATACACCTATCCTATTTTCAAACTTGGGTAATAACTCAGCCTCTCCAACCAAGGACAATCCCATTCCAACACTAATTGAGGTATCAGAAGAACTCATGCTACAACCTCCAATCATCCTCATGAACCTCACTCGGGTCTCATCCCATGTCTCACACTCATGTGATAGATGAACAAACTTTTTGGAGGAAAAAATATCCTTAATAACTTATACACTCTATATCACCTCTTAGAATTCCTTAAAATTCTTTAAGGGAGTCACCATAACATTCTACATAGAAAAATACTCAAAATGGACTATTCATATGTCCAATTATGACTCTGAAGTGCAAAATCACTTAAATACTCAAAAGGGTAATAAAGGAAAAATAAATGGTGTGTATCTAGAGTACATGACATATACATTGAAACCTTCAACCTGGTCATGTACTTCCACATGGCTTGGGTACACCTTGGGTCTAGCCATGTACTACCACATGGCTATGGTATACATGGGGTCTGGATGTGTACTACTACAAGATCATGCAAAAGTTGAATTTTGGTTGTGTACTTCTACATAGCCATGCCCCCCTTACATGGGGTGTCTTCCCATGTACCTGGCCACACAAGCATGTCTCACTGCATGTCGTGTATGTTGATTACATGTCGTGTTGTAAACAAATTCCATTTTCTCAAGTACTTGGCCACATGGAAATGCCCCACTACATGAAATTTACTATAAGTACATGGTGTGTATTGTAAAAATTATATCTTCCCCAAACAAGAAGAACACACAACTTGTGTTCCTGAACTACATTCCGTGTGATTGGGATTTATGAAAGAGACACTCTGGTGAACCTCCTAAAACCCCCATTACCCCCAATTAGGCATAGATCAACCCCCATCAGGTCCTTAGTAGTCAAAAATAGATTTAAAACTTTTAAAAAATACACATATATATGGATCATGGAATAAAATGTAAAGACCTATATTTTCTATGTATTTTTTTTTTAAAATTATAGGGAATTATTATGAGTCTGCGAAAATTGATAGCATGTGATTCTGAGGCCCACTGTGCCCAGGATGAATTTCTGAAATTTTTTAAGGTAGGTTCAGTAAACACTTGGGCGGCACTTTCAATCTTTTGAACTGGTTCTCGGATTAAAAATTCGAGGGCACCGTTGAATCCGCAGCACCGGGATTCGCTTAAGGGATGCTTCGCATTGGCCGCATAAGGTTGGGAGAAAAAGATAGTTTTTGGACATTTGAAAGAATAATAAAATAACAATGTTATTTTATTTCTCTTTTTTTTCCTCCAATGGTCGAGTGGCAGTGGTGGGACCGATGAAATGTCAATCCATAAAATGGATTGACTCACCTTTACTAGTAACTGCACCGTTGGGAATTTGGGTGGTCCATTAATTAAATGAACCTCATAAATTCCTCAAAGCATTACCAACCTCTTCCCCCTCCTATTTATATGGAGCTCAGGGTGGGATGTTGGCACGACTTCACCAAGCGACAAAGCTCTGGAAAAGTACCACAACGCCAACCACCTGGAGGAAGAGATTGGTTTCAACAAGTGGTGACGAGCACCAGCGAATCAAAAATTGATGATGACAACGAAGGAAGTTTCGTCGATCATCATCTGCAGACATCTTATCCAGGTAGGGGGATTATTGTAAAGTTAATATTTATGAGAAAACTTGTTGACCGCCTGATACAATGCTAACGCTGTGGGTGAGGGCCAAATGAACAAGGCCTAGACCCTCCACCTCTTTGGTATTTGCCTTGTTTTTTTGGAACAGTTTTCTAAACAGAGCGATAAGATGAAACCAGAGGACACACAGTGGAAATGGTGAGTTGAGAGCCTCGTAGGCACTGGAGACACCAAAAAATGGACCACCAGAGCATGCTCAGTGGCCTACAGAAGAAACCATTGACGCGCCATGTCGGTGGCAGCCGACGATGTCTAGAGGAGCCCCGTGGAGACCGGATACTAGTGGTGAGAAGCGGCACGTTGTCGTGCACTGCAGCGTCCTGGCTGAGCCGGCTGTACGGGACAAGGGTAGCTTCTGTGGGCACCACCGGTGACAGCATCCATGGAAGGAGGGCTCGACGTTTCCCCATGCCGCACCGAATTTGTGGAATCCGATTGGCCAAACTACCGGCTGTTTCATGCGGTGGGGCAGCATCCCACCGGCTGGGCAAAACGGCCCCACAATCACTAGGCCAGAAGAGAAGGCGGTCTGCCTTTTGGCGAACCTAGCCGGATGCGAGTTGGGCTAGACCCACGGCCCAGTAGGCCAGTGCGGGTTGGCCGAGCCCCACCCGGCAGGCCAGGCCAACCGCAACCTGGGCCCACGAACCAATGGGGAGACCCCGATCGGCCGGACCCAGTGAACCGGGCTGAACCTTAACGGGCTAGACCCAGGTAGGGTCAGGTAGACCCCGGGAACCGTTGCGTCGGGCCGGTCAGACCGATTTGGACCGGGCGCAGACCCAACCGATCCTCAAATAAATAAATGCCCGTAACTGACGAACCAGGTGTCTGTTTGACACGCTATCAGTGGCGTTGGGACCCAATTTGGGAATCAGTTTATTTGGCATATTCTATCAGGCCCGACCAATTTGGGCTAGACCAAGGTGCGATCACACCCGTTTCACAGAAAGGGATGTAACTAACAGACTGGGCGTATGATCGATGTGCCACTTATGGCATAAGGACCCTTGTGACAAGGTGGTCCTTTAGAGATACTCTAAGTGAGTTTTGACAGAGTTTGACATGCGACTTGGGTTAGATCATACTTGAATCCAACCAGGCCCTTTTTATAAAAGTGCCCATATCTCACAGACCGGGCGTCTGATCGATGCGTTGTCTATCACGTTTGGACCCCTATGACGGGGAGGTCCCTTGGTATGCTTTTTGTAGGACTTAGTACTGGTTGAAATATGACTAATGTCTTAAGGAGAGGTTCTCCCAGAATCAAGCATGCTATGAACTAGAATCCTATGATCGACTGTCTTGGAAGTAGCAACCCTGTGTGGATCAACATCATAGTGACCCTTTGTAGATCATCATCATAGCTACCTGACGAGGACCGGTTTAGAGTGGACCATCAAGGATCATAAAATAGCAACCCTCTGTGGATCAGCATCGAGCGAACCTATGTGGATAAGCCTTCCAGTGACCCTATGTGGATCGACATTCCATCGACCCTGTGTGGATCAAAATTCCATCAACCCTGTGTGGATCAAAATTCCAGCAACCCTGTGTGGATTAGCATTCTAGCGTACCTGCGGGGATCAGAAGAATTGTGACCCGACGCAGACCCGACTTACAGTGGCCCATCACGAAACAACAACTTTTGTCCAAGAGTGGATCAATTGTAGAACTTAATAATTTAATAAGATGATATAGCTTAAGACTAATCATCTATATTCATTATCTCTGAGTTGTATACTTGGTGTGAGCTGACTATTGCTTCATACTCTGTGATTGAGGTCTTGCTTTGTGGTTTTTATTTTGTGGAACTCTGGGAGACCTTCGGGGGTCTCAGGGTCCCTACTGAGTATTGTTATACTCACCTCTACATGAGCCTCTCCCACACCTTGTTTTGTCCTATGCAGATGACAAACAACTTTGACCGAGGTTTGGGAGCCAAGACTGGATGGTTCTCAGAGGCGAACCTTTAGACGTGATGTCTTGCAATGACAAACAACCCTGAGCTGTACCTACCCTTCAGGTAGGAACCTTGGTGGATGATTATTAGAGATATTTTTCTGTTGATGTTTTACCTTTCAGTTGGGATTGTATTCCAGACCCTTTACTTACATTACTCACCATTTTTTACTTTCAGTACACATCTTTACTACTGTAGTTTTTACTACGTAGGATGTGCTCGTTGTATTTCTTAGACTGTGTGTTTGTAGGTTTAAAGGCAATTCCTTCCCAGTTTTCAAGGATATTCCTTTTGGTTCTAGTCACCAACCCCTGGCCTATGGAAGGAGGTCTTGGGGTAGTCACGACACGGGCCCCGAGGGACGGGTCGTGACATAAAACTGAAAAACTATCCTACCTAGTGGTGCAATCTCCGAAGCGTCGGGTTCGAATATGCTCCCAGAAGCCACTGTACCTCAATCTAATATTGATCTTTACCATGGTTGAAGTATGATGGAATGTCCTTCCCCATTCCTTCTTGGTCCACTAGTCATGTTCAAGGGCTAATCCCTTCCCCTTCTATTTCTATGCATGAGAAGACAAAATGGGGGGGGGGGGTTGAATTAATTAATCAATTAATCAAATACATTTTTAATACTCATCTTGAGTCCCATAACCCAAAGTGGGTTCATAAATCACCTAGATCCCCCTATTTTATATTCAAATGATAAGTTAGAATCTCAATAGAGAGATCCATTTTAAAGATATCTTTACCCGAACCTGTGTGAAAACTTTAATATTTAATTAATTAAGTATTAAATATTTTGTTAAAACTCGAATGGCTCATAATTCCACAAAAATCCTATACTAGGGTAAATGAACTATTTAAAAAACAATGGAGTGGTACAAAAAATTATTTGAGACCATGATAGGGTAAAAAACATTTACCCCTCATAAGCACTTAGAGAAAAAAATTTAAATTTCTACTCAAATTCTGTATTTAGGGAAATATGGGTCTTTACACTCAATAAATTTAATAAAAATATTTTAAATTAACATTAATATATGTCAATATCATTTGATTAAGATTTTTCTTTAATGAGAATATAATATAATGATTCCATCCATAATATTTATTGGGATGGATTATGATCATTTTAACTGGGAAAGTATTAATATTCCATATGCTAGTTCTTCCAATACATAAAATTATTGATCATTAAGGCATGTTGATTAAGTTTTATTATTTATTCATATCCTAAATGAATTGGAATTATTAAGTGACAAGTGGGGATATGAATTACATATCCCCTTGATTCATCAACAGGTTTCATGAGACAAAACAAGTTGGGTATTTGGCACATGCCTTACCCATTTATGTAAGATGTCTTAGATCGAGGACTCCATGGTAAGTTTCATATGTCCTTTTTTATGTATTCCATCATTATGAAAATAAATATTAATTTCCATGTGATTATTCAAATAAATATGATATCCATGGATAAGTTTTAAGATCATGTGATTATTTTTATAGAATTATTTGATTGTTATTTATTCCTTACATATTATTTATGCCTTATTTATTTTATGATAGCTTCCAGTGTATGCATTCCCTTACTGATAATTTCATCTCACCCATTTATTATGTTTCCTTTTACTAGGATGTCAGGATACATACTATGATTGATATTTAAGGAAATTATAGAGGGAATAATGATGCTCTTAAAGATAATACTGTGTCTCATTTTATGTTTTCAAATATAATGTGATATTCAAGCATGTTTCTAGTTTTCCAAGACTAAAAAACTAATAGATCCTTTAGTATATGATTTCCTAAATCTAGTTCCACTATAATAAAGTAACCACTGGATCTATGCTTTTAGAATTAGGGTTTTGATAGTTGGTATCAAAGGAATTTTAGTGTAAACCCTGAGAACTAGATTTGTAAAAACATAAATTACAGACAATGATCCTATGATATAATATAGGGATAAGTCTATGTATAAGATAATATCACAAAGTTTTGATAAGGAAGAGAATATGTAGTTTCCTAGAAAATAAATCTCTATCTGCATGTTGGAAGGTGGATGCAACTATGTAATAGATTCACCTAGGGATAATAAATCCAAAATGGTTGGATTTATTATTTACTCAATAGTTACTAGTACATGATGAGTGGGCCTAATACTACACACCTATATAGAAAATCCCAAGGGATATGATTTGGTTGATTCATACACACTTTAAAAATCATTATAAAATATTTGAAAATATTTTTATGATTTGAACATATTCCCAATGATACAAATCTTATGATTCTAAGATTATCTATGCATAATTTTTTAATTTTTGTTAAGTGTTTCAATAGTCTTGGAATTACACATTACGATTCATCATTTTATGATTTAATATAGTGTATGATATTATTTATAAATATCATTGAGTAGAAAGAATTTAAACTATATGAATGCACATAATATATGTAGGGATTTACCTTCTAGGAAAGACAATGAAGCTGGAGCTAGTGATAGAGCTAAATAAATTATAACTATATTGGGGTATCTGACTCAAGTTATGACCAATAACCTTTCACGTATTGAGAATCCTGATGATCCACAATGTGGTGTAACAATGTTATACCTCTTCATGAGATAACAATCTCCATTATTCAATGGAACAAAAAATCCATTAGTATCTTAACAATGGATATGTTCCTTAGAAAAGATATTTCTCTCTTTGAGAGGTAATGAAAGGGAGAAGGTCATAATTGAATTTTATTATCTCATTGGGGATGTGGATCAATGGTGGTCATTAATTAAAAACATTAAGGATTTGGGGGTAATAATGAGCATGGAGTGGAAGGATTTCAAGGTAAATTTCATGGAAAAATATTTTCCTTGTGAACATCAAGCAGATATGGAGAGAAAATTACTATTTCTAAGAAAAAAGTAAGTGTAAAATCATATTAAGTATGAATCCAAATTTACAAGGTTAACAAGGCATCCTAAAACTATTTATGCAATCAAAAAAGTAATATTAACTATTTATTTGGTGGTATAAATACAATCCTTTAAAGGGAGATAGTCTCCCAAACATTCTCATCATATGTGGTTATTATATCATGTGCTATCAAGAAAGAGAAAGAATTATCCGAGTCTTATGACATTGAAGGACTGAAGGAGAAGAAGAGGAAGATTGAACACCTCATAAAGAAAAAATGGATAAGGGGAAGAAGATAAGGGGTGATTTAAAATATGTGATACCTATGGGAGGATACAACCCAATATAATCTTTAAGGTAACATAAGTTTTGTTCAAGTTTGGAGAGAAATGTCATCATGCTCATTAATAAAAGGGTAAGGTATAATCCAGAAAAGTATTGTGCTTTAACTGTAAGGAGATGGGGCACTATGCCAATGAATGCGCCAACATTAAGAGAACTTACCATAGAAGATTCCAATGGGAGAACACCAAACTTATGAAATTATTATAGTTTAATTTGAAGTTCCTTGAAATGTAGTTAATGGTTACTTATTATATACTCTAGGATTGAAAATGTTTTATTCAATTTAGGTTCTGGACACTATTTTATATTTGAAGCCTTTTCTAAGGGTATCACATCACAACATCAATAATTATATGTTGATTTGATAGTGAAAAATCATAATGGTATGATGATCACAACTCAAGTTTATAAATCCTCTCTGATAGAAGTTTTTGGGGATGTGCTTCCTATAAATCTTATTATTTTTTCTCTATTTTAATTCAATGTAATTTTGGGAATGGATTATATCTCTCACTATAGAGACCATATAAATTGTTGAGGAAGAGAAGTTACATTCAATATTCTGAATCAACCTATGATATTATATTGGTGTGAGGATAAACTTTAACTCCCAATGAAAATTACTTCCATTAGATAAGTTTTACTACCTATTCATGAGGGATATTTATCTCAAATGGTTGGGGAGAAACTCAACATTGAATTTTTTTCTATTATTTAGGAATATGATGCTGTATTTATTAAGGACATTACCTATATTCCCTTAAATTAGGAAGTTAAGTTTTAAATAGAACTCATACATAGTGCTACACCTATTTCAAAGTCTTCATATAGAATGTCCCTAATATAGTTTCAGGAATTGAATAATCACCTATAAGAGAATCTAGATAAGGGATTCATTCATCCAAGTGCTTCATAATAGATTAAAACTATTATTTTATTAAGAATAAATATGGGCCAATGCATATGTGCGTTTATTATCTAGAACTTAACGAGATCACTGTTATGAACAAGTATATTCTACCCCATATCAGTGATCTGTTTGGTCAATTATGATGATCTCGATATTCTTAAGAGATTGATCTTTGATCTAAACATCATCAGATAATGGTCAAGAAGGGGGATATACTAAAGAAAATATTATGTATGAGGTATGATCATTATGAATTTATAGTAATTCTATTTATACTTACCAATTATCTTTCTATATTTATGTATTTAATGAATAAAATATTCAGAGATTAACTTTATCAGTTTTGGTAGTCTTTATAGAATATATTATTATATATTAAAAGAGAAAAGAAGATCATAAAGAATAATTGAGGATTGTTCTGAATACCCTTAAGAAGAATTAGTTATATGAAAAATTTACTAAATTTGAATTTTGGATACATAATGTCTTTATATTGGGTCATATAATTTAAAGTGGGGGTATATCGATGGATCATTTAAAGAAAGAAGTTATTGAACAATGTCCCAGACTGACCATGATAATCAAGCTCCCTAGTTTTCATGGGTTGGAAGGATACTAATAATTTTTTTGAGAAATTTATCACAGTTATAAAATCCACTAACCAAGTTGACCCCGAAGGGATCCAAGTTCTTATGGATAAATGAATGTAAGTAGAATTTCAATGAAATTAAGTGAAGGTTGGTTAGAGTTCCTGTGCTTAAACTACCCAGAAATAGAAAAGGTATTGTTATATATTATTATTTATCAAATAAGGGATTGGGATGCATCCTCTGAAGAATGATATGGTTATAGATTATGCCTCTCTCAAATTAGAAATTATTGAGAAAAATTACCTGACTCATGGTTTGAAGTTAACAACATTTTTTTTGCATTGATGATATGGAGGCATTATCTATTTTGTGAAAGGTGTGACATATATATACAAATCAAGAAAGTATGAAGTATATATTTACACATAAAGAGTTTAATATGATAAAGATAATATGGTTTAAGTTGAATAAATATTACAAATGCTCAATAAATCACCACCCTGAGAAGAGAATAAGGTAGATGATGCTATGATTAGGAAATACCATGTCAATTTAATTTTATGATAAGAATCGAAAGAGATACAATATTAATTTATTTTTATAATATGGATCTTGAAATCATGAATAAAGTGGACAAATCATATCTTTCTCAGATGAATATTCAACACATCCATCCATGAGAGGATTAAAAAGGTTCATAAGGAAAATGCAGAATTATTTTATAAGGTGAGTAATGTTCCCAAGTTCAACCATGGTCATGATGGAATAATACAATTGGGGAATTGAGTATTTTTTTCATTAATAATATACTTGAATAATGATATATTGGATTAATATCATAATTCATCATTCTATATTCATCCAAAAAATAAAAAGATGTATAAAGATTTGAAATAGTATTTCTGGTGGGATAACCTAAAAATGAATATTGAAAAGTATGTATTCCAATTCTTGGTTTTTTAGTAAATTAATTCCAAGAGACATAAGTATAAGGGGATGTTACAACCATTACCCATACCTAAATTTATATGGAAAAACATTACCATGGATTTCATCATTAGACTCCTCAAAACATCAAAATTATATAGTGCTATTTGGGTTGTAGTTGAGCTCCTACCAATGAAATAATTAAATTTTATTTCCATTAAATAATATTTATCTCTTCATAAGCTCATGTAGTTATATATTAAGGAAGTGGTAATAATTCATGGAGTAAAATTCTCAATTATATCTAATCGGGATCCGAGGTTTAACTTAAAGTTTTGGAGAAGTCTTTAGTAGGTTCTAGATATAGATTTGAGTTTCAGTATTTCTTATCATATTAAGAAATATTTCTAATATGAGAGGACCATTAAAACCCTATAAGAAATTTTCATAGCTTTCCCCATGGATTTAAAAGGTGGTAGGGACCAATACATTCATTTGGTGGAATTTTCTCACAATAACAGATTTCACTTGGAAATTTAAATGGGTCATTATGAATCCCTATATGATAGGAAAAAAAATCCAATGCACTAGGATGAAGTTGGAGAAAGAAAGATATTGAGACCAAATATATCTAAGGAAATGAAAGAGAATGTTAGATCTATTCAGGAACACATTAGGGCTGCTCAGAGTTGACAAAAAGGATACGCTGATAATCATTGATGAGATATTGAGTTTAAAGTTGGTGATATGGTATTAATATGAATATGTCCTTACAATAAGTTTATAATATTTATAAATTAGGGAAACCTGAACCCTAGATGTATTAGACCCTTCAAAATTACTGATTGTATTAGTATGGTAGCTTATTTCTATGAACTTCTACCGAATTTCTCTCAAGTTCATGATGTGTTCTATATCTATCTTCCGAGGAAGTACATACCAGATTCTTCACATATACTATACTCAAAGGTCATATCACAAGTGAAATATATCTATTATTAGGAATAATTGGTGTAAATTATGGATCAAATAGAGAAAATTATATATAATAAAACCACTAACCTGGTTAACCTTTTGTGGTAAAACCATAAATTTGAGGAAGTTACGTGGAAACCTGAGGATGTGATAATATAGAAGTATCCTTAGTTGTCTGTATCTGAGTGATGAAATTTGGAGGGAGAAATTATTTTAAGGGGGGTAGAATGTAACACCCTAATATTTTATGATATATTTCCCTTTATATAAATTTGATTTCTTTGATAGCTTGCTTTACATGCAACATCAAGTTTAAATGAACCATGATACACTATTAAGATATTATTATTTAATATGATAGTTATCAACAAGCTATTGAATTCAAGATTATGAATATGACTAAATAAATCCTTAAAGTTATTATTTAAACATGTATAAAATTATTTATTGATTATTATTTGATTGGAAATGAAAAATAAATAATTTGAAAGTAAAAGAGATGGTTTTTAGAATTTTTTTACGCCCAATGTGTTTTTATCTTAAAAAATTTAATAAATCAATATTTTTGAATGATTTTAATGAAATTTATAGATTATATATTCCACAAAATTTTTTAGAATTAATCTAATAGTGTTTACAAGGCATGAGATAACAATAAATTAAGTTTTATGGTTACAAATTTATTTCTCTAAAAATATTTTTCTTTTCATTTTAAAGTATTATTTTAAAATATATTTCTTTTAAATTATAGAAATTTAATCTTGAAAAATGGGTTAAATATTTGGAATTATTATATTAAATTTTTTTAAGTAGGCACTTTTTTATTTTTTTTCATTATGAATAGTAATAATGGTAAATATTTATCTCATAGGTAAGGGTAAACGAGTAATTAAGGTTAAAAAGAATATAAAAATTCTTTAAAAATATATCTAAAACTTGAATTGTTTCTATTGGATTATTTTAGTTTGAATATACTCATCCAATATTCGATGATATGGTAAAATTGTTCTATTTTTATTTTATAATCTCCTTAATATTATTTTAAGTAAATAATAAATACAAAATGTCACTCTCTTTGTTTTAATATCTCTAGTATTTTTTCATATGGATAAAAAGAGGTTATGTTTGATTCTAAATTATTATTTAAAATATGAAATTTTTTTATCATGTTATTTTTTTTGATTTTAGTGGTGGAATAATTATCTTAAAAGCTTACACAATGCTGACACAATACTTATTCAAGTAATAGAAAAATAAAATAAATGATTTTAACAATATTAAATGTAATAAAATTAGGATAAATTACTTTATTACATGAATTATATATATATATATAACATATTAGGAATGTGATAAAATTTTATATTCTAATTCCTTTTCGATCTTGTTGTTTTTATAACATAATTATGTGAACAGTCTTGAAGATGAATTTAATGGTATCTTATGTTAAATAATATTTTTATTAAATGAATTAAAATTCATAAAAAAATTATATTCAACCAAGGTAATGGGATATGGTCTAGAATACAAACCATTATCCACTTATGGGTCAAATTTCCTTTTATAGTAACATTTTTGACCCCTAAAGTGTAAAAAACATTGATATCACAATAATCATCAAAAGGGTTAATAGGGGGAGGGGGGTTGAAACAAAAATATAAGGATTAAAAAATCACCTAAACTTGTATAAATATTATTTAATGAGATTATTTTTACTTATAATCATCCTATATTTAAAATATATCAATTCTTAGCCACCTAAAAATGAAAATTAATTTATATTAATTTTACACTTTAAGTAATTTTAAGGGTTCATCTCCCCTTACTTATAAAAGGGTACTACCTCCCTTATTTAAAAAGTTTGAGCACCATATATCAGTTAAGAACTTCTATAATACCATTTTATATTCCTTATCCACATCCTATATCTTCTGGTCTTTCCAAAATACTATCATTTCAAAGATTAATGTGTAAGCCAAAGGAGGTTTATCAAAGAAGAGGTATACCTCTTAACCGATCAATTTAAAGTTTATTTATTTTTATAATTTATCCAAATATATTTTACACATACTAATATAATTAATCCAATAAAAAAAATAAATAGATATGTTATTATGATTATGGGATAACTGTTTCCATCTCTTTTCCATCATACAGAAGGTGATAACATCGCTTGTGCATACGTATGACTTACCATCTCAATGTAGGAGTGTAATTAGTTTTCATAACCATTTTAATTGGATGGTTATAAATATGGACTAATGAATATATATCATATTTATGAAATAATTATGGTTATGGAAATATAAAATATCATTTACCTTCTTACCCTTCCACCTGTTAAAAAAATAACAACACCGATCGTGTGTACATGTGGACTACCATCCCCATGAAGCGATTAGATTCATTTTTCATGTATTTGATTAATATATTATTTAAAATATGAATATAATGAATATATATTATATTTATATAATTATTAACTTTATATAGATTATGGAACAATTTTCCATATGCAAGGACTAAAACCACTGCATTTGAACTTATATGAAAAAATAAAATAGTTAACACTCAAAAATGATGTCTTTAATAAATAATTTTTAATAAAAGGGTGTTTAAATGTTTTATGTGGAGAATATATGATATTATATATATTTACATATATATGGTATAGAATTATAAATTTATTCTAAATTAGTATAAATACACTTACAAAGAAAGTGAAACCTGAGGTAAGGTTTTATTTCACAATCTCATCCTTACTCATGATTATTTATGTTTTAGTTTTTCATTTATGAAATTATATAATATTTCTATCTTAAAAACCACATATTTTATTCTACTCTTTTTATATCTAGATAATATATGTTTTCATTTTATTTTCCTCTCTTTAAGTACTCAAGAAACCAATAAATGATTTTAAGGAAAACAATGTTTGTTTTCTATCCTATCAGGAATATTTTTCTTCTATGTCTATATTTTATTTAATTTTTTTTGATATTTTACAATTATTAAATAAATGTTTTTACCCATGTTGAAGTAATATATATTTTTTAAATTAGTCTTCTAGCTATTTTCCAAATTAGGCATTTTTTTAGAAAAGGCATGAATGAAGTCTTTGTTTTAAAGTGCGCCACATGAATGGATTTTCCCTCCAGGAGGATCATTATTTTTTTTTGAAAAATCCTTTAAATATTTTCATGGTTATTTTCAAATAAAATTATTTTCCTTATATTTTGGATTTTTTTATTTTAAATAACTGATTTAAAAATAAAAATGGGATTTTTGTTAAGAAAATTCCAATTGATATTTTAAAAGAATTTTTATATATGTAAACATACTTTAATGAATCTTATGCTTTACCGAGGATAAAATCTAATGATACAATACACCATATTTCTCTAGGTGACTTATGATCATTTTGACTAATGAAATTATTGAAATTATGTTTTCCTGGTTATTTTAATATAAGGAGTTATTGATTACTAATAAATGTTGATTAAATTGTATTGTTAATTCAAATGATGAATTCATTGGATTATTTTGTGATGTGTGAGGCCCATAATTACATTTCCCATCATTTAATTGGTAGGTTTCATGAGACAAAACATTTTGGGTATTTTTCACAGACCTTGCCCATTTATGTAATATGTCTTAGCTCAAGGCATCAATGATAAGTTTTAGATGACCCCTATTATGCATTCCACCATTATGAAATAAGTTATTTATTTTTATATGATTATTCGAATAGTTATGATATCCATGTATAAGTTTCAAGATCATGTGATTATTTATATGAAATTAATTGACCATAACTTATTCATACCATATTATTCATACCTTATTTACTAAATCATCACTTTCTTTCTATGTATTTCCTTACTGAGTATTTGATCTCACCCATTTATTATGTTTCCCTTCCCCATGATGTTAGGAAGTGTACTATGATTGATATGTAAGGATTTTCTAGAGGGAATAAGGATGCCCTAAAAGAAAATACTATGTTTTATTTTTTGTTTTCAAATGTAATGTAAAATTCAAGCATATATCCAGTTTTCTAAGACTTCTAAACTAATTGATACTTTATGATGTGATTGATTGTATCTAGTTCCAATGTAAAAAAGTAACCACTAGATCTGGGATTCTAGGGTTGATTTTGTTATAGATATTTCTACTACAAGAGAAATAATCAATAAACGATGATATCCTTCAATATAATTTCAAATGAAACTATTTTTATGTCATCCTTCAAGGACGAACTATTTTATAAATATTAATAAAATCCATTATTCTATTTAAATATGAATTTTTTCAAACCAATTTTGGTGAATATATTATTATTATTTGTTTATTTTTTTCATAAATAATTAAGGTGAAAATATTATCACAAAATATCATATTCACCCAAACATAATTTAAAATAAAACTTTTGTATTTCCATTCACTCAAGGTAATGAAATATAACTGTTTTATTAAAAAAATCATTCAATTTAGGGAATGAAGTAAAAGTATATGTTTGGGTTTTATAATGTATTCAAGATAAAAAAAAATGAATATTTAATTTAGAATTTTCATCTACTTAGGGGGATGAATATATATAAAATATATTTATATTGTTTCTTCATGGAATCTTAATTTACCTAAAATATTTTAATAATAAACTAAAATAAAAAGAAAAAAAAATGAAACAACATTATATTTATTTAAAAATAAAAAATAAGTATCATATACATCCTGATTATTTATAAATAATAATCAAATTTGACACCTTCAGGGTGTATAAATAAATTATAGATGTCAAATTTTATTATACCACCATCATTATGCATGGCATTATTAGTTAAATTCAACTCGATGTTTTATAGGTATGTGATGTTCATCATTTGACCACTTATCATGGAATCATATATTCATTTTATTTAATGAATTATGATTATCTCACCATCAACTATGTTAGTTATTAAAATAATTGAAATAATAAACAATCACATTCACTTGAGGGAGTGGATTGTAATTTGATAGTTGTGAGTCATAACTTCTCTTGATATTTTCATTATATTTCCCACAATAAAATATTAAGAAAATTATTCAAATATTTTCTAATGCTTTCAAGGGGGAATAAATATAAAAAATATATGATATAGAAAATAAGACTCACCTTTTTTATGTAAAAATTATCTTTCATCATTGATAGTGGGGGAGATAGTGTCTTCACAATGATTAATGTCAAGAAGATGATTTTACTGATAATGTGTTACAAAAATAACTGAATTACAATTAAAAATATGAGGAATTTTAAAATCAGGAATGAATAATTGATCATAGGTGATGTGTGTAATTTAAAACATGTGCATAGAATATTATTTTGATGATGAAGATGGAAAATATATATAAAAATATAAGAGAAAAACAAGATGAAGAGAGAACACAATGTAGAGCCCAAAAAATTCCACACATTTCATTGAAACATATCCATATATATAGAGCATATATGATATGATCCAACAGTTGAGGTTAATCGATATCATATTAGATCCAATAGCTGGAATCCAAGAGTCAACCATGATAAATTTTGGGAAATTAAAAGGGTTCATTGGGAAGTGAGGAGTCATAATAATTATTATCATAGTTATTACATCCATTAAATAACATTTTATATTAATTAAATCAATATTAAAACAAATATGGAAATCAAGTATGAATTAAAAGAGAGTGTGAATTTTAAAAAACTTAGAAAAACATTAGAAAATTAGTAAAAATGATTAAAATATTGTAAAACCTTATATAACCTATAAAACATTGTAAAACCCTAAAAAACTCCTAAAAAACCTTGAAATTTCCTAAAAAATCTTTGAAAAACCATAAAAATCCTAAAAATTAGTAGAATACTAAGAAAAACATAGAGAAACCAAACCCTCCTCTATAAAATTTCATGTAGGATTCTAATCCTACCATGATAAGGGTGTGAATCCATCAATATAATTGGTGTTATCGGTGTGTCAGGATCATTGGAATCATCGGTATCCTCAGCGTAGTCAACATCATCAAGTCATTGAGTGAAGTGCCACAGACCCACACTATCAAATTTTGTGATGAAGATGCATGATTTAATTACTAGAATTGATACCAACAAATATATCCTAAATATACTTACATCATTTCACATTTCATCTCATTAATTAAACATTAAATCTCATAAATATTCACTTATAATCCCAAAACCCAAAAGTTTAGTGTATTTGGAGATCAACTACTTAAAATTTCTATCCCACATTATTTATTCAATAACTTAGAGAAATTATCCAAGAAAAAATTCATTCGAAACAATAACCTTTATATAATTTCCTATAGAAAAAGAAAACAAAATAAGAAGTGAACTCAAACACTAAGTATAAAAAAACTTGTCAATAATCCATAAAGGGTTCTGATATTAATCATATGAGAAAACGTTAGCAATCCCAAAGGATTGTGTTGGATTTAGGAAGGTTGATGATAAGATGAGTGTTGGAATCTCAATGAATAAAGTTGGATTTTTTGACAATATAATTGTTGACATCACATATTTTATGACCAATATAGTGATGACCAAAGAAGGTTGAAGGTTTCTCAGATAAGGTAAAGGAAGATCATGTCATATCATAAAGAAATATATGGGTAAGGGCACTATATTGAAGTGTCTGTTGTGAAGATTTAGAAGATTTTAGGTGAAGGCTACACCCTTTTAATAAGGTACGGTGAGAAGAAAATGATAAAAATAGGAATATGGATAGATACTATTCCTATGACAGTCCTTGTGGTGAACATTTATTTTATCTATGCAATACAGATGAGCCCAAAATGGGCACAAGGAATCCATGGTCTGGATGTTTCACTACTTGATGTTTGAGAGGGTCAAAATAGGCTTGAACACACCCATGGTAAAATCTGCAGTGCTTGTAAAGTCTATATGTGAAAATCAAGAATGTCCAAAACAAGCATTACATGTTGAAGGAATTCATAGTGACCTGCAGTTCAAAGGTGGATTAAACGGCCAGTGCCACACCCATGGTGAAGGTTCCCACGATCTAAATTTGAACCGACATGAAGAAATAAAAAATTAAGGGAGACCATTTCTATGGTCTTTGGCATGTTGAGGGTAAAATGACAAAGAGTTCTACACCAGGCTATGTTGTAAGGTGTGTTAGACTATTCCATATTGAACATCATAAAATTGATTGTGAAAATGCTTGGACTAATCCTAAATGATTCCATAAATAAAGGATTTTGTTTTAGGCAATTATTCATTCCTTATTCAAATAAGTTTATAGTATTCCTTTTAGTTTAATAAAAGTGGAATAATATGGAATTATTTCATGGAACATGAAGAGAGATAATGGACCACATAGGGTTATGATGCTGTAGTTTTTAAAGAAATTCATGGGGAGTTTTTGAGGACTTAGTGGGAGGTTTATGGATCCCATAATTACTGTGAAAGGTCTCCATTTTATTGGGTCATTTACCCTCCTATTTATAGAAGGAAGACCAGTTGACTGAAAAAGAGGTGTGCACAACAAAAGATAATATGTACTATATTAATCTCCAAGATAAAGAGACTGACTCCAAGAAGAGGAGTTTGTGAAGAGGTGATTGCATGAAGTAGATCACCAAAGGCAGTACCTCCACATAAACTGATAAATACTAAATTGATCATATTCTCATGAATGTTTTGAGGCCAATTGGTTGAGCATCGACATTAGCTTTTGAAGTTATTGAATACATAGTACATGTGTAAATATATTGATCTTATTATTCATGGAGGAGGAGCATAAAAAAGGTGAAGTGATCACCGAGGCAAAGTGATCACTAGGGTGTTGACTTTATTGATGTATCATATTGTACAGAGATGTTGTATCTTTTTGTGTATTCCAAAATTGGTGCATGGAAACTGTGCAGACTCAATGTTGTAAATACATTTTCAAATTAGTGGATGAATCCATGTTACGGGGAATAACCAATATGATAAAGAGTATGCATGGGTTTCAAACCTTGTAAATATCATGTTCTATGATTTATCTTCATTTGTTCATATGAGGAAAGTTTGAGAGCTTAAAATGAGTGGATCAAGGACCTTCACAAGTTCAAGTGGTTGATTTCGAAGAGTAGAAATTCAAAAAAGAAAAAAAAATGATCACTGATTAACCCCATCCCTCTCTCAATGATCCTATCAATTTAGATTCTAACAAGGGTTATAAAAGGGATGTGGCCTCCAAATATCCAATAGTAGTTCGTGAGAAAAGGAGAATCAAAATTCTATGAATAGTCAATATTTTAATCTCTTTTATAGAACAAACTACCAATGTTGTAAGAATTGATTACTTCACAACCACCTTTCTCTCGGCCTTGAGGTATGTGATACTACAATAATTTTTTACACGTATTCCTAATAATTCTCATATGTACCTTTCTAATATAAAACACATGGAGATGGATGTAAATGAAAATAATTCCATTTTTATGAATTTTTAAGAGAAGGTGTAATCTAAGTTTATGGCTATCTCAACTATAATAGATATATGGGAATAATTATGGAACATCTGTAAAGACACAGAAATTACATGTAATTTTTTTTTAATTTTATGGAAATATTAAAGTATGTAATTTCTAATGGTACCTGCCCGAAATGTTTTTCTAAAATTTCTTAAGTACTTTCAATAACCGTGTGAGTGGGTTTTTGTAACTTTTGAACTGGTGATTGGAATTGAAATCCAAGGGAACCATTGAACTCGCAGCACTGATATTCCCTTAAGGAGAGCTTCACCTCGACCTCAGTAGGTCAATGGTGAAAGTTAGTTTTTGTGCTTTTCATGGGAGAATATAAATAAACTAGCTTTATTTTATTTTTGAAATTTAATCCTCCCAATTTGAATTCAGTGGTGGGAACCACTTGACCCTTGAAGTCCCTCTTTAATGAGGGATGTTACTCTTGGTTTCTTTTCCAATTAATTGTGCCAACATCAAATTAATTAATGTTCCAACTCTAAATAAATTAATAAACTTAATTTTATAGGATGGATACTCATTTTCTCGAGTTTGGGGAAAGTGTTACCAAAGGGATAATTGGAGAGAGATTTGGAAAGCATTCTCCAACAAAGGAAGTCCTCCAAATAAGAACGTCTTTCGTAAATGAAGAACAAGAAGCCGACCTTGGAGCATTTTGTGGGTGCAACAAATGCCGACTCTTCAACAACTTCGTCTACTTCCTTGCGCCTCCTACAAAGCAAAATCAAGGTAGGGATCGTTGATTTTCTATACCCCTTACCCTATTCTTGTCATTCATCTTGATTAAAGAACAACTATTCCTCTTGATACCATTCTAACATGGGGGGTGTGGGCCAAAACGAATAAGTCTTGACCCCTCCTCAACCTTTATGGATTTCGGTTTTCTTCGCGGCTTATTTTCTGGTTGAGAGAATCTCGACCGTGGCGGTCTATAAATGATGGAAATGTCCAACGATGAGTTCAGAAGTATTTAGAATAAAGATCAGGCCACCGGGGCATGCCCGGTGCCCTGAGGAACGTCACCGGCGACTGGTGCCATTGACTGGAACCAGTAGGGATCGGGAGTGGCAGCCGATACTCCGGTCGGCGGCCGATGCATGACTGGCCGCATGAAGGGGGCAGTGGCGCGCGTCCGCACTGTCGGGCGTTTAGGGGCTGCGGCATGAGGCCTCGGTAGTGAAGGAGGGGTGGTCAGCTCATTGCCGGCTACCGGTGGTGGCGCGGCACGCGACCGCGCCGCACAGGTGGGATGACCGTCCCACCATCCGGGGAGCCGAGCGTGACCCCGGGTCTCGCGTGCCAACTGGCGGTGCCACGTGGTGCCGACCGGTCAGCCACCCAACGCGAAGGGCTATGCCGTTCGGGGTACCCAGGGGTTGCCACCCCCTTGGGTGGTGGCTAGGGCGGACCCCACCGTGAGGCCACCCATCTGCGGGCCCCTGGTGGGCAGCCCAGCGCGGGCCGGGCCAGACCCAGCGGGCCGGGTCGGATCCCGCCTTCGAGGTCAGACCTAGGGCCGCACCCAGGTCATGCTGGGTTGACCCAAACCAGGTCGGGTCTCCCCTAGGCTGGGTCGGTGTAACACACCGAGATTTTATGAAAAATATTCTTTTTAATTTCATTAATGTCTTGTGTTGTATGCTACACCAAAAGGATCTTGCACAACACGCATCCTTGACTTGCCTTGCATTACACGCAATCGCGACCTTCCTCGATAGCGTGTGTAGTACGCAATAATGAGTTTCACTAAACAACAATATGCTATTAAAATATTATTAAAACTAGCCGTTATGAATAGTAATAACGACTTTTTGAAATTTTATAAATTTTATTTTTCAAAATGGACTTCATTTTTGGATTCGGAATACCGAAATTAGCCTAGGGTGAAATTTTGGTATTTTTCTGAAAACTTTCTATTTTTGATGAATAGTGAAACCACTAAGTGGTAGGTTAAAAACTGAATTTTGCATAAAACTTAATTTTACCGCTTCTGTGAATGGAATTTCAAAAATCCTAGAGACACGGTTAATATCAAGGAATAAAATGTGGTTCAATGAGATGAAAATAATTTTTGGTGAATAGTAACTTTTTACTTTGTTTTACCACGGTTAAAAGTAAATAGGGTAATTAAGGGTAAAGATGATATTATTATTACCCTAACACATGTCCTAATTCTGTTGGATAAGTGAAATTCGACCAAAAACAAACTTAGGAATAAAATATGACCATTTAGGCCCACTTGGATTAGATTTGGACATTTATTATTAATTTATTTAAAGAAGGGTTAAAATAGTTAAAATCAAAGTTTAATAAGTAAATAATTTTTAATATGGGGTTATACATAAGATAAATTCGACTATAAATATTAATTAGAAAGCTAAAGAGATTTCCTACATAATGGTATTTTATTTGTAATTTTTAGACATTAAATAATTTAATTTATTTATGACACAATGATGACGCAATAATTATCTTATTAATAAAATATTGACATAATTGATGTTATAAACACAAAAATAAATGTAATTTGAGACTTTTTATGAATTCCACTAATTTTATAGGTTACTATGATATATTAGTGTTGATTTAATCAACTTTTTCCGAACATATAATTTTGTTATGACTTTCACAAAAATCATATATCAAATAGTGTCAAAATTGACACAAAATAGTTTTTAAATCAAATATTATATTATTAATTGTTATTTTATTCCTAAAAATCTAAGGTTTGGCCAAATGACTTATATATGGATATATATATTAATAATAAACAACTTAGGGTTCGTTTGGCATGTTATAGTAAGTGTATTAACCATATAGTGTAAGAAAACAAAAAGTCACGGTAAAAGTTAAATTATTTAACTTAGAGTTAAATCTAATTGATAAGGTTAAAAGAATAACCTAAACTTGTCTAAATCCTATTGGTTGATAGGATTTCGACCCATCCCAACTTTGACATCTAAATAAGACCCTTTGGAACCATTATAAACCGATTTTGACTTTAATATAAAATAATATTTTGAGATATTCCTAAGGTGCCCCTCTCCTCCCTTATAAAAGGGCACCTCCTCCCCCTCCCCCTCACACCAATTTTAGCACTCAAGCTCGGCCAACCCCTGAAAAAATCCCTTCTCCACTTCCCTAGAATAATCCTATAGGTCCTGGTCTTCTTCAAAGACCAATCTTAGTTCCCTAAGTGGAGGATTCAAAGAGGCGTTTCAAAGAAGAGGTAATATCCATTACCGATTTTTTCAATTTCTTTCTTCTTCAACTTCTTCTTCTTTAGTTGTTTCATGATAAAGTAATAACATCAGTATTAATTACATACTGATATGTTATTATAAATATGAAACAACCCTAATTCACCTTCTATCCATCCTACGGAAAAATGAAATCACCGCGCGTGCGTACGTACAGAATACCGTCTCCACGCCGTGGTGTAAGCTATTTTACACCATCACCTTACAAGGATGGGTATAATGGTGTAATGAGTAACTATATATGATTATTATAAAGTTATATTGATACTGAAATAGTATAAATACACTTAAATACAATTCCACGATCATGGGAACAATATCATCGCTCGTGCGTACGTACGGAATACCGTCTCCACGATGTGATGCGACTCGTTCTACATGATCATCATTACATAGTAATTATATAAATGAATTTAATGAATAAATATGATATATGTTACAATAATACCATTCTGGATATAAGGTATCTATAACCTTAAAATAAGAATAAGAATTTATTCGGCAAAACACGCATAAGTACAAAAGGCAATAAAGACCCGAGTAACAAGTAACAATGAAATATTACTAATAAGAAGCTAAGAATATGACAATATATGATATCATATAAATATGTATGATTATGGAATAGGTCAATAACATTATTTAAATCATTATATAGGAGCTTCGGACACGTACAAAGCAAATCAGACCTAAGGTAAGGGAAATGTCACAATCTCATTTTATCCGAGATTGTTTATACTTTGGTATTTACTGGGGTGTATTTTATCATCGACATCCATGTTTCCCCAATATGTAATATTTATATCCTTCTACAATAGTTTATATCAAATTTTACCCTTCGGTGAGATTTTAGTAAAAGATATGAAAAGAATCTTTTGGCGTTTTTCATACGTGGTACTTTTTGACTTTTCCGACAAAAGTACGAGAAGAATGTTTTTTTAACTTATACGGCATGAATGGATTTTTAAAACAATATTTCCAAGAAGATTCCTTTAAAAGTTTTCAAGATTATTTTTAATAAACTTCTTTTAGATTAAAATTGTATGACATGTTAAGAGAGGAAAAATGTATTTGAAGTAGAAAGGATATTTTCCTCAAGAATGGAGTTCAAATGTTTTATCAAAATTATTTTCCATCTAAGATAATATAGGGTTCTGTTTTTATCCCTATTATTACATTGATTTGATTATGTTTTGAGGGAATTACTTTTATGAAGTCATTTACCTTATATGATTTGTTTTATGATGTCATGATGTTTCAAGAATCCCATTTTTGTTACATGTGTTATGCGATGATGTATGATTTATGATTATGTGGCACACATAAGAAAGGATTCATTATAAGATGGGTGGGACCTATATCTCCCTCCAATTCATTGGGTAAAGATTTTATATCTCATGAGATAGACATGGCTGGAATGGTAGGTTATACCGGTTCAGTGAAACAGGACTGAAACGAGGATGACTCGGTTCAGCAAGGGACTTTGTCCACTAAGATAGTCTTGGCAATGAGTCTTGACTAACAAGAAATGATTCTATATGATTATGTGTGAATGCCACAAAGTTTCATGTTTTATTTTATGATTATTGTGATTTCATTTCACTACTATGATTTATCCCACGTTATGAAATTATGCTCTCTTTTGCAGGTTAAGTTTTCCAAAATGTTATGTTCTTATGAAAATGATGAGATTGATATTTCTTTTGTTTACCATTACTGAGCATTTTAGCTCACCCTTTTATGTTTTCTTTTCCCCAGGATATAAAGAAAGGGTTTAGGTAAAAAAAAAGGAAGATCTTTATGGGAGATGTTGAAGATCTTTCACCACGATTAGAAGATTATATTCCGAGTTTCCAAAGACACTAAACTATTACGATCCTTGTGTGTGTGTTTCTGTTATGTACTAAGTATTCCGCAAAAGTAATGTAATGTCCATGTACGTCAAGATACGGGTCTCTACAGTTGGTATCAGAGGAAAGGTTTAGTCAACCTTTGGAAACTAGGATGCGAAAACGTTAGTGAGATCCCTAGAGATATTTCTAAGGTATGTCTAGGGATGTCCCCAAGGTTAAGTATACGTATTGGTTATAGTACTAGAATTACACTAACGATCATAGAATTAAACCTAAGATGTTAGATATTGAAGGTACTCCTCCTTTATTATGTTGTTTTCCCTAGCATGATTTTTGCCTCTCACACTATTCTTTTTGGGTTTTAGACGATGGCTGGAACCCGAAGGAACTGTGTTGATCAATGCAATGGACAATGAAATAATTGTCCTCCTGAACAAACAAATGTTATGGGAGATGGAGTGAAAAATATTATTGCTATACTTACACAAGCTATGAATCATTCTGGACATCCAAATGAGCAGAGAAGGGAAGAATATTCTATTGAGTCCTTCATGAGGCAACGCCCACCTTCTTTCAGTGGGTCTTCTGATCCACTTGTTGCTGAACAATGGATCAGTACTACTGAAAAGATTTTTTCAGTTCTTCAATGTTCTGAACATGATAAAGTTATCTTAGCAGTATATCGTTTGGAAGGTGAAGTTGATCAATGGTGTAATCTTATCAAGAATACGAGGCAAAGAGATGAAATTGAGTCCATGGAATGGGACGAGTTCAAAAACTTATTTTTCAATAAGTACTTCCCTCATATTCTTCGAACAAAGATGGAGAAGGAGTTTCTTGAACTAAAGCAAAAGGATGATGAATCTATTGGTATATACGAAGCGAATTTTATAAGGCTTGCAAGGTATGCATCTGGATTTATCATGCAACCTGAAAGTAAAGTTGATCGATTTTTCAGTGGCTTAAAACCAAGTCTTCGAAGGGCATTAGCTATAAGAGACTTCAGTAGCTATGAATAAATTTTGCGTTGTGCTATCAAGGTAGAAATGGAAGTTGGTGTTACATATCCATCTCATGGTTTTGACAAGAAACGAAAGATGGAGTTCAAGGAGAAATCACAGAATAATGGTGAAAAGAAGATGAATGTTTCCTTAAGCTCAAAGTGTGGAAAAAAGCATGGTGGAGATTGTCTTAAAGGGACTAGAAAATGTTTTAAGTGTGGAAAATAAGGTCATCGAGCAGCTGAGTGTCGAGGTAATGGAAAAAGGGTTTCTAATGATGTGAATAAAGCAAACACTGCAGAGAACGCACCACCAACACTTCAATGCTTCAAGTGCAAGGAAATGAGGCATTATGCTAATAAATGCCCTAATCCAAGGGTTAGTGATGATCAACATGAGCAACCATTTAAGGTAAAGGACAAAGGGAAGTCACATGCGATCACTATTGGCGATGTTGAATATGAAAACTGTGACGCCTCAGGTTTTATGAACTGGTTTAAGTAAGAAGTGTTTTTCCTTTAATAATGTCTCTTGTTTTATTTGTTTTTCTAATAAGGAATTAGAGATAAAATAAAACATGGAGAATAAGGTAAACTGACATTTATTAAAACATTACTTTACAACGAGACCCAACTAGTTGAATGTACCATGCACAAGACCTAACACGGCCACCGCAAGACTATAAAGAACCACAACGCGGGCAATCGGATAGTCGTCATCTTCAGGGTCCATCAGCATGAAAAGTATAATCGCCAGGGCCACGTCACACATGCTCAACGCCAATGGTATGAGGAGAGCCATCCTTCCTGTTCAAGTGTTCTGTTTTAAGAAGTACCCCACACCCCTGTATTTATATTAGTTCTTTGAGTTATGACCGTTATATTTATATATCCGTTGGGTTTTCAAAACGACCGTTGTGTTTCCACTAATAAAGTTTACGTTAAAAGAGAACTCGATTTTTATTCCCTCATTCTTAAAAACATTCTTTCATAAAAGATTCTTCGTTTAAAAAAAAAGTATTCTTAGAAGTAAATATCCTCGTTTATATCTAGGTATTGGAAAACTTGGTATTCTTTTTATGAAGAATATGTTTAGAGGGAATTCCTAATAATTATATCTTTTGATCTCATAAATTATGAAATTTTTTGGAAACTTTTGGTCTTTAAAAGAATTTTATAAAACAAATAGTAGAGTATTTTAAAAATACTAATGATTATAATTATACAAAAGATATATCTTTTAAAAAAAAATTTTATACCAAGAGTTAAAATATTTTATCTAAACTTGAAATTGGTTTTAACATTTTGAGTTAAAACTATTTGTTTTTACTCAATTCCTACAAATATTTATATTTCACTCTATATTGAGCTAAGTATTTAATAAAACTAAATTTTTATAAAAAAATTGAGTGGGACCCGGCCAACCAAGGGCATCCTCAAGGGACAAGCCCTCAGGCCACGACCGAGACCCCATAGGGACCCGAGGTACCACCATCGGGCTCCCCAGGTGTGCGCGCACGTACAGAGAGTCAGCCAGGCTAGAGGCTCAGGGTGGGCCGAGCATAGGTTACCCAGGTCGCGTACGGGCCCGTGTATAAGGCCACGGCTCGCGCTGCGTGTGGTTGGGCCAAGGCCCGCGGGGGTGGGGAGGGACCCGTGTATAAGGCCCCGTGTGCGTGTGGGTTGTGCTATTGCACCGCTCCCCGAACGACTTGATTTTTATACCACGCCTCAAAATACTTCCGTTTCGATGTGGGACGAGCTCCCTGCGACCGGGACCGTCCGATCAACTTCCGCGACGATCTCAGCCATCCAGCCCGTTTTAACCGCGCGACCTCCCTGCGTCTCCGTGAGCCGTCCGATCCCTTCGGTGATTTAATCGTAACCCTCCATATCTTTAAATCTTTTAAACTGAATCCCGATTCTCCCTCAGCCGCACGATCTCTCCATCTTCAATCCGGACCGTTCCTTTTCTTACCGCGTCGCCCCATCGTCTTCTTCCCAGCATCAGGGTCCCGACCAGTAGGCCTGCACCAAGGACGTCGGGCCCCTCCCTTCGCACTGCACCGCTGACCCCCGAACACTCCCCCTCCTAGCTCACTGTGCTTTCGTCCTTCCCCACGACGGCCTACCCGTGGGCCGAGCCACTTGGTTACACTGGACCCTCTACTTAAACTCTTCCCCAGCCGCATGAAAGGGGGATCTTTTTGCTCCTTCTTCTCCTCCACGGACATCCAGCATCCTAGCACCGAGCTCCCTCCTCAAGCAAGGTAAGGGTCTACATTTCTTGCCTTCCTTCAAGGGACTCGTTATATGCTTTCTATGTATATGTTTATATAGTTCATATTTGTATATATATGTATACACTTAAATATATATAACCCCTCGGGTTCTTCTGCCTTAAAAAAAATGTGTTTTCTATTTTTGCCTTCATGTTTTCTGAATAATGAATGGGAGGTCCGCACGTTTTCTTTTCTTTGGGAGAAAACCATGTCTATACATGCGGTATATATATATATATGCAGTTTATGTATATGTCCTTGTAGAACAAATCTTTCGGTATGAAATTCCCTCAAGAGGTGTTTGTATTTACATTATAAGAAGAGTTAAATATATCCGAGGTGTGTTGTGATTAAGTTTTTACAAAAAAAAAACATATATATATACATATTTATAGATGAACCTGAGACTTATTTTTTTTTCAATATATAGTGTATATACCATTGGGTATATACATAAATACGTGTACGCATAGACCCCGAACCCTTTCGGTTTAGGGTACCCAAGATCATTCAGAGGATATACTTAATAAAATATGTATGTTAAAGATGCATTTGTAACCACTTAACATATACCTTTTCGTGAAAACTATATATATATATATATATGTATTTCTACATGTTTATATATTCTTCAAAACAAGACAGATATGCTTTAAGGGAATGAATGCCTATTTTCAAATGATATTTGGGATACAGTCTAGACTATTAGCTTATGTAAAATTGTTTTCTTTTTTTTAAATGACTTCCAGAATTCAAGAAATTTTCCAGGCATTGTTTATTTAGTGTAAAACCCTTGTGTATATATTTTGGTGGATGTAACAAATTAACCAAGTTGTGGTTTACTTTATTTTAGGGGTTTTTATCACCATTGTTGTCTTTAAGCATCCCACCTCCTTGAAATAATAATTTTAGAGACTCATCATTTATTATGTCATCATTTTCATGTTTTAATGATTAGATTATGTAAGAAAAAAAAATGTTTTATGGAACTATGTATGCCTTTGTTTAGTTGTCAACATATTTTGCAAACATTATCTATCATTTCATGTATAAAAAAAAGGGGTGTGGTGACTCATTACTCTTATTATTATTGTACAAAATGCATACTAATGACATATCCCTAAATGAACTAAGAAATTAAATTACCCAAAGTGGTATGGGACGCCTTGGGTAAAATAAAAATGAATAAAATATTCAAGGTGGTATGGGACATCTTGAATATATGAATGGTTTAAGTAAAGCATGAACAATGTGGCTCACATGATAATAAAGGCAAATTTAAGGGTGCGCCCTGATAGCGCTCCAATGCATTGGGTAAAGGCTTAATCTCTAGAGATGACCATTTTAACGACACCTTGGTGAATAACCTTGGTAATATTTAACGACACCTTGGGGATGGACCTTGGTGAAACGAAACGATTGTCGATATTGAATGCTGATGCCACATAATTCAAGTTATGTAACAAGTTATTTCCAAGATAAAGTCCATTCATGAATGATGCCTTTAAAGTTTTCATAAAGTTCTTATTTCCCTGGCTTAAAGCTTGAAGCATGACTAGTGTTAACACTTAATAGAATGGTAACCAGCATATGAAAATTTAGTTGTTTCCTTGTGCGCAACTCTGATTATGTATTACTTTTAACTGTTTAATTTACTCTTAAATAAGACACATGTCATACTTTCTTATGATAACCATTGTTATTCCCTCAAGAATTAACAACCCTGTTCCATGTCCTTATTGAAAACCTTGATTGAGCATTGTTAGATTATGTGTTACAATCTTTCTTAGTGAATTATTTTAAAAGAATGTTTTCAAATGTTACAGTGTTTTAATTTCTTTTAAACCCCCTTACTGAGTATTTCAATGCTCACCCTATGTTTTGATTTAAAATTTTCAGGTATCAGCTTCTAAAAGATGAATGGTTTGAGAAGTTGCTGGTTTCCCAGAACCCAAACCGCACACGATCCTCAGTACGGGACATGATGTGTTGTTAAGAAAGTGTGTTTTATTTTAGAATAACACATCATGTTCAGAAGGCACCGACTCATGGGTTTCTGGGGTCGGGGTCTCTACAGTTGGTATCAGAGGTTCGGTTTGGATAACTCTGGAAAGCCAGAAACTGAAACAAAAATATATATGTATATGTACTTCAATTTTATTAAAAACTGGTTTTCTTAAATTTCAGATGGAAAAAGAAGGCACAAATCTCTTATCTCTCCCCACAGAGGCCCTAGAGACCATTGTGTCTTTAGCCAGCCGTGAGGACTTTCTAAACTATGCCCATATTCGCATGACATGCAAACACCTTTACGATGTATCCAATTCACCACGGGTGCTGCAGCTACACCAAGGGGTAGGAATATATTACCTCCTTATGATAATAACCTAATTTCCCTCCTATGTACGTCGAGGAAGGTACTACGAGGGACTTTTCCGGATTTTCACGGCGGGTGAGAACTTTGGCACTATGCTTGATAACCCCTTTCAAGAAGCTGCTGCTGACGGAGACCTCCGAGCGGGCTACCTTTATCAGATTTTAAACTATGGCTTCTGGGGTCAGTTGTTGGACTTCGGAAGGTTAGAAGACGAGTCCACCCGATTGTCTTACATACGACAAGTGTATGAAGATGTCTCTCAACTTCATGCCCCCCATGCTAGACTCATAAGACGTCATAGGTGTCCTCATGAGTTTTTCCCTGAATGATTCGCCTGTGTTTGGTTCGAGGAGTTAGGGAGTTTTTCTTCTCTGTGTGGAGTTTTTTTAGTCAATGAGTAAGGGAAACTCAAGCACAAATAATAATAAACGTATGTTTATTGAAATGTTGTATTTCTCATTTCCTTGTGCTTACTTTGTATTTGTCCTTGAATGATTTTCAAGTAATGGAACTCCTGTCTTAAAACTTTCAGATGGAAGGACAAACCCACCTGTTATCTCTTCCCACCGAGATTTTGGAAATCATTGCGATAAAAACGTGTGAGGAAGAGTATGACCCCTTCACAAATTTGCGAAGAACATGCAAGCAATGGTTTGAGATAACAAACGGTCCAGAGATTCTCCGCACCTGCCAGGGGAATGCCTCCATCTATTACCGCATTGGCTCTGCTCAGTTAGCCGGATGTGAACGACGAGGAAGTTACCACAAAGGGCTCTTTCTTTGTTTCACCCTAGGCCGAAACTTCACGGCCAGAGTGAAATTCCAGGAGGCTGCATTAGAGGGAAATCTTTATGCGGCTTATATGCTCCAAATTCTCAGCTTTAGCCTGTTTGACCATATCTATGGCTTCGATATCCTCGACCGAGACATAATTCGGCAAGTTCTTCGTACATTGGTCTGCAAAGACATTTCAGAACTGTGTACTGTTCGAGCTTCCCTTTGGAGGGCTGAAGGCCCGGAGCATAAGTGCAACCCCTCCTGTCTTAGTTGTATGTGGATTAGGGAGCTGGAAGAAGTGATCTTCGCTACGGGGATCCCTCTAAATGCACCTGTTGACCCTATTCGTTGGTGGAGGTGTTAGGAACGTTTCTGAACCTTATAGTGTCGTGAAACAAATTGCGAGGACGCAATTTTCTAAAGGGGGGGATATTGTGACGCCTCAGGTTTTATGAACTGGTTTAAGTAAGAAGTGTTTTGCCTTTAATAATGTCTCTTTTTTTATTTGTTTTGCTAATAAGGAATTAGAGATAAAATAAAACATGGAGAATAAGGTAAACTTACATTTATTAAAACATTACTTTACAACGAGACCCAACTAGTTGAATGTACCATGCACAAGACCTAACATGGCCACCGCAAGACTACAAAGAACCACAATGCGGGCAATCGGATAGTTGTCATCTTCAGGGTCCATCAGCGTGAAAAGTATAATCTCCAGGGCCACGACACACATGCTCAACGCCAATGGTATGATGAGAGCCATCCTTCCTGTTCAAGTGTTCTGTTTTAAGAAGTACCCCACACCCCTGTATTTATATTAGTTCTTTGAGTTATGACCGTTATATTTATATATCCGTTGGGTTTTCAAAATGACCGTTGTGTTTCCACTAATAAAGTTTATGTTAAAAGAGAACTCGATTTTTATTCCCTCATTCTTAAAAACATTCTTTCATAAAAGATTCTTCGTTTAAAAAAAAAGTATTCTTAGAAGTAAATCTCCTCATTTATACCTAGGTAGTGGAAAACTTGGTATTCTTTTTATGAAGAATATGTTTAGAGGGAATTCATAATAATTATATCTTTTGATCTCATAAATTATGAAATTTTTGGGAAAATTTTGGTCTTTAAAATAATTTTATAAAACAAATAGTAGAGTATTTTAAAAATACTAATGATTATAATTATACAAAAGATATATCTTTTAAAAAAAATTATACAAAGAGTTAAAATATTTTATCTAAACATGAAATTGGTTTTAACATTTTGAGTTAAAACTATTTGTTTTTACTCAATTCCTACAAATATTTATATTTCACTCTATATTGAGCTAAGTATTTAATAAAACTAAATTTTTATAAAAAAATTGAGTGGGACCCGGCCAGCCAAGGGCATCCTCAAGGGACAAGCCCTCAGGCCACGGCCGAGACCCCATAGGGACCCGGGGTACTGCCATCGGGCTCCCCAGGTGTGCGCACGCGTACAGAGAGTCAGCCAGGCTAGAGGCTCGGGGTGGGCCGAGCATAGGTTACCCAGGTCGCGTACGGGCCCGTGTATAAGGCCGCGGCTCGCGCTGCGTGTGGTTGGGCCAAGGCTCGTGGGGGTGGG
The DNA here is from genome assembly GCA_963277665.1 of Viscum album. Classification (NCBI taxonomy): domain Eukaryota; kingdom Viridiplantae; phylum Streptophyta; class Magnoliopsida; order Santalales; family Viscaceae; genus Viscum; species Viscum album. The sequence goes on from OY728139.1 coordinate 573,962,852, forward strand.
GAGGGACCCGTGTATAAGGCCCCGTGTGCGTGTGTGTTGTGCTATTGCACCGCTCCACGAACGGCTTGATTTTTATACCGCGCCTCAAAATCCTTCCATTTCGATGTGGGACGAGCTCCCTGCGACCAGGACCATTCGATCAACTTCCGCGACGATCTCAGCCATCCAGCCTGTTTTAACCGCGCGACCTCCCTGCGTCTCCGTGAGCCGTCCGATCACTTAGGTGATTTAATCGCAACCCTCCATCTCTTTAAATCTTTTAAACTGAATCCCGCTTCTCCCTCAGCCGCACGATCTCGCCATCTTCAATCCGGACCGTTCCTTTTCTTACCGCGTCGCCCCATCGTCTTCTTTCTAGCACCGGGGTCCCGACCAGTAGGCCTGCACCAAGGACGTCGGGCCCCTCCCTTCGCACTGCACCGCTGACCCCCGAACACTCCCCCTCCTAGCTCACTGTGCTTTCTTCCTTCCCCACGACGACCTACCCATGGGCCGAGCCACTTGGTTACACTGGAACCTCTACTTAAACTCTTCCCCAGCCGCATGAAAGGGGGATCTTTTTGCTTCTTCTTCTCCTCCGCGGACATCCAGCATCCTAGCACCGAGCTCCCTCCTCAAGCAAGGTAAGGGTCTACATTTCTTGCCTTCCTTCAAGGGACTCGTTATATGCTTTCGATGTATATGTTTATATAGTTCATGTTTGTATATATATGTATACACTTAAATATATATAACCCCTCGGGTTCTTCTGCCTTCAAAAAAAATGTGTTTTCTGTTTTTGCCTTCATGTTTCCCGAAGAATGAATGGGAGGTCCGCATGTTTTCTTTTCTTTGGGAGAAAACCATGTCTATACATGCGGTATATATATATATATATGCAGTTTATGTATATGTCCTTGTAAAACAAATCTTTCGGTATGAAATTCCCTCAAGAGGTGTTTGTATTTACATTATAAGAAGAGTTAAATATATCCGAGCTGTGTTGTGATTAAGTTTTTACAAAAAAAAACATATATATATACATATTTATAGATGAACCCGAGACTTATTTTTTTCAATATATAGTGTATATACCATTGGGTATATACATAAATACGTGTACGCATAGACCCCGAACCCTTTCGGTTTAGGGTACCCAAGATCATTCAGAGGATATACTTAAAAAAATATGTAGGTTAAAGATGCATTTGTAACCACTTAACATATACCTTTTCGTGAAAACTTTATATATATATATATATGTATTTCTACATGTTTATATATTCTTCAAAACAAGACAGATATGCTTTAAGGGAATGAATGCCTATTTTCGAATGATATTTGGGATACAGTCTAGACCATTAGCTTATGTAAAATTGTTTTCTTTTTTTTAAATGACTTCCAGAATTCAAGAAATTTTCCAGGTCTTGTTTATTTAGTGTAAAACCCTTGTGTATATATTTTGGTGGATGTTACAAATTAACCAAGTTGTGGTTTACTTTATTTTAGGGTTTTTTATCACCATTGTTGTCTTTAAGCATCCCACCTCCTTGAAATAATAATTTTAGAGACTCATCATTTATTATGTCATCATTTTCATGTTTTAATGATTACATTATGTAAGAAAAAAAAATGTTTTATGGAACTATGTATGCCTTTGTTTAGTTGTCAACATATTTTGCAAACATTATCTATCATTTCATGTATAAAAAAAGGGGTGTGGTGACTCATTACTCTTATTATTATTGTACAAATGCATACTAATGACATATCCCTAAATGAACTAAGAAATTAAATTACCCAAAGTGGTATGGGACACCTTGGGTAAAATAAAAATGAATGAAATATTCAAGGTGGTATGGGATATCTTGAATATACGAATGGTTTAAGTAAAGCATGAACAATGTGGCTCACATGATAATAAAGGAAAATTTAAGGGTGCGCCCTGATAGCGCTCCAATGCATTGGGTAAAGGCTTAATCTCTAGAGATGACCATTTTAATGACACCTTGGTGAATAACCTTGGTAATCTTTAACGACACCTTGGGGATGGACCTTGGTGAAACGAAACGATTGTCGATATTGAATGCTGATGCCACATAATTCAAGTTATGTAACAAGTTATTTCCAAGATAAAGTCCATTCACGAATGATGCCTTTAAAGTTTTCATAAAGTTCTTATTTCCCTGGCTTAAAGCTTGAAGCATGACTAGTGTTAACACTTAATAGAATGGTAACCAGCATATGAAAATTTAGTTGTTTCCTTGTGCGCAACTCTGATTATGTATTACTTTTAACTGTTTAATTTACGCTTAAATAAGACACATGTCATACTTGCTTATGATAACCATTGTTATTACCTCAAGAATTAACAACCCTGTTCCATGTCCTTATTAAAAACCTTGATTGAGCATTGTTAGATTATGTGTTACAATCTTTCTTAGTGAATTCTTTTAAAAGAATGTTTTCAAATGTTACAGTGTTTTAATTTCTTTTAAAAACCCTTACTGAGTATTTCAATGCTCACCCTATGTTTTGATTTAAAATTTTCAGGTATCAGCTTCTAAAAGATTAATGGTTTGAGAATTTGCTGGTTTCCTAGAACCCGAACCGCACACGATCCTCTGTACGGGACATGATGTGTTGTTAAGAAAGTGTGTTTTATTTTAGAATAACACATCATGTTCAGAAGGCACCGACTCCTGGGTTTCTGGGGTCGGGGTCTCTACAACAACGATGTGGTGGAATGATTAAGTTTTTATGTAATGGGATTCCAAAATAATGTTGTATATATTATCGTGGAATATTGGAATTTTTATGTTTTGGATTTCAATAATTTTATGGTACCGGTAACCATGAAAAGTGATTGAGACATTTTTGGTAAACAGATGATATGAGAATAATGAAGGGATAAGAAGATAATGAGATGTTTGATTGTATTCATGAGCTCATGATTGATATAAGGACTAAGTGATATCATGGTTTGAGTATATAGAATTTTGAGGATTTTGGTATGTGGAAAGTGTTAACTTTTAACTACATTCATGTTTTCACTAAGGTTCAATGGGTATTAATTCTTCAAGAGAATACATGATTAAGGTATTCACATGTTTGTAATTTGACCAAAAAGATATATCTTATGATATATGGGGGATAAATGATGGAATTCACGTGATTATTCTGTGACATTTCAAGTAATCATTTTCTTTATACTATGAGCCTTGACCGAAGTATTTTAGATAAGCCTAAAGATTAGAATGGATTATGTTGGACATAAGTTAGGATAAAACGTTTTTCGATATTATTGATGGGATGTTATAGTAATATAGCTTTAGAAAAAGGACAACCTGCAGGACGGGCGACAACCCATCGCGTCGGACAAGGCTGTGGGAATCGAACCCACAACCGAAGTGCGACTGGCCTTTATCGCCTACCACTGGCCTACAGGAAGTCCATGTTTAGTAGAAACTAGTTTTATTATATTAAGCAATATGATATATGAAGTATAAGTCCATTTTAGGTACCATATATGATTAATATCACTATAGAATGACTTATGTATATTTAATAACGTTTTCTAACCTTTTGATGGAATGACACGTCATTCTATCACATGATCTGCTAACACTTCACGAATAACAAATTCAACTTCATTTATTTAATAGATGAAGTGGAAATTGTTCAAGGCACTAACAACAGTGAGATTGTACCAAAATAAAGTAAGTATTTATTCTAATTCAAATTCTTCAACTTTAGGGAAATGATCTTGAAAACCAAAAATGTCGTCCTAATGCTCTTATATCTGATTAATCAGATGGTACCTTAGATCGTCACAAATTTAAGGATTTTTGATTGTTGGCTTTTCCATAGCCATGTTCTCTACTACTCTCCATCAGAAAATGATGGTTAGATTTTTCTTCCATATCAATATTTTCACCTATGTGGAAACCCAGTGATTAGTTTATTTGGGTAACTGTTACGTTTCATACTTTTGTTTTTAAAGATTAGTTTTGGTATTCCTTTTTACGATGTGGGTTTCTATTAAAGAAACTTTTGAATAGTAAACCATTTATAACCCCGACGAATTTCGAGGGCGAAATTCATTTTAAGGGGGGTAGAATGTAACACCCTGAGATTTTATGAAAAATATTCTTTTTAATTTCATTAATGTCTTGTGTTGTATGCTACACCAAAAGGAGATTTCACAACACACATCCTTGACTTGCCTTGCATTACACGCAATCGCGACCTTCCTCGATAGCGTGTGCAGTACGCAATAACGAGTTTCACTAAACAACAATATGCTATTAAAATATTATTAAAACTAGCCATTATGAATAGTAATAACCACCTTTTGAAATTTTATAAATTTTATTTTTCAAAATTTACTTCATTTTTGGATTCAGAATACCGAAATTAGCCTAGGGTGAAATTTTGGTATTTTTCTGAAAACTTTCAATTTTTGATGAATAGTGAAACCACTAAGTGGTAGGTTAAAAACTGAATTTTGCATAAAACTTAATTTTACCACTTCTGTGAATGGAATTTTGAAAATCCGAGAGACACGGTTAATATCAAGGACTAAAATGTGGTTCAATGAGATGAAAATAATTTTTGATGAATAGTAACTTTTTACTTTTTTTTACCATGGTTAAAAGTAAATAGAGAAATTAAGGGTAAAGATGATATTATTATTACCCTAACACATGTCCTAATTCTATTGGATAAGTGAAATTCGACCAAAAACAAACTTAGGAATAAAATATGACCATTTAGGCCCACTTGGATTAGATTAGGACATTTATTATTAATTTATTTAAAGAAGGCTTAAAATAGTTAAAATCAAAGTTTAATAAGTAAATAATTTTTAATATGGGGTTATACATAAGATAAATTCGACTATAAATATTAATTAGAAATCTAAACAGATTTCCTACATAATGGTATTTTATTTGTAATTTTTAGACATTAAATAATTTAATTTATTTATGACACAATGATGATGCAGTAATTATCTTATTAATGAAATATTGACATAATTGATGTTATAAACACCAAAATAAATGTAATTTGAGACTTTTTATGAATTACACTAATTTTCTAGGTTACTATGATATATTAGTGTTGATTTAATCAACTTGGTTCGAACATATAATTCTGCTATGACTTTCACAAAAATCATATATCAAATAGTGTCAAAATTGACACAAAATAGTTTTTAAATCAAATATTATATTATTAATTGTTATTTTATTCTTAAAAATCTAAGGTTCGGCCAAATGACTTAGATAAGGATATATATATTAATACTAAACAACTTAGGGTTCGTTTGTCATGTTATAGTAAGTGTATTAACCAAATAGTGTAAGAAAACAAAAAGTCACGGTAAAAGTTAAATTATTTAACTTAGAGTTAAATCTAATTGATAAGGTTAAAATAATAACCTAAACTTGTCTAAATCCTATTATTTGATAGGATTTCGACCCATCCCCACTTTACCTTCGAAATAAGACCCTTTGGAACCATTATAAACCGATTTTGACTTTAATATAAAATAATATTTTGAGATATTCCTAAGGTGCCCCTCTCCTCCCTTATAAAAGGGAACGTCCTCCCCCTCCTCCTCACACCAATTTGAGCAGTCAAGCTCGGCCAAACCCTGAAAAAATCCCTTCTACACTTCCCTAGAATAATCCTAGAGGTCCTGGTCTTCTTCAAAGACCAATCATAGTTCCCTAAGTGTAGGATTCAAAGAGGCGTTTCAAAGAAGAGGTAATATCCATTACCGATCTTTTCAATTTATTTCTTCTTCAACTTCTTCTTATTTAGTTGTTTCATGATAAAGTAATAACATCAGTATTAATTACATACTGATATGTTATTATAAATATGAAACAACCCTAATTCACCTTCTATCCATCCTACGGAAAAATGAAATCACCGCGCGTGCGTACGTACGGAATTCCGTCTCCACGCCGTGGTGTAATCTATTTTCCACCATCACCTTACAAGGATGGGTATAATGGTGTAATGAGTAACTATATATGATTATTATAAAGTGATATTGATACTGAAATAGTATAAATACACTTAAATACAATTCCACGATCATGGGAACAATATCATCGCTCGTGCGTACGTACGGAATACCGTCTCCACGATGTGATGTGACTCGTTCTACATGATCATCATTACATAATAATTATATAAATGAATTGAATGAATAAATAGGATATATGTTACACTAATACCATTCTGTATATAAGGTATCTATAAACTTAAAAGAAGAATAAGAATTTATTCGGCAAAACACCAATAAGAACAAAAGGAAATAAAGACCCGAGTAACAAGTAACAATGAAATATTACTAATAAGAAGCTAATAATATGACCATATATGATATGATATCAATATTTATGATTCTGGAATAAGTCAATAACAATATTTAAACCATTATACAGGAGATTCGGACACGTACAAAGAAAATCGGACCTAAGGTAAGGGAAATGTCACAATCTCATTTTATTCGAGATTGTTTATACTTTGGTATTTACTGGGGTGTATTTTATCATCCACATCCATGTTTCCCCAATATGTAATATTTATATCCTTCTACAATAGTTTATATCAAATTTTACCCTTCGGTGAGATTTTAGTAAAAGATATGAAAAGAATCTTTTGGCGTTTTTCGTACGAGGTACTTTTTGACTTTTCCGACAAAAGTACGAGAAGAATGTTTTTTTAACTTATACGGCATGAATGGATTTTTAAAAAACTATTTCAAAGAAGCTTCCTTTAAAAGTTTTCAAGCTTATTTTTAATCAACTTCTTTTATATTAAAATTGTATGACATGTTAAGAGAGGAAAAATGTATTTGAATTAGAAAGGATATTTTTCTCAAGAATGGAGTTCAAATGTTTTATAAATTTTTTTCCATCTAAGATAATATAGGGTTATGTTTTTATCCCTATTATTACATTGATTTTATTATGTTTTGAGGGAATTACTTTTATGAAGTCATTTACCTTATATGATTTGTTTTATGATGTCATGATGTTTCAAGAATCCCATTTTTGTTACATGTGTTATGCAATGATGTATGATTTATGATTATGTGGCACATATAAGAAAGGATTCATTATAAGATGGGTGGGACCTATATCTCCCTCCAATGCATTGGGTAAAGATTTTATATCTCATGAGATAGACATGGCTGGAATGGTAGGTTATACCGGTTCAGTGAAACTGGACTGAAACGAGGGTGACTCGGTTTAGAAAGGGACTTTGTCCACTAAGATAGTCTTGGAAATGAGTCTTGACTAACAAGAAATGATTATCTATGATTATGTGTGAATGCCACAAAGTTTCATGGTTTATGTTATGATTATTGTGATTTCATTTCACTACTATGATTTATCCCATGTTATGAAATTATGCTCTCTTTTGCAGGTTAAGTTTTCCAAAATGTTATGTTCTTATGAAAATGATGTGATTGATATTTCTTTTGTTTACCCTTACTGAGCATTTGAGCTCACCCTTTTATGTTTTCTTTTCCCCAGGATATAAAGAAAGGGTTTAGGTAAAAAAAAGGAAGATCTTTATGGGAGATGTTGAAGATCTTTCACCACGATTAGAAGATTATATTCCGAGTTTCCAAAGACACTAAACTATTACGATCCTTGTGTGTGTGTTTTTGTTATGTACTAAGTACTCCGCAAAAGTAATGTAATGTCCATGTACGTCAAGATGCGGGTCTCTACAGTCGGGCCAGGTCAGTCCGACTAAAGCTGGACCAACTTCGACCCCTTTCCACCCTTTCGGCCATAACTTGAGCTACATGCGTCCATTTGATGAACCGTATGCGGCGCCAGAAACCTTTGATCGTGAAGGTCCTTTTGGTATACCCCAATTGAGTTTTGGATAAAGTTTTTGTACATCTAGGTTAGATCGAACACAAATCCAACTGGGCCCTTGGGACTAAAAGGCCAATAACATACAGACCGGGCATCCGATTGATGCATCGTCTGTTGCGTTGAGACCCCTTTTATGTGGCGGTACTTTGAGATACTTCTTCGTGGGAATTCATGACAGTTGGAGTACCTACCTGTGGCTTTAGGAGAAGACCATCCTAGAATAAAGTGAGCTTAGTGCGGGAACCCTGTGGCTGGCTGTAATATTATAAAGGAATCCTATGTGTGTCTGTGCTTTGGGATCCTACGTCGGTATGTGTTCCGGGATTCCACCTAGATCAACTTTGGGAATCCACATGGGACTACTCTAGGATCCTACGTGGGTCTTCTGTACTAGGATCCTACGTGGGTTTGATGATTTAGGATCCTACGTGGGTCTGCCTCTCAATAGAGTAATATGATTTAGTAGTTATATCTAATAATATTTACTGCTGTACCTAAGTTACCCCTATTGTGAGCTAAGTCTTTACCATTGTGGTATTCTTTGCTTCATGGAATAGTTGAGATTTGGGATTTTGAGTTGGTCCTAGTGTTTCCTCATGATTGAGATGGGTATACTCGACAACTTAGGTATATGAATGGGTATATAACTAAGTAGGGTTGACAGTTGTTTTCATGATTTTTGGTTTATCCTTTGTGGATTTTGTGAGACCTTAGAGGGTATCAGGGACCCTACTAAGTGTCGTTATACTCACCCCTGCCTGGGCTATGCCCGCACCTTGTTATGTTTGGTGCAGATGAAAGACTGCGCAGACTGAGGACGAGAGTACCGGGACTGGAGGTAGCTCGGAGGTGGATCTTAGATGAGGCGTACCACATAGATGACCGTTCGAGAGCTGTACCTACCCTTTTGGTAGGATCCTTTGCGGGTGATCACATGAGCTATTTTAGTTTACTTGTACTTACCTATTTTAGTTGTACTTTTCAGTTTTCCTTGTACTTTCCAGTTGGGCTTGTATTCTGGCCCCTTTTACTTACTGCACACACTCTTTTTTACTTTACAGTTTACTTGTGTACGTATCTTTCTTCGTGCTTATTTATGCGAGTTTACAAGTTAAAAAGGCAATGCCTTCCTGGTTCTAGAGAATACGCCTTTTGGTGCTAGTCACCATCCCCTGACCTATGGAAGGTGGTCTTGAGGTAGTCACAACATGGGCCTCGGGGGACAGGTCGTGACAAATTGGTATCAGAGGAGTCAGTTCTACTATAGAACATTGGACTCTGATCTTTTAAAGGTAATAATGTTAAGTTTTATGAGTGTGGTTATCAGTTTATGGAATCTGGTGTTTTTGTGGCAGCCGATGTATCCATACACCTGGATCCTGACATCTGATTTCTGACTCAATGCCCAAAAAAACTGATTGCGTGTGTGTTTTGAAAAGTTTTCTTTGTGATCTCTTTAAGTAAGCTCACCAGGTATAACATATTGACCATGGAGCACCTATTTCTTTTCAGGATGCCTCCACGTAGACAGCCATCACAGGTTCTGGGTAGAGCGTGCCGTGACAGCACACCAAGCGACAAGGCCTTGGTACTGGGCCCTTTTTTCGTAGAGGAACCAGCGGGGGCACCCACAGTACCGTTACCCATTGGGCCACCGATGCCACCATCCCCAACAATAGAGAGTGAAAACCTCTTGAGTGTGTTGCATGAGTTTCAACTCCAGAGGCCACCCAGTTTCAGGGGTGTGATGGACCTACAAGCGGCTGAGGATTGGCTGGAGGCCATTGTGAGAGTCATCTGACTGGTAGGGACACCAGCTGATCTCATGGTGATCCTTGCCTCCAGTCTTCTACAGGAAGCTGTAGGTAGATGGTGGCTCTTGATTCTCTAGGTTCATGATGCAGAACACTTCTATGGGTAGAATTTGAGAGCCTGTTTCAGGCAAAGTTTGTCCCAGCGACCCTTTGCGTAGTGCACATACAAGAGCTTCTTCATCTACCGTAGGGAAGCATGAATGTGTCTCATTACTCAATGAGGTTCACCGACCTCTCACACTACTCCACTTATATGATGTAGGACCCATTCTTCAAGGCCCAGACCTTCAAGTAGGGACTTAGGCGGGAGATCAGGGCTTTGATGATTTCTCTTAGTATCCCGATGCAGGAGGGGGTGTTAAAGCTAGCCCTCTTAGTGGAGAGTTTTATTTTTTGAGCAGTCACCAACAACAAGACCCACCACCGGGTGTCACGTAACGGAGTTGTAACATCCCAGTTCCGGAAGCTACCCAGAGGCACCCCATACCCGGTTGGTCACATGGCCTCAAGCGCATTTCCTTGAATGCCATAGTCTACAGACTAGTAGAGGGGGCCTTGGGTGTGATAGTGGGGAAACTATGTTCGCATTGGCAGAGTAACCAACAAAAGTAAACAAATACATACAATAGCAGGAGCAGTAAATATCCAACAATAGTAAACAATAGAAAACTGGAATAATAAACAACTGGAGCACACACACATATAAAATGATGCATGATACATATGTGCAGGAAAGCAGCAAAAAAAGTCACAATGTTGGAAATACAAATAGTACTATGCCAAAGTATAAAAGAAAAAGATAAACAACTCCTAAGCATCACAAGCCTAAGCTTGGTCCCATTCTCTCCAGCTCCGTAGCAAGTCAAGTACCTGTAATATAAAGTCACTTTACCTTATTTATACCTGCAATAATATAACCTGTTTGGGCCCAAAAGCATGACCCAAATGGGGTGTGAGACTAAATCCTAGTAGGAAACCACCCAAAGATCTATTCATAACAGTCAATGAATATATGGCAGGTAAAGTAAAGAAAATATCAATCAGGAAAGTACTCATCAATAAACAATCCACAGTTTCAACATCAAGCAACAACTAATCAAACAGCTAAGAAAAAACAGGAAACCCTCTAGGAAGTACTCATAGTCATCCCCTCTGGTCCTACCTAACAAGTACAAGCCACCCTCTAGGCAGTACACTCGACCTAACCCCTATGGTTTAGTATATAAAGACTCTTTGAGGAAGCACTCATAGTCAATTCCCCTTATAGTCTAAGGTAGTCAGGAACTCTCTGAGGAAGCACTCAAAGTCAATTCCCCTTATAGCCCCAAGTTCAAGGACTCTCTGAGGAAGCTCACTCGGTCAATTCCCCTTATAGCCTAGGTCGTTCAAAGAATCTCTGAGGAAGTACTCACTAGCAATTCCCCTTATAGTCTAAAGCAGTCAAGGTAATTCAGAGTAAAACAAAGACTCTATGAGGAAGCTCGCACGGTCAATTCCACTTATAGTCTAAAGTGATAAAAGACTCTCTGAGGAAGCTCACTTGGTCAATTCCCCTTATAGTCTGAAGTTCTCAAGGACTCTCTGAGGAATCTCACTCAGTCAATTCCCTTTATAGCCCACTACACCAGGTTCTCACAGTCCTATGTTGGTCAATGATCATAGAAATGCAGTATGGACAAAGTAAACCTATATAAATACTTGGCTAAACAGTCTAAAACATATCAAGCATGTCAAAATAAAAACTCCCCATCCTATAGCAACAGGCATGGAAAACAGGCAAGGCAGCCTAAGGCAAAGCAGGACCAAACGGTCATAAATAGAACATGTGTGGGAAAAATACATCCAAGCATGAAAAAACACCCTAATAATATCCAATTAACCTCTACATAGGCATAAAAGTATGTTAGGTAAACAAAATGGGTAAAACAGTAAACACACAATACCCTATTCAAGGGTATTGGTGGAATTTTCACATAATACACAAAGACTTTGAACGGAAAGGCACAAACCACCTACCATGGAATTAGAAGATCAATATATGTGAACCTCAAAGCTTGATTCACCCTAGAATGCCAAAGATCTGTAAAAATGTCCAAAACGTTCAACCTATGATAAATTGAGAAAGAAGAGGAAACATGAAACGAGTCTTAAGGAGAAGAGAGAACTCACCAATGCGATTCCAACGTAACCGACAATGTTATATTTTGCGGACGGATGTTCGCTCAGGGGTTTGTTGATGATCTGCAGATGTACAGAGCTCTCGGTCGAACAGGACCTAAAAGAAGAGAGTTCTGGTGATTAGACGTGACCTCAGAGTGTTTAATGAAAAAAAGAAAGTATACGACATGTAATTTTGAAGTAAACGGCGTGTACTCACCGTTTCCTTACTCCTATTTAAGTAGCCTCCAAGTCACTCCCACACGGCCGTGTGTATGGATAATACACGACCAACACACGGTCTCCTGCGGCAGGGAAGTACATGGAGTGTACTCATAAAGTACACAACGTGTACATAGAAAATTTCTAGCGTTTCCTCTTTTTCTCAAAAATAACCAGAAACGAGAAAACATACCTGAAAAGAAGATCTAGGTTTTTACAGGAGTCTTCTGTAGATGGAAGCAGAAAAATGTCATAGAGGTCCAAGAGGACCGTACCTATAGGTAGAAGACCACAAGATTCGAGGTCGGTTGTACAGGGCACCCGAGACAGAGCCAGTCATGCAAGGAGTAGGCAATGTTTTGCATGCGGCAGACAGGGTCACATGGCTTGTGACTGCCCAACCCATCATACGGCTGATCAGCAGATGGTCAATGAACCGCCCAGGCAGAGACAAAGGTTCGACCAAGGAGGTCTACAGAGAGTAGGCGGACGTGGCAGTGGAGCTGGCCGTGCAGCTGGTGGTGGGCGACGATTCGAGGTGTTACCACCACCACCACCAGGTGGTCCACCCCAACCACAGGGAGTGACTGGATGAGGGCAATCTTAGCTCAAGGCAGCTGAGGCCTACGACCAAGACACTCTGAAGATGATACTAGGTACAATCTGTGTCTACTCTACTTTAGCTGTAGTACTTATAGACAAAGATTCCAGTCATTCTTTTATTGCCACTGTCCTCGTTCGGAGCTCGGAGATTCCAGTGGATCTGTTGGCTCAATCCTCACAGTTAGATACTCTTATGGGATAGGATTCAACAATTACACCCTGGTTCTGGCAGTGTGAGCTTAATCTAGGAGGTGAGAGATTTGGATGGGATCTCATAGTAGTGGCGTTGAGTCTTTACGACATTATCTTGGGTATGGACTGGTTATCTATGGTCTATGCTTAGATTGACTATATTAGGCAAAAATTGAGGCATGTCCGCATGGATGGGACTAGGTTTACCTTCAATGGTGATAATGGATCCTTTACAGCACAGGATGGACTTACCCGAAGGAGAGTGCAGCCGATAACTCATCAGTTGGATAACCTTACCCTCAGAGCGGTTGATGTGAAGAGTTCGAGCTATCTTATAGTGGTGGACCAATACGTGGATGTATTCCCTAATGATTTTCTGGGTCTACCTCCTCACAGAGAGGTGGAATTTTATATTGACTTGTACCCTACGATGACACCAATATCTACACCAGCGTATCGAATGGATCTTGTGGAACTTCGTGAGATGCGGGTATAGCTGGAGGACTTATAGGGGAAGGGGTTCATTCGGCCCAGTGTTTCTCCTTGGGCAGCCCCGATTTTGTTCACCAAGAAGGCATAAGGGAGTTTGAGACTTTGTGTTGACTATCGATGCCTGAACCAGGTGACCGTGGTGAACAAGTATCCACTCTAGAGTATTGACGACCTATTTGACCAGCTGAAGGGAGCATGGTGGTTCTTGAACATAGACCTCAGATCAGGCTATCACCAGCTCAGAGTACGAGATGAGTATGTGCAGAAGAAGTCTTTCAGATGTTGGTATGGCCACTACGAGTTCTTGGTTATGCTGTTTAGTGTGACCAATGCTCCATCTGTGTTTATGGGACTCTTGAACAAGATATTTCTGCTATACCTTGATCGCTTTGTAATTGTCTTCATGAATAACATTCTGATATACTCGGATATCGAGGAGGATCATGCATATCATTTGTAGGTAGTTCTAGATACACTCCGAGAGAACCAGATTTATGGTAAGCTCTCTATGTGCCAGTTCTGGATCCGATAGGTTCACTTTTTGGGACATGTCATCTCAGAGGATAAAGTTGCGGTGGATCCAATGAAAATTGAGGTGGTACTTGATTGGGAGCCACCTAGGAGTGTGACGGAGGTATATAGTTTCTTGGGTTTGGCCAGATACTACCAGAGATTTGTGCCAGACTTATCCAAAGATGTTTTACCTTTATCAGTGTTGATGAAGAATGGGCAACCCTTCAGGTGGCTAGAGAGATTCTAGTGGAGTTTTTAGGAGCTGAGGAAGAGGATGACTAGTTCCCCCTTCTTGAGGCTACCAAAAGAGGGTGTTGGGTACGTAGTCTACTACAACGCATCAGGGACCGGGCTCGAATGTGTCCTAATGTTGGAGATAGTAGTTATCACATATGGTTCTTGATAGATAAGACAAAATGAGAAGAAATACGCTACCCATGACCTTGATTTAGTAGCAGTGGTCTTTGCCTTGAATATTTGGCAACACTATCTGATGGGCGAGCGTTTTACAGTCTACTCTGATCACCAGAGTCTCATGTATATCTTCTCTTAGAAGGAACTGAACCTGAGAAAACAATTTTGGCTTGAGTTCCTCTAGGACTATTACTTAGAGATAGTCTATACTCCTGAGAAGGGGAATGTTGTAGCAGATGCACTCAGCAAGAGATCTAGTATACAACTGCTAGGTGAGGTGATAGAGTAGTTGGCTGCTTTGCATATATCCTTTGTGGTACGAGATGGATCATCTTTTCTTCAGTCTCTTACAGTCACTCCCCCAATTCTTCAGCATGTCAAGGAGGCGTATCATGGAGACACTGACTACGAGGCTCGACGTGCTCAGATATCCACAGGACATGCAACTGATGGATTTTCTGAAGGTTGGGAGCACGTTATCCTTTTCAGAGGACGTACCATGGTTCCAGTGTTGCTTTGGAAGGAAGTGTTGAGGGAGTTACACACATCCCCTCTAGAAGTATATCCAGAAGTGGTGAAGATGTACCAGGACCTCCAATGACAAAAGTGGTGGCTGTGAATGAAGAAAGCAGTAACAGAGTTTGTCTCTCGGTGCCTCACTAGTCAGCAAGTGAAGGCGGAGCATCAGGTACCAGCAAGCTTAGTTCAGCATTTAGAGGTCTCAGAGTGGAAGTGGGATGAGATATCCATGGAATTTGTGACAAGACTTCCATGTACATCTAGGGGTCATGATTCTATCTTGGTGATCGTCGACCGACTCACCAAGTTGGCCCACTTATTACCGATCAGAGAGAAGGGTTCAATAGAGACCCTGGGATGCCTCTATGTGCAGAAGATTGGGTGGATTCATGGAGTAACCTCAACGATTGTATCTGATCATGATGCATGTTTCATTTCCCAGTTATAGATGGGTTTGCAGGAGGCTTTCTAGACACAACTTTTTTTGAGCACCGCCTTCTATCCTCAGACGAATGGCCAAACTGAGCAGACCATTCGGAGCCTCAAAGACATGCTATGTGCTTGCATCCTCAACTTCGGTCGCATATGGGAGGATCACATTCCCTTGGTGGAGTTTTCATACAACAACATCTATCACTCCACCATTGGGATGACACCTTTCAAGGATTTGTATGGCTGACCTTGCAGATCGCCTTTGTACTGGAAAGACCCAGGGGAGTTAGCACTCATGGGACCAGAGATGGTACGAGTTACCATAGAGAAGGTATAGATCATCCAGGAGCGGATGAAGACTGCACATGTTAAGCAAGTGTTGTTTTCAACAATACATAATATTGTAATTTAAAGGGGGAGTTTATATTATTAATCCATCTATTTATGATAATTTTGATTCTCACAAATACCCTTAATTATTTTCTAATGATTTTATTTGTTAAGCATTTTGCAGGAATTTGTTATTTTATTTTACTCTTGAAGTTATGGGAATTTATTACTAAAGTATTCATATTTAACCTGTTCTGGAAACACTGTTCATGCACTACTTATTCGAAATCTACTTGAGCGTATTCTGGAAACACTGTTCATACCCTATGTGGATAAACGTAGCGTAAGGATAAAAACCGTGTATAAATTTTTAGATAAGGAAAATGTTTGGTTAAACAACCATACGTTATCGGTAAAGGATGGAGGAAGAACCCTACGTTAGGAAGGAAACCTACGTTTGGGATATCATAAAATTATTGAAGGAGAAACATACGTAAATATTTAACATTAAATTTGTTTCTCAGAATTATGGTTCATCAACCTTACTTTTGTAAACAACCATACATTCTTGGAAAATTATGGATCAAGTAAAAGTACGGATCTTTTACCATATGTTTGAAAGTTTAAGAGAAAAGTATGGATGAACAACCCTACATTTGGAATGAACCTTACGTTTGAAGGATATGTCATTAACCTTAAGTTTAGAGGATGCATACAGTTCAACTTAAACTTACGTTTGGCATTGGAGAATTTAAAGTTGATATTTTTGTGCAACGGTCAATACACTGATTATTAGGCATATTTCAATCCAGATTTAAAGCAGATTTTAAAGTACGATTTTGATTGATTCAAAACCATTTCATCAATGATTTGATAATTGAATTAAAAGTATTTTTTTATGATGAGTCTTCAGGGAAGTTACGACTACTCTGTAAATTAAAATTTTAGAATATCATGAGTAAAAAGTAGACTTTTATGGATCTAATTTTGCAGGAAAAGTTCTTATCGTTATTTTATTTATATGGGATTTTTGAAACTTCATCGATTATTATTGATCATGTGTGATATTTTTATTATTCTGAAAAAAGGAAAACAGAGACTACTGAAACACACCAATCTACTGGTTCAAAAGGAGCATCAATGCTCTGTTTGTTAAAGAGGAAGGAACACGATAGAAGATTCACTTGTTCTACAACGAAGATCTACTTTGAATTTTCTACTACTGAATTTGTGAATTATATTTCTATATCTACTGCAATGAGATCGACTCAGAACGTCTCTTATGTGAAGATTATTATTTCTAAATGCGATGATCAATCTACTGTCAATTGCATGCTGTTGAAATTGTGAAGAACATCTGGAAAGTATTTTCAGAATACGAAAATATTTCTTTTCCATTCTTGAGTGACCAGATTCTCGTACTAAGCTAAGTAGGTTCATCTTTGTACCAGAAGGCTTTGTTTTTGCCTTGGATTGTAAAGGTGTCAACTGCCTATACTCAGTTGTGAACCGGTCTGTTGAAACGAGGACGAGATAGTGAAAATCACTAAGCCCATGGAGTAGAGCATTGGTGGAGTGGACTAGGGGCCTTCTGTTCCCCGAACCACTATACATCTTGTGTTTCTTCTATTTAAATTTTTACTGCATCATTTTATCTGATTAATGTTAAAAGGAAGAACACAATCTCATAAATATTTTTGGAAGGACGCAATTCACCCCCTCTTGTGTATATTTGGTGTAATCCGATCCAACAATTGGTATCAGTGGTTGAGCTTTCTGATAAAGATTTAATGAGCTGAAAGTGATTATACACATAGAGAGATGACTGATACAAGAGAGGGAATGTCTTTGGTCAGAGCACCATACTTCAATGGAGAAAACTATGGATGCTGGAAGTCTCAAATGATTATCTATCTGAAAAATCTTGGATACAGAGTCTATTATAAGATTCTGAATCCATATGAAATACCAAAAAAACCTGAAACATGGAGTGTAGCTACTGAAGCAGATTATGACATGAAATCGAAGGAAATGAGTGCAATTATATGTGGTCTAGGACCTGATGATTTTAACAGAGTATATCAATGCCCAATAGCATATGAAATGTGGAAAACTATTGTTGTTTCTTACGAAGGAACTAACAATATCAGGGGAATGATATATGCAATTTCTAAGCTTAAATTTGATACATTAAGAATGGTTGAAGCTGAGAGTATTAATCAAATTAATGGAATATTGATAGAGATTTTCAATAAAATAACTGCCTTGGGAGATCCCATTAAGCAAGATAATCAAGCTTTAAAAGTATTGAGAGTACTGCCTACAAAATGGAATGGAATCTCTACAGCAATCAGACAGTCAACACCTATCAAAGATTTAATCATGAGTAAACTGATTGGAACATTAATTATGTATGAAGCTGAGATGGAAGATGAAGCTAATGAACATAAAGTTCTTATCAAAAGAGATGATAATGCCTTGAAAGTATCGTCACAGAGAAAAAACAGAAAGATGAAGAAAAATGTAAAAAAAAGTCAGAGAGTTCTGATTTATCTAATTTTGACATGGAAATGGCTCAGTTAGCCTGAAGATTCACAAAATTCTATAGAAAGAATAAGGGTTTCAAAAAATCCTTCAAAAAGGATGACAAGGAAATCAGATTCTATGAATACAAGAAAATGGGACATATCAGACCTGACTGTCCTCAGCTAAAAGAAGAAAAAAGAAATATATTTTTCAAAAGAAATGACCATGAGCATAAGGACAAGAAAGTCATGAAAGCTAAATGGAGTGTATCTGAAGACTCCAGTAGTACTTGTCAATTAGACTCAGAGAAGGAGGAAGAAAATCTGAAAGCCAACATGTGTTTTATGGCAGAAATAGATGAGGTACAATCTTACTACTCTTCTGATTCTAGTTCTGAATCTAATTACTCTAATGAAAAACTTGCAGCCTACTGCAATATGCTTGAAGAAAAATATGAATCTCTATTTAAGAAGCATATGTATTTAAATAATATTCATAAGTCTGCTTCTGATGAAAGAGATACAATGCTGACACAATATAAGGAGTTAACTGAAAAATTTGATTCAATTAATTCTAACAATACAGATTATGAATCAAAGATAAAATCACTACAAACTGAAGTAGAAACTTATAAAACTGCAGCCCTTGTTTTTACTAATGGAGAAAATACTTTAAATAAAATCCTTGGAAAAAATGTCATTAAAAAGGAGAGATGTGGAATTGGAAGTAAAGGTGAAAAACCCAAGTTGTACAAAAATTATTTTATTCCAAGTGCAAAAAGACTAAATTGTAATTACTGTGGAATAAGGGGACATATTTCTAAAAATTGTTTCTTAAGACAAACCCAAATAAGTGGAATTAAGAAATCTTTTGTATAAAATGATATATTTGACTCTTGTGAAATTAGAAAAACAAATAAAGTCTGGATTCCCCGATCTTTTCTAGCTAACACTACTGGGCCCAACAAAATATGGGTACCAAAGAAATCTGTGTAAATGTCTTTGTAGGGAGCAGGTCAGAAGAGAAAAAAGGAAATATGGTATATGAAAAGTGGCTGCTCAAGACATATGAGTGGAAACTCATTGAATTTCTCTACAATCACTCAAAAATATGGTGGACTTGTCACTTTTGGTGATAATACCAAAGGAAAAATCATTGGTATTGGAACAGTTGGAGATCCTGAAGCTGTCTCAATTAATAAAGTACTTTATGTACAAGTATTGAAAAACAATCTGATAAGTATCTCTCAACTATGTGATGATTGTTATGCTGTTGATTTTTCCAACAATTGCTGTTCTGTTTTCAAAAATAAATTGCTTAAATTTATAGCACCAAGAACTGATAATGTGTATATCCTAGATTTAAATTCCTTTTGTAAACAACAAGTAAATTTCTTAACTTCTAAAATAAATGAATCTTGAATCTGGCATAGGAGACTTATACATTGTAATGTATATGTTTTAAATAAGTTATCTAAGAAACATTTAGTTTCTGATTTGCCTAGTCTCAAATTTGAAAGTGACAGATTCTGTGATGCATGTCAACTTGGAAAGCAACACATATCATCCTTCAAATTTGTTAACAAAATTTCTACATCTAAACCTCTAAAACTTATTCATATGGATTTTTTTGGACCTTCAAGAGTATCAAGCTTGGCTGGTAAATTATATGTATATGTTTTAGTTGATGATTATTCTAGATTTACATGGATTTTCTTTTTGAAATTTAAAAATTAATATTTTACTTTATTTGAATGTTTTTGTAAAGATGTTTAAAATGAAAAAGGTTTTAAAATAATTTCATTAAGAAGTGATTATGGTGGAGAATTAGAGAATCATGAATTTAATTCCATCTTCTCAAATATGGGTATTAAACACACCTTCCCTGCACCTAGAACACCTCAACAAAATGGAATTGTTGAAAGAAGAAATTGGACTATTCAGGAAATGGTTAGGATTATGCTAAACGAATACAACCTTCCTACCTACTTTTGGGAAAAAGATGTAAGCATAACCTGCTATATAATGAATAGAGTTTTAATTAGACCTCTTTTGAAAAAGATACCCTAGGAACTTTGGAATAATAGAAAACCTAAATTTAACTACTTTAAAGTTTTTGGATACAATATTTACATCTTAAAAACCAAGGATAATCTTGGTATGTTCGATCCAAAATCTGATGAAGGAATTTTCTTAGGATATCCAGCTACCTACAAAGCTTATAGAATCTATAATAAGAAGTCAATGATTGTTGAAGAATCAGTTCATGTGAAATTTGATGAATCTGATCCCTTTGAGAAAAGGACAGATCAAATGGATGAATCTGACTCTAATGATAACATGAGACTTGAGAACTTGAAAAATGATTTTGAAAAAGATATAAATAAAATTCAGTCTAGTTCAGAAGAAAATGATACTGAAGAACCTGTAAGTGTGTTTCCTAGACAGACTAGGACCCTAAAGAATCACCCTTTAGAAACTATAATAGGCGACATAGATACAGGAATAAAAACTAGAAGAAATATAGGAAATATTGTAGAATTCTCCGCCTTTCTAACCCAATTAGATCCCAAGACTATAGAAGAAGATTTAGATGATGAAATCTGGATGATAGCAATGAAATAAGAATTAAACCAGTTCAAAATAAATGAAGTCTAGGAATTGTTTGAAATACCATAGAACTATCCAGTGATAGGAACCAAATGGGTCTTTAGAAATAAGCAAGATGATCAAGGAATAATAACTAGAAATAAAGCTAGACTTGTAGCCAAAGGATATAATCAGGAAGAAGGTATAGATTATGATGAGACCTTTGCACCTGTAGCTAGACTAGAATCCATTAGAATCCTCTTAGCCTATGCATATCATATGAACTTTAAATTATTTCAGATGGATGTTAAGTTTTCCTTTTTAAATGGTTATTTAATGGAGGAAGTTTATGTTGAGTAACCTCCTGGTTTTGAAAATTCTCAAAAACCAGATTCTGTTTTTAAACTTACTAAAGCTCTCTATGGACTTAAACAAACACCTAGAGCTTGGTATGAAAGATTACGTTCTTTTCTTTTGAAAAATGATTTTACTGTTGGAATGGCAGATCCAACACTGTTTAAGAAATCAGTGAATTGTAATATTTTGTTGATTCAAATTTATGTTGATGATGTAATTTTTGGATCAAATAATAAAACCCTTTGTCAGGAGTTTTAAAAGTTAATGAAATAAGAATTTGAAATGTGTATGATGAGAGAACTAAATTTCTTTTTAGGACTTCAAATTTATTAAAAAGATTTTGGAAATGTTTTGAATCAAAGAAAATACATTACTGATTTGTTGAAAACATTTGGCCTTGAAAACAGCAAGACATATACAACTCCTATGTGTACTAATATAAAACCTGATTTGGATCAAACTAGAAAATCAGTTGACAACAAGTTATATAGAGGTATTATTGGTAGTTTATTATATATTACTGCTAGAAGACTAGATATAATGTATTCAGTATGTCTTTGTGCAATATTTCAATCAAATCCTAAAGAATCTCATTTAACCGCTATTAAAAGAATTTTTAGATATTTAAAAGGAACTGTTTTTCAATCTCTTATTTATCCCAAAACTTCGGATTTTAATTTGATTTCATATTCAGATGTAGACTTTGGGAGTTGTATATTAGAAAGTAAAAAAACTTCTGGAACTTTTCACTTTTTAGGAAAATCTTTAGTGTCATGGTCAAGTAAGAAACAACATTCAGTTGCCCTATCAACAGCTGAGGCATAGTATGTTTCTGCTGGCAGTTGCTGTGCATAGGTGTTGTGGATGAAAAACACACTTCTGGACTTTGGAATAAACTTTAATAATATGCATATTTTATGTAATAATACTAGTGCTATAAATATTTTAAAAAATCCTATTAATCATTCTAGAAATAAGCATATTGATATTAGACATCATTTTCTAAGAGATCATGTTCTTAAAAAGGACATATCTTTGGAATTTATAAGTACTAAAATTCAATTTGCTGATATTTTTACTAAACCTCTTCCCACTGTATGGTTTGGTTTTATTAAGGGGGATCTAGGATTATTTGATTTTAAATAAAATTTTATTTTAAATAAAATTTTATTTTACTATAGTAGTTCTTTATTTTAATTCTTTTTAAAATAATTTAGCTATTTTGTTTTTCAAACAGAATAAGTTTCTTTTCTCCATGCAATATATTTTATTTAATTTTAAATATATGTAAGGATTATTAAAAACATGGGAATCAAGGTTTTCAGAAACCCTTTCGACTTCTAAACCGTTTCATTTTCATTGAAACCTTTTTGAACCCGCAAACCGCACATATACTCGTCAACCCTAATCTTCGAACCTCTAAAACCCTAACCTTCAAACCTTTATAGATTCTCGCAGAGATGGTAAGGACTAAAAGAGCCAGTGAATCCGAGACAAGAAATTCCAAGAGACAATGCTTCGAAGGAATAAAAATCTTACAGGTAAAGGTAATCGATCTTGACAGGTTATTTCAGACAAATCTATTGTTGAAACAAGCACTGTCGTTTTAGAACCTTGAGCAGACGTTCAACAGTGAAAATGAAAAATTTCTATATGAGGTAGAACTTAGATACTTCTTTAAATCTATACAGTTTAGTTTGGGAGATACTGAGGACAGTATGATGGCTAAGATAGAGGATAGAGATTTCTCAATCTCGTCAGTAGAAATTTGTCAGATTCTCAACTACCCTCATAAGGGAGTTTTTCATTTCGATTTGAAAAATATTAGAGATTATGTGCATAAATCAGAGGACATAATTTCCTTTATATTTGGTATTAAGACTGCAAAGAAAATGTTTATCAAGGGTTTGGAGCCTGATCAGAAAATTTTGGCCAAATTTGTGCAAACATGGATTGCACCGAGGATGTCTGAGATAGAAAAGATATTATATCCCGATATGTATATAATGTATCTTTTGTTCAGTGATGTAAAACTAAATTTTCCTAGGTATATGGTTAGATACCTAAGATATTGTTGTCAAAGTGATGCCGAATGAACTTTTATCCTTTTGGTCGATTCATTTCTAAGCTGTTTCTTAAGAAGGACATGGTGAGACTGGTGGATTCCAGAGTACACTATCATCACATTAATGTGTTTAATGCTTGAACTTTAGGAAAGATTGGCTATTTCTGGAGTACTATCAAAGGAAAACTTTTTCCAGTAGGAGCAGATGATGAATCAGAGAGTGCTCAAGCTCAATCTAAAAAGTCCAAGGAGGGATAAGCTGAATCAAGAGTCAACACCGCAGAAAGGAGGATCATATTTGAAGTTGAAGAAACTGATGAAGAAAGAAGTCAGGAGGGACTTCAAACTCAGAGGAAAAGACCTGTGACTGAGTAACTTACTTCCCCTGATTTAACTACAAGAGATTTACTCTCTTACAGCTTTTTCAGAGAAAATGTTATTGAATAACCTCAAGAATAAAATGTCACTGTTACAGATCCTGATCATGAAAGGATTGTAGTTGAAAGATCAAAACAACAGGCTGTAGATGATGTTGCTGTTGTACTTCAACAAGAAAATTAGGGAGAGCCTGGTGAGGAAGTGGCCAAACCTCAGGAAACTCTATATGATATCATTTTAGATATTTCATTAAACGAAAAAAATTGTAGATGTTCATGATGAGCATGCTTCTGAAGCTCACACATAAGTTATTCAAGAGGATTTTTCTATGGAAAAGTCTAAAAAGGAATATGAGGAAAAATCTATAGACCAACCTACTTAGGACAAGGAGAAAGAAAAATCTGATACTGAATCATTACCTTTAGTATAGATACATCACACAAAGCTAAAGAATGTGAATCAAGAACAGGGCGCTTCTGATTCAAGGAATAGGGAATTTGAAGAATTGTACAAAAAATTATCGCAACTGCAATGTGAGAATGATTCTCTGAGAAACACCATAGCATCTGAACAGTTGAAATTTCACAAGTTTAAGGAGAGTACTGTTTCAAGACAAGAAGTTGAATTTTTTAAGGAGGATATGCTGAATGATATTTCCAAATTGAAATCTGAAACGTTTATGAAGTCAGATTTCTCAGATCTTAAGTTGTTTATGGAGACACAATTTGCATCCGTTGGAAATAGTGCTGCTAGTGGATCAGGTACTTCACCTGATTTAATCAGAAGATTTCAAGCTATCACAACTACAATGAACTACATGAATGACAGGTTTCAAGATCTTCAGTAAAATAGTGCTCCATTATTTGTTCTCTTAGATAATCAGAAATTCTTAGTTGATCAGTTAACATCCAGTGATCTAGGAATCCGCTCTGTCTTAGAAAAATTCACAGAGAAGCTGTCTTTGTTTATGTAGAAAGAAGAAAGGCTTCACAAGTTTTTCAGAGTCAATATGATTGAAGATATTCATATGACTCAAGAGGCCAGAGATCTTATTATTCAGCTTGGTGATGGATTAATGAAAAGGTTGAGAGAATAGTTAAGAGACATCAAGTCTACAGTCCAGAGAAGATAAACCCCACCTGTTCACTGCAAAAAACCTTGATTCCTGTGTTTATCATCATTGTATCTATTTTTGACTTTTAATGAAAATATGTTTCTTTCTTTCTATTTGTTTTACTGTATTTATTTTGATATGCCAGTACTCCAGATTTAATCATTGATAAATAGTTAATAATAGTCATTACTTATGTTCAGTGCTGCATTAATCTGTATTCTATTCCATATTCTATCATTCTTTTTGATATCAGAAAAAGGAGGAGAAATTTGGATAAACAAAACATTTTATTTTACTGGGAGAAATTTGGATAAATAAAACATCTTTTAGTTTGGGGAAGTAATTAATTTTATTTGGGAAAAATTAAAACATGGATAAATTAAAGGGAGACATTAATATTGTATTTATCTTTTCAAAATTTCAAAACTTTTTTTAATTAATTTTAAGTTAAGTTAATTTCATTAATTATTTCTTATGGGTTTTGTGATCATTAAAAAGGGGGATATTGTTGATCAAGTATTGTTTTCAACAATACATAATATTGTTATTTAAAGGGGGAGTTTATATTATTACTCTATCTATTTATGATAATTTTGATGCTCACAAATACCCTTAATTATTTTCTAATGATTTTATTTCTTAATAATTTTGCATGAATTTATTATTTTATTTTACTCTTGAAATTACAGAAATTTATTACTAAAGTATTCGTATTTAGTGTGTTCTGGAAACACTGTTCATGCACTACTTATTCGGAATCTTCTTGAGCATGTTCTGGAAACACTGTTCATACCCTACATGGATAAACGTAGCGTAAGGATAAAAACCATGTATACTTTTTTGAGATAAGGAAAAAGTATGGTTAAACAACCATACATTATCGGAAAATTATGGAAGAAGAACCCTATATTAGGAAGGAACCCTACATTTGGGATATCAGAAAAGTATGGAAGGAGAGCCATACATAAATATTAAATGTTACGTTTGTTTATCAAAAGTATGGTTCATCAACCTTACTTTTGTAAACAACCATATGTTCTTGGAAAAGTATGGATCAAGTAAAAGTATGGATCTTTTACCGTATGTTTGAAAGTTGAAGAGAAAAATATGGATGGCCAACCCTATATTTGGAATGAAACTTACTATCCGAACCTTACGTTTGAAGGCTACATCTTCAACCTTACGTTCAGAGGACGCATACAGTTCAACTTAACCTTACGTTTGGCGTCGGAGAATTTAAAGTTGATATTTTTATGCAATAGTCAATATGCTGATTATTAGGCAGATTTCAAGCCAGATTTAAAGCTGATTTTAAAGTATTATTTTGACTGATTCAAAACTGTTTCATCAATGATTTGATAATCGAATTATAAGGAGTTTTTATGCCGATTCTTGAGGGAAGTTAGGACTACTCTGTAAATTCAAATTTTTGAATATCATGAGTAAAAATGCGACTTTTATGGATCTAATTTTGAAGGAAAAGTTCTTATCATTATTTTATTTATATGGGATTTTTGAAACTTCATCGATTATTATTGACCATGTGTGATCTTTTGATTATTCTGAAAAAAAGGAAAAATAGAGACTACCGAAACACACCGATCTGCTGGTTCACAAGGAGTGTCAAATCTCTATTTGTTAAAGAGGAAGGAACACGATAGAAGATTCACTTGTTCTACAACAAAGATCTATTGTGAATTTTCTACTACTGAAGTTGTGAATTATATTTCTATATCTACTACAATGGGATCGACTCAGAACGTCTCTTATGTCAAGATTATTATTTTTGAAGGCGATGATCCATCTATAGTCAATTGCATACTGTTGCAATTGTGAAGAACATCTGGAAATTATTTTCAGAATATCAAAGTCTTTCTTTTCTATTCTTGAGTGACCAGCTTCTCGTACTAAGCTGAGTAGGTTCTTTTTTGAACCAGAAGGCTTTGTTTTTTCCTTGGATTATAAAGGTTTCAACTGCCTGTACTCAGTTGTGAACCGGTCTGTTGAAACAAGGACCAGATAGTGAAATCACCAAGCTCGTGGAGTAGAGCGTTGGTGGACTAGGCTAGGGGCCTTCTGTTCCCCGAACCACTATACATCTTGTGTTTCTACTATTTAAATTTCCGCTGCATCAGTTTATCTGATTAAAGTTAAAAGGAAGAACAGAATCTCGTAAAGATTTTTGAAAAGACACAATTCACCCCCTCTTGTGTATATTTAGTGTAATACGATCCAACAGCACAGAACAGGCAGAAGTCTTATGCTGATAGGAGACGAAGACCTCTGAAGTTTTAGGATGGTGACCATATCTTTCTACGGGTCTCACATCGATGAGGTTTGCATAGATTTGGCTGGGGCGACAAGTTATCTCCGAGGTTCATTAGACATTTTCAGATCCTCAGTAGAGTTTTCAAGGTGGATTACCGCTTAGCTCTTCCACCTAAGTTGCATCGGGTGCACAATGTTTTCCACGTATCTCAGTTGAGGAGATACGTGCATGACCCATCTCACATCATCGACCTTGGAGAGATGGATATCGATGAAATGGTGAAATTTATAGAGGTTCCAGTAGAGATCTAGGATCGACAAGAGATATTCCTTCATGGGCGATCGATACCTTTGGTGCATGTATGTTGGAAGCACGAGAACCTTCCAGGAGATCACATGGGAGCGAGAGGCTCAGATTTGTGCTCAGTACCCTCACTTGTTTTCCTAGTTTTTGTGTTGTGGATTTTGGGGAAGCAAAGCCCTGAGGTGGGGATAATTTAAAGACCTGGAAATTCCGTGTAATTTTGTTTAATTATATAGAAATATTTGATTCTGTTGTTTCTGAAAGTACTTGATTCTGAGGCATGTAGAGCTTGGAATGTTTTTTTGAAGTTTCTGAAGTTCTTTTAGTAAGCATGTGAGCGGGTTTTTGTAACTTTTGAACTGGTGATCAGAATTGAAATCCGAGGGTACTGTTGAACTCACAACACCGATATTCTCTTAAGGATACCTTCACCTCGACCTCAATAGGTCGAGGGTGAAAGTTAGTTTTTGTGCTTTTCGTGGGAGAAAATAATTAAACTAGCTTTATTTTATTTTTGAAATTTAATCCTCCCAATTTGAATTCAGTGGTGGGAACCACCCAACCCTTGAACTCCCTCTTTAATGAGGGATGTGACTCTTGGTTTCTTTTCCAATTAATTGTGCCAATATCAAATAAATTAATGTGCCAACTCTAATAAAATTAATAAACTTAATTTTATAGGACGAATCCTCATTTTCTTGAGTTTAGGTAAATTGTTGGAAAAGGGATAATTGGGGAGAGTTTTGGAGAACATTATCCAACAAAGGAAGTCCTCCAATGAATAATGTCTTCCGGAAACGAAGAACGAGGATCCGACCATGGAGCATCTTGCGGGAGCGACGAACGCCGAATCTTCAACGAATTCCTCTACTCCTCACACCACCTACAATGAAAAATCATGGTAGGTATTGTTGTTTTTACATATCTTTTACCCCGTTCTTTTCATTCATCTTGATTAAAGAACAACTAATCCTCTTGCTACCATTCTAACACGGGGGTGCGGGCCAAAACAAACACGACCTGACCCCTCCGCAACCTTTTTGGATTTTGGTGTTCTTCGTAGCTTGTTTTCGGGTTGAGTGAATCCTAACCATGGTGGTATCAAATCGATGGGAACATACTTAGATGAGTGCGGGAGTCTTCGGAATAAATATTGGGCCACCGGGGTGCGCCCGCTGACCCGAGGAATGTCGCCGATGACTGATGCCGGCGACCGGCGCTGGTAGGGCTTGGGAGTGGCGGTCGGCACTGCGGCCGACCGCGATAACAGTAGCGGCGTGACCACATCACCAAGGGAGGGCCGCGGCCCGTCGGCCATGGCAGATCAAGGGCGAAAGCCGACACACGGTTGGCCGCGTGAAGGGGGCTACGACGCGTGTCCGTACCGCCGGGCATGCAAGGGCTGCGACATGAGGCCGCGATGGTGAAGGAGGGGTGGTCAGCTCGCTACCGGCCGCTGGTGGTGGCGCAGCGCGCGACCACGCCGTGCAGGTGGGCTTACCATCCGGCCAGCCGGGGAGCCGAGTGCGACCCCGGGTTCCACATGCCAGTTGCCGACGCCACATGGCGCGGGCCTGTTGGGCACCCAACCCAAACGGATGGGCCATTCTGAGAAACCAGGGGGTGCCTCTCCCTTGGGTGGCGGCTAGGGCGGACCCCAGCATGGGGCCACCTAGCTGCATGCCTCCTATGGGCCGCCCAGCACGGGCTGGGCCAGACCTAGTTGAGCTTGTATTCTGGCCCCTTTTACTTATTGTACACACTCTTTTTTACTTTACATTTTACTTGTATTCGTATCTTGCTTTGTGCTTAGTTCTATAAGTTTACAAGTTAAAAAGGCAATGCCTACCTGGTTCTAGGGAATATGCCTTTCGGTACTAGTCGCTAGCCCCAGGCCTATGGAAGGCAGGCTTGGGATAGTCATGGCATGGGCCCCAGGGGATGGGTTGTTACAACATATATGATGGAAACATTAAGTTTTAGTAAGTTAAGCTTTAAATTTTGAGGTGTTGAAATAGTTTACAATATTTATAGATCTAGTGAGAAACATGAAGACCCTACTATTGTCAAGAATCATATGAGGAACTTTCTAGATTAGTTTGATCCATTGGTGTCAAATTTGAAAAACTGAGAAGACATCCTATCGGAAGAGCTACACAATATTCAAATTGTTCATGAAATAAAGAAGGAACCAAATTTCAAGAAGCATGATATGGTGGAAGTTACCTTTGAATCCATGAGAAAAGGGAATAGAAATAGGAAGAGTAAATAAATTGAAGACATCAACAATTTAGAATATGATGAAGATATCAATAAAATTATTACTATCTTTTCGAAGATATTCTTGTATGGAAAATGGAAGGTCAAAGGAAAATAATTTCTTAGATGCATTAATTGAAATAATAATGGTCATATTGAAAAGGTTTTACCAAATAGGTAGGATTCGTAATTTGAATCCAATGAGGAAGAATAAATCCCTAAAATAATGTAAAAGGAGAAGAAAATGGAGAAATCTTCCACCAAAATAAGCAGCTTCTTTAACAAGGATAAGGGTTTATCCACCATTTTTGACAATGGATTCACTCCTTTTTCTCCCATGGATAAAATTTCACATTCATCAAGTAGTAATGATGATGGAAAAGAGTGAATAAAAATTGAGTGGTAACTTAATTGTAATTTGAAATATTTTTTTGAGTATATTTTAGAATTCAATAAAGACAATAAAAAGCTTGATAATGAGAGAAATGAAATATATACTCGAATGAGTGAGTTTGGTAAAAAGAGAAATGTATTTTTTATGAAGAAAAATATGATACGATCAATAGAGATTTAAACCATTTCGAAGAAATCAAGAAACTAAAAATTAAAATGGATGAACCAAAGATGTTGATGTGTGATCTTAAGGAGAAATTGAGTGCTACCGAAAAAGAACTATCCAAGACACTATCTATTTATTTTTCTGTATAAAGAGATTTTAAAATGAGAGAGAAGTTTTCAATAAATATATCAAGACTAAAGGATAATATTATTATATTAGAGGATGAAATGAACAATGTAAACCATCATTTATTCATCCTAAAAATATAACTTTTGTCTCTAACAGTGTAACACCCTAGGTTTTTATGAATTATTTTTTTCATATAAATTAAAATTCTTTGATGTATTGCATTACACGATATACCTAGTTAATATTAATTAATACAAAAAAAAATTAATATTGCACTACAAAAAATATGAGTTTATCTTGTTGTACACAAAACACTAAGTTTGTCTTATATTACACATAATATTGAGTTCCTTCGATAGCTTGCGTTATACACAAGACTGAGTTTTATCGAACTATAATATACTATTAATATTATTATTTAATATGATAGTTATTATATATAAATTGTAATAGAAAAAATGAATAATATTAAATAACTTATGAAAATATATATTTTTTCACTTGTTTATTAGTAACTATTGATTAGAAATAAAATAAGAATCATTTGAAAGAAAAAGAAATGTTTTCAAAATAATAATATTTTTCTAATAGATGGGTTAATTATGTTTGTTGCACATAATTTAAAATTAAATTTTAATAATTTTTGGAAAATAATTTGAAAAAATAAACTTTATTTTGAAAGTAGAATAACAAATTTATCATAGGGTGATTTTTTTGGTATTTTTATGAGAAGTTTCATTTTTTGATGAATTATGAAAAATACTGAGTTTTAATTGAATACCACCTTTGCTTTTAATTTTTTAATAATGTTAAATTATATTTTAAATTATTTTTAAAGTAAATTTAGTTAAATTAAATATAAATTAATAAAATATAGGTTATTTGAATCAATTTCATATTTAAATTGGATATAAAAAGTTCATAAACTTTTAAACATTTTCACTTTGAAAACCAGCTTTCTCATTTTGTTTACGAGATTAATTTTCAATTAAATTATACCATTTCTATGATTTGACTTTTGAAAAGTAGATTTAATATTTTTAATCATAATAATTTAAAATTTATAATATGGATAACTTAATTTTTTACCATAATGATATGTGAAAACAATTAAAACTAATTAGAGTGATTAAAGAAAAAACAACCTTACTTGGTGGTTAAACATAGAATATAAGGTGCAAGAAAGAACCAAAACATGTAAAAAACCAATTTATAGACTTATTTTGACCATTATAAATCGAGGATCAAATTTTATGTGTTTTGGGACAGCTGTACATGAAATTGACTCATATAATAAGCAAAGAAAAATATTTTTTTTACCTTTATTCCTTTTAATTTCTACAAAGTTTTGGAAAAGGGAAAAAATACATAGGTTTGGTTCTAAATATTATTTTGGAATATAAATAAGTTTTCTTATCATGATAATTTTTTTATTGTTTTATATATGATATAATTACCTCAAATTCTTAATAAATGCCAACGCTGAAATTATTTAGTTAATAATTAAATATATCAAATGATACTAAAAACATTAAAGGTGAAGTAAATTGATTGAATTATTGTGTTATATAATTTTTATAGATGAATATTTAATTTTACACATGTGTTAACATAATTGATCCTATTTCCATTATTTTTTTGATATTTTTTAATTTAAATTAAACGAATAATGTCAAAATTGATATTAATATCATTTTATAATAAATTATGTTTTATTAATTGATTTATAAATATTAATAAATGTAAAATTTGGTCCATTAATGGAACTATTGTTCTATTATAATGATTACATTGACCCTGAAATAGTAAAAATCTTTGATAGCATGGTTAGGGTTAAAATTGTATTTTTGTGAGTTACTTGCACTTTTGTTAAAATTAATTTACAAAATAGATGAGATTCTTAGTTTATAAATTATGTATAATATATTAGAATTAGTGGGTATAAATTTTATAATATGTTTAACATTAATTTATCCCTAATGAATAAATTACCTAGGTTAGAAAATTAGTTAACTTAATAAAAAAACCAAAATGAAAAAAATAAGGAAACATAGAATTTAAGGATAAAATTTATAAAAATCATTTTTTTGTGTTGTGGAGGTATGAATCAAATACATCAACCATACCCTCTGTTATTATCCAATTTTTTTTCCACATTAGATAATGGATAATTCCCAATAGTGAACACCTTTGAGTATTTATAAGATCTCCTCTCCTCCTTAACTATAGAAAGACCCTCATACCCCGAAATGTTTTTAAAATAAAAGAGTTTTTTTTATTTCCTCATTTTCATTTTTTATTGATTTTTGATAATCTACCTTTAAAGGGGTGAGGTGGAACCCTTACAAGGACCATAGGCATAAGCATTACAAGGACCATAGGTCTTAAAGTAATTCACTTCCCGTAGGATTCAAACATTACATACAACCCAGACTAACTGCTTGGAATTGCTCTTCCCCACCATCTTCATCGTGAAATCAACTATCCACCTTCGCATGACTGTTTAGCTAGGCTTTCCCGTGAATGCACAAGATTTTCCTGATGGAAGGTGACATACCCTCTCATTCTTGCAATCCATTTAGATTCTTATATGGAGAAAGATCCTTGCTCCTCCTCCTCCTGAAGCCTGTTCCTTGTAGGTTGTCTGGTTTGCATCTTCACTTTAAGGTGGCCCGAAGGCCTGGGTGGCCCGAAGGCCTTAAAGGACTTGGTGACCAAATCGGTCGACCGAAGGCCCAAATGGGGGCATATATATGATATTTATGACGTTATTATGATTATTTATTTGTTATATAACACATAACTTCCTAATTTCTATTTTGTGGGAGTATGATAACTTCATTTGTGTGTACGACGGACTACCACCTCACGAAGTGATGTGACTTGTTCACACTATATAATGAATATATTAAGGATGGTTTAATAAAAATATGTGATATTTATGAAATAATAGTTCTAATTCAATGATAATATATATATATATATATATATATATATATATATATATATCATTTTATTTTTTTCATTCAATACGACAAGAAAATGGAAACAACATTAATGCGTACATACGACCTACCGTCTCCATAAATGATGTATTTAATTTACTATAAATAATTTTATGGGATAGTATAAATAAATATATAATGAATATATATGATATTTATTTCATTCTTATTCTAGATATGATTAAATCATGATCTAAGTAAGAGGACCAAGAATAACAAGTAAAAACATGTACGAAAAACAAAGCAGTTATTACCAAAACATTTTTTTAACATGGAATTATTAATAAAAAGGTAATATAAAGTCATAAGTAAATAATATATGGTATTATATATATTAATATGGTTATGTGATCTATTTATAATAAAAATATATTTATTATACAGGAGGTTTGAACAAGTACGACGAGAGTCAAGACTTAAGGTAAGGGATTTTTGTCACACTTTTCAATTTTTTGAGACACATGCTATATTCACCAACACTTTATTCTACATGGAATATATAATTACCATGAATTTATTTTATGATTATTATCCTAAAATTTATTTCTATACATTTTATTATCTATCTTTCATGGGGTTTATGGTTCAAAAGTTTCCGAATTGGTAAAATATTGTTTTATCTTAATTTTCCTTCTTTAAGATGTATGTTATGAGATAAACCTATATTTTTTTCATGAGGTTTATATATGATTCCTTTGACATGTAATATCACAAATTTATATATCCTTATTGTAGAGACCCGAAACTTGACGTACATGGACATTACATTACTTTTGCGGAATACTTAGTACATAACAAACACACACACACAAGGATCGTAATAGTTTAGTGTCTTTGGAAAATCGGAATATAATCTTCTAATCGTGGTGAAATATCTTCAACATCTCCCATAAAGATCTTCCTTTTTTTTACCTAAACCCTTTCTTTATATCCTGGGGAAAAGAAAACATAAAAGGGTGAGCTCAAATTCTCAGTAAGGGTAAACAAAAGAAATATCAATCACATCGTATACACAAGCACATAACTTTTGGAAATCTTAACCTGCAAAAGAGATCATAATTTCATAACATGGGATAAATCATGGCAATGAAATGTAATCACAATAATCATAACGTAAAACATGAAACTTTGTGGCATTCACACATAATCATATAGAATCATTTCTTGTTAGTCAAGACTCATTGCCAAGACTATCTTAGTGGACAAAGTCCCTTTCTGAACCGAGTCACCCTCGTTTCAGTCCTGTTTCACTGAACTGGTATAACCTACCATTCCAGCCATGTCTATCTCATGAGATATAAAATCTTTACCCAATGCATTGGAGGGAGATATAGGTCCCACCCATCTCATAATGATACCATTCTTATGTGTTCCACAAAATCATAAACCATACATCATAGCATAACCCATGTAATAAAAATGGGATTCTTAAACATCTTGACATCATAAAACAATTCATATAAGATAAAGGAATTCATAAAAAATATTTCCATCACAACATAATCAAATCCATGTAATAATAGGGATAGAAACAGAACCCTTTATTATCTTAGATGGAAAATAATTTTGATAAAACACTTGAACTCCATTCTTGAGGAAAATATCCTTTCTACTTGAAAAACACTTTTCATTTCTTAAAATGTCATAAAATTATAACTAAAAGAAGTTGATTAAAAATAAACTTGAAAACTTTTAAAGGTAGCTTCTTGGAAATAATGTTTTAAAAATCCATTCATGCCGTATAAGTTAAAAAAAACATTCTTCGTAATTTTGTCGGAAAAGTCAAAAAGTACCTCGTACGAAAAACGACAAAAGATTCCTTTCATATCTTTTACTAAAAACTCACCAAAGGGTAAAATTGGATTTAAACTATTGTAGGTGGATGGAAATAATATTACATATTGAGAAAACATGGATGTGGATGATAAAATACACCCCAGTAAATGCCAAAGTATGAACAATCTCGGATAAAAATGAGATTGTGATATTTCCCTTACCTTAGGTCCGTTTGCTTTGTACGTGTCTGAAGATCCTGTATAATGGTTTAAATAATGTTATTGACTTATTCCAGAATCATAAATATTGATATCATATCATATATGGTCATATTCTTAGCTTCTTATTAGTAATATTTCATTGTTACTTGTTACTCGGGTCTTTATTGCCTTTTGTTCTTATGTGTGTTTTGCCGAATAAATTCTTATTCTTCTTTTAAGGTTATAGATACCT
This sequence comes from Viscum album, assembly GCA_963277665.1. Classification (NCBI taxonomy): domain Eukaryota; kingdom Viridiplantae; phylum Streptophyta; class Magnoliopsida; order Santalales; family Viscaceae; genus Viscum; species Viscum album. Next base: position 573,998,213 of record OY728139.1, read on the forward strand.
TATATCCAGAATGGTATTAGTGTAACATATATCATATCAATTCATTAAATTCATTTATATAATTACTATGTAATGATGATCATGTAGAATGAGTCGCATCACATCGTGGAGACGGTATTCCGTACGTACGCACGAGCGATGATATTGTTCCCATGATCGTGGAATTGTATTTAAGTGTATTTATACTATTTAAGTATCAATATCACTTTATAATAATCATATATAGTTACTCATTACACCATTATACCCATCCTTGTAAGGTGATGATGGAAAATAGATTACACCACGACGTGGAGACGATATTCCGTACGTACGCACGCGCGGTGATTTCATTTTTCCGTAGGATGGATAGAAGGTGAATTAGGGTTGTTTCATATTTATAATAACATATCAGTATGTAATTAATACTGATGTTATTACTTTATCATGAAACAACTAAAGAAGAAGAAGTTGAAGAAGAAAGGAATTGAAAAGATCGGTAATGGATATTACCTCTTCTTTGAAACGCCTCTTTGAATCCTCCACTTAGGGAACTAAGATTGGTCTTTGAAGAAGACCAAGACCTCTAGGATTATTCTAGGGAAGTTTAGAAAGGATTTTGGCAGGGGTTGGCCGAGCTTGAGTGCTAAAATTGGTGTGAGGAGGAGGGGGAGGAGGTGCCCTTTTATAAGGGAGGAGAGGGGCACCTTCGGAATATCTCAAAATATTATTTTATATTAAAGTCAAAATCGGTTTATAATGGTTCCAAAGGGTCTTATTTCGAAGGTAAAGTGGGGATGGGTCAAAATACTATCAACCAATAGGATTTATACAAGTTTAGGTTATTATTTTAACCTTATCAATTAGATTTAACACTAAGTTAAATAATTTAACTTTTACCGTGACTTTTTGTTTTCTTACACTATATGGTTAATACACTTACTATAACACGCCAAACGAACCCTAATTTGTTTAGTATTAATATATATATCCTTATATAAGTAATTTTGCCGAACCTTAGATTTTTATGAATAAAATAACAATTAATAATATAATATTTGATTTAAAAACTATTTTGTGTCAATTTTGACACTATTTGATATATGATTTTTGTGAAAGTCATAACAGAATTATATGTTCGAAACAAGTTGATTAAATCCACACTAATATATCATAGTAACCTAGAAAATTAGTGGAATTCCTAAAAGTCTCAAATTACATTTATTTTGGTGTTTATAACATCAATTATGTCAATATTTCATTAATAAGATAATTACTGCATCATCATTGTGTCATAAATAAATTAAATTATTTAATGTCTAAAAATTAAAAATAAAATTCCATTATGTAGGAACTCTTTTTAGATTTCTAATGAATATTTATAGTCTAATTTATCTTATGTATAACCCCATATTAAAAATTATTTACTTATTAAACTTTGATTTTAACTATTTTAACCCTTCTTTAAATAAATTAATAATAAATGTCCTAATCTAATCCAAGTGGGCCTAAATGGTCATATTTTATTCCTAAGTTTGTTTTTGGTCGAATTTCACTTATCCAATAGAATTAGGACATGTGTTAGGGTAATAATAATATCATCTTTACCCTTAATTACCCTATTTACTTTTAACCGTGGTAAAAAAAAAGTAAAAAGTTACTATTCACCAAAAATTATTTTCATCTCATTGAACCACATTTTAGTCCTTGATATTAACCGTGTCTCTCGGATTTTCGAAATTTTATTCACAGAAGCGGTAAAATTAAGTTTTATGCAAAATTCAGTTTTTAACCTACCACTTCGTGGTTTCACTATTCATCAAAAATTGAAAGTTTTCAGAAAATACCAAAATTTCACCCTAGGCTAATTTCGGTATTACGAATCCAAAAATGAAGTCCATTTTGAAAAATAAAATTTATAAAATTTCAAAAAGTGGTTATTACTATTCATAACGGCTAGTTTTAATAATATTTTAATAGCATATTGTTGTTTAGTGAAACTCGTTATTGCGTACTACACACGCTATCGAGGAAGGTCGCGATTGCGTGTAATGCAAGTAAAGTCAAGGATACGTGTTGTGCAAGCTCCTTTTGGTGTAGCATACAACACAAGACATTAATGAAATTAAAAAGAATATTTTTCATAAAATCTCGGGGTGTTACATTCTACCCCCCTTAAAATGAATTTCGCCCTCGAAATTCGTCGGGGTTATAAATGGTTTACTATTCAAAAGTTTCTTTAATAGAAACCCACATCGTAAAAAGGAATACCAAAAATAATCTTTAAAAACGAAAGTATGAAACGTAACGGTTACCCAAATAAACTAATCACTGGGTTTCCACATAGGTGAAAATATGGATATGGAAGAAAAATCTAACCATCATGTTCTGATAGAGAGTGGTAGAGAACATGGCTATAGAAAAGCCAACAATCACAAATCCATAAATTTGTGACGATCTAAGGTACCATCTGATTAATCAGATATAAGAGCACTATGACAACATTTTTGGTTTTCAAGATCATTTACCTAAAGTTGAAGAATTTGAATTAGAATAAATACTTACTTTATTTTGGTACAATCTCACTGTTGTTCATGCCTTGAACAATTTCCACTTCATCTCTTAAATAAATGAAGTTTAATTTGTTATTCGTGAAGTGTTAGCAGATCATGTGATAGAATGACAGGTCATTCCATCAAAAGGTTAGCAAAAGTTATTAAATATACATAAGTCATTCTATAGTGAGATTAATCATATATGGTACCTAAAATAGACTTATACTTCATATATCATACTGCTTAATATAATAAAACTAGTTTCTACTAAACAGGGACTTCCTGTAGGCCAGTGGTAGGCGTTAAAGGCCAGTCGCACTTCGGTTGTGGGTTCGATTCCCACAGCCTTGTCCGACGCGATGGGCTGTCGCCCGTCCTGCATGTTGTCCTTTTTCTAAAGCTATATTAATATAAAATCCCATCAATAATATCGAAAAACATTTTATCCTAACTTATGTCCAACATAATCCATTCTAATCTTTAGGCTTATCTAAAATACTTCGGTCAAGGCTCATAGTATAAAGAAAATGATTACTTGAAATGTCACAGAATAATCACGTGAATGCCATCATTTATCCCCCATATATCATAAGATATATCTTGTTGGTCAAATTACAAACATGTGAATACCTTAATCATGTATTCTCTTGAAGAATGAATACCCATTGAACCTTAATGAAAACATGAATGTAGTTAAAAGTTAACACTTTCCACATACCAAAATCCTCAAAATTCTATATACTCAAACCATGATATCACTTAGTCCTTATATCAATCATGAGCTCATGAATACAATCAAGCATCTCATTATCTTCTTATCCCTTCATTATGCTCATATCATCTGTTTACCATAAATGTCTCAATCACTTTTCATGGTTACCGGTACCATAAAATTATTGAAATCCAAAACATAAATATTACAATATTCCACGATACTATATACAACATTATTTTGGAATCCCATTACATAAACACTTAATCATTGCACCACATTGTTTTCATATTCAACATCACCAATAGTGATCGCATGTGACTTCCCTTTGTCCTTTGCCTTAAATGGTTTCTCATGTTGATCATCACTAACCCTTGGATTAGGGCATTTATTAGCATAATGCCCCATTTCCTTGCACTTGAAGCATTGAAGTGTTGGTGGTGCGTTCTCTGCAGTGTTTGCTTTATTCACATCATTAGAAACCCTTTTTCCATTACCTCGACACTCAGCTGCTCGATGACCTTCTTTTCCACACTTAAAACATTTTCTAGTCCCTTTAAGACAATCTCCACCATGCTTTTTTCCACACTTTGAGCATAAGGAAACATTCATCTTCTTTTCACCATTATTATGAGATTTCTCCTTGAACTCCATCTTTCGTTTCTTGTCAAAACCATGAGATGGATATGTAACACCAACTTCCATTTCTACCTTGATAGCACAACGCACAATTTCTTCATAGGTACTGAAGTCTCTCATAGCTAATGCCCTTCGAAGACTTGGTTTTAAGCCACTGAAAAATCGATCAACTTTACTTTCAGGTTGCATGATAAATCCAGATGCATACCTTGCAAGCCTTGTAAAATTCACTTCGTATATACCAACAGATTCATCATCCTTTTTCTTTAGTTCAAGAAACTCCTTCTCCATCTTTGTTCAAAGAATACGAGGGAAGTACTTATTGAAAAATAAGTTTTTGAACTCGTCCCATTCCATGGACTCAATTTCATCTCTTTGCCTCGTATTCTTGATAAGATTCTACCATTGATCAGCTTCACCTTCCAAATGATATACTACTAAGATGAATTTATCATGTTCAGAACATTAAAGAACTGAAAATATCTTTTCAGTAGCACTTATCCATTGTTCAGCAACAAGTGGATCAGAAGACCCACTGAAAGAAGGTGGACGTTGCCTCATGAAAGACTCAATAGAATATTGTTCCCTTCTCTGCTCATTTGGATGTCCAGAATGATTCATAGCTTGTGTAAGTATAGCAATAAGATTTTGCACTCCATCTCCCATAACATTTGTTTGTTCAGGAGGAAAATCATTGCATTGTCCATTGCATTGATCAACATGGTTCCTTCGGGTTCCAGCCATCGTCTAAAACCCAAAAAGAATAGTGTGAGAGGAAAAAATCATGCTAGGGAAAACAACATAATAAAGGGGGAGTACCTTCAATATCTAACATATTAGGTTTAATTCTATGATCGTTAGCGTAATTCTAGTACTATAACCAATACGTATACTTAACCTTAGGGATATCCCTAGACATACCTTAGAAATATCTCTAGGGATCTCACTAACGTTTTCGCATCTTAGTTTCCAAAGGTTGACTAAACCTTTCCTCTGATACCAACTGTAGAGACCCAAAACTTGACGTACATGGACATTACATTACTTTTTCGGAATACTTAGTACATAAAAAAAACACACACACATGGATCGTAATTATTTAGTGTCTTTGGAAACCCGGAATATAATCTTCTAATCGTGGTGAAAGATCTTCAACATCTCCCATAAATATCTTCCTTTTTTTTACCTAAACCCTTTCTTTATATCCTGGGGAAAAGAAAACATAAAAGGGTGTGCTCAAATGCTCAGTAAGGGTAAACAAAAGAAATATCAATCACATCGTATACATAAGAACATAACTTTTGGAAATCTTAACCTGAAAAAGAGATCATAATTTCATAACATGGGATAAATCATGGCAATGAAATGTAATCACAATAATCATAACGTAAAACATGAAACTTTGTCGCATTCACATATAATCATATAGAATCATTTCTTGTTAGTCAAGACTCATTGCCTAGACTATCTTAGTGGACAAAGTCCCTTTCTGAACCGAGTCACCCTCGTTTCAGTCCTATTTTACTGAACTAGTATAACCCACCATTCCAGCCATGTCTATCTCATGAGATATAAAATCTTTACCCAATGCATTGGAGGGAGATATAGGTTCCACCCATCTCATAATGATACCATTCTTATGTGTGCCACAAAATCATAAACCATACATCATAGCATAACACATGTAATAAAAATGGGATTCTTAAACATCATGACATCATAAAACAATTCATATAAGATAAAGGAATTCATAAAAAATATTTCCATCACAACATAATCAAATCCATGTAATAATAGGGATAGAAACAAAACCCTTTATTATCTTAGATGGAAAATAATTTTGATAAAACACTTGAACTCCATTCTTGAGGAAAATATCCTTTCTACTTCAAAAACACTTTTCATTTCTTAACATGTCATAAAATTATAACTAAAAGAAGTTTATTAAAAATAAACTTGAAAACTTTTAAAGTAAGCTTCTTGGAAATAATGTTTTAAAAATCCATTCATGCCGTATAAGTTAAAAAAAAACATTCTTCGTACTTTTGTCGGAAAAGTCATAAAGTACCTCGTACGAAAAACGAAAAAAGATTCCTTTCATATATTTTACTAAAAACTCACCAAAGGGTAAAATTGGATTTAAACTATTGTAGGTGGATGAAAATAATATTACATATTGAGAAAACATGGATGTGGATGATAAAATACACCCCAGTAAATGCCAAAGTATGAACAATCTCGGATAAAAATGAGTTTGTGATATTTCCCTTACCTTAGGTCCGATTTGCTTTGTACGTGTCCGAAGCTCCTGTATAATGGTTTAAATAATGTTATTGATTTATTATAGAATCATAAATATTGATATGATATCATAAATGGTCATATTATTAGCTTCTTATTAGTAATATTTCATTGTTACTTGTTACTCGGGTCTTTATTGCCTTTTGTTCTTATGCGTGTTTTGCCGAATAAATTCTTATTCTTCTTTTAAGGTTATAGATAACTTATATCCAGAATGGTATTAGTGTAACATATATCATATTTATTCATTCAATTCATTTATATAATTACTATGTAATGATGATCATGTAGAAGGAGTCGCATCACATCGTGGAGACGGTATTCCGTACGTACGCACGAGCGATGATATTGTTCCCATGATCGTGGAATTGTATTTAAGTGTATTTATACTATTTCAGTATCAATATCACTTTATAATAATCATATATAGTTACTCATTACACCATTATACCCATCCTTGTAAGGTGATGGTGGAAAATAGATTACACCACGGCGTGGAGATGGTATTCCGTACGTACGCACGCGCGGTGATTTCATTTTTCTGTAGGATGGATAGAAGGTGAATTAGGGTTGTTTCATATTTATAATAACATATCAGTATGTAAGTAATATTGATGTTATTACTTTATCATGAAACAACTAAATAAGAAGAAGTTGAAGAAGAAAGAAATTGAAAAGATCGGTAATGGATATTACCTCTTCTTTGAAACGCCTCTTTGAATCCTCCACTTAGGGAACTAAGATTGGTCTTTGAAGAAGACCAGGACCTCTAGGATTACTCTATGGAAGTGGAGAAGGGATTTTGGCAGGGGTTGGCCGAGCTTGAGTGATAAAATTTGTGTGAGGAGGAGGGGGAGGAGTTGCCCTTTTATAAGGGAGGAGAGGGGCACCTTAGGAATATCTCAAAATATTATTTTATATTAAAGTCAAAATCGGTTTATAATGGTTCAAAAGGGTCTTATATCGAAGGTAAAGTGGGGATGGGTCGAAATAATATCAACCAATAAGATTTAGACAAGTTTAGGTTATTATTTTAACCTTATCAATTAGATTTAACTCTAAGTTAAATAATTTAACTTTTACCGTGACTTTTTGTTTTCTTACACTATATGGTTAATACACTTACTATAACATGCCAAACGAACCCTAAGTTGTTTATTATTAATATATATATCCTTATCTAAGTCATTTGTCCGAACGTTAGATTTTTAGGAATAAAATAACAATTAATAATATAATATTTGATTTAAAAACTATTTTGTGTCAATTTTGACACTATTTGATATATGATTTTTGTGAAAGTCATAACAGAATTATATGTTCGAACCAAGTTGATTAAATCAACACTAATATATCATAGTAACCTAGAAAATTAGTGTAATTCATAAAAAGGCTCAAATTACATTTATTTTGGTATTTATAACATCAATTATGTCAATATTTCATTAAGAAGACAATTACTACATCATCATTGTGTCATTAATAAATTAAATTATTTAATGTCTAAAAATTAAAAATAAAATACCATTATGTAGAAAATATTTTTAGATTTCTAATTAATATTTATAGTCTAATTTATCTTATTTATAACCCCATATTAAAAATTATTTACTTATTAAACTTTGATTTTAACTATTTTAACCCTTCTTTAAATAAATTAACAATAAATGTCCTAATCTAATCCAAGTGGGCCTAAATGGTCATATTTTATTCCTAAGTTTGTATTTGGTCGAATTTCACTTATCCAATAGAATTAGGACATTTGTTAGGGTAATAATAATATCATCTTTACCCTTAATTAGCCTATTTACTTTTAACCGTGGTAAAAAAAAGTAAAAAGTTACTATTCACCAAAAATTATTTTCATCTCATTGAACCAAATTTTAGTCCTTGATATTAACCGTTTCTCTCGGATATTTGAAATTCCATTCACAGAAGCGGTAAAATTAAGTTTTATGCAAAATTCAGTTTTTAACCTACCACTTAGTGGTTTCACTATTCATCAAAAATTGAAAGTTTTCAGAAAAATACCAAAATTTCACCCTAGGCTAATTTCGGTATCCCGAATCCAAAAATGAAGTCCATTTTGAAAAATAAAACTTATAAAATTTCAAAAAGTGGTTATTACTATTCATAACGGGTAGTTTTAATAATATTTTAATAGCATATTGTTGTTTAGTGAAACTCGTTATTGCGTACTACACACGCTATCGAGGAAGGTCGCGATTGCGTGTAATGAAAGGAAAGTCAAGGATGCGTGTTGTGGAAGCTCCTTTTGGTGTATCATACAACACAAGACATTAATTAAATTAAAAAGAATATTTTTCATAAAATCTCGGGGTGTTACACTTATGAAATTTTAGGTTATATTTTATGTTATTCTTTTATGAGGCTTATAATTCAAGTTTATCAAAGTGTTAATAATTTAATGTTACAATCTAATTGTTTGCCAGGATTTTTTAGGTTTATGCTTCCAATGATAAAATATTATAATATATCTCTCAATAATTATCATGATTTTTCTTATCCTATAGTTATTCATAATATCTTCTAGTAATGGTACCATTTTTATAGTCTTTGGTACTTAAGATAACTAAGAAAATGTTTTTATGAAAAATAAAAATTTATTTCCTTATTTGATCGAAATATATTTTCTTCCAAAACTATGTTTTCAACACACCTTTAATAAGTAAAAAAAATGGGGTTCATGAGATCTAGTAATCAGAGATAATCCCCTGAGCGACATCTCTCCCTTGATGATCTTAGCTAGGGTTACTCGGTGGTGCCTCGGTGTGTGGAGGTCGGTGCTCTGCTTCTTCAGCTTCATCTCCCCCTGTTCCTCCTTCCTTATGGTATCATCCTCTATCAATGATTCCTTCTTGGCTGTGTTTCTCCTATTTTTTTATTTCAGGTTTATTCACATGGTGGTGGCTTCATCTGCCCGGGATGGCAGCTCAGTTGTGGATGTGCTTCTCTGTTGTGGCCTTGCCGATTCTCATTTCTCTAGATTTCGGTTCCTGCATTACTCTCTAAGTTGGTTCACAACAACAATTTAATAGAGGATTTGGGATAAGCGGTTCAATAGGCAATCGATGTAGTGAGAGGATCATTTTTTCTAGATTTATTCCAGGCTGTGCTTTATACTTATTGACGTTGGAAATTTCAAGATGGTGTTTCCCTATTAACTATTCAGCGGGGTGATATAGGTTGTGGTGAAAAAGGGGGTTTCCTATATTACTGACAACCTTCACCCACAGAAACTCCTACTCTTCCCTGAACTTATGTTCTTCTACTCCAATCCTAGATGGATTTGGAGAGGTGGTAACAACAAGGTTTTGGGATGTGTTTCTCGGTGGCAGGAAGTTCATATTGTGTGTCTTGGATCAGTTTACCCTTATGTTGGTGGTTGTTATTTTGATGTTAATAAAGGTTTTTTGGTAATCAATGTTGCCTCATAAAGATGACAAGGTTTATTAGCATCAATGATGTTGATTTTGATAATTGGGTCTTCTGTGTTTCGTTTGTTCTGGCCGGCGATGATGGGGTGGTGACGACAGCGGTGGTGTTCCAAGAGTGACAATGATTACAGGGATCTGTTGAAGATACGAAAATGATGATCGAAATGTGTATTTGGTTTATCAGTTCTCGATGCAGGTTGGTGTACGATATGTGAGTTCTCAAGTTCTGCATTCTTATCTATCTTTTGAAATTCAAATTTTTAATTTTGGATGGTTTGAGTTTGTATGGTTTGAGTTTGTATGGTTATCACTCTCCTTTAATAGGCTCTTTGTAAATGGAATAAAAATACAATTTTTAGTCCACCAAAACTATGTTTTCTAAAAAAAGTAATTATTTTTAAATAATATTTTATGCTAATTTTCAAAGAAAAGGATTTTTCAAATGGTTTATGTTCAAAAATTTATTTTCAAAGAAAGGTTATTTTACTTAAAAAATGTTCCATATGGTCTTTCAAAATCCTTCTCCATCTAATAAGATATCCCTCGATATAGTGTATGATTTAATAGGGATATGATACAAGGAAATCATTCTTATTATGTATTTTAATTGTTTTGGTTTAAGACAAAAAGTTTTTTATGAAACCATTTTCTCTTCCACGGGTAATATCATGATAAAATGATTATGAAACCTATTTTTTCTTCATTGTTTTTTTCTATGATACAATGATTATAAAACTTATCTCTTTCTACTTATATGGTCTTGGGAGTAAACCTTGACTACTAAGGTGGTATTGGGAGTGAACCTTGACTAATAATATGGTTTGGGGAGTGAACTCATTCCACTAAGATAACATTGGAAGTGATCCTTGACTATTATGGAAATCATCTCACATGTTTATGTGTCTGCCAAAATTCCATGACTTATTCATATGTTATGCTCTCATGGGTTATTCTATTTATTCCCTTATGATTCATGTATTATGATATACCAATATTTATTACATTACATATGTTTATGATCTTTGATATGTAGGGTATGATTTTTAAATGTTATTATCTTGTTCTCATACACTTATGTTCATGTTATGATTATGCATCTCCTTTATTTACCCTTACTGAGCATCTAAGATCACCCTTTCTTATGTTTAATTTCCCTAGGTTATGAAGAAATGTTTTTAGTAAGAGTAATAAATGGGAATATATTTTTGGGAAACATTGACGATCATTCCCCAAATTATAATATTGTGTTCCATGTTTCCAAATACACAAAACTATTATAGTATTTGGGAATATACTTTTTGTAATGTGATATATTCCTATAAAATGATGTAATATCCATGTATGAGAAGATTGGGTTTCTATAATTTGTATAAAAGGAAAGGTTTAGTTAAAATTTATAGACCACATTGAGAAAACTTAAATGAGATCCCTAGGTATATTTCTAAGTATATGTCTAGGGATGTATCTAAGGATAAGTCTAAGGATGAGTTAACATTTAGGAAAATGTCATGGAATTATGTTAAAGGATTGAGAGTGTGGTTTCCATGAAATTAAATCTCTTTCTAGATACAACCAGTGGATGTGCCTCTAGAATTGATGTCCATAGGGGTAAAATAATGAAAACATTGTATAGAGCTGGACTAGATTGGGAACTGGTGCATGAAAACAGGCCTTTCTACACACCTGGTTTGATACTCCCTAGGGATATGCTTTGGAAATTAACAAAGACATTATGAACCATCATGAATTATTTAAATATGTAATGAATATAAATAACATAGTAGGAACCAAAGGTTTCATAGATTAAATATGAGGTGTTATGATTTAGAAACTATATAAGTGTTTTTTCAGGATTATATGGTTCCCACTAAGATTAGGGTTGCTCAAACTATGTTTTTGTTTTTATTCAATGGCTTGAACCAGAAGGAATCATGTTAATATTGAATATGATGGAAAACTTAATGACTATGAACAAAAAATTGGATCATGACTATAGTGACCCTCAATTTTCAAAACATTAACATTACAAAACTTTTGTATAATACTTAAACATTATACAAACAGACACCCAAAGACTGTATTTTTTCTAGTGCCTTTGGAAACATGGAAACGTAAAAACTGGTACATGAGAGAGCTACATTATCTCACACTAGGTTCTTTAAGACAATAACCCATCTTATACATATCATACAAAAACTATATCTTCATAACCTATGAAAGTAAACATAAAAATGGGTGAGATTAGATACTTAGAAAGGGTAGATAAGGGAGACATGTAAGCATTATAATGAGTATAAGGGTATGAGTACATGATCATGAAAATAGAATATCATATGATGCATGTCAAAGGTAATAAACATGAATCATGGAAAAAATATTAGTAGTTCATAAGACTTGAATCATAAATAAATAACATAAGTCATGAAAGCATAACATAGGAATTAAACATGGAATTGTGGAAAACAAATAATCTTATAGTATTATTTCTATAGTATCCAAGGCTTTGCTGTTGAGACCATATTGGTTGAATGGGTTCACTCCCTATACCATCTTGTTAGTCATGGTTCACTCCCAAGGACATCTTAGTAGATTAGTTTACTCATCATACCAACATTCTAGTCAGGGTTCACTCCCATGGCCATCTTAGTAGTCAAGGTCCATTCCCAAGACCATATTTGTCTATCCCATGAGATATAAATCTTTACCTAATGCATTGGAGGGAGATATATGTCCTACGAGTATCATAGTGAAATCATACATACATGTGAAACAAAATCATAAATAGTCACATCATAACACATGAAATTAAATGTGTATCATAAACATGTAAACCAATCATAACCTATGAAAACATATACAAATTTCATAAAAATTTCATTAAAAGCATAACCTACGAAAGAGAAAAATATTTCACAAACATATAACCCATGAAATAGAAGATGATTTTATAAACATATATCACATGAAATAGATATGGATTTCATAAACATATAACCCATGAAATAGAAATTATTTTCATAAAAACCATGACATTAAGTGTAACCCATTAATTGAAATAATATGAATGGAACTTTTAGATCATTTTATAAAAGGGAATTAGTTACATCAATGGATGTCATATTAGATGGAAAATAATTTTGAAATATCTTTTAATAATATTTCTTGAGGAAAATATTTTTTCTTCTTTGAAAAATGATTTTTAATACATAAAATCATTTTCTTATAAAATTCCTTGAAAAATTACAAAGAATACTTGAAATCAATTTGAAAACGTTTTTCCTAAAAAACATATAAAATAGGATTCAAAAAATTTTAAAAACATTTTTGTTTGAAAAAACTTTGAAAACTTATTAGGGAATATTGAAATTTATTTGAAAACCCCTTTTACTTGAAAACATATAAAAGAAGCTTGAAAACATTTTGAAAATAGTTTTCTATAAAAATAATTTGAAAACATACAAAGGAATCTTGAAAAAAATTTCAAAACAATTTCTTTAAAAATACATTGAAAAAATATAAATAAATCTTGAAAACATTTTAAAAACCATTTATTTTAAAATACTTGGAAAACTTATAAATAAATCTTGAAAACATGTTGAAATTTTTTTTAAAAAATAAAACATTTTTGAAACGATTTTTTCTAAGAAACACTTTAAAAATAATTAATAAATAAAATATTAGGAGATTTTTTTTAAAAAAGAACAAATTTTTAATCTTTTAAAGGAAGCTTCAATGGAATGATGGTGGATAAATCTGTACATGTCTTACGAGGTGAAAAGAACATTCCTTTTACACAGTGAAAAGGTTATAAAAATGACTCGTTCATAAAGTGAAAAGAATATTATTTTTTAAAAAAATAGTAAAATACAATAAGGGTAAAAACTAATTTTAATTATCAGAGTATATTAGTACAATATTCTTGGAAAACATTTTTAGACAACATAGTTTTGAAGGAACACATATTTCTGACCAAAGAGAGGAAAAAATCAAGCTCCCTTGAAAAATAATTTCTTAAATATAATATGTAACAAAGAATGGAAAAATTGTACCAATACATGAACATATTATGAATAACTAGAGGAGTAGAAGTGACATGATTTTTCTTGAGATATGGATCATATGATTTCATCAAAGGAAGTATAAACATAAACAATATCAAAAAGTAGTGTGATTGTTTCAATAAACTCATATCACTTGGTAACTTGGGATCGTACTATCCATGTAATAGAATGAAATTACATAAATCTTTAAATAACATGAAAATAAGTATATTAATTATATATTATATAAAATGTTAATATATACACCTTGAAAAAGAGTTTAGGTGCACAAAAAAACTTGAGTGTCAAAGATGGAAAATCGAGACAAAATATTTTTATTGATTATGTATCTTTTGAAACTTAAAACCCCTGAAATAAAGTTCTTATAAATGATATGTTAATACCCATAAATTTAGGTATAAGATACATTTGATACAATAATGGTCTGTACTTATAAATAACAAAAGGAAATATTTTCAAACATTGCATGTTTTTCATAGGAATAAAATGTGAGATGAAATCCCCCTACCTTATGTCTTGACTCTCTTCATACAAATAAAATATTCTTGTATAATAAATATAAGTTTATTATAAATATTTTATATAATGATATTATTATACATAATACCATATTTTTTTTATTATGACCTTATATTAACTAATTTTTAAGGATCCTATGTTAAGGTTTCACTTCGGGTAATATTCACTTTGTTCTTTGCATGTGTCTTAATTTGTTATATCATTGGTCCCTATAATTATATCATGATTATAGAATGTAAATAATGATATAAACATAATTTATATCCTTTATATTTATATTATAATAATATATAGCCTAAATAAGTATGAAATGTAATACATCACTCATGGAGACGGTAAGCCGTACCTACGCATGAATGCTGTTTCCGTTTTTATTATTGTATTGAAAGAAAGCAAGTAAATTACATTTGTATATATATTTATGTATTGATATATATATATATAAAATTATAAAAATATATTTATTATATCATATATATCTTATATATTCACTAAAACCATCCTTAAAATAATCCATGTAGTGTATGAACGAATCATATCGCTTCGAGGGGGCGGTGATCCACACTTTATCAAAAGAAATTATCGTATTAACACCAAATGAAAAGTAAAAATATATGTGTTGTAAAGGGAATAAATAATATTAAATATTAAATATAATATGTGACATATATAAACAGGTTTTCCATCATAATGTCCACTATGGTGGGTGGTAATGGAAAAATGAACAATCATTATTTCGTGAGGCAATAGTTCACCGTACATAGAAACAGAATGTTCAATATCCCTAAGATGGCGGTGTGTGTAATTTTTGGTCAAAATATTAGAATAAAATAATCCTAGAATTATGAATATATTGGTGTTTTTATAAAATAATATAATTAAGAGAGTGGATGATATGGAGAAGGAAAATAACAGAAAGGAGCTTGAAAAAAGACGTTACCTCTTAATCGGGTAAATACATTTGGTTTGTGGAAAAGGATTCCTTGATTTTACTTCTTCATAAGGTAAGGATTATGGGACTAAATTTAGGTAAATTTTTATATTATTTAATTATATTTTTTGGGGGCCTAGTGGCTTTAGATGTGTGAGGAAGTGGGTAGAGGTGGTGACCTTTTATAGGGAAGAGAAAGGATACACTTCAAAATTTTGAAAACAAGTTAAGTTTACACATGTTTTTACATAAAAAAATTCATAAAAAAAATCAATAATGGAAGTTTCATTGGCAAATAATGGTCATAAAATGGGTTTTGGACAAGTTTATAGGTTTTTTTGGGTCTTATATTTATGGTTTTTACTTTATTAACCTTATTTTTCTCTTAACCGATGTAATTAATTTTAATCACTTTCACTAATAATTTTGGTAAAAAAAAGTTAAAATTATTAGAAATTATAAATTATTCTGATTCAAAATATGGAATCCATTTTTCCAAATTATAATAACATAAGTGGCATAAAATAATTTAAAATTAATCTTGTTATAGTGGAAACACTACAAGTTTTTAAACTAAAAACGTCTAAAATTTGCTATGTTTTTATATCCAATTTCAATGTGAAATTGGTTCCAATAAACTAAACTGGATTAATTGATAAAAATATTATCTAACTAAACTATTAAACCCACTAAAAATATAATTTAATGATATAAATAAATTATATGAAAAATCAAATTTGAATTAAAATATAGTATTTTTAACTATTCATTAAAAGATGAAACCTTACATAAAAATAGAAAGAATTTATCCTAAACTAATTTTTATGTTTTCTTCCAAATATAAAGTTAATTTTTAAATATTAAATCTATAAAAGTCATAAAAAGTTTATTTAAAATCAGTTCTCCATTAAAAGCGGTAAAAACACAATAATATAAATATAAGGTTTTAAGATTAAAATTGGGTTTGTTCTTATCTTATGTCTATAAAATCTGTTGCATGAATATCACAAATATTTTATTATATATATATATACTATTCATTAAATTAATATTACTCACTAATTTTAATTAATTTAATTTATTAGGTTAAAATAGATTTGTGACCATAATAATATTTTCCTTTATTTTCAATCGGTTTTCATATTCATTTATAATTAATTCGTAATCTATGAATTTGTACTATATTTTTGTAAACCAAGTATTTTCATAATTTAGTTAATAATATTCATATCCATCAACTAAACAACAAGGTTATATATTATTATAATAATATTTTTAATAATATATTATACTTAGGTAATAATCAGTCTTGCGTGTTATGCAAGCCATAGAGGAAGGTCAATATTGTCTGTAATGTATGCTAACCTTATTGTTCTATGTAATCTATTACAATTTAGTGTTTCATGTAATATACGTCAATCCAGTTCCCTATGAAATTAACATGTGACTTAGTAAAAAACTATTTTCAATGTATCATGAAATGAAAAATATGACAAGATTAAATTAATTTGAAAAACATATTTCACAAAATCTAGTGGTGTTACATTATACCCCCCATTAAAATAAATTTCACTCTTGAAATTCACCTAGGTTATCAATGTTTTAATATTTTTAAGTTTCATTTATAGAAACCCACATTGTAAAAAATTAATACTAAAATTTCCGCTAAAATAGTGAATGTTGGAACCATAATAGTTACCCAAAGTAACATATAAATGGGTTTACACATAGAATAACATAGGTTGGGAGTTATGATTGGACATGGAGGAAAATCATAAATATTTACAGGGAGTGATTTAGGTCATTAATCCCAAACAATTGAATGATCAAATTTTTTTTGAGGGCCTCAAAGTCATAACTCTGTGATAATTTCAAAAGCCACCGGTTAAAATAAATTTAAGGTATTAGAACGACATTATTTTTTTTATCAATTTTAGAATGTTAACTAATTATTGATATATTTCTATGAAAAAAATTTCTTTCTTTTTTTGTTCTTTTAACAATTTATAATACATCCATTACCACAAGGAATGAATTTCTAGAAATTAACTTTGATTCATAAAGCACTAAAATACACTTTTAGCGGATCCTAAGGCCCATAAAATAATGAAAAGTGTAACTATTTAGCTCCGACTATCCAAAAAATCAATATGGTTAATCATATAAAGTAGAAATATTGTTTCATAAAATATATTTATTCATCAAAAATAATTATATATTAACGAGGACATCATGCAGGACAATGGTAGGTGAAAAACCGTTATCATTCTTCAGTCATGGGTTCAAGACCTACGAACTTACTAGACTTGATTGTTTGTCATCCAATATACCTGATTTCCTTTTCTAAAACCACACTAATATAATTTCCAAAATATATAATATGGATATCCTTGAAGTAATTTTAATTACTAAATATCCTTTCAACTGAGGTTTTCAATAAAAACTCAGTGCATAAATACTTCCCCTGAAGTTTAACTTAAAATTTTCATGAATGGTTAACCTTATAAACCTTATCAAAGATGAAAAACCAAATCTTTAGATTGAGAGTCATGAAATAATCTTAACATTGATTCCCCCATATATCACAAAGTATCTACTGGTTATCACATTCTAAACATATGAATTACCATAAATTCTTTAGGAAAACATGCATGCTTACTCTGAATTATATTGGATCTATTCCTTAAATCCAATAATGTTGTAAAATTAATCAATGATAGCATAAAAAATCTATGAAAAAGCCCTTAATTAGTTCCAAGGTAATCAATACCATCCAATTTAATTATCTATATCCATCTATCTTTATCAATACATCATTATCTTAATATAAAGAACATATTAAGGGTCACCTTCCATTGGTCAAAATATCACCTTGTCATTAAATAACATCACTAGTCCATTAGAAACATTCAACAAAAACTTAAAAATATGAAGCAAAAAAATACAAGTAGAACAATCCTTATATATTTCATCATTGATAACTTTTGAATCTAAAAACATAAAAACTTCTATTACTTCATCCTTAATCCCTTAAACATGATACCTCATCCTATTACATAATACCTATTTACTTTTACATTTCATCTATAGTCTCATCATTATCCAGAATGTAACCATTACTTGAACCACCTTCCTGATTCTCTTGAGGAACTTTCCTCTTGGGAAATTGAGTTTCATAATGACCCTTTACTCCACACTTAAAACAATGAACCTTTTATGATGTCTTTGGGAGGCCAATATTCTCATCCATTTTTTTAACTAAAATATTCATTTTTCGGTGGTAGTAACTTGCTTTGTGTATTTATTTTCCACATTCAAAACATATTCTTGTTCCCCTAAGACATTAACTTAGGTGATTATTTCCACATTGTTGACATAAAGGAAACTGAATCTTATTTCCTCCATGGAATCCATTACCTGAACTCTCAATAAATTCCTTCTTTGTTTTACTTGGTGAGTCCAAGAGTTGGTTAAGGTAAATGTTGTGAATCATGTTATATGAAAACTGATTAGGCATGGCCACAAAATATTTCACTATAGGTATAATTCTACTTGACTAGTGATTAGAAAAATTTCCATCACATTCAACATTAATCCACTTATTTCCAGTTCCCTCCATTGACTAAAACTAGAAGCATCTTGTGAACATTCTTATCATAGAAAAAACCATTTAGTCATAAAAATAATTACTTAAAAGATATATAAGTAATGACTACATCCATAATCTATGAAACCCTAGGTTCATCCAAGTTTATTTATATCCAACTTAAATTTAAATCCCTAATGATGGTTTATGAAGAGTTTTTGAATTTCTAAAGCATATCCCCTAGGAGTGTCAAACCAGGTATGCAACAAGGACTATTGTCATATACCAGATTACCTTGAGTCAGGCCTAGAACATATTATTAGAGTTGTTACCACTAGGTACATCTATGCCAGTGTGACATCCAATTTAAGTATCCAGACACGAATGTGTTTCTTGGAAACCACTCACTCTATCCTTTACCAAAATTCTAGGACATTTTCCAAAATTTTATGTCATCCTTATACTTATCTAAGGAGACATACCTATATATATACATATAACTATAGATAGGTATATCACTAAATTTTTACCATCCTAGCTTCCAAAGGTTAACTATACATTTTCTTTGATACCAAATACAACGACCCTTAATTTTCAAAACATATACATTACATAACTTTTGAGTAATAATTAAAAATTATACAAATAGACACCCTATTAACATATTTGGTTGAGATCCTTTGGAAACATGGAGATGTAAACACTGGTTGATGAGAGAGATACATTATCTCCCACTAGGTTCTCCAATACTAGAACCCCTCTTATAAATATCATACAAAAAAATATATCTTTATTACACGAGGATGGAAACATAAAAAGAGGTGAGATCAGATGCTCATTAAGGGTAAACAAGGGAGACATATAAGTATAATCATGAGCATATGGGTATGAGAACATGATCATGAAAACAGAATATCATACCCTACATGTCAAAGATCATAAACATGAATCATGACATAAATCATGGAATTTCATAATACATTAATCATAAAGAAATAAATATCATAATCCATGAAATCATAACATAGGAATAAAACATGGAATTGTGGAAAAATGATAAGCACATTATATGATTTCAATAATATCAAAGGTGTTACTACCAAGACCATCTTAAAAAGTATGGGTTCACTCCCCATATAATCTTGGTAGTCATGGTTCACTCCTATAGCCATCTTATTATCATGAGTTCACTCCTGATACCATCTTGGTAGTAATGTTTCACTCCTATTACTATCTTAGTCATCAAGGTTCATTCCCAAGACCATCTTAGTCTATCTAACATGATATAAATTTTTACCCTATGCATTGGGGGGGATATATAGTTCCCAACCATTTCATAGTGAAATCATATATAAATGTTCCAAAAAATCATAAACATTCACACCATAACACATGAAATGAAATGGGTATCATAAACATGTAAACCAATCATAACCTGTAGAAAACGATACATGTATCATAGTCATTTCATTAAAATAAAAACCCTTTAAAGGGAAAAATATTTAATAAACATATAATCCACAAAATATAAACATATTTCATAAACACATAATTTGTGAAAGAGATGCAACTTTGATAAACATATAACCTGTGAAAGAGAAATGAGTTTCTTAAAGACCAAGTCATTAAGCATAACCCATTCATAGAAAGAATATGAGTGAAACCTTTATATAATTTCCTAAAAGGGAATGAGTAACATAAATGGATGTCATATTAGATGGAAAATAATTTTGAAATATCTTTTAAAAAACTTTTTTTATGGAATTATCCTTTCTTCTTTGAAAAAGGTTTTTTAATACATAAAATCAGTTTTCTAGAAAATAAGTGGAAAACTTATAAATAATAATTGAAATCATTTTGAAAACCTATTTACTAGAAAACATATAAAATAGGCTTTAAAAAATTTTAAACACATTTTTATTTGAAGACACTTTTAAAAATTATTAATAAATCTTGAATATGTTTTGAAAACCCTTTTTACATGAAAACATTTGAAAGAAGCTTGAAAGCATTTTGAAAACAATTTTCCATGAAAATAATTTGAAAATATAAAAATAAATATTGAAAACATTTTGAAAACAATTTATTTTAAAATAATTTGAAAAAATATAAATAAATCTTGAAATTTGGTTGGAAACCATTTCTTTAAAAATACTTGGAAAACTTATAAATAAAGCTTGAATTTTTTTTGAAATTTTTTAAAAACATAATTTTTTTGAAAATATTTTTCATTGAAAACCAATTTAAAAATAACAAATGAATGGAATATTAGAAGAAAATTTTATTTTAAAAATAAAAACTTTTTAATATTTTAAATTAAACTACAAGGGAATGATGATGGGTAATTCTGTACATGTCATACGGGGTAAAAATAACATTCCTTTTGCATAGTGAAAAAGTAAGAAAAAATGCCTCATTCAGAAAACAACAAGAATATTATTTTGCAAAAAATGGTAAAAGAAAATAAGGGTAAATATGTATTTTAATTATTATAGGATATTAGTATAATATTCTCTAAAACCCTTTTTATAAAACCTGGTTTTTAAGGAATACATATTTCTGACGGAAGAGAGGGTAAGGTCTGGCTTCCTTAAAAGCATTTCTTTTAAATATAATATGTACCAAAGAATGGGAAAATGGTACCAATACATGAATATATTATTAATAACTAGAGGATAGGAAATTTCATTGATTTAATTGAGATATGGATCATATGATTTCATCAAAGGAATTATAAACACAAACAATCTCAAAAAGAGATGATATAGTTTCAATAAAATCTTATCACTTGGTAACTTGGGATAATAATATCCATGTAAGAAATTGAAATTAAATGAAGCTTGAAATATCACTAAAATAATAATATTCATGATATAAAATTTAAAATTGAAATATATACACCTTGAAAAATATATTAGGTGCAGAAAAAAACATGAGTCTCAAAGAAGAAAAATTGAGACAAAACATTTTTACCGATTTGGTAACTTTTGAAACTTAAACCCCATGAAATAAATATCATAGAAAGGATATGTTAATACCCATGAATTTATGTACAATATAAATTGAATAAAACCATGGTTTGTAGTTACACCACACAAAAGGAAAGAGTGGAAACCATAGAATGTATCTCATAGGAATAAAAAGTGAGATGAAAAGCCCTTACCTTGTGTCTTGACTCTCTACATACTTGTACAAGATTCATGTATAATAAATATAAGATCTTTATAATTTTTTAAATAAGAATATTATTATACATAATACAATATATGGTTTTATTATGACCTTATATTACCCTTTTTTAACGATCCTATGTTAAGGTTTCACTTCAGGTAATATTCGCTTTGTTCTTTGCATGTGTCGTAATTTGTTATATTGTTAGTAAATATACTTATATCATGATTCCAGAATGTAAATAATGATATAAATATCATATATATACAGTATATGTATATTATAATAATCTATATCATAAATAATTACAAAATGGGATACACCGTTCATGAAGATAGTAAGCTGTATGTACGCATGAATGCGGTTTCTGTTTTTATTATCGCATTAAAAGAATTTATGTAAATAATATATATATATATACATATCATTATTATATTATATTTATTATATAATATATATCTTATATATTCCCTAAAAACATACTTAATTAAACCCATGTAGTGTATGAACAAATCATGTCGCTTTGAGGGGTGACAATCCCCACATTGTCAAACAAAATTATCGTATTAACACCAAATGAAAAGTAAAAAGATATTTTTTGTAAATTTAATACATAATATTAAAGAATAAATATAATATATTACACATATAAATATATTTTACATCATAATGGACACTATGGTATGTGGTAATGGAAAAATGAATAATCATCATTTCGTGAGGGGTAGTTCACCATACACAGGAACGGTATGTTCAATATCCATTAGATGGAGGTGTGTGTAAGTCTAGGTTAAAAAAAAAGCATAAAAGCATAATATTATATTTAGGATACTGGTTTTTTCATACAATAATGGAATAAATTGAGTGGAGGGGCTGTAGACGTAAAATAAAGGAAAGGAGCTTGAGAGAAGATGTTACCTCTTAATCCGGTAACTCCTTTTGGTTTATGAAACATGCTTCCTTCATTTACCTTATTCAAAAGGTAAGGATTATAGGAGGAAGGTAGAGAATTTTGGAGCTTATATTAGTATATTTTTATCAATACAAGGGGCTTTATAGGTGTTATGAAGTGGGTAGAGGTGGTGACCATTTATATGGAAGGGAAAGGACACACTTGGCATATTTGAAAGCAAGTTGGGTGTACCCATGTTTTTACCTAAACAAATTCATACCAAACAAAGAACACTCAATAATGGAAGTTTCATTGTAGAATAATTAACATAAATAGGTGTTGGACAAGTTTCTATGTCTTTTTGGGTCTTATATTTACGGTTTAGTACTTTATTAACCTTACTTTTCTCTTAACTTGTGTAATTAATTTTAATCACTTTCACTAATATTTTCGGTCAATAAACATTTTGACATTATTAGAGATTATAAATTATGATTATTACAAATATGGATTAAATTTTTCCAAATTATAATCACAGAAGTGGCAGAAAGTAATTTAAAATTAATCCCATTGTCAGGACAACACTCTGGGTTTTTAAAGTAAAAACATCCAAAAGTTTGCGAGGTTTTTATATCCAATTTCAATGTGAAATTGATTAAAATGATGTAAATTTGATTAATTGATAAAAATATTATCTAACTAAACTATTAAACTAAGTAAAAATATAATTTAACCTTATAAATAAATTATATGGTAAAGAAGTTTTGAATTAAAATCTAGTATTTTTAACTATTCATTAAAAGATGGAACCTTGCATAAAAATGACAAGAATTTATCCTAAACAAATTTATATGTTTCTATTTCAAATATAAATTTTATTTTTACATATTAAATATATAAAATTGATAAATTTTTTATTTAAAATGGGTTCCCTATTAAAGGCGATAAAAATTCCTTAATAAAAATATAGGTTTTAAACATAAAATTGGGTTTCTTATTATCTTATATTTATCAAATATATTGGTTGAATATCAAAAATATTTTATTGGATATATATACTATGTATTAAATTAACATTAATAACTAATTTTAATTAATTTAATTTATTAGTTTAAAATAGCTTTGTGACAATAATAATATTTTCCTTTATATTTAATCAGTTTTCATATTCATTTCTAGTTAATTGGTAACCTATGAATTAATATTATATATGTGTAAAACACATATTTTTGTAATTTAGTTAATAATATTAATATCCATCAACTTAACGACTAGGTTATATCTCATTATAATAATATTTTTAATAATCTATTATAGTTATGTAATACCCAATATTGCGTGTTATGCAAGCCATAAAGGAATGTCAATATTGTGTGTAATGTACACTGACTTTGTTGTTCCATGTAATGTATGCCATGTAGGTATTACGTGTAACAAACTCCAAGACAGTTTCATGTGAAAGGAATGTGTGACTTAGTGAAAAATTTATTTCCAGTGTTTTGTGAAATGAAAAATATCAAAAGATTAAACTAATTCAAAAAAATTATATTTCACAAAATCTCAAGGTGTTACAATGATTGGAGATAAAGATATTGTGATTATGCCTAATTAGATATAATGATATATGATTGACAACACAAACTTTAGTGATCTTCTGGACACATGGAATGGGAGGAAGATTGATGTGGTAAAAGAAAAAGTGGAAGGAAGACTCATATTCTTACTTATCAATAAGGTGGGGAGAAAAACCTAAAGGAATATATCAAATAGAGGGGAATATGTTATCTATGTGTAAAAGGGGTCATAGAGTGAAAAATTATTGAGGAGAGCAATTTTTTATCTAGGGAGAACATGGTAATTACCCAACTCAATGACATGATCCAATAATTTACTTCTAGAACTAGGAAGGACCTATTATATTACCATAATTAAAGTGTAAGGATTGAAGTATTTATGTATTTGGATTCAATAATTATGAATTATGAAATATATAAGGATTTTTTAGTATATGTTTTTTGATAGGGATTTGAATAAATATATTAAATGATGCTGATGGATTGGAAAAGTAATTTAAGAGAAATGTGATATTTTTATTATGGGAAGGTACCCCTTAATATATTCCAGATATTTAGAAAATGATGCTCGTTTTGGATAAAGAGATGATAGATTTGGGTAAAGTAAATTGGATAGTATTGATGGCCTCTGAACTGATAAAGGTTTTTTTAAAAAAAGTAGTTTATGATATCATTGATGGAGTTTAAAAAATTATTGAATCTATGGAATATATTAAAAAATTTTTGGTTTCATTCAAGGAATGAAGTAGAATGGTTATTTTTATTAAGGTTATCTGGAAATTTAGGTTATTACCATGTCTAAAGATAATACATTGTTAAGGTATTGACATGATGGGTATGTGAAAAATCAAGAGATACTTTATGATATATGGGGGATTAATGTTAAGTTTATTTTTAGAAATTTAGTGAACTTCTTTCTAAAGTTTTTTATTTTTATGTTTTTAAAGGGTAAAAAGGTTAACCACTTATGAGTTTTTTATTTAACATTGAATGAGGTGTTAGTGATTAATATATTATTTCTTCATATGAACATTTATGCATATTGTATAACCCGTGATAACCATTTTTTTTTGATAACTAATGATATATATATTGAATTATCATTCTATATATGGGTTTTGGATCCATTTTTTCTTCATGTATAAAAAGTTTACCTTTATTTATTAATGTAATATAAGAAGTGAAAATTGATCAAGGCACAACCCAAGGGAGAGATTTTACTTTTGAAATATAATGAAATCAAGTAAGTATACATTCTTATGAAAATTATTTTACTTTAGGAAACGGTTCTTGAAACAAAAATGTTATCCTAGGACCATCCTTTTCAATGAATCAAATGGTCCATTAGATCATCATAGATTTATGGTTTTGTGATCTTTAATTTTCTCTATATCACCCACATTATTGTGATAAGTGATATCTATCAATCTCTATAATTATTTTTTCTTTTCTTCTATGTCCAAATTTTCACTTCCCACTCATTTTATCTTATGTGGACTCCTAGTTATTTTGGGTAATCATTATGTTTCTAACCTTTCATTTTTAAAGAAAGTTTTAATATTCATTTTTACGATGTGGGTTTTTATAAAAGTAACTTTTAAGTATTAAAACTTTAACAAATAAGACAAATGTCATGGGTGAAATTTATTTTAAGGGGGTTAGAATGTAACACCCCTAGTTTTTTTTGATTTTTTTCATATAAATTAAAATTCTATGATGGCTTGCGTTGCATGCTACATAAAGTTAATTTTTCTTTATATGCAAAACCAAGTTAATATTGCACTAAAAAAAGCATATATTTTAGTTTTTGGTAAATGAAACACTATGTTTGGATTGTGTTTCACAAAATACTAAGTTCTTTCGATAACTTTTATTACATTAAGGACCGAGTTTTTCCAAACTATAATATACTATTAATATTATTAATTAATAATATAGTTATCACCTAGCCATTGCAATAGAGGAAATGAATAATATTAAATAACTTATAAAAATATATATCTTTAAAATGTTCATTAGTTATCTATTTATTATAAATAAAATAACAATCATTTAAAAGAAAAAGAAATGTTTTCTAAAAACAATATCTTTTCTAAAAGTCAGGTTAATCAAACTTGGTGAACATAATTTAAAATTATATTTTAGAAATTTTAAAAATTTTATTTTAAAAAATAAACTTTATTTCTAATGATTAAAATCAAAATTATTTTAGGGTGATTTTTTGTTATTTTTCTAAGAGGTTTCATTTTTTGATGAATAGTGAAAAATCCTGAGTTTTAATTGAAAACAGCATTTTTGTTCAATTTATTTATAATTTTAAATTATATTTTATATTAATTTTAAAGTATAATTTGTTCAATAATATATAAATTAACACAATTATTTCATTTTAGTCAATTTCATGATGAAAGTTTATATAAAAACATTATAAACTTTTGAACATCTTTACTTTAAATGGCCGCTTTCTCGCCACATCTGTGGGATTAATTTTCATTTAAATTATTCCACTTATGTGATTTGAATTTAGAAAAATGGATTCCATATTTTTAACCACCGTAATTTATAATTTATAATAAGTTCAACTTAATTATTGACTATAATGATTAGTAAAATTAGTTAGAATTAATTACAGCGATTAAAGAAAGAAATGAGCTTACTTAGTTATTTAACTTAGAATATAAAGTGTACTAATGAATCAAAACTTATATGAAACAAATTTAATGGAATAATTTACACCCTTATGAACTTAATATTTAATATTATGTGTTTTAGGACACTTTTACATGAAATTGGCACATATAATAAGTAAATAAAAAGACAAAGAATGTACCTTCCTTCGTTTTAATTTCTAAAAATATTTGGAATAAAAAAAAATTCATAGATTCAGTTTTAAATATTATTACAGAATACATATTAGTTTTTATTTTCAGGATATTTTATTTTATTTTTTTAGAGATGATATAATTACATTAAATTATTAAGAAACACCAATGAATAAATTATATAGTTAATAAATAAATATATCAAATGATACTAAAAAAATTAAAACTGGAGTAAATTGACTGAATTATTGTGTTACATTATTTTTGTATTTGATTATTAAATTTTACATTGGTGTGAACATAATTAATTCTATTTACATTAATTTATTGATATTAACTTAAATTAAATTAAATGAAAAATGTCAAAACTGACATTATTGTCCTTTTATAATAAATTTTATATTATTAATTGATTTAAAATTACTAAAAATCCTATATTTTGTAAAGTTATTTGTAAATATAAAAAATTATATATTATGTTCCATTAATAGGAAAATTTTATATTATAACTTCCATTGATTGTTAAATATTAAATTTTTTGGTTAGAGAGGTTACGGTTAAAGGAGTGTTTTTTGATTTACTTGCACTTCTGTTAAAATTAATTTACAACACATATATGATTTTAATTTTATAAATTACATATCATATTTTATAATCCATAGATCTAAATTTTCTAATACGAATCACTTTAATTTTATACTAATGAATAATTTACCAAGTTAGAAAATTAGTTACCTTAATAAAAAAACTAAAATGGAAAAAAATAAAGAAACTTAGAAGTTAAGGAAGAAAATTATAAAAATGAATTTATTTTTGTTCAGTGGAGGTATATATAGACCAAAACAACCCTCCCATCCATTATTATCCAATTTTGGTGCCACATGAGATAAGGGAGACCTTCCAATAGTGAATATCTTTAAATATTTACAAGAATGCCACTCCTCTTTAATTATAAATGGGAACTCACTCTCCACACTTCTCCATACATTTAAATCATTTTTTATCAACCAAAACCTTACAAAATCACTTCCAAACATCACTTAAGTTACCTTATAAGTCTTATTTTGGGCATAAATTAAACCTTTGATGGTTTTAGTGCAAACCTAAGGAGGACACCTAAAGAAGAGGTAATGTTCTTCTAAAAGAATTTTTATTTTATTTACCTGTACTCCTCATTCAATTTTTTATATATTTATTATATAATACCCTAAGTATCATTTTTATTTAGAGTATCAAATTTTTTATGAAAGCACTATTTGTGTGTACAGCAGATTACCACCTCACAAATCGATGTCTCTTGTTTTGTCCATTACCACCTTTCAAGGTAGAAAATATTAATGTACATATTATTTATATATGATATATATCATATTTGTGATATTATTATTATTCTATAATTTTTATATCACACATTAATTAATGCTTTCTATTTTGTGGGATTATGATAACTTCATTCGTGTGTGTGGAGGACAACCGGATCACGAGGCGATGTGACTCATTCACACGATACATGGAATGTATTAAGGATGGATTTAATAAAATTATGTGATATATATACTGATAATAAAAATTTAAAGAAAATATATATATATATATATCATTTATTTTTCCTTCTTTCAATACAATATGAAAGTGGAAACATCATTCATGCGTATGTATGACCTATCATCTCCATGAAAGGTGTATTTCATTTCCTATCCCCAAATTTTATGGGTTAATATAAATACCTATATAATGAATATATATATGAAATTTATATCATTAGTTTAATTATATATATGATTATGGACCAAGAATAACAAGTCAAAACTTGTATAAAAACATAGCAGTTATTACGTGAAACAAATATTTAACCTGGAATTGTTTAATAAAAGGGAAATATAAATTCATAGGTATATAATATATGGTATTAAATATACTAATATGGTTCTATTATATATTTATAATAAACTTATATTTGTTATAAAATAGGTTTTAACAAGCACAATGAGAGTCAAGGCTTATGGTAGTGGATTTCTGTCTCGCTTTTTATTTTTGTGAGACACAAGCAATATTCAACACCACATTATTATATGTAGAGTATATAGTACCAATTAATATATTTTATGATGATTCTACTAAAATTTATTCCTATCCATTTTCATATCTCTCTTTAATGGGGGTTACAGTTTAAAAGTTACCAAATCCGTAAAGGATTTTTGTATAAATTTTTCTTTTTTGAGAAATTTGTTATGATATGAACCTATATTTTTTAATGAGGCATATATAAAAACCATTTTACATGTAATATAATAAATTTATATATACTTATTATATTTTATGTTCCATTTTATTTTACTCCTTCATGAGGGTTATGATTCAAGGTTACGAAATTGGTAATAATTTAATGTTGCAATATCATCGTCTGTCAGGATTGTTTATGATTATGCTTCCAATGATAAAATATTTTGTTATATTTATCAATAATTCTTATTAATTTTATTATCCTATGGTTATTAATTATATCTTAAATTAATGATACCATTTTTCCACTCTTTGTTACTTTATATAATTAAGATAATTTTTTTTGAAAATATAATTTATTTATCTCTTCAGTAGGAAATATATTTTCTTCCAAAACCATGTTTGCTAATTTTTTTTGAAAAATGTTTTTAAAAGATATTTTATTATTTTTTTCAAAGAAATGGATTTTGATAAGTATTTATTTTTTAAAAATTTATTTTCAAAGAAAGTCTATTTCCCTTAAAAATTATTCCTAGTGATCTTTTAAAGTCCTTATCCATCCAAGATGACATAACTTGACATGTTTTATTATTTACAAGGGATATGATCCAAGTACACCATTCTAATTATTTCTTTGGATTATTTATTTTTAATATGAAAAGTTTTTTATGAACCTGTTTCTATTTTACAGGTTATACCATAATAAATTTATTGTGAAACCTTATTCTTTTCACAAGTTATGATATGATATAATGATTATGAAACTAGTATATTTTTCATAGGTTATGATATGATTACATTTTTATGATACCCATTTCATTTCAAGGGTTATTATATGATTAATTTTTATTATCTTATGGAACACATATGTGTGACTATTATGTGATAGGTGGGACCTATATCTCCCTTCATTGCATTGGTTAAAGATTTATGTCTCCTGAGATAGACATAGATAGAATGAGAAATGAACCCGGTTCTGTAAGGGACTTTTTACACTAAGATAGTATAGGGAGTGAACCATGACTACTAATATGGTCTTAATAGTGAATATTTACTACTAAGATGGTTTCATAAGTGCACCCATTCCGTTATGAAATCCTCTACTGTGAGCCTTGACTAATATAAATGTAATTTTATATGTTTATGTGTCTGGAACAATTCCTTGTGTTATTCCTAAGTTATCCTCTCATGGATTATGCTATTTATTCCCTTATGATTCATGTCTTTTGGTATACCAATTGTTATTCCATGACTCTTGTGTATGATCTTTTACATGCAAGGTATGATCTTTAAATGTTATGCTCATGTTATCATACCCTTATATTCATGTTATATTTATATATCTCATTTATTTACCCTTACCAAGCATCTGATCTCACCCATTATTACATTTCCATTCCCTAGGTTATAAAGAATGGTTTTGAGTATGAGTATTAAATGGAAACATATTTATGGGAAACATTGAAGATATTTCACCAAGTTATAAGATTATGTTACAAGTTTCTAAATACACCTAATTATAATAGTCCTTAGGCATGTGATTTTGTAATGTGCTAAATATTTTTATAAAATAATGTAATATCCATGTATGAGAAACCTAGGTCACAATAAATTGTGTAGGTTATCAAAGTGAATATAAAAATAATGAGAGAAAAACCTATACAAAGGAGAAAGAAAGGAATGTTCTAATAAAAGAACAACCTAATAATAAAAATAATTCTTAGGGAGGACAACATCAAAACTATTCTAGAAAAATCTGGAACCAGTCAAGGAAATATTAATCCAAGGGATACTATTAGTGTTTTAGAAGGTAAAAACACAAAATATACTAATGTTAGTTTAATATGTATTTAACTAGGAAGATATTAGAATAAAGTGAGGGTTTTTGTGATAATATGATGATGAAAAATCAAAGAAATAAATTTATATTGAAAGAAGAATAGAAGTACTTTTAAAATACATCCAAAAGTGATATTTAGATGATGTGTGAAAGATGTGAGAAGAATGGGTATGTTTTTAAGACACTTAAAACATAACTAAGTAAAAATGTCTTAATTATTTAGGTGAATAAAATTGATTCACATAAAAATGATTTTGATATTAAAAGGAAATAATGGAATAAGTTGAGAGGAAACTCTCATTCCAAGGGTTTCCCTTGAGGCGTTAAGAGGTCCCTATTTACACCCATAATCTTTTTATATCTTATGTTTAAATGAAGTAAATTTAAGTATATTATTGAGGATATAATTTATGGAAAAAAGGACGATGATATGAAAATAGAGTAATTTTCAATGATGAAGGGGATTAGAGTGAATCCCTTGATAGGGTGTCCCTTCGAGGAGAAGATGGTCAAATATAGAATTTCTGGAAAACTTCTAGAAATTTGGATATAAGGTATGATAATATCACTTTCACTTATTTTTATGAATATGTTCAATATGTTTGTCAAGGTGGAGTGTTGGTTGATCAATGTGCGAGATAAAGGGGGCGATATATTTCACGAACTTGAAATTTTTTTGATGGTGTGTTGTGTATAGGATATTCATGTTAGTTTTTTTATAGTTTCTCCATTATGATAAATCTGAAGCTTTTATGAGCATATTATAACATGATTAGTTTTAGTTGAATACTTATAATACCTTGACTATATCTCTCTTATTTTATACACTAGGTTATCTGAATTTGGCCTAGATTAGAAGGAAAATTTTTAAGGAATGATGTGACTTCATACCTCTCTTTAAAGTGAAAAAAATGTGGAGAAGTTGTTTGACAAGAAATGATAAATAATACCCCACTCTTTAACCTTCTAATTTCATTTTCAATAATGGGGAGTTGTAATTTGGGAGGATTGAGATTTTTAATATGGGTATTATCAAAAAAATCAAAATGGAGAGATTGTTAGAAATCCCAAATATTTTTTTAGATTTTATTTAATAAGAAGGTTTATGACAATATGAGTGTTGGAATATCAATAATGAAATTTTTATTTGTTTACTATAGAATTATTGATATAACATATTTTAAAATGGACATTCTGACAGACAAATAAGGTTTAATTATTCTTAGAGAAGGTATAAGAAGACCATGCTTTAGTATAAGGATTGCTTTGGGTAAGTCAAAACCCTAGAGGTGGCTATAAAGAAGATGAAGAAGATTCCAAGATCAGGCCACACCATTTAAATAAGGAATAATAAAATGAAAGGGGTTATAATGGGAATAAGAAATCAGTAGTTTAGTATTTTCACTGATTGGAATTTGAGAAGGTTAAAACAGGATAGACCATGTTTATAGTACAATACATGGTTCTTATAAAGTCTACATGTGGAAAATTAGGACACCCAAAATGGTAATTCCAAACTGGAGGAATCCACAGTGACTTGAAGATCAAAGGTGGACGAACTAGCTAGAACCACACTCATAGTAGAAGTGGCCATGGTTGAATAGTGTCTTGGCATGAAAACATTTTCCAGTTGAAGGGGACCATGCCTGTGGTATTGTGAATATTGAGGGTAAAATTACCAAGAGTTCTATACTAGGCCATAGTGCAAGGCATGTCAAGATGTGGTTTGTGGAACATCAGTAAATTGATTGTGGTGATGATTGGAATAATATTTAACATTTCTATAATAAATATGTTAAGTTTGAGAATATGATTGATGACTTATTCAAAGGGTTTTTCAAGATTCTTTTTTTCTGAATAAATGTTTAATAATGTGGAATTCTTCCATGCTGAATAAAGAGAGATAAGGGCCCATGAGTGGTTACGCTATTACAAATTTGTACGAATTCATGGGGAATTTTGAGTACTTATTGGGTGTATTAAGGATCCTATTATAAAAATTAAAGGTGTCCCTTATGTTTCGTGTTTGACCCTCTAATTTTTAGAAGGGATTTCAGCCGATAGAAAAAGTAGAATTGATAAAAAAGAGAAAAAATACTTTGTGAATTTTTGTGAGATAGATACGAACTCCAAAGAGAGGAGTTTTTTAAGAGGATCATGCATGAATTAGATCTCATGAGGAATTACCTATATGCTTATTAAGAAATACCATATTTCTCCAATTCTTTTAGAAGTTTCAAGACCAACAAGTTGAGCATCGACATTAGATGTTGAAGTTCTTGAGGGTGTAGTACATATAAAAATATATTGATCCATATATTCATGGAGGAGGAGCATCAAAATTTAAGGTGATCATTGAGGTGAAATTATCAATAGGATTTTGTCTTTATTATTGTATCATATTATGTATAGATTTTTCATCTTCTAGTGGATTCAAGAAGTGGTGTGTGGATACTATGCGGACTTAGTGTTGTAAATATGTTTTTGAAGTAATGGATGAATCCATATTTGGGTAACTACACCACATTGAAAGGAGTATGAATGGGTTCCAAACCATAAAAATATCATGTGTTGTGATTTGTCTTTATTTTTGTATACAATAAAAGGTTAAGTGTTTATAATGAGTAGATCGAGAACCTTCACCTATTGAAGTAATAGATTTTGAAGAGGATAAACTTATAAAATAAAATAAGATCACCAATTCCCCATCCCCCTCTCAATGATCCAATCAAGTGAGATCATAATAAAAAATATGAGCAAGTGGAAAATATATAATTAAAAATAACATTGAGAAATAAGAGATTTCTATAAGTGTAAAGAGCCCGACCCTTGTAGGTTGGAGCCCCTGCCTCAATTTATTACATTGGTCCTATGGAAAAGAGATTTCATCCCTAATGAATGAATTGTTTTTTAGATTTAGAAATATAGATACTAACATATTTTTTACATTACTACTTGAAAGGAAAATCAAGATTTAAACTCCATTG
The DNA here is from genome assembly GCA_963277665.1 of Viscum album. NCBI lineage: Eukaryota > Viridiplantae > Streptophyta > Magnoliopsida > Santalales > Viscaceae > Viscum > Viscum album. Next base: position 574,032,463 of record OY728139.1, read on the forward strand.
GAAACACCCATAAACTTCTTGATTATACTTGAAAGTCATTCATAATATACATCTTCACATCCTAGGGAAAATTTAAATATAAGAAAGGGGTGAGCTTAGATTCTTAGTAAGGGTAAGAAAATATAGCGAGATATATCATAAATAAACATAAATAATAATACATGTTGAAACACATTCTATTAAGACATAATCTTGAGCATATTATGGTAGGAATAAAAGATAATTAAATAATGGCAAAAATAATTACATGAAACTTAAACATGAATATTCTACTAGTTGAAATATCACATGGATTATCAATTACTAATATCATAATGAGAGAATCCAAAATACTGGACATCATAACCATACCTTCAAGGCTTCATCTAGGACACCATACATAAATGGGTGAAAACAAAGTCTAGTTTGTCTCATTAGACCTACCGATGCATCGATAGGCTATAGCGGGCCCCGACATTCACTTACTAAGTCCAATAAATTACTCATATGTCCAATAATCAATTTTAAAAAAATATATTTAAATAAATGTTTCCCATAAAACTTCAAAATATTTGAATCATAATCATAGATGAAAATATTCTAATAAAATCATTGATAAATTCTTAAAAGAAATACTCTTCTACTTTGGAAAGAAGAGTTCTTTTGGAAAGTCATTTGTATTTGTCATAAAAATTATATTATAAACATGCATATTTCAGAAAAGAAAAGGGAAAGAAAATAATGTTTTTTGAGGCATAAATGACGTACATAATAAGTAAATACATGAAAAAAAGTTAAGAGACATTAGAAATGGGCCACTTCAGTGTGGTTTAAGGGAAAATATAACAATATTTAAGACATAAAAGTCATAATTGTTGGTATAAAACCAGAAATTAAAAAAGATAATTTTGCATGAAAAAAAATATTTATTTTATAAAAATAATGGTTTCTTAAAAAATATTACAGATGGTACTTGAAAATTGGTACGAAATTGGAAAGTTCCATTTAATTGAGCTTGCTTAATGGGAAGAATAGAAAAAATAACCTTATAAAACTTGTATTTCTCCTTCAAAGAAACCTGAAATGATCTGGATATAAGTGTTTTAGAAATATATTTAGAATTTAGAATAATTATATTAAAATATTGAAGAATTACATTGGGATGAAGAGAGAGTAATGATAACCTGAATGAAAAAATGGATGTTTGGGGAGAATCCCTTATAACTTTGCGAACAATCGAACCATATGCCCCATAAAATTAATGATTATAAAATGAAACATTTAATACCACTAATATAATGAGATTCATTAGATTATTCATCAAATTTAAGTATAAATACACCACACTAAATAAATAGTTGTGAATAAGGAATATCTTAGAGTAATAAAGGTGAGATTAGAGAACCCTTACCTTATGTCTGAAAGTGTTATATAATTGTACTTAATGTCTTAGATAATGAAATTATATTAATTAATAATTTAATTAATAACCTATGAAACTTTTTTTAATTATAATTTTATTATGTTCATTTATGACCTCTTTGATGAGTTATATGATTCAATTTCATCGTTCTGGAGTGTTCATTTCCTTGGTTTTAATGGTTGGTTCACTTGTATACATGTATGAAAGATCATGTAAAATGGAAGTAGTTATCAATAATTGAAATTATATGTTATTAATGATATTTAAGTATATTTAATTGTTTTTTTTATCATTTTATTTTCATATATAATGATGATTCATTAGATAAAATGTTAATGATATCTGTTTAGAATATTTTGGTGTTTTTGCGACCATCATGAAATAGTTTCATATTATGAATTAATATTATCTATATATATTAGTTATAGAGCATTAAATAAGTTTAATTAAATATATTAAAGTCTTTTTTAACCATAAAAAGGGTTTTATGGTGATTCTTGAAGGAATAATTGAAAAATGAAAACTCTTCTTCCTCAAAAGTGGTAAATTGGAACCTTACAGATGATGTTTTCATTTTTAGAATAAAAAGGGGAAGAGAAGGGAATCTATATTTTATATTAAATTAACATAATAAAATTATAGTATATATTATTTACTAGAGTCATCATAAATTTTTTGATAGAGGTGTTAACGAAAGGATACCAAAAGAAAATAAATTGGAAAAAAATTAAAAGAACGAAAGGGGATTTTACCTCTTGAATTCTAATCCTTGAGAACATCCTTAAGGAACTTTGAAATGGTCTATTGGTGAGACCAAAAATACTATAACACAGATGAGAGTTTTGGTTGAGGGATTTGGAAAAAAATTTACATGATTAAAGGCTTTGGAGGTGTGAGGAAAAGAGGTGGTGAAGGGTGATATTTATAGTAGAAGAGAGCGATGTTTTTTGATTATCTTATTCATTAGTCTATTATATTGGATCAATATTATGAATGGTTTAAGAATTATCATTCAATAAATGAAAATAATTAATGATGGTTTGATATTATGGGCTTAAATCATCCATACATCATCCATGACTTAATATTTCATGTATTTGTTAAATACCATAAATTATCGTATTTCATTATTCACAAAAATTCAACTATTTTAGAAAAATACAAAAAATTAACCCTAACCCTTTTTCTATTGGTATATTTGAAAAAATTAACTCCATTTTAAGAAGATAATTTTCCAAATAATATAAATTTAATTTTTAAATAAATTAATCATTTACTTGAAAAATGTCGATTTAAATATTATAACTGATTTTATGACACATTAAGAATTTAATTAAGGTCTCATAAAATTATATTATAATTTTACGAAAAAAATATTAATTTACGAATCTATTTAATGAAAATAAATTATCTTTTTAATAATTATTTTAATTCTAAAAGTGTTAATTAACATTTATTTTTTACAAAATACCAATACTTAATTTATCATTTTTGAAAAATTTATTTACTTATTTCATGATATAAATATTTTATATTTTCTTTCATAAGATACCTGAATTTTATTTACACTTTAATGGGTGATTTTAATATTCTAATCATAGTAGACTATTAATATAATGAAAATGCACATTTTATAAAAAAATAGGATTTTTCATTATTTACTGGAAAATAAATATTTTCAGTTTTATACCAAAATTTCACCCTAAACTAATTTTGACATTTCAATTTTTAAAATGAAGTTTATTTTGTTTAATAGAATTTATGAAAGTTTAAAAATTATTTTTAAACAAGTAGGCCATTAAAAAAGAGGTAAAATTGTCTTTAGAAAATATATCATTTTGAATGCGTAAAATTTGATTAATTCTTATCTTATAGATATAAAATAATTTAGAAAAATTTAAGAACATTTGATTTAATATATAATATATAAATGTCAAAATTTTGATAATAATATTCACTCCTGCCACTTTAACATATTTGTTATAATTTTCATTTAAAAATTATGATATTTAGTTGTATATCATTATTCATTTAATCTTAGTGTTGTGTGAAACCAATGCTGTTGAAGAAATTAAATTTATAAAGAGAAATAATACAAAATATTGGGACGTTCCATTCTCCCATCCGTCAAAAAAATTCCTCCACACAATTTTAAATTTACTTAAAAAATAAAACGTTGATACTTAATAATTCCTTTGTGGGAAACACACATCTGAAATATAGTTAATACAATATCCTCTTAATAAGAGGGAAAAGGGAAATGTAATGGTCACTACAAGACTAAGATTTTGGGTAGGAAATCATTAATTTAAAGTGATAATGTGGATATGGAAGAGAAATATTACTGTCAAGTTATGAAGAAGAGTGATAGATAACATGGTCATTAGAAAGTTAACCATCATGAAACTATAAATTTTGTGACCAGTTAAAAGGCCACTAATTTCTCACAAAGAAAATTAAATAGATAACTTTGTGGTTCCAAAATATTTTTCATATAGTTTTATATTATTTAAATTTCTAGATAAGTACTAGAGAAAGTAAACTTACTTGATTACTTTTCATGTCATAAGTTTAATCACATCCTTTGGATGTGCTTCGATCAATCTTCACATCACCCCTTACACATGGAAATAAATGTTGAAGATGATTTTTTCATTACTTAATCACTTTTAATGAATCATATGGTCCTAAAGTCATCTATTCAACCATATGGTTAGCATATTTTTTTAACAAACAATAATTTATAAAGTTTAACGTGATCTATTCCATAAGAAGTTAATATTAATACTCATCTAAAACATGTATATCCAGAATCAATGACCAAATAATTTAGAAGGAAGTTTTCAAAAATTTTAAAATCAACTTAGCATAAGATTATGTAAATAATTTAGCTCGTAATCCTATATACCATATATATGAATACCTTGATAACATTGAAACCTTAATAAAAACATACATGCTTCCAAATCTATAAAGAAGAAAAAATATAGTACAATAGTTATATATCTCCTGATTCTTATAACCATAATATCCTAAAATAATTATTGAATCCAATAAAAAAAATCATTAATTATTCCACTTTTACTATAGTAAAAACATAAGATTGACCTTAATCCATTTTATTTTTTCTGAGATATATTTCCTTGATAGTCAGAACATTCATTTTCATTGTGCCCCATCTTCTTATAGTTGAAACATTACAAATTTACAGCTTCTTTCTTTACCTTACATTCATGATCCAGAATACCATTCTCTCCAAACTTCTAACAAACTCCCTTTCTATTTAGGAATGTACCAAGGCATTTCTTCCCACAATTATCACTTGTTGGAAAATGATTCTTTCTCTTATTTTCTTTATCCAAACTTTTCCTATCTGTACTCTTGTTCTCGTTCTTCCTTATGAAGCTATAAATCTTATATAATTCTATATTTTTATCATCATCACATGATACTATATCCTCATATTATGAGAATGTTTGAGAGACTTGTTACCATTGAAATATTGGCATATGAGCATAAAAGATTTGATCCTGCTTACTCTTTGGTTCATGCACATTGGTGAGGTTCCTATTCCTTCTACTAGAAACCATTTCTAAAAATTTTGATACCCTAAATTAGGTTATTAATTTTTTTAGGAAAGGGAATCCCAGAGAGTGGCCTTTTAGAACCCTCCACACTCGAGAACCCCCCTCACCACAAAGAGATCATCCGGAGATGCCCCAGTCGGGAAAGAGCCATTGCCAGCTGAGATGACATTGCGTCCCATGGGGTAACACCTCGATCGACAATGGTTCTTCATATAAATCTATCATCCAGGTGAAGTGCGCCCATTCTGCCCACCTGATGAGACACCAGGTGACCCGAAAAGACGAGTGGAACATGGGAGGTGGAAATTCTCCCAAGAGAGGGCTCCCAGGAATCGAACCCCAGACCTCACTAAACACTGTTGCTATGGCCCTCAACCTTGCACCACTACGCCACCGCCTAATCATCTTATATTATTAATAATAATTAATAATCTCAAACTAGAAAAATACTTAAAATAAATTTTAAAATTATTCATAGATAATCTCATAATCGTAAACACGGTTTCTTCAGGTACATGTTTAGTTTTAAATCATTCATAATGATTTGTGAAGAAAATGTGAATTATCCTAAGAATATCCCATGGGAGTGTCAAAAAAGGTACGCAGTGAGGCCTTTTTTGATGTACCAATTTATGTTGAGTTAGGCCCAACACACATTGTTGGAGTTGTTACCCCTAGGTATGTCTGTGCTAGAACCACACCAACTTATCGTATCCAGACAGAGATGTATTGATAATAAGACCCACATAATCTATACCTTACCAAAATTATAGGATTTTATTCTATGATTATCTTAAAAGTATATCTCAGGGTTATGTTCCCTAATCTATATTGTCCAGTTTCCAAGTTATCTAATAATATTTCTCAGATATCAACTACAAAGACCCCAACCCCAGTAGCTTAAATCCATTTCCTTAATTTATTACACTGATACTATGAACAATTGATCGAATCCAAAAGGAATGAATAGTTTAGTAGATCTGGAAATATAGATAAAAACATTAGTTTTACATTACAAATTGAAAGTAAGAACAATATATATAACTCCATTGGAAACACCCATAAGCTCTTAGATTATCCTTTCAAGTCATTCATAAAACACATCTTCACATCTTAGGGAAAAATAAAACATAAGGGGTGAGGTTAGATTCCTAGGAAGGGTAAGAAAATACAGATGAATCTATCATAAATAAACATAAAAAATAAGGAATGTTGAAACATATTCCATTAAAATATAATCTTGACCATAATATGGTAGGAATAAAATATGATTAAATAAATCCTTAAATAATCAGATGAAACTTGACCATGGATATTCTATTAGTCAAAAAATCACATGGATTATCAATTAATTATATAATAATAAAGAAATTATTAATTCTTGACATCATAAACATATTGTTAAAGATTCATCCAAGACACCACACATAAATGGGTGAAAACCCAGTCTTATTTGTCTCATGAGGCCCCCCGATGCATCGAGGGGCTATAACGGGTGCCGCCTTCAACTTAATAAGAAAAATTCATTAATCATATGTCGAATAATTGATTTAAAAAAATATATTTAATTAATAGTGTCCCATAATACTTTTAAATATTTGAATCATTATCATATATGAAATTACTCTAATAAAATCATCTATAAATTATTGATAGAAATAAACTTTTACATTCGAAATAATAGTTCTTTTGGAATAAATTATGTCCAATTAAAGTGAATATATATAAAAATAGTTTTCAAGAGACTTTAGAAAGGGTCCACTTCAGTGCGGTTTAAGGGAAAATAAAAAAAGATTATTTAAAATTGAAAAAGTAATAATTGTTTGTATAGAACTATAAATGAACAAATAGAATTTTTCATGTCAAAAATAGTGATTTTATAAAAATAATGGGGTCTTAAAATGCATTATGGATGGTACTTGAAAATGAGTATGAAATTAGGAAGTTCCCATTAATCGAGCATGCTTAACGAGAATAATTGAAAAGGGAACCTTATAAAAAATGAATTTATGCACAAAGAAAGAATAAATTATTTGGATAAATGAGTTTGTAATATATACATGGTATATAGAATAATTATATAATAATATTGAATAATTAAATTGGGATAAATAGGGAGGAAGCATAACTCTAATGAAAAAATAGAGGTTTAGGGAGAATCCCTGACAACATTGAAAACAGTCATACCATATGCCCCATAAAATTAATGATTATAAAATGAAATATTTAATAACATGAAAATAAATAGATTCATGATATTATAAATCAAATTTCATTATAAACACACCAGACATAAAAAATAGCGGTGAATAAGGCATATCTCATAGAAATAAAGGTGAGATAAGAAAACCCTTACCTTATGTATGAAAGTGTTCTGAAATTTTACTTAATGTCATGGATAATAAAATTAGATTCATTAATAATTTCATTAAGAACCTATTAAACATTTATTTTATATAGTATAATTTTATTAAGTTCATTTATATCCTTTTTGAATAGTTATAAGATTTCATTTTGTCATTCAAGAGTGTTCGTTACCTTGGTTTTCGTGGTTGGTTCACTTGTTTACATGTATAAAAGATCATGTAAAATAAAAATAGTGATCCAAAATTGAAATTATATGTTATTAATGAACTTATAGGAGATTTAGTGTTCTTATTTATCATTTTTTACATATATTAGGATGATTTATTAGACAAAACATTAATGATAACCATTTAAATCATTTTGGTGTTTTTTCGATCATCATGAACTAGTTCTGCATTATGAATTGATATTATGAATATATAATGGATATATAGAATTAAATAATTTTAATTAAAAATATGAAATTCTTTTTTAACCATAAAAATGGTTTTATTACCCATGATAAAGGCTGAATTGAAAAATAAAAACTCATCATCCACGAAGGTGGTAAATCGACAACTCACGGATGATGTTTTCATTTTTAGAATAAAAAAGGGAAAGTGAAGATAATTTATGGTTGATATTCCATTAAAATAATATAATTAAATTATATATAATATATTGGATTCATAAGGCATGCTTGGATAGAGGATTCAATGAATGAACAAGAAAAGAAAATAAATTGAAAGAAAATTAAAAGAACAAAGGGGTTTTTTCATCTTGAATTCCTCTCCCTCATAACCTCATTTAAGGAACTTTAAAATGCTATTTTAGCGAGACAAGAAAGAATAGAATTTTGGAGAGATTTTTGGTAGTGGTATTGGGTATAAATTTGACAATATACTTGGCTTTGGAGGTGTGATTAGAAGAGGTGGTGAGGCGTGATATTTATAGTGGAGGAGATGGGTGTTTTTTGATGATTTTATTTATTTTTTTATTTTGGCCCAAGAATATGAATAGTTTGAGAATTATCACTAAATATTTTAAGACAATGAAGTTGTGTTCCATATATGTGGTTAGATCTGCCATATATCATCTATGACTTAATAATTCATGTATTTGTTAAATACTGTAAATTATCGTATTTCACTATTCAAAAAATTTCAACTACTTTAGAAAAACCCCAAGAATTCCCCGTACCATTTTTCAATGTGTAGGATTTAAAAAAGAACTCAATTTAATGAAATTAATTTTATAAATATGAGAAATTTAATTTTTAAATACATTCATCATTTACTCGAAAGAGACATATTTTAATATTATAAATGTTGTATGACTCTTTGAAAAATTAATTAAGGTCTCATAAAATTATTTTATAATAATAAGAAAAAAAATATATTAATTTATTAATCTATATATTGAAAAGAAATTTTCTTTTAAATATTATTTTAATTATAATATTGTTCATTAACATTTATGTTTCATAAAAATACCAATACATAATTTATCATTTTTTAAAAAATTTATTTACTTATTCCATTATATAAATATATTATAGTTTCATTCATAGGATACCTAAATTTTATTTACACTTTCATAGGTTTTGTTACTATTAAAACCATAAATATTCTATTAATATAACGAAAATGACAGTTTTATTAAAGTAAGGATTTTTCACTATTCACTAGACAATAAATATTTTCATAAAAATACCAAAATTTCACCCTAAGATAATTTTGTAAATTTTCTTTTAAAAATTAAGTTTATTATGTTCATTAAAATTTATAAATGTATCAAAATTTATTTTTAAAACATGTGAACCATTAAATGTTGGTACAACTTCCATTATAAAATATGTCATTTTAATACGTAAAATTTGATTCATTCTTATCTTATGCCTATAAAATTATTTTAAAGAATGTAAAAATATTTGATTAAATATATAATATATAAATTTCATAATTTGGATAATACTATTCAATCACTCCACTTTAACAATTAGGTTATAATGGTAATTTTAAAATAAAGACATTTAATTGTATATCATTGTTCATTTAAGCTTGGTGTCATGTAAAACCAATGTATTCAAAGAAATTAAATTTAAAGCTATAAATACTATAAAATTCTAGGGGGTTACAATAAGCATGATAGATATCCTTAAAACCTAAAATGATCAAACATATACCATGACATAAGAAAGGAAAAATATGAGACAATAATAAAGATCGATGGAACATACCATAATCAACTATCATAAAATAGAATAGTGTATTAGCATTGAAATGTATCATAAGAGTGTGGAATAAATATAAGCATTGAAAGAAATTACTTTTTGGATCAAGAATTAGGATATTTATTACCATAACAAAGTGGGTCAGGAATCATGATCCTTTCTCCCATAACATAGTAGAGCAAGAATTATGATCTTGCCTCCCATTGTAGATCATATATTTTAATTTGCATCATATTTTTATCTCATGAGATTTATAACCATAATCAATGCATTGTAGGGATATATAGGATCTTATTTGTGAACATCCAAACATATGTGTGCCATATGAAATCAATCATATATCTTATCATGAAAAACCCTAGAGATAAAATGGATTTTATATAATTTATAAAAGGAATCACATAAAAAGAAATAAATAGTATATTGGTAAATATCATAATTCAATATCCCAAAATAACTCCATAATAAAATCTATTGGAGTGTTACCATTAAATTTACACCATAAGAGATGGAAATTTTGGACATAGATAGGAAAATTAGAATGAAACCATAAAAAGACATTTTTATAAATCATAGGTAACAAGTCACTTTTAAAAATATTTTTCCAGAATGTGGCATGATTTTTTTTAAAAAATTAACTTAAAAGTTAATAAAAATATTATAACCTTGAAAAATAAAATAAGGGTTAATTCGACTAATGTGGAGTGTAAGATAAAATATACTAACGTGAAAATAAATGCCATTTTTTTTAATTTTTCAGTGCAGGTGACTCCCTTAAGAATGAGGCACTCATGATGCTTTCATGTCTCATTTTTTGCATATAGTGGGTGGTCAGTCTGAGGGATGTTGAAATCAAATCTTTAATCCTTTATAATTCCATGAAAAACTCTATGACACCCCTTTGTCTATTGCCCACATCACCCATAGGTGTAAGAGGATCTTCTGAAACCAGACAAAGGTTCTTCATACTTGTAGAGAAGGCAACAAGGTGGATGACTATCTTGCTTACATTTCCAATTTAGAAGCTAACATTAATCATTATAATAGTTATTATAATCTCCATAATGAGTTGGTTAAGCTTATTAGAAGTGATGTTATCAAGCTCTATCATTTCATAACTTCCTAATATCTTTTTGTTTTGTTCATTGACCTAATGCCCTTTCAAGTTGTAGTTTTACTTATAATATTTTATTAATAAATAAATAACGATGATGGTGATGAAGAAATTAATATATCTTGGAAAATAATTAATGTGGATGTGAAGTAAAAAGATTCATTAAAAAGGATAATAATTATTCTTAGAAATGTCATATTTTTGTAAAGAATGAGATCCATCAAAGAATAATTATTTAATGTAAAAATGTAAATTAAAAAATAAGAAAAAATAAATTTAATTTAATATAATAATAGTATACAATAAAACAATAATTTAATATCATATTAAAAGTGGAATAATTATTAATCAAGCAAAAGAGTTGAGTTAATAAAACCCATTACACCATTGGTAAACTTTAAACAAAAAACCATTGAAGAGAGAACTCGAAAAACAAATTTAAATAAAATGAATATAAATATTATCATGATATAATATGCCGAATATTCAGTATATATACCATATAAATTTAAATGGGTATATAATACAAAACACATCTCAAAGTAGGAAAATTGAGATCAAGACCCCTTACAGAAATCATATTTTTAAAGTAAGATTTATTTGAATAGGATTTTATGATAAAGAAATAAAAATACCTAGAAATATAAGATGATTTATAATATAATTCTATCATAATGTATTATGTAACCAACTTATAATATTAAAGTTCAATAAGAATGATCAAAACTCAAGGAACAAAAATTGAGTGTACAAAAACCCTTACCTTTTATCCCAATTTACATGAAATTGATTTAATTTATTTTATAATAAACATAACCATATTAATAACTTATTTAAAAACCATATTCAAATCTATTATATTTTATACTTATTAGTTTTAATAGTTCATTAAACATTTATTATTAAGTTATAATTTATTTTCATCATCAGATGTTAGTGATTTTGATCATTTCGCACACACTTAGTAATGTTAATGTCAATCCTTATTCTATGGTACAAAGTTCATAATTCCTATATTATTTAAGGTTCTATAATATATGTTCCATAATTATTTATAAATTTATAATATCATTCCATGATATTTTTAGTTGTGATTCAAGATCATTGTCAAACTTGTTTTGGTAATTTTGAACCAAAGGTGGTATATTAATAACATATTTGATATTAATAGAATGATAAAATCATAATTATATAATATTAATAATTTAGTAGTTATTATTATTATTTATTAAATAAATTATTATAACCATATATGTAATGGAGAGATTTAAAATGAAATACCTTGATCATGGAGTCGTTCGTCTGCCCATAACATTATTGGGATGTTCATTTCCCAATGGATAAGAGAGATATAAATTATTATTTTTTGATAAATATAATAAAATTTAATCACTATTATGATACTGATGTAGTTATATTAGTTTTTTATAATAGGTTTGGAGTAGTGTTGATGAGAAAGGAATAGAATAAAAGGTTCGAGAGTGAATATCACTCATGTTGAGTGCTTGAATATTCTCTTAAAGGACCTCTTGGAAATAGACGACTTGGGTAACTTTCATGTAACCAGGGGTTTCAGAACATGAAATAGGTATCTATAAGAGTTAAAATGGGAAGAGTTTCTAGGTAATTTTGAAGCTTAATTATGTAATTAATTGTTTGTAAGTGATCTCATTTTATAAGTGAAAAAGTGGGACATTTCCTTTGATACTAAAGTTAGGTGAGGGGTAAAAAAGAATCACATAGGAGTGAGTTGGGTGATGATATTTTTATGAGATATTTATGTATGAATTTACCACCTAAAAATTTCTTATATAATGTATAAGTTTTAGGTTTATTTAGTAAAATCAATCCATGATAAATTACCTTATTTTTACCTTTTTACATTGATTAAATTATTTTACTATAGTAATTATCCTCTTTACTAAAAATATAAGATGAAACCTAATAATTTTTTTTGTGATAAATATATATTTGGACTAAATGTAAATTAATTCAATCTTTAAATATGATAAAATTAACTTTTAAATTAAAACATAAGATATAGAAAAAAGGTGCTTTGTAAAAAATGCATTTTTAAGTATTAACTATTAATATTCTTTTTAATATCAATTAATAATTAAATGAGTTAATATATTTTTTATATGTTTAAACATTATATTATATTAACCAAAATATAAAAAATTATTTAGATAAATTTACACAATATTTATAAAAACAATTATTAGGAAAATAAATATTTTGTTTTGGTAACTAATATTTAATTTGGTAACTTATTTTTTATGTTAAAAATGAAAATAGAATTATTAATTTTTTTATATTTTAATTAATAATATGATAATAATTTTATTAGATTCTATTAGTAGAGTTTATAAAATTTAATTTTTATACAAAAACACATAACACATAAATAAAATTTTAGAAAAATTGTATCTTGTAAGCACAAAATGAACTTATTACTATTTATTTCCAAGTAATAACTATTGAAAGATTTTTAGTTTATTTTCTCATATTTTTTACCAATATATTTCATCATTATTTTTTGTGATTATTTTTATAAAAACAATTCACAACAATTAAATAAATTATTTAAAAAATACCACTTTTTATATTAAATAATCTTCACCAAATACCATTGAATATAATTATTTATAATTTTAAAATTTAATTTTTTCAATCCATTAGTATTAAAATATTTATTTTAATTTTATAAATATATTATATTACTCGGTAATAATAACCTGCAAAAAACATATTTCTATAAATAAATATTTTAATTAAATTTTATACTTTTTGTTTTATTATTCATTATTTTTGAATTTTATTATGTTAATTTTTTTATTAACAATAGAGAACTTTAGTATACATATTAGATACTTGTATATCCAATGACCATATTTCTAGTGACCATGTTTTTTAAAGTCAAATTATAATTCTACATATAACCAGATATACATCATTAAAATAATTTATTTTATTAATTTACTTATCTCTCAATAACCCTATAATATATATATTTCTTAGCTTTCTTTCTATATTTGTTATTGGAGTTGTTATATTAATGTAAATTCATGAAGATAAAGATTTTATGTTTATGGTATTTTTATATACTTGTGGATTTATTCCTCTTATATTTTTTAATGATGTTTCTTTTTTATATCCTCAAAATATATTCATATTTATATTGTATTGTAACTTTCTACCTCAATAAAATGTACCATGGTTTGTTTTAATTTGGGTTTTCATGTTAAATATGATATCTTTTTCATTGATTTTATTTTAGAAAATGAATACTAAAATATCATAGTGTTACATCCCCCTTTAAATAGATTGTATCCTCACAATTTTAATTATCTCACATAGATGAAGACAGTTGAGGGTATCAATAAGGTAGAGGTGATTTAAGATATAGTGTATAATGATATATTAACATTTTTATACTAGTAAAGACTTGTAAACTGATTTTTTAAAGAAGAATCAATTGATACTTTTATTTATCTCAACCATTTGAACCTAACATGCTTCATTAAAGGATATGAAGACTTATACTTATGAATGAGTTTTTAGAGGCACACATTGAATGTATTTTAATATATAGATAAATGTACATACTTTATCCACTTTAATTCCGAAATTTTATACGGGCAATATGATTTTTTTAATTCTCTGATAACATAAACTATATATTTGATTTCATATTGATTCATTTAAACCATTATTTGTTTGAAAATGTTACAAAAGTACAATGGTCATCATTGTATTAAGAATTAAATAATTATTTTTTTCTCCTCCACCACTTGAAACCAACTTATTAGTGTAAATAAGATAAGATTAAAACATTATATGAATATGGAAACTAATCATATGGTTTCATAACCGATGAAACATTTGATTTGTCTTTAATTTTGAGTTCCTTATTAACTATTTGAGAAATATATCCTATATTATTGGGTATCAAGACCTATATTATGGAATTTATTTTCAAAGGATTTTTATCATAATGATTTTATCATGATTTTATCATGGGTTAATTTAGGATTTTAAATGATATTTAACTATCTAAAAATAGATATGAGGAATTTATGAAGAAAATTAATCCATGCCTTAAACCACATTAAATTATACAAAGGGAAGAATATCTAGATCCTTAAGAAGGAACTTACCACAAACCTTAATGATTATTTGTATTCCTTAGACACAATCACTCAATGTTGTTATTGGTAATTTAATATACAATGTTTTAAGGCTGTGAATGAACATTCTTATAAAAATTATTTGACTTGAAAATAAGACATATACATATCTTGAGTGGAGAATAAGTGTGCATTTTACCACATAATTATTATGATCCACTTTAACAATCTTCATTTTATAGGATCATACTTGTTCCCTTATCTTTGGGGATTTCTAATGCCTATAATCGTTATCCACACTTGGATTGGGGAATCAACTTTTATAATGTCCAAATTCCTTTCATTTTACGATTTAAAGTGTAGGTGATGTATTAGTTAGTACATTCTTACCATCCATTATATTCACTGACCTATGCTCCACTTTTGAAAATCATAATTTTGATTGCTAACCATTTCACACTTGAAACATTTTCTTGGTCCCTTAATGAAATTTTATGGGTTCTTGTTCCTACTAATTTGACACTTTGAAAATTGGATCTTATTTCCTCCATGGTATTTATCACCTAATACTTCATGAAAATCTATTATTCTATTATTTTGTGTCTTTTTTAATGTGGAAAGATTCATATTGTTAATCATTACTCAAGATATCTAGGTAAGCATTACCACAATATTTTTAATTTGAGCTTCCATCACATTTAGTTACTCATTAGGGAAATCATCCTATTGTCCATTACAATACTCATTTTAAAATTGGCGCCTCCATGTTCTAAATAATAATTTATATTAAAAATATTTTATGTATGAAAAAATATATAGATTTATAAAAGAAAAAAATATGAAATTAGAAATTGTAATTCATAAATGACATATATATATATATATATTTATTAGGAATATCCATGTTCCAATCTAGGTTATCCATAGTCATATTCTTATCAAGTTCTCTAACATACTTTAAAAATGTATTCAAATCCTTCATAATGTTTTTTTAAATATAATATGAATTAACTAAATAATATCCCTTGATAGTTTCAAATCTAGTGCACGATCATGCTTGTTTATTGTGCACCGAGTGAAGATTGAGTTAATACCCAACCAACCCTTTTCAATGTTTATTACCTCTAGGTGTATGTGTGTTAGATACTGCATCCATTTTTTTATTTAAAAATATGGATGTAATTTTTAGGAATTCACAATCTCTACCAAAATTTTAATATTTTCTCCCTATATTTAGAATTATCCTTAAGGAATTTACTAATATTTACTAGTCATAATCTCAAAAAATAAAGAAACCTTGCTATGATACCAACTAATGTTCTCCGATGTTGGAGTTAGTGCCCTAAAACCAACTTCTATGTACTTTATTATTATATATAATAATTTTATTGAATATTAATAAACTTCTTATCACATCATGATTGTTATTTTCCATGATATAGTATGCGATAATTCTCCAAGAGTAACTGTCTCACTAAAAGTTTATAATAGTTCCTCTCTTTGATGTGAACCTAGAAGTGCCATGACTGTATTCTTAGATATATTTTTTGTATCCAGTTGATATCATTTTATGGGATGAAAATGAAATGATATATTGTGAGTATAGACTCATAGGATTTTAAAGCCTTTTCTTAGGGTGTGCGCCCTTGTTAATTTCAAGTGTAAGTGATTAGGAGAACATGACATGCCATTAGAAATCCACATTTACATGTTTGATTGTATGTTCCTATATAAATATATGTGAATTGATCCTTATAATTTATTATTATTATTAATGGATATCATTAGTCTCTTGCTTTGATGTATTGATGAAATCCATGATGACATATGTTCACAATGAAGTAAGATAAGAAGGGTGTATGATGAGTGATATTACATTAATGAATAGTGCAAGAAAGTATGTGTCCCTTATATTCTTTAATATAAGTTGACATCTTAGACTCTTTTATGGGAATGCATAAAAGTAAATAAATCCATCACCAAGGTGAGCTTTGGGCAGGTTCAATTTTGGAAAGTCAGATAAAGAGTTATTGAGTACATTGGTCGATGAAACCAACATTAAACTTGATTGATTATAGATACCATGATAAATGAATTATAACACATAGTGTGAATTCGTATAAGGTTGTATGTCATTGTGAAATTTATTTTTTATGAATGGGTGCTTTAGTGTGTTGTTCGGACTTAACCTTGAAGTTTAGGCATTCTACATAGTGTTACCGATAAGGTGGCCTAGAGTTTCACAAACTAAGATTATCTATAATCTTAGTTAAATTATATTTTAATTTAATATGTTTGAATAAATATTTTTTTCTGATTTTTGGATTAATAACTATGTGGGATTAGTTGATCACTAATATTTAATCATAATTTATTTGTAATAATAAATATGTGAGTTAAATGATAATAAGTATTAATTTACAAGATTCAGTGAACATAATATTTATTATATTGATCAATGAATAATGTAATAATATCTATTTATTATATAAATAGTCATTATTCAAGGTTCAGTAAATACTGAGGAGAATTAATTGAAAAATTTTAATGGTCTTGTTGGAAATGATATATTGAATATCATTTAAATAAACATTAATTAATTTATTTAACAAATGATATTTATTTATCTATAGGTATTTCACATGTAAAATCGATAATATTATTATGTATATTATTATTAGACATATGGTTCTATATGGATTAAGGTATTGTCTAAGGGCTTATATGTAATAACCAAACCATGCATTACTTTATAAATATCTAGTTATATAACATTCTAGGGTTAACTTTTTATTGTTCACAAAAAAATTATAGAAAATTCTATCAAAACCTAGAGATAATCCTCTCAAGAACACACTCACAAACAAGATTGATAATTTTCCTCCAACATCTCAAGCCTTCGAGAGATCCCTAATAATCATTTTTCAATGAAGATATTCTTCCCGCAATCAACAAAGAATGATAAAAGTGATGAAGATTGATTGTGTTAACACCCAATTACTCTATGTTGATGTTTCAAGAATTTGGAACACATATATATCACCACAAGAGGGAATATCCCCTTGTATCCAATGAAAAAATGATGGTATGCTGAGAGTAAACTAAAATCATTAAAAAAGAAAGAATTATAAGATAAGGAAATTATAAATCTATCTATAAATTAATTATAAGTTATATATGATGATCCTACCTTCTTATTTATAAGGTTATTAGTTAATTAATCTTGGATTTAATACTAATATTAATGACATTATTCGTCATATACATCTTGTATTATTCTTCTGTTATGGAAAAAATATGAGTTGGATATGCTCAATAGGTGCTTCCAATGTACCCAAAACCTTCAAGTGGTATTATAGCATTCACATAATTAATTTATAATTATTTATTAATAATTGATTGATGATATAAATTTGTTGCTAGTTTATTTTATCGATTATTCATTATTTAAAAATGAATTCAAAATCATCCTCCTAAATTATTCATTTTTTCTCATACAACCAATAGTAAGTTAAATTAACATGAAGAACATAGGAAGAATCCATAAAAATATGCCAATGATTTTTTTCATATAAAATAAAAGTACGGGGCATACAACCTGAAGGTGCACACCATGTATCCCTGTTCAATACATAAGGGCGACTCGTGTTAAATGTCGGTAATCATGTATTAACTACACATAGAGTGATTTTGATGCACATAATGTGTTTACTGAGTTAGGCTGAATAAGATTTTTTAGAATACAAGTCCTGTAAACCACTTACATGTCATGTGGTCTACATGTTTTCTCGATAGAGAATATAGGGGATCCAAGTTTTTTCATGTATTTATGACACAACATAGGCACTGAAGAATTGTGAAACTTTGAGCTCACACTGCATGCAACTATTGTGCATGATGAGTACCTCATACACATACACAACAAGAAAACCCACCCAGTCCCTAGGCATGTGTCGCAGATATGGGTAGAAGATATTACATACCATGTATCCCTAGTACACATCTTGTAAACTGCTGTACCTTGTGTGATTAATTTAATATAGAGACAAAAATGAATGATATAATTAAAACTATTTAAAAGTGTTCCACTAGCCATTTATTTTATAGTACATACCATGGAATATGATTATTAATTATATATTAAATTAATTTTTATGTTAAATTATGAACTTCAAGCTGTGTATGATATTTAATTATAGTGTAATTCATGTTAATTAATAACATCACATGTTGTGAAATTTATATAAAATCATGCAACATTATTGAAAAATTCATACCTTGTAATCATGGACCTCAAAATTTATTATTTATTCCATTTGAATTCATAATACAAGGACTATACTGAGTAGTTTGGACAGGTCCATGCCATTTCCTCCAAGTAAACTTTTGTAATTTATTAATTTTAAATAAATTTAATTAATTAAATTTGTTTATAATTATGGATAACGGATATTTTATGATAATTTATATAGAATTGAGATAAATATAAATAATTAATTAATCTAATAATTAATTGGATTAATTTGAGGTGGTTATGTTAATTAAAGAACAAATTTAAGTAATTTATAGTTAAATTTAAAATGTATGTTTGTTTCACGTGTATGAGTGATTGTGAGATCGCACTATACCTTTGTATGTGATTGGTTTCCTTTTAATTTATTATTATTATTAAATTATATTGTTTCCCTGCAAATCATCCCCTCCTCTCATTATGTATGGTCATGTGTTCCCATTTTTTCTTTTTTTATAAACTCTCTTAACCAATCCTCTAGTTCCCCTCTCCTTTATGTGAGTAAAGATTATGTAATGGATAGAGCTATCATACTAGTGGAGGCGATTGAATTTTGGACCTGAGAAAGAAACAGTCCAAGAGGTTCACAAGATCATAAGAGAAATGTTACAACTCACACTAGTGTAGGTTCAAGGAGTTATTCCCCTAGGGCATAAACCAACTATTAGATAAAGTGCATGATTATAAAAATTTATTTATTTATTTATATTAGTTTGATAGTTAGTTATTTATTTGAGTGGATGGTGTTCAGACTAAATAAATGAATTCAAATTGCATATAATATAAAATTTTATAATTGGATTATGAATAATTTTTCAAGACATGGTTAATCACATAAGTAAATACAATTAATATTTACAAGAATGTAATAATTATTAAATGGTATATTTATATATGAAGACAAAATCCATACAATCTATATTAAGATGATATAACCTACAACTAATTAAGTTATAAAATGAACCACATTTGAATGTGTTTTCTTTCAATTATCTAGGATTTTATATCTTTAGTTATGGGTCGACTTAAACAAGTTTTCATTAAGGGGTGATTAACTCCATGAGACTTGGTTTAACGAGTTAGAAAAGTATTGAGAAAATTCAATTTAGGATTTTAAGATTGGGGATTCAACAAAACAGATCAAAGATATTTGAGTTAATACAGTTAGAAATCTACATTACCTAAATACCTTCAAATATATTTCTAGAACTTCGTTTGGGTTATGAGAAGGGACATATGGATCATTTCTGCTAGAATATCCACGAAACAAGTTATTTTTAAACAATAGTGATGGATATTAGATTTGAAAAAATAGTGGAAGATTAATAAATTGATAAATTAAATTTTATTATCCAATTATGCAATCTAGATAATGTACTAATACTTTTTATTACTTAATTATAAAAATATAAAGCTGCACAACTTTAACTTTTTCACTGTGCTCCATACTAGAGAAGGATAATATTATCATCATCTTAAATTTCTAGGAATGTTATAACATCTTGAATGATATAATATTTCATGAATGAAAATTGTATGTATTGGAAACGCCACATCCTAAGTCACTTCCATAAGGTTCTAGTGATAAAGAAGAATATCTCTACCTGAAATGCATGGATGATGCCATGGATATTCAATATATCATACTATCCTTCATTTCTTGTGATATTTTAATGTAACATGAGGATATGAATGCATATAGATTCATGTATCACCTTCATGATATTTATCAGGCAAAGGTGACACAAGAGTGTTAGGTGATCTCCAATGCACTATTTATGTGCATTCTTAGAGATTAAACACCAAAAAAGCCTCATTTAGTCTAGATGATTGGGTACATAGAGAACATATACATCTTTGTGATTAAGATACCTATTTAGATGTGAAAAAATATCATTCTATCTTCACTACCTAAAGTATTCTTCAGTTTCATTATGAATTACAACATGAGGAATACTGAGAAGACTGTTCCAAAATTTCTTACTTTTATTTTCCAAGTTGAGAAGGAAATGGCGTGTAAAAAACTAGAGTTCCTTATAGGAAATAGGAAAATAAAAAAATGTAAAAGGTTCTCTAGAATAATTACACATCTAAGTTTCCTGAGCACCATCATTCCAAGAATAAGAATATCCAATGAAAAGTGAAAGAAAAAAACACAACCCGTTTTTCATTTGGTAAGCTAGGCCACTAGAAGAAGAAATTCACCTTGAGGAAGCATGGATAAGATTTAGAAATGTTCATTATTGAGTGTATTTTTATATTTACAAGTTAAGTATTAGATACAACTTTTTGTGCTCACATCTATATTTAAATATATGAGCCAAGTAGATTTTAGAACAATTCCAGAGGTGAGTTGGATCTTCAAGCAACCAATAGAGAATTTATTGCAGCCTTGGATATAAGAGACTACAAACTTTCATTTCTTACATGAATTATCTTTTTCTTTAAATATTTTATTTGATACTAACTATTACTCTGAATGAAATATCCATATTCTGTTTAGATATAAATAGTTTAATTTTCAAGTATGGAAATAAGAGCTATTTCTTTCATAAATATAGTATATGTAACAATATGAAAAATGTAAATAATGACCTTTATGTGTTAAATTATGATATCTAAGTATTAATAATTGATAAAAAATCAAGTTCACATGAATCCTTTAAAATACAAATGTTAAATCACTATCTTGGTCATGTAAATGAGAATTTTATGACAAAGCTCTATTAAGATGGATATTTTGAGATAAAACCACTTGGAATATGTCATGCTTGTTTACAAGGTAATGTAAACATAAAAAGTTTGGTGGGTAGGGTGTAAGAGCCAAAAATATTATAGAATTTGTGAACAATGATGTATGTGGACCATTTATAGTGTAATATATTAGTGCTTATTCTTATTGAGGATAAAGAATGCATGCTATCCATTCTACTTAATTAACTAAGAAAGAAAAATGTATAGTAGATGGATGCTTGTTTGATCACTATAGATGTCAAAGTAAAAATATATAATATGCTAATAGGAAATGGTATCTTTCGATAACCGCATCATTTAGGTTTTGACATTGTAACCGGGGTGGGATCCAACCTAATAACCACATAAACTTCACAATCACACTTCAAACAAACAGAAAATAAAACAATAAAAGAAGATTTATGTGGTTTGAAAAAAATGTCCTACTTCCATGAGAGAATATTGAAAACATTTTAATTATAGGATATACAAGATAATGAAAATAAATGATCACACACTTCCTCTCTATGTACAAATTATCAGACAATTAAATCAGAAAAAAATCTTCTATTCAGAACATGAATCACACAAGAATAACTCACTTTAGAGTTGTACCAAAACCTATATTTATATAGTTTTTAAACCGGTGAACAAGTTGTACCAACCTATGAGGGTCAACATCCTGTTGACTTTGGAAATATTCGATACACCGTTGAACAATCTTATGAAACCTCTTGTAGCTGGTTACCATGCACACAACCCATGCATCGAGCCATGACCCTAGATGAACACTATTGGTGAGAACTCCATTCGATGAATATTTTAGATGGACTCCATATGATTGAATTGAAACCTCAAAAAATATTCCTTTGTTCAATTATCAATTTATGATGAAATCTATCCAATTTAAGTCTATCCAATGAAAACTTTCTACCCTAAGAACATTAAAACTATACATGTGGAAAACATATATCCTATGAACTCTTCCATTTGGAAATTTCTTTAGAATTTTATCCTACATAAATCATCCACCCAAGATTATTCTTTTTTCGATATACAATGTACTCTACTCTGTCTAATCAGCAAAGTCCAACTGATGCAAATTTTTTGATTAGAATTTATTGGACTATCACCTTTGTAAGAATATTATTAGGATTCCCCTTTCCAAAAATATTCAACAAATTCAAAACTTTACCTTATAGTTCACTTCATATAAAGTGATTCTTCAGGTTAATATTTTTTGATCTTGAATGAAACAATGTATTTAGAGTAATATGAATACACTATGACTATTTTATATTAATATCTCTAAATCTGATCCCTTTTTTATGTTACATAAGTAAGAACACAAACCAAATAAACTCTTTCCCTACTTTAGTAGTAGTAATATTCAGTAATTTTATTATAGATGAAGTAACAACTCAATGCGATTGAGATATATATGTAACTACTATTCTACAAAAATTAAATACAAAGCCTATAATAATTTTTCATGAGTCCATTTCTCAATTAATACCTACATTTATAAAAAACGTTAGCTGATCATTGTCAATGAAACATAAACATGTATATATTAGCCTCTTCAAGTATCGAATGATCCATTTCAAAACTACTTAATGTTTCCTTCTAGGATTTTACATAAAACAACTAACAAATCCCACTGAAAATACAACATAAAATCAAGTAAAAACCATTTCAAACATCAAACTTCTTAAAACTGAAGTATAAGTCACCTTCAGAATGTCACGAACTTCTCCATCCATTAATGGTTCATGTTATTTAAAAAAACCAACTTGGGTGGAGATAGATTTACAACCGGTCATTCCAAATCTTTCGATGACCTTCCTTAAGTACGCATTCTCATATATAACCAAGTGTTTGTTTTTCTATCCATCTCGATTCAAATCCATAAGATTTTCTTATCATGTCTAAAGACTTTAATCTCAAACCTTATTGTTTTTTCTTCTTTAGGTCCTCAATATGATGAAACTCTGGACTAGAAATCAACATATCATCCACACACAATAACAATATGACATATATTCCATCACCCCATAGATTTTTTTATAAGAAAAATGATAAGAATAAGCTCGATTTGAAACTTTAATCATGCATTAAACTGTCTTACTTATGATTCGACTATATTGGAGCTTGCTTCATTCCATAAAAACTCTATTTCAACTTACAAACAAAATCCTCCTTCAGATAAATTTTATAACCCTTGGGATGAACCATGTAAATTTATTCCTACAAATCTATATAAAGAAAAGATAACTTTACCTACATCATCACCAAGTTTATATCATCAAATGAAAAAATGATGAGCAGTGTTAAATTGTTTGTGTGCTTCACTAATAGTGATAATGATATAGAAGAGTCAATCCATTCCTTCACTATTAAAAAAGTGACTTGTACCAATAGAAAATTACTAACAAATAATATATCTGTTGGTAAAAAATTATTAATTCTAATAGATTTTAAATTTCATTCCTATTAATTACGGGTACAAATAATTTTTTAGCAATAAATATATCTATTTTTATTAGTATTTCAATACCTATAAATCTTTTACTGACATTTAAATTCACCGATTTATCATTATAATACCAATAATTGTTTTACCAATAAATAAATTTGTTATTATTAATTATTATTACTAAAAAACCTTTTACCATTATAAAAATCCATTGCAATTAATTATTATGTAATATAAAATATTTTACTAAAAAATAAATATATGTATATATATATATTAGTTAATTAATTATTAAAAACATTTCATTTTTAATAAAAAAATATAATATTGATTAAAATATTTAAAAGTTAATAATATTTACTAAAATTAATATTCATATAAATACATACATATGATCAAATATCTCATCATGAGGATGGTAACTGATAAATTTATAAACTCTAGATATAGAAAAGGGTCAAATGTTAGGGTCTCTAGAAATGAAGAAGTATCGAATTCCCTAGTGAATCTCCCAAAATATTTTTGGATTTTTAAATATATTTTAAGTAATAAATAAAAACATACAGAGAAACTATGATAAACATCAAAAAAGGGAGTGGGAAATAGAGTGATGAAATAGGGTATGAAAAAAATAGAGAAAACAAGGAAAGAAATGGAGAAGAAAGAAGTCAACAAGAAATAAGCCCAAAATCATGTTGATCCAATCTCAACTACCCAACATAGATCAACTGAAGGATAAGATAATTTCTCAACCTCACATAGTGCATAATAAATATCTATATTCACATAACTCTCACACCAAAAATGATGAACACCTATGTGTGTAATCAATTATAGTACATAAGTATTCTACCAAAGTAAAAGCATCACCAAATTGAACAACTCTAGAATAGAATATGTTATTGGAAAAATAAATATTCCTAATATTTTCAATCACAAAAAACCACCTATATAATATATCAATAAACTTAAGAAGGGAAGGGGATAATTTTTTTGCAAATATTTGATAAAAATTCACTTGTATGGTCATGATATCACTTCCCCACTTACACAATTATTGTATTTTAAGAATAATAAAGAAGGATGATGATCAGATTGATGTGAAGATATCTAGGAAGCATTGAGTTTCACTTCATAAATATTTAATTTGAAATTATTCTTTCATTGTTTAATGTTTGAGATGAAATCACTTTTTGGAGGAATAATGAACTGATGATCAATATATATTTTTTTCGAAATTGAAACACCAAATTGTTTTTAAAAAACAAATAGTAGCAGGAAAACAATGAAACAAAATGGGAATAATAGGAAGAAGAGTGGATCCTATCTCCAATAATCACATTTGATTCAAATTTCTAAGGATATGAAAAAATGAGGGGAAAATCACCTCTAATTCACAAATGAAAGTGAAAAACTATGACATACTTACTAACATGCAACACAAATCCATGTGGAATGATGTTGATAATTCATCATCAACAACATGTGATGTTCCTATAAAAATAGTTGTCCTCCTATAATAAAACATTATTTCCCTCAAATATTCCATGAAATTCCCAAAATTAACTTCTCCATTTCCTTGTGATCAACTTTATTGATTCCACCAAACAGCTAGAAAGATTCGACATCATCCTATTCTGGGAAATTAAATCCATCTTTCTAATTTTTAGTCTATGTTCCATTTTGAATGAATTTTCTTGAGGACTATCTCAACTTGAGTCTACATATAGCACCATTTAATGGGATTTTACAATATAGTTCAACTTTTCTTTCGTGAACCATGTTGATAAAAGAATATTGATCTCCATATACAAAACATAAATTTTGTTACATGATCATTCTTCTTAACTAGATACATTATAATTTTGGATTATTTATTTTGATATGATAGATACATATAAATTCACAGATGTAGATTTATTCTGGGTATGAAAAATTTATCCCTCTTTTTTATTCTTCCAAAACTTTCTAACCACAATAGATTCCTTGAGGATTTCCTTCAAACACCTAAAAATAATCTTAAAATGAACCTTTAACTACAAAATTGGGGAATTAATAAACCACCTTTATTTGATCGATCCCTATAACACATAAATCAAATGAGTAAAAGTACCAAAAAAAATTGAAAAAAATATTTAATGCCTTCATCCATGCATGAAAACTAGTCTATCTTTATCCATAATCTCAAGCTTGGTTGGTTTCAGGTTTTTGTCTCGACACCGGGTTCAATCTTAGAAACTTCTTTATACAAGACCAAGTTGAATATAAAGGAACTTGTCTAGTGGTTCAGATTGGGATCTCCATCAATCAGCAGTGAATGGGGATAGTTGGTTAACTTTTTGAAGAAGTTTCCTTCTTCATCAGAATTGGTGTCTTGGGATCTCCTCAAGATTCAGACAGAGTTATATTATTTGAAATGTATTGACTGAAATTGGATCTACTATCAATGGTTCATCTTCATCATAATTCAACATCTTTGAGAAGCTTCAAATATAATCATAAATTAGATAAATCAACCATTTTTAGTGAGGATCAACTGGTTCGGTAGGATAGCGTTCATAGGGGGAATCCTCCATCACACATCCATCCTTCTCTTCCACAAATTTGGTCCTTACTTCCATAGATCGCAATAGTGGCACAACTTTCCTCATCCAGTGGAGAGATTAGGTTTCATTTCAGTGAAGCTCATATCATCTTCTTGAATTAGATGTAGATATGTCATCTATTCAACCTGGATTACATATCTTGAAACTCGCAAGCTCAACAACTGAATTTTATTCAATTTATGACACAAAAAAACACGACTCTTCTTATGTTATGTGTTGGAGAAATGAGGGTTGGTAGGGGTGGTAGTGGGTATTAGCATGATCTAGAAGTAATCGGGTGGCATTAGGAGTATTTTTATAACAGTAGATTAGAAGAAACAATAGTAAAAGTAGTTAGGGGAATGGAGTGGTAGAGGGTGACTGTGGTGGTAGAACTAGAGTTAGTGGTAGTATTTAACTATGGTGGTTCTAAATTAAAATAGTAGCTATTGACGGTAGCAAGGAACCTTGATGACAGTAAGAAAGTTTTCATAATAATTTCAATAATAACAATGGTAGAAGAACCTACAGGTAGGTCATATTAAAATTCATAGATTAAAATTAAGAAGACAATGATAAGAAATCATTTTAATAAAAAAATGAATCAACTTATTTCCGAAACAAAAATTGAATTCCAAAAAATAAATTTTAAAAAAAACGTTCACATATTATAACCTAGAATTTTTTAAGGAAGTATTTTTCATATTTGAAATATTTTAAAACCATTTAAAATATATTTCAAAAATATACATAAGAAATTAAGACTTTAAATTTTCTTTCATAAACTGATGTTATCATAAATTTGGAAACATTAACTTATAAAAATTGAGAAACAAAACCATTATAGACACAAATTTTTAATAGGATTTCCAATGAAAACAATTGCAACATCAATTTCTCAAAAAGTCATAAATCACTATCAAAAACACAATTACACCATAAAAAATCCCTTAATTACTGAAAAAATATGTGGTAATTTGTGTAAGAAGAGGGAATATCAATATTCCCTACAATTAAATGTTCGTTTTTCCTCAAACAATTATATTTATTTATCTCTTAATAAAACCGAAAAAAATAATTTATTAAAAATCAGGTCAAAATGGTGCCTGTGGAGACTTTAATTAATAGAGGAAAAAATTATGAGGTATGTCATGTTTTTTAAAGAATGATCACATTACGTCATACCTAAATTTATAAACACCCTATAAATAAAGGGAATACTAATTCATTCATAATTGATAATTTTATGCCACTTATATAAAGCCTCCTATAACCCTACTTCAATTATAATTCAAGTTCTAATTATAAGTGTGATGGAAGGTTAGATTCAAGTGAAAATAATACCTTAACAAAAGGCACTATAAATTTTCACTCTCTTATAGGTTCTAAAAATCAAATATTTATTTTTCAATTCATTGAAAAAACTCAAATGATTTTCATATAAGTCAACTGTCCCCTTATTTATTTGGGTTAAAAATTCCCCTCACCTTAATGAACTCATATTTGATAAGGCACTTTATTTTAACTTTTCCCAACCATGAGTTTGAGTATAGAACTTCACACAACACTTATTAAGTTTTAAAATGGATTCATTTAAACAACACACCCAGTGACCTTGCCCTAAATATTCAGCATTGGATCCCAATTTATAATTTTACTCTAGATTAAAGGACTTATATTATTTTCTTTTGAGCAGTCTCACTAAGGTGATTGATTTTTAAAATGGTGATTACCCACATTTCATGTTCAAATTTCTAGTTTCATTACGTTAAATTCTTATTTCTAATTTTTTTATCCTATATCACTCCCTTGCTTGGATCTTAAATAGAAAAAAAATAAAAAACAATATGTATCATCACTTAACAATCATACACCCCCAAATATTTTATAATAATTTCAAACCATAATTACCAATATTTTATTATCCACTGGGTAGGATAGAATTTTAGAGAACATTGAAGCTCAAATACCCTCAGTGGTTGAAATATTTGGACCATTTCGTTAGAAAAACTTTGGGGGATTTTTATGTGTCTATTATTGATGAAAAATTAATGGATAATTAAGGACCCATATCCCCATACTTAAAACTAAACATTTTCCCTAATGTTTAATCCTATGGTGGGAGATTTTTTTATTCAATAAAAATATTCAATTCAATATTTCACAGATTTCTTGGAGGGTTACAGGAAAAATAAAAATAAACAATTTCCACACCTTAAATAGAAACAAATTTTACAAACATTTTTTCTTCTAATGTTCATTATTTTGATTGTTTGTATATAGAAAAAATTTTATTCTATTAAAATCAAACAAAATTATGGTGAAAAATGAGGCCATAATATTAAAATAAATTTTAAGGGTGCTGACCTGGTTAACAAATTGGTTGAAAGTGATTTTCAATACATTAGATATTTGCAGTCTAGAACACCCAACTAAGAAAAATATTCAAAATTTTAAAAATAACAAGGGGGATTTTCTTACACCTAGTTTCTTGTAGTATGAAGCAAAATATTAGTAAAATTATAAAATGTAACTTCTTTAGTGTAGATGCTTTGATGCCTTGGTATTTTTATAATAAAAACCCTCAGTATGATTTTTTTTAAGATAATATGATGTTATATTGAACTTACTATGAGATATAAACACATTAACATTAGAAAAAGTTAGATTAAGATCAATAAATTTATGAAACTTGGGACTGAGTTAGAAAGGAATGATTAGTAAAAATCTTCTTATAGCTCTTCTTGGCTATGAGTGACTGCCATGTGGAATCAAATACTTGATTATTTTCCAAGAATAAAAACTACACAATTAAATAGAATCATAAAGAAGATCAAATAAGAAACTAAAAAGGATAATATTGGGATAACCCCCTAAAGGGTGTTGTGTTTTAACTGTCCACTGTTGGAAAATCTTTGTGTCAACACTAGTCTGATGAAGGTTACAGATTCTTTTATAAGAACCACCATGTTATTTTATTTCCATATTTTGTGATTTGAAAACATTGGATTAACCCTTGTATATATTCATTCAAGTACCTCTCCTCACCAATGAAAATTTTCTGGATTAATGGATAGGGAAATAGGATGAAGGAGAAATTATCATCTTCTTCACTTTAAAAAATGGTGTGCATTGGGTTTATAACCCATTCCCCTAGTTGTTACTTATCTTATGGTATAGTCTAAATATTCATTTATTCTGTGACTATATAAAATGTTTCATCATCCCCGTCTTCACCCACACATAGTTTTGAAAACACATCTTCAACAGTTGTTAATTCATAAAGTTAAATATTTGTTACTTATTTGGATCCTTTACTGATGTCCATGAATTTAGAAAATATAGCTGATTCTTTAGTAACTACATAAGGAATATAAACATCATAATTAACTTCAAAAAGATAAAAATTAAAACTATTGAAATTATTTTCCATAGAATTACCAACTCCATCAATACGTCAAGCTTATTCTTCTCTAAGAGTTGTCAGTGCTATTAAGAGTATGTTTGGGATAAAAGTGAGGTAGTCAACCTTCTCAAACCATTCATAAAAATAGTCCACATCATGTGTGGTGTCCTCTAAGGAAAATGTAGGATATCATCAGCTAGTTCAATTTATTGTGTTAATGAGAAATAATTAGACAATTTAGAGTGAAAAAAATAATGGAATTAAGTGTTAGAAATAAAATGATCTTCTAAATTGTGTCAAGATTATTAGGATTGTTCATTAACCATCACATGTAATCCCTTAAAATATGATTCTAAAGGTGGATCTTAAATTTCTAGAAGAATATCAGATGGAATTTTAGTCTCAAATATTAGAAACTCCAATTATTCTCCAAAGTTATTTTTATTTTATCTTTCCCTCATTATTAGATCCTAAAATATTTTTTCATTTGATTGTAGGAGTGTATACTTATCTTATTTACTATCTCTAATCTCATTCATATATTGCTGAATCATTTGAATGATTTAATCATTATAATATATTTAATCATTTATAATATCTATTTTTTTCCATTCCTTTACTTAGTGTTGGAATTCTGTAACAGGATCTTGAAGTTTTTGTACCATAGAAAATTGTTGTAGCGAATCATAATAGTTAGTGTTTATCACCGTTGTTTACCTTTTTGTCACTTGTATTTATTTTTAATTTTTGGTTTTGGTTTTTTGATTGTTTTTTAAAATTAATGGATAAGAGGAAAAACCACTAAATAAAATGTTGCTTCTCTGAAAATGATTCCAAAATTTTATGGGGCTTTATCTTAAGGATATGGAAGGTTAAATTTATAAACCCTAGATATAGAACAGTGGATAACCATTAGGTTGATCTCAAGGAAACAATGTTGAATGACCTAGTGGTTCTCCTGAAAATATTTTGGTGTTTTTAAATATATAAGTATGTAAATTAAAACATTATAGTTATATGACAAAGAAATAGAGGGGTTGGGTAAAATGTAATGAAATACTGGATGAAAAAAAGAAAAAAAAATAAATAGAGAAGGAAAATAAGTTAAAAAGAAATAGGATCCGAATCAATTTGATCCGACACAGTTACCCATCATAGATCCACTGAAGGATAAGATCATTTCCAGACCTTGAATAATGAGTACTAAATATACGAAGTTACACACCTCTCTTAACCAAAATTGTGAAACATTATGTATATAATCACCTATATCACATAAATATTCTCCCAAAGTGAAATAATAACCCAATTAAACCACTCTATCCAATAAAATCATTATAGATAAAGTGATCTTCCTGAGATCTTCAATAAAAAAACACCTTCTAGATACTCTGTCAAGTGATCTAAGAAGGCAGGTGGATAAAAATTAATGGTAAAGAGTGGTGAAAACTTCCCTTGTATGGTCATGCTATCGCTTCTCCACTTACACAATTACTGTCTTCTAAGAGAAATGAACAAGGGTTATGATAAGAATGATGCACAAATATATTGGAAATGATGAGTTTCACTTCTAAAATATAGAATTATCAATTATCCCTTAATTAATGAAGGTTAGAGATCATAAAACATTGGGAGGAATAATTAAATAATGAGCATACATTTTCTAAAAAATTAAAACATCATAATGATATTTAGAAAAAAATAGAAACATGAAATATAGTGGAACAAAATGGTAAGAATAAGAAGAAGAGTAGTTCCCATTTCCCAGAATTAGTGTCAATTAATATTTCTTGGGATGAGAAAAAAATTGATGCGAACAACTCATCTAATTAACTAATGAATGATAAAAATAGTAACGTCCTAAATAATAGGACACACAAATCCACATGACTTGATTTTAATAATTCATTATCTGCTCTAGGTGAATTTCCTATTAAAATAGCTAGCCTTACAAAATGTATTGTGCTTTACTAACTTATTCCTTGAAATTCCCACCTTTTACCTTGCTTTGTGATCAAATTTCTTGATTCTACTAGACAACTAAAATGGTACGATGTTTAGCTATTCTGGGTAATTAAATTATTATTTATGATTTTTAGGCTATGGTATTGTTTGATTGAATTTTCCTAATGGACATCACATCTTGGGCATGTGAAGATTACAATTTAATGGTGATTTATAGTGTAGTTCATAATTCCTTATGCGATCCATGATAATAAAAGAATATTCAGCCCCATAGACGTAACAACTATTGGCTTACAAGACCATTCTTCCTAATCAAATACATTTCAATTGGGGTATTTGGAGTTCATTATAACAATTACATAGAAATTAAACTATATTGATGTATTTTTGGTATGAAAAATTCATCCCTCTTTTTTCTTCTTTAATAATTTCCGTACGACTATAGCTTCCTTGAGGATTTCCATTTAAAACCAAAAAATCATCCTAAAAATGAACTTGTAACTACAAAATTAGGGAATTCAATGTCCTTGTTTATTTAATCAAGCCTTATAACATAAAAATCTATTGTATAAGAGAATAAAAAATAGTTTGAAAAATCAATTCAATATCTTCATCCATGCATGTTCACTGGTTCATCACCATAGGTAATGTTGGGAACAGTCGGTTTTGGGTTTTGGTCTCAACAACTGGTCCTATCTCACAAAATTATTCCTATGAACCAGGGTGAAATCAATGGGAACTTGACTAATGTCTTGGATTGGGATCTCTATATATTATCATCACATGAGGGAATTAATTCAATATTGGGTGTAAGCTTCATTCTTCACCAGAGTCGATTAGTCAGAATCTACTCAAGCTTTGATTAGAGTTTTATTCTCTAGTAAATAGTGTCCTATGTTAGATCTATTATTGGTGGTTTATATTCATCAATATTAAATGTATTAATAAATATTTAGATATAAGTTTCAATCAAAACATTATCCCTCTTCTATTTTGGTGATGCGCAACTTAGTTGGTAAAATTGTGTTCATCAGGGGAAGATTCCATCATGCATCTAATCTTATATTCCAAAGCTTTGGTCCTCATATCCACAACTCGCAACACCAGTGAAACTTTCCTGCTCCGATGGTTATCTAGGGTTTCAGATTGGTGGTGCTATACTCATCGGGTGGCATCAAATCATGCTAGGTTATCTCTTCAAACATGATATGGTATTTGAAAACTTGAAAGATTGGTGACTAGATTTTCTTAAAATAAGGGAATTGAATGTGACACATCTCTTTTTTCTATCACGTGGTAGAGAAATTTAGGGAAGTATATCTGGTGGTGGGAAGTAGCAAAATCTAGCAATAGGAGGGTGGTGGTAGGAGTATTTTCATAATGGTAAAAGGGAGAAAATGGTAGCAAGAAAAGGTAGGGGAAGGGAGCAGTAGTAGGTGAGTGAGGGGGTAACACAAGGTCTTATAACAAAATTTGATCATAGTGGTAGGTAATTAGAATAGTGGTTAATGATGGTTGGTTCTACTGGTAGTGGCGGACCAAATTGACTGTAAGAAAGGGATCAAAATGATACTAACAATCTAAACTATATAAGACCCTAGCGATAACTCATCTTGAAATTAGTAGATTAAAAGCTGAAATTAAAATTAAGAAGATAATAATAAATAATGATTTTAATAAAAAATCAATCAACACATATACCAAATTAAAATTGAATTTCATAAAAATTAATTTCCTAAAAAATGTTTACATGTAAAACCTAGAATTTTTTAAAGAAGAATTTTTTTCATTAGAATCATTTAAAAACAATCCAAAATAAAATTAAAAAATATGAATATGAAATTCCAACATCAAAATTTCTTTCATAAAATGATGTTCTCATAAAATAAGAAAAATTAATTAAAAAAAACTAAGCAATAAAATCATCACAAAAAAACATTATAAATAGTATTTTTAATTAAAATAAAATTGAATTTTCAATTTCTTAAAAAGTCATAAATATATATCAAAAACCAAATTACACTATAAAAAACATAATTAATTACTAAAAACTAAATTTGTAAAGTTGGGTAAACATAGGGAGCATCAACATATATACTTAGGAACACACACAAACATATAAAAACATTTATTATCTATTAATAGATTTATTTTATATAAATCATATATAAATTTATAACTTTATTCATTATGTACACACACACACATATTGGTAGGGGGAATTACAAAATATAAAACAAAACCTATCCTATAATGATTTAATCAATTCCACCTTTACTCTTGAATCTCCCTACCTCCGTGGATCCTCATCCTTGCGTCCACCTCCCACTTATCCTCCTCCCCGTATATAGCTCACTACCACCCAACTTCCACTCCCATTTACCTATATCCTCTCAGCATACCCACTTAATTTACCAACTTCCCCTACCATTTGATCAATATTCAATGAAGACCGTCATCCCCAGATCTCTTTAAATTCTACATTTTCCAGCTCATTCTCCCATTGGATCTTCATTCTTTAAAGCATGTCACACTTTACAATTTCGAGTGTTGTCCAAGGGTTTTTCTCCAAAAGAATACTTCTTCTATCCTGGTTCTCCTCTTCACATAGGATTCAATGTTAACATGATTATAATATGGTAATATTGTACCCAATAAATAATAGTTGTTCCATGAACTATACTCCTGCATGTTAGGTATAATTTATATACTAAAAAAGTGTTTAGGTATTTAGTCCCTAGACCTAGTTTATAGGGAATATTTGATATATCTGGATATCATATTCCATAATGGATCTTGACATTTAGCTAATTTTTCATGATATATTTTTTATGGATTCTATTTTAAATAATATCATTGATGTGGTTAGACCAACTGTTCAATTTTTTTTTCAAAATTTATTTATTATACATATTTTATAAGGTAAATAGTTCTCTAGAATTACTTTGAAAAGATGGATTGATTTGTTTCATCATAATTCTAGAATCATTGAGATTATAAAATTTGAATTTTGAACCAAATTTTGGACTGTATTATGGTATATGACTATTATTTTCCATTATTTTGTTATTTTATAGGCATAAAATTTACTAATAAAGGATAATTCTAATAAAAAAATGGTAATCCTGATGTGTTTTTTATGCCATCCTAGCCATAGTTGACTGGTGTGCAACACTATGAAAACATTATGTTCTTCTACGTGTGAATTTATTAATTTTTTATTATTTTATGGATAAATAGATGATTTTATCTTGAGATTTATTTTTCATACTTAGTTTGGTTGGTTTTGTTCAGGATTCCATGATGTTGGTTTTGTTTTATACACCATAATATTCTTTATTTTTATAATTTTTATATGTTTTTGTTGAAGATATAACATGGAAAAATAATAATGTGATGTATTATGTTTATTCTAAGTATATAAAACTAGAATTTGATCCCTTATATAAAATATTCATTTTTTTATTTTGAATATATGAAATATGTATTCTATTTGTTCTGAATTTATGAAATATGGAATATATAATATGTATTATGAATATATGTAATGCAATAAACATTTTGAATATATGAAACATGACACACGTGTTCTATATATATGCAATATAAAATTTTAATTTTATCTTGATATGCAATTTGATTATATGTAATATCCAATATTTTTTCCATATTCAATTGGAAATATTTTTCCATGAAAATTTTATGACATATAATCTTTTTTTTCAAACTCAATTTATTTTGATAATAAAAAATCATTTATAACATAGGAATAGATGAATGAAGTACCAAAAGATAACAACTCATTTTCAAAACAGCACAAAAGTGTATCTCACAACACATTTTCATTATAAAGAGTGATATATATAGAATGAAATGAGATAGAGAAGAGAAGTTGACTCCATTCAGTGAATCCTTACTCTAGTCCACCTCTTAACTCCCAGGATATTCTAAGTTAGGATCTACCATGTGTATGGTCTGGAGCTATTCTCCCTAGTTAGCAGCTTCCACCCATGCTTGGTCCCTATTTTGATGCGGGATACCTCTTTCTCATCACCTTCAACATAAACCTACTATAATATCACACCAACCGACATTATTCTATACTTTAAGGTTAATAATTATAAACACTCTATAAAAACTATCCACATTTCAATTTTTTGTTTCCAACACCCAAAAAAAACACGAACTTTGATACTTTTCACTAGATGATGAATATGTTGTTGAAAAAACACTTACAAAGGTACCCTAGAACATGTCATAACTGCATATAACATGTAACATTTAAGAAATATTTTGAACACATTCCAAGAGACATTATAATGATAATCATTCATTAATTTGGATTTTACTTCCATCCTATCAAGAAACAACAATAGACCGACCTAATAAAAATATACCAACCCACATCTAACTCATTGACTGATGTCTTGAAAGAAATAATAAATCAATAGTGAATTAGAAGAAAGTATACATATCTTGGAATCATCAAACAAATACAAGGTGGTGCCCATTTTTTGATCTACAATGAGGGTTAGAATAGACATCCTTCATTATATCCCGACATTAAGGGAACAAAAACTAGTACAAAACTATCACCAAATGAAATTTACATGACTGAGTCAGTGAACCACTTAAAAAACTATATCTATTTAAAATAAATTTTTTTAAAACAACTGTGGATTTCTAGTTTTAGATGATTTTTCTTATGCTTCAGTTATTTCTTGATTTGGTTTGGAAGGCATGCCCAAAAATATTTTGTTCAGCTACAAATTTTAGTCGAACTCTAGACTCACACATCTAGCCTTTAGACATGAAATAATATTGAAATATCCCCATTTTGTGCTCTTTACTATGGTGAACCAAATATAAAATATAAATAAAACCAATATATTCTCTATTACTTCAATAATATTTCTAACAACAACAACAACCAACATATTCTAAGAGCTTCATAAGACTCATAATAATAGGTAGTAGTGTAGGACTCCAAGGATGCTAATGAGGTATCCCAATAACGATTTTTCCAAAAAGTCGAAGGAAAACATCCTGATATCCATATATTAATTAATATTCTCAATTTTAAATAATAATTTAAACCTACTTTATTAATAAATTACAAGAATATTAGTTTGAAAATTTAATTTTTCAATTCTTGTGTTTATTATGGATTTATGTAAGGATAAAATTCCTGTTAATGTAAGGAGTTTTTTACCCCGTAACACTTTGGAATAATTTTGAGAATATTTCTTGAGTTAGATACAGATTCATTATTAAATTATAGGGCCCGTAGAGCCTCAGAGTTGATATAATAAAAATATTAAATACATTATATCACACACACATAGTTTTTATAAAATAATAAAATATCTTCTGGAAGATGTCTTATATGGGAAATTCAAGACTTTCATTAATTCTGGAATGTAGGTTTTACCCATGGTGTTTCATAACCTTTATGTATGTCATATGTTTGGTTAAATCAAATACCCATCCCGTTAGTTTTTAATTTTCAGTTTATGATATTTTATCAAAAGGAAGAATATATGTTTATGAAGAAATTTATAATTTTTTTT
The DNA here is from genome assembly GCA_963277665.1 of Viscum album. Classification (NCBI taxonomy): domain Eukaryota; kingdom Viridiplantae; phylum Streptophyta; class Magnoliopsida; order Santalales; family Viscaceae; genus Viscum; species Viscum album. Next base: position 574,070,301 of record OY728139.1, read on the forward strand.
TAATTTTTAAAACTAATAAAATTATTCGGTATCTGAATATTTTTTGGGAAGTTAAAAATAATTATAATTTGTTATTATTATTATTATTATTATTTTTAAGAAAAAGTGTGTAAATTTACATGCATAATCAATAATTGTTTTATAGTGGAAATATTGGTTGAGTGAATATTTTATTTGGAAGTCAAAGTAAAAACGGTGATATTATTACTTGTTCTAAATAAATTATTTTTTATGATTAATAAAATTTAATTATCTATTATCGGTTGTTATTGAAAATTATTATTGAAATGTTTATGGTGGTAATAATAGGGGGGATTTAATAATAATAAAATTTATTTTTATTATTATTATTATTAAATTGGGAAAATTATATCTATGTGTAAAAAATTAATATATATATATCATTCAAATATGTATGTACGTATATATATATATATGTGTGTATGTGTATGTGTTCCGATGTATATATGTATTTATGGATGTGATTATATATATCAAATGTGTATATATATGGCTTATATATATATATATATATGAAGGTGTATATAAATGTTTGTGCACAAGTGTATTTATATATTTGTGGGAGTTCGTATATATATTTGATATGTATGTTTTATAATATATTTATATATACACATGTATATATATATTGATGGGTAAAAAAATTAATGAGTTATTTAGTGTGTTAAAAAGAGGAATTTAGAAAAATCGGATAATTGTGTGGAGCATTTATTTTAGAGAGAGAAGTAAAAAGTAAATTTGATAATAAATGAAAGAAAAATTAACAAAGATAATGAGGAAATGTTAAAAGGGAGAATTAGGGAGGCATATAAGGTGTGATAGTGTATGAGAGGATCCTCACACCTCTCTCCCTCTATTTTATTATTAGTATTATTATTATTTAAAATTTTCTCTTAGATATATTTTCTGATAATGATCAGATTGACGTTCCATCATTGTTGTTGGTTTCATCTCAATGAGTAGAAATTAAATCATATGTTTGATTTTTATGGAAAAAGGAATTTTAATCAGATTTAATTTAATCATTTTTATTCATGTTCTAAATATTCATTATGGAGATAATTTTAATAAAATAATCACTCACGAGAAAACATCTCCTAGTGGTGTAATTAGACTCGGTTAGTGACACTTGTTATTAGAACATCATTACACATAAGGTAGGAAGTTAGTTACATCTTGGGTCTTTTGATACACATATTTTTGTATTAAAATGTATTTGTAGGAAAAAATTTATAACTATTATTGATTTTGATTGAATGTGGGTGTATGAAGCCTATGATACCCATTATGAAATTCGATTCCATGAATTTTTATAGTGTATCTTGTTTCCATGTTTTCTAATGATCACATGTTGTTATGTGTTGCTACTATTTTACTCAAGATGATGTGCTATGCCTACATTCTATGCTTTACTTTATGATGTGTGTTTCCATTTCTTTGAAGGTTGTGATTGGTACATGAGATAGGTTGAACATTGTATGATGTGAATCCCCTAGGGGGTGGGGGTGTACAATTCGTGATGATGATGATGATGAAATTGTGCTCAATGAAGGGGTATAATAGTATATTGGATGACCTAAAGAATCATGATAAGGGCAAGATAGTCTGGGGGTTGAACCGAGGGGAATTATTTTTTTTCTGCCCTGACCTGAGGCAATGCGTTTGGTGTATTATATTTTAGGGACTTGACCTGAGGCATAAATAGTGTATAACGATTTTCGGGCCTGAATCCCGATGGAGCTTAGATATGATAGTTTTGGGGAATGATCCGACTCAATGACTTGAGACAACTAGGAAATGTGTTACAAGCCTTGTGGTTTTTTTCTCATTTATGATATTCCATAATTATTCTTCTAGCATGGAGCCGAAGCTCGTACAACCGTGGATTTTTTGTGACTTAGTTGGCGCATCAAAAAATTTGTTTTGGGTAGTATGTTTATTTTCTTGTCACATATTTATTATTATTAAAACAAACACATTTTATACTTAATCACACTTAGTTAAGGATGAATTAGGGGAATTCTACAAACTCTTATAGTCAAACCATACTCATGCATTTCGGTATGCTTGTAGATTTCATGACTAGAGATCGGATGAAGGGAAAGGGCCCCATGGTTGATAGTTGAGAATAGGAGCATGAATATTTGGATGGAATCCTGATGGCCTCACTTTTTATTTATTAATTTATCAAGTACTTTATACATTGAAATGAACTTCCATTTTGAGAACTTCTTATTATTGAAGGACATGTATTACAATATTTATTTTTATTATGTTCACTCTAGTTAGTTTTTAAATTTTTTATTATTTTTTATAGTTCCTATAACATGATATTGAGTGTATAGTCTCCCCAATTATTGACTCAAACCTCAATAATAGTCAGTGGTCTCTTGTATACATGGAGGAGTGCATGATGTAATGTGACATTCAAGATCTGAACTGGTGGTTCAGGTTAAGTTGTTCCAAAATGGTATAAAAGGTACTAGAACTCACTAACTTGTTTATTTTCTTTTAATTGATTTGAGTTAGGGAAGATAGGAGATAATATGGTTGGGACCCAGGTAGGGTAAATATGAAAATTCCTAGCCAACACTATATAGAGGACCTCTGAGTATCCGTAAAGTGTGGAAATTATGTTTTTCTATTACAATCGATTAAACTCACCATGAGTGATACACATGATGTTTATTTGTGATTTAAGATATTTTTGGTGCATTCAAGCATCAAGACTAGGTTCATAGGTTCACATGACATGTATATACTTGTGGTTGTGCTGTATATTAGTTATTTAATCAAATTCCTTGAATTGTAATACTTGTTCCTGATTGATTCTCTAATGTGTGATATATCATTATTTTCATGTTGTTGTGATATATATTTAATAAAATTAGTTTTCTTAACTGAATATGCTATTTTGTTAGTATATATATGATCATTGTGACTAACATGCAAGGATGATACGTTGGTTAGTTTTAGGAGGGTTATACCATGGGTTGAGGGTAAACTCCTAGGAGAACCTTTTTGGATCCCATGGAATGGATAAAGTTTATATATATTCTTAATATTATATTTTTTTTGTGAGATTCAGCTTTAGAGATGTGGGAGTGAGAGTCTGATGTTCGATCTCTTGGGCCTGAGTTTTTTTGAAAAAGACCAATATATATACTTCTAAGGGACAAGAAGTTGTTAGAGGGAAAAAATTGTAATATTCTCAATTTTAACTAATCTTTGAACCCTATTTTGTTAATAAATTCAATTATTTTTATAAAAAAATTAGTTTTTCAATAATTGTGTTTATTATGGTTTTACATATGGGTAACATCTCTGTTAATATAATGAATATGTTTTTCTATGATAACATTGGAATATTTTAAGGAATATTTTCAAAGTAAGGTACATAATTAGTGTGAGATTCCTAGGACCGTAGAGGCTTGGTGTTGATATATTAAAAATATAAAATATATTATATCACATTTGTGTTGTTTTAATGAAATAATATAATATCTCCCTAGACTTGTCTTGGATGGAAAATCCAAGACCTCCATTAAATCCAAAATGCGGGTTTTACCTGAGATGCGACATAACTTTTGTGTGTGTTAGATGTTTGGTTAAATCACATACCATTGCCATTTATTTTTAATTTTTTATTTAAGAGAGTTTATTAAAAAAGAATATTATATGTTTTTAAAGAAATTTATGAAATTATTTTGATTAATTTAACCTGATAAATTTATTTGGTATCTAAATATTTTGTTGGGTGGTTAAAAATAATAAAAATAACTCTATTATTATTATTATTATTTATTTTAAAAAAAGAATTTCAATTTACCTGCATAACTAATAATTATGTTTTAATGGAAATATTGGTTAGGTGAATATTTTTGTAGGTGGTCAAAGGAATAATGTTGAAATTATTAATTCTATTAAATAAATGCTTTTGTGTGATTCATAAGAATTTATTAACATATTTTTGGTATTTAATGAAAATTATTGTTTAAATGTGTATGGTGGTATTATTAGAGGTGATTTAATAATAATAAAATTTATTGTTATTATTATTAAATTGTCGAAATAATATTTATGTGTGATAAATTAAAATATTTATATATATAGTTTAAATATATATATGTGTGTGTGTGAATTTATATATATATATATATATTTGGGTAGGAGTACACACACACATAGATGTATATATATACCTATATAATTTGTGTGTGTCTGTATACATATATGAGTGTAATATGTTTCTGTATATATATATGTGTGTGTGTGCGGGTGTATATTTATATATAAATATGGGTATATATAGAAAATTTGTATATATATGGGTTATATATATACGAGTTATATATATATGAGGGTGTATATATATATGTGCGCGCGCACGCACGTGCGAGGGTATATATGGATATGTGTGTGTGTGTGTGTGTCTGATATGTATGCTTAATAAAATATTTATATATGCACATATATATATATATATATACATATATAATGATGGGTAAAGAAATTAATGAATGATTTAATGGGTTTAAAATAGGAATTTAGAAAAACCATATAATGGGGTGGCATATGCATTTAGGAGAGAGAAGGGGAAAAATGTAATGAACCATATTTTTATGAAGGTATGGCTCATTTTTTTGGTTTAAATCCATTTAAAAGGGCCTTATAATATTACCAAATAGAGTCACAGGGGTCATGATGGTGTTTGGTAATTATTCGGGGATCGAAACCCTAGAAATTGGGAAAATGAATTGGGCTGCACGATTAGTAGAAATCTTGCGGGCCTGCCCGCACTGTCTCTACTAACCATAAAGGAAAAAACAAAGGAGATGCATGAACTATAGAATTTGTCTAAAACCATATTAATCCTGGAACATGACCAAGCATAAAATGTAGAGGTGTTGATAGAGTATTTTTTCATGTTTTTCATACGGCAAGAGAAACAATGTGCCATAAATTTGTGGGGTCACTCCATGGGAATTAGCTTGAGCATGATTTTCAAATGGTTAGGCCAAACCATGCTGCTAGGTCGTGCACCCCTATATTTGAGGATGAAATTACTAAAATTACCTTCATTAATTAATATACTTGGTTTCACTTTTATTTCTCCTCATTATAGGGGATGAGTATTTCTCCTCCTGTGGTATATTTCCTTCTCCTTCAACCAAGGTATTGAAGTAACTTCTCAATCCAAGGTCCAAATCGAGATCTATTGGAAGCATCAGATCCATCATGGAAAGTTCTAAAATCCTCTTCCTTCCAATTTTAGTTTACCTTTTTATACATTGATCTACTTAAGTTCAAGGTCTTTTTCCCTATTTTTATGGAATTGGACCGTTTATTAGATTAATCAGACCTACTTTGAATTTGAGGCCTCTATCATATGAGGAGTCATCAACAAACCTAAGGTATGTGGTATTGTCATTTTAAACAAGTGTCCTAGTGTTTTCATAGATTTTTTCCGCTATACCACATGTCGGCCTTTGCTGTACGTCATCGTTTAATTGAGTTATAAAAATTAAATTGATCCAAGCACCTTGATATATGCTCTTTGATCCTTATTTAGTAGATTAGAGGATGTTGACCTCAATTATAGATTCCCCTTGGGTGAGTGGACTTGAATTTCCATTTATAGTTTACTTTATAAATAGAAGAATCCCCACCTAAGTGTTTTATTTGGGTTAGAAAGTGATTTTCCCACTCTGATATAAATGTTAAATAAACCCAAGCACCTCCTAAGTTATTGGCTTGTTTTATAAAAGGAATTTTCTATATAAGTAATTTATATATTGATAATGGTTCCTTCTAAGTGCCTCTTTAAAAATTATAAATTAAATTTCCATGTATAGATCAATTAACTGGAATGCATCAAATTTAACTGATTTTTCATGAGTGTCTTCCCTTCCATAATAAATTGAATGATTTAAATGGAATGACTCATAAAGGGTGGAAATGCCACACTGAATTTCACATGTTTTATTAAAATGATATAGTTGAATTATTATGCCTTGGTTATGATGGGATTTGTAAAATATAAGGCATTAGAGGTAATGTCTCATGAGTTCTATTAAAATATGATTTTTTCCTTTCATATAGACTGAATGGCCCGAATGCCTTTATTTTTATTGATTTTTGATAACCCCACTTTCAAGGGTTGAGGTGGAACCCTTACAAGTCCCATAGGATTAGAGATTACATTGCTCGTAGGTGTAAAGATTACATTTCCTTTCATATTGGGAGTGGTATGATGGTAAGGGTTCTGTTGGGCATGATGATTCATGTAACGACCAAAGTTTTTATCAATGTAAGTAACTTCTTATAATTATTTTATGAAATATAAATCAAATAAAATAAAAAATAGAACACAATACAATCTTTATAAATTAACAATTAATGAAATAACATATATTTCTATAATTTAAGGAACCTATATCAATGGAACAATAACTTGACCATTATAATAGTAATATGACCATTAGAAATAGTAAAACATCTAATAAAATAGTAACACTTTTTTTGAAAGTATAAATAAAATTTATTATCTTATAAATAAAAACATGATGTATTTATATCATGGAATAAGTAAATAAATGTTTAAAAAAATGATAAATTAAGTGTTTCTATTTTGGTGAAACATAAATATATATTTACAATTTCATAATTAATATATTGTTTTTAAAGTAAATTTATTTTCCTAAAATAGATTCATAAATTAATATTTTGTTGTATTATGATTATAAGATAATTTTATGAGAGTTTAATTAGTATTTCAAAGCGTCATAAAATTATTTATATTTTTAAAATTGATATTTTGAAAATAAATAATGATTATAATTAAAAATTAGTTTTCTCATATTTATAATATTATTTTGAAAAAATATAGTTCATTTTTTAATTCTAAACATCAAAAAACGTTTAGGGTCAATTTTTGATATTTTTCTAATAAAATTAAATTTTTGGTGAATAGTGAAATATGATAATTTACAAAATATGCTAAAGTACATGAATTTTTGAGTCATTTTTGATGTATGGATGATGTAAGCACAATAATCCCGAACTATCATTCATTATTTAATATATTTAGTGATAAGGTTGAAACTATTGATATTCTTGATCAAAAATAATAAAATAATGAATATAATAATAAAAATTACCCCTATCCTCCCCTTATAAATACCACCTCTCACCACCTATTCTTCTCAAACCTTCCAAGCCTTGAAGCTTATCAAAATTCTTCCCAATACTCTTCCAAAGACTCTCCCTAATGTTTTGGAGTACTTTTTAAAAAAAAAGACCAAACCCATTTTCCCTAAGGAGGTTCTCAAGGAGAAGAAGTTCAAGAGGTAAAACCAACATTCATTTTCTTTTAATTTCTTTTCAATTTCTTTTCTTTTCTTATCCGCTACTCACATCACTATCCCAAAGAGACATAATAATGCCAATATCTTTTATATACTATAATTTTATTATGTTAATTGAATAATCCATCGTCAAATATTTTCCCTCATCCATTTGTTCTAGAAATGAAAACATCATCCATTATGAGTCGATTTACAACCATCGTGGATGATGCATTTTCATTTTCCTTTAACGCCTTCAAAATTTCTCATAACACCAATATAATGGTTAAATAATATTTTTTATACATATTTTAAGTTTTATAATAACAATAACCATTATTTTCATACTTTAACATTACAAAACTTTTTATGAATACTTAAAAACATTATTCAAATAGACACCTAAAGACCGTACTAGTCCAGTGCCTTTGGAAACATGGAAACATAAAAACTGGTACATAAGTAAGATAAACTATCTCCCACTATGATCTGAAAGATAAAAGACCATTTAGACATATCATACATGAAATACATCATCATAACTCTTGGGGGGAAACATAAAATGGGGTGATCTTAGATGCTCAGAAATGGTAAATAAGGAAGATATGCAAGCATAAACATCAGAATAAGGGTGTGAGAACATGATCATGAAAATAGAAGATCAGACCTTTCAAATCAAAGGTCATAAACATGAATCATTTAATAAATCTGGTTTGTTCATAAGACATGAATCATAATGAAATAAAGAATACAATCCCTGAAAACATAACATAGGGACATGGAATTGTGGTAGACACATAAGCATATAAAATTATTTCCAAATTAGTAAAGGAATTGAGGCCAAGTCCATCTAAGTAGTATGGGTTCACTCCCCAAACCATCTGGGTAGTCATGGTTCACTCCCATGTCCATCTTAGTATTATGGGATCACTCCGAATACCATCTTGGTAGTCATGGTTAACTCCTATGACCATCTTTGTAGTCAAGGTTCACTCCTAATACCATATCAGTCTATCTCATGAGATTTAAATTTTTACCCAATGAATTATAGAGAGATATAGGTCACACCCATATAATAATGAAATAATACATATTTAATGTCTCATATTTTCTCTATGTTATTTTTAAATATTACATGGAATTATTTTGAGACCAGACCTTTCGATGGCGTGCTGTTCTGAGGCCCAGAGTGCCCAGAATAAATGTTTTAAAATAAATTAAACTTTTCAATAGCATGCACGAGCAATTTTATTGAATAATTGGAATAACTATTAAATGAGTTCCTGAATAAAAAATCTGAGGGAACCGTTGTGTTCAGAGTGGCGACTTTTCCTTATGCAAGCCCTAACATTGACCGGTGCAGGTCAGCTGCAAGAGTTAGTTTTAGGACGTTTTAATGAAAATAAAATAAAATAATAATTTATTTTATTTAAAATGTTTCATTATTGCACAAGGTCCTAATACTCCCCTATAAGTACATTCTTATAAAAAGTTTACAGGGTTAGCTGCATAACCCTACAAATTGAGGATTTTCCATTGATGTTTTGGAGGAGAACCCGTTGGCGGACGACGACGACATGATCGATCGATGCTTCCCGAATTCAAAGAACCTTGCCAATAAACACAATCCGATGATTGTTATTTAACTAGATCAAGGTAGGAATTTTTTATTTTGATTTATTTCTTCCCCATTCTTTGATTAAACAAAAAACGTAAATCAACCCACGAACAGGTTGATCTACAGATCGTGCGTTCTTGTGGGAGGGTTTTTATTGGGATGATTTTAGGGATTTATCCAAGATGTTAAAAATACATGTTTGGATTCCTTATATTTAAAATCTTCTAATGGGACCTTATTAACACCATGAAAAAGTTCGGTGAGGTTCATTCCTCTTTTGTTATTGTATTTTCTTCTTCTCTCTCCACCGCGTTCTTCGTGTTCTTCATGGGGTGATGAACAACAGATTGTTGCATGTCCATTTGACATCAAAATGATCCAATATTAAATATTCAACATCAAAACGGCCTAGTGAAGGTGCAAGAATAATGGAGGCAGAGGAATCGACCCGGTTTGGGAGAAAATGTTCTTCAAACATTCTTTGCGCAAATGATTGAAACGAGTTTTTGGGGCCGTTCAAATCCTCGAAACCTCCCAAAAAATCAATGGAATGGCGGGGTGACCATATATATTGAGTATTGCAATGATCAGATGGCTGGATCGAGGATCAAAAGAGCCCAGAGGTGCGTTGATGAAGAATGAAATTTCTGGAAATTTTTGAAGAACACGACATGTATCACGAAGAACACGCCGTGTGGGACTGGCTCAACAACGGCTAGGGTTCCGAGACACACAAAGCGATTACAGGAAGTATTCTACAAAGAACACAGTGTGTGTGTTATTACATGGGACTCACTATGTATCTCGGATGATACACATACATGGGGTGGAGTACACGGCCGTGTAATCCACCACACGACTAATCCAGGATGGCAGCATGGGTTACCCCGTGCACCAGTTACACGGGTTGTAACACAAGGGTTAAAGCCTTGCATGGGCACATGGCTAGCATAAATGGAGTACTCCTTGTACAGAGGAACATAGCATGTCACTCTCTTACACATCGTGTATATCTTCTTTTGCACGACAAGCATTGCGACCCAGGCGGTTGTACACGGTTAGTACCCAGGTTCAGAGGACACAACGTATGACCTTTCTACACACCATGCACTTTTCATTACAAGGATTTATCTTATTGTACACCATATCTTGGACATGTTTTGTTTGGGTTAGTGCCCCCTTTTCTCGTTCCCCTGGAGGTCATGTATTGTTTCCTTTTTTCTGGAATATAATCCCTTCAGAATTCTTTCTGAGATAGAGTCAGGTATCCCTTTGAGAGGCCCGGAACGAGATCCTCTATCCATTATTGAACCTAGGTAGAGTCAGGTATCGACATAACTATTCTCACAAGGTGCTGATCCTGTACCTAGCAGGTGAATCCATATGAGTCGAAGTATCCACCAAGGCCCTGTCAGTGATCCTCATCTGTGTATCGTGATCTTTCTCCACTCAGGAGTGTGTTCTCACAGAATGAGTGTATCTATCTCTCATGATTTTAAAAAAAAAAATACTTCTTGGATGAACATCATCAGAGTTATCAGACTGATGGAGTGAGTTCTCCCAGATGAGTGCTTTTTGGAATCTTCAAACTAAATTCCTAGTGTGGGTATGCGGTTGTGTAACTTTTCTCCAGACTGCGGGTCTGGGGTTTGAGTATATCTGGATTTTTGTTACTCTTGATATATGATTAGAAGTCATATATTGTGTAGAGATAACTGTACCTTTCTTTTTTGTATTGGTTTGTGGTTTTTAGGGTCCTCTATTGAGTATTGTTATACTCACCCCTACACGGGCTTTGCCCGCATGCGTTGTGTCTTGTGCAGACGAGTAGCCTTTTGAAGGAGTCCAGGGTATACGAGGACATGACCGAGATTTTTAAGTTTCCTATAGACCAAGGTGTTCTTACAACTATGAGCAGCAGTCCCAGTACCAATTTGTGTTTATAGGTTGTATTTTTTCGTTATCAGACTCTTGTTTTTGGTGGGCTTGTATTCTGGCCTAGTTTACTTTCAGTACTCTACATTTCATCGTACTCTATTGGTTGGGATTAGTTATACGCATAAATTTTATTGCTTAGTGTTTTTTACATTTCTACATTTGTGGGCTTGGAGATGGGTGCATGTGTACAGGTACTTAGGCAATGCCTCCCATGTTAGTAATATGCCTAGTCATTACTAGTCACCAGCCCTTGGCCTATTGGAGGAAGGCTTGGGGAGTCGCGACATGGGCCCCACTGGGACGGGTCATGATAGAGTGGTACTAGAGGGTGGTTAGTTCTACCTTAAAACCAAGAGTCTAGAAGATTGGTTTGGGGAAACGGTGTTAAGTGTTTCGATCTCAAATTTCAGGCTAGAGACTCTAGCATTGGTGCGGGCGGCCGACGTATCCATACACCAGGACTGTGATAACCTACTTTTCGACTCATTACATGAAAGTACTAGTTGTGGTGGAAATAAGATATTGAGACATTCATAATATAGGAATGGGTTGTGTTTTCCATGTCCTTTGTGTGATCTATCCAGATATACTCTTTCACCATGGTACATCTTGTTCCTTACATGATGCCTCCATAATGAATACTCACAAAGATTCAGCAGCACAATCATGAGCATGACCCCCTCAGTGACGAGGCTTCAATACAGTGACCAGTTCCCCAGGTGTTTCCTCTAGGAGGAGCACCTCTTATACCACCACCAGTAAAGCAGACCATGGTACCTATAGTATCGACCGAAAAGGGGAATAGGCTGAGCACGCTCTATGAGTTCCAGAGACAGATACCCCTCATGTTTTGAGGAGAGCACGACCCATAGGTGAATGAAGTTTGGCTTGAGGTGGTGACCCGAGTTTTTTGTCTCGTGAGGAAATCGGTGGACCAGATGGGGATCCTAGGAATGAGCCTTCTTTAGGGTTCGACAAGACGATGGTGAAGTCTGACCACACAGACTCATGAAGAGGGGACTCTTTCATGGACAGTGTTTGATAGACTCTTTAGGGAGGAGTTCTCACTGGTTTCACTGAGAGCATGGTGTATCCAAGAGCTTCTTCAGCTTCAGCAGGGCAGTTTGACAGTGGATGACTATTCATCGAGGTTCGCCAACCTTTCCAGGTACTCGATGGATATTGTCAGGGATCAATATTTCAGAGCTCAAACCATAGAGTGAGGTATACAAGGGGATATTCGAGCTAGTGTCCTGACTCTTTGAATTCCAACTTATGCTGAAGTTCTTGAGATGGCTTTAGTGATCAAGGGCTTCTTGGCGGAGTAGAGACAACCGATGACATTCAGTAGTAGGCGGATAGGTGTGGAGACCTCAATAGTAGGGATCCGGCTTCAGACACTGGGATTAGGGAATGTGAGACGTCATAAGAGGACCCAGGATAGGGGTTTAGTAGTCCAGGACTATCAGGCTATATCCAGCCAGCCTAGGGTGAGGTGACGCTAGTCGTACGATGCTAGAGGACATCTCGCTAGATATTTTATGATATGTAGAGATGCTAACAGGGAGGTGGTGGATAGACCATTGAAGCAGATTCAGAGAGTAGAGGAGACAGACCCACCAAGCGGCAGACATGGTGGAGGAGTAGGGAGAGCTAGGGGTGGTGACAAACACTTCAATACACTTCCACCACCACCCCAGGAGGTCCGCACCAGGCTCCGGGAGTTGAGGGACTGGGGTGGGGACAACTACATGTAGTCAAGGCGTACGACCCAGGTAATCTAGGGATGATATGAGGTAAGATCTGTGTCTTTTATTCCATAGATTCCATACTTATAGACATAGGTTCCAGTCATTCCTTCCTTGCCACATGTTTTGTTAAAAACCTTGAGATACTGGTAAAGCTGTTGACTCGATCCTTACACTTGGTGAAACCGACGAGAGGAGACTCAATGATCACACAACTTTGCAGATAGTGTGATCTTACCCTTGGAGGTGAGAGTTTCGGTTGTAACCTCTTGGTGGTAGCATTGAGGCCTTAGAAAGTCATTCTCGGTATGGATTGGTTATCCTCAGTCCATGCCCATATTGACTGCTTTAGGCGAAGAGTGCGGTTTGTCCACAACGATGGGATGAGGTTTTCATTTGTTGGTGAAAGGGAGACTCAGGCAGCACAGAATGGGCACATGCATAGGAGGGTAAAACTGATCACTAATGAGTTGGATAGCCTTACCCTCAGAGCAGTAGATGTTATGAGCTTCCAGTTCCTAGTAGTAGTGGCGGAGTACGATGACATATTTACCGAAGATGTTCCAGGACTACCTCCCCACCAGGAAATCGACTTTTTCATTGACTTACAGTCTAGGATGGCACCGATTTAATAATTAGAATATCATATGGCTCCCATAGATCATCAAGAGCTGAGGGTGCTGTTGGAGGATTTTCAAAGAAAGGGTTTCATAAGACCTAGAGTTTCACCCTGGGCGGCCCCGATATTGTTTTCCAAGAAGGTAGATGGGAGTTTGAGGTTGTGGGAGGATTACCGATGCCTGAACTAGGTAACGGTGAAGAAAACATATCCACTATAGAGGATAAATGACCTCTTCGACTAGCTGAGAGGGGCACACTAGTTCTCGAAGGTTGACCTTCGGTCAGGTTACCACCAATTATGAGTACGGGATGCGGATATACTGAAGACAACTTTTAGATTCCACTATGGTCACTATGAGTACTTGGTGATGTATTTAGGCATGATGAAATCCCACGAAGTGTTCATGGGGTTGATGAAATAGATCTTCTAGATGTTCTTAGACTGGTTCGTTGTGGTCTTCATTGACGACATCGTTGTGTACTCGGCGTCGGAGGAGGATCACGCGAGACACCTGCGAATGTTTCTAGATGTACTCCGAGAGCACTAAATTTATGGGAAGATCTCAAAGTTCCAGTTCTGGATTTGAGAGTTCCATTTTCTAGGGCATATAATCTTAGAATATGAAGTAGATATGGACCTGGACATGGTGGAGGCAGTGTTAGCATGGGATCCACCTCAGAGCATGACGAAGTTGCAGAGCTTCTTTGGGTTGGTAGGATATTACTAGAGATTAATTTCTGATTTCTCCCAAATATTAGAACCTTTGATAGCCTTGGCCAGGAAGGGGAAACCCTTAATGTGGATGGAGAAGTGTTAAAATGATTTTGAGCAATTGAGGCAGAGTTTGACGAGCACCCCAATCTTGATATTACTTGAGGAGGGTGTCGAGTACGAAGTTTTTTGCGATGCATCAGGGACCGGTCTTGGCTCTGTCCTGATGCAGAGACATGAAATGATTTCTTACAGTTGATGCTAGCTTAGGCCACATGAGAAGAACTATGTGAACTATGATATTGAGTTGGTAAAATTAGTATTCACGTTGAATATGTGGCAGTACTACCTCATGGGCGAGCGGTTCATCATCTACTCAGACCAAAAGAGACTCAAGTACATATCATCATAGAATAATTTGAATCAGAGACCGAGGTGTTGGATAGAGTTCCTCCAGAACTATGATTTTGAGATCATATATACTCATGGGAAGGAGAACAAGGTGGCATATTCTCTTAGCATAAGGCCGAGCTCGCAGCTGTTGAGTGAGGAAATAGAACAGTTAGCCACGTTGCAGTTATCCTTTATGGACAAAAGGGGTACGACTTACCTTCAGTCGATGGTTTTCACCCCTCCAATCGTACAGTGAGTTAGGGAGGCACTACATGGGGATGTCGACTGTGAGGCTTTATGTGCTCAGTTATCTACAAGACATGATCCTGATGGATATTCACATGGTGGAGAGCACATAGTTATTTTTAGAGGATGCACTGTTTTACCAGTGGCATTGCGAGAGGAGGTCCCGAGGGAGTTTCATACATCCCCCTTGGTGGTACATCTTGGAGTGGTGAAGATGTACCAGGATCTCCAACGATAGTTCTAGTGGTCAGGCATGAAGAAGGCAGTAATAGAGTACGTTTCTCGATGCCTTACGTGCCAGCAGATGAAGGCTGAGCACTAGGTTCCAGCAAGATTAGCTCACCCCTAGAAGTTCCCGAGTGGAAGTGTGATGGAATATCGATGGACTTCATGACGGGATTACCACATATATACAATGGAACGATTCCATTTTAGTGATCATTGAACGAATCACTAAGTCTGTCCACTTCCTAGCTATCAGAGGGGAGAGTTTTGTAGAGAGCTTAGGAATCCTCTACATACGGGAGATAGTTTAGCTTCTTGGAATCCCTTTGATGATAGTCTCAGATCATGATGATCTCTTCACATCCTAGTTGAGGAAGGGATTTCAGGAGGCTTTTGGGACTCATATACGATTGAGCACAACGTTCCATACCTAGGCCGATGGTTATACGAAGTGGACCATTTATGTTATGGAGGATATGTAGCGGGCCTGTATCTTTGACTTTGGTCACAGTTGGGAGGAACACCTTCCACTGGTGGAGTTTGCGTATAATAATAGCTTCCACTCTACCATTGGTATGGTACCGTTCAAGGCTTTATATTGGAGACCCTATAAGTAACCACTTTTCTGGACTGACCCTAGAGAGTCAGCACTCATGGGTCCAGAGTTGGTTCGAGCTACCACCGAGAAGGTTCAGATCATTCGGGAGTGGATGAAGACTGCCGAGAGCTAACAGAATTCTTATGCTGATAGATGATGGAGACCTCTAGAGTTCGAGGAAGGGGACGTTGTCTTTCTTAGGGTCTCACCTCGGTGAGGGTTGTAGAGGTTTGGTCGGGGAGACAATGTAGAGACCCAAAGCTTGATGTACATATACATTACATTACTTTTTAGGAATACTTAATACATAACAAAAATAGACACCAAAGGGCCGTAATAGTTTAGTGCCTTTGGAAACTTGGAACATAATATTATAATCTTGGTGAAAGATCTTCAACATCTCTTATAAAGATCTTTCCTTTTTTTCTTACCTAAAACCTTTATTTATATCCTGGGGAAAAGAAAACATAAAAAGGGTGAGCTCAAATTATCAATAAGGGTAAACATTGAGAACATAAAACAATCCATAAACATTTGAAAGCAAAAACTTGAACATAAATTCTAAACATCAAAATCTTGAGGAAAGACATAAATCTTGGAAGTACGTAAGGAATATATCGTAAAGGAACATCAATCATAATAAAATAGCATGGGAATAAAACTTGTAATTGTGACAAACCATTAAGGACATGATATGATTTCCATAGTAGCCAAGGCATTTCTTCCAAGACCATCTTAGTGGACAAAGTGACTTTCTGAATTGAGTTCACTCCTCGTTCCAGTCCTTTATCACTGAACTAGATTAACTTACCATTCCAGCCATGTCTATCTCATGATATATAAATCTTTACCCAATTCATTTGAGGGATATATTGGTCCCACCCATCTCATAATGAAATAATTCTTACATGTTCCACAACATAAACATAAATCATTCATCATTACCCAAAGAATAAAATGGGTTTCATAAACATCATTCCATCATAACATAATCCATATAAAAAAATGGATATCTTTTCATCCTAAGAAAAGTGAAACCATGTAAATCATAGAGACATTATACTTGAAACATACACATATGAAATAATGTCATCTTAGATGGAAAATGGTTTTGATAAAACACATGAAATGAATTCTTGATGAAAATATATTTTCATCTTCAAAATCATTTTCCTTTCACAAAATGCCATGAAATTTTAAAAGAAAAGGATTTTTTTTGAAAATAGTTATGAAATCTTGTAGAGGAAGCTTCATGAAAATTAGGCCTTATGAAACCATCAAAATCCATTCACGCCATATAAGTTAAAAAAACATTCTCCTCATACTTTTTTAAAAAAAGTCAAAAAGTTCCTCATGTGGTAAAAAAAGTAAGATTCCTCTCATAACATGTGGAAAATTTTAAAAATGGGTAAAAAGGACTTTAAACATACATGAATTTTTTTAGAAAACATGGGCATGGATGATAACAATAACCCCAAATACTTACGAATAAACAATCTCTGATAAAAACAAGATTGGAAAAGTTATCCCTTACCTTAGGTCCGATATGCTTCGTACGAATCTGAAACTCCTATATAATGATTTAAATAAAATCATTGACTTATTACAGAATCATATTCATTGTTATGTTATCATATATGGTTCACTTATGACTTTATATTACCCATTATTTTGTAAATTCCATGTTAAAGCAGCGTTTTGGGTAAAATTGTTTTATTTATCGTACGTGTTTGGACTTGTTGTTCTTGATATTATTATTACTTATATTATGATTTAATTACTTCCAGAATGTAAATCATGATTTCTATATCATATATATTCAGTATATATATATATATAATAGATAGATAAATGAAATGAAATACACTGTTCATGGAGACGGTAGGCCGTACGTACGCAAGAATGATATTTTCCTTTCCTTATTGACTTGAATGGAAGTAAGTAGATGACATATATATATATACATAAAGATAGTAGCTTTATCATGTCATATATTTCATTATTATTCATTATATATACTTTATAATCATTATTGAATGGTTAACATGGAGAATGAATCTCATCGCGTCGTGGAGACGGTAATCCGTACGTACGCACGAGTGATGATATCGTTCCCATAATTATTGAATTGAATTGGAGTGGATGATATAATATCTCAGAATCAGTATGATGTTATAATAACTATATATAGTTATTCTTTACACCATTATACCCATCCATGTATGGTGGTGGTGGAAAAACAGATTACACCACGGCGTGGAGACGTTATTCCGTACGTAGGCACGTGCGGTGATTTCATTTTCCATAGGATGGATAGAAGGTGAAATGGTGTTGTTTCATATTTATAATAACATATCAATATATTAGTGATACTGATGTTATTACATTATAATGAAAAAACTAAAGAATAATAAGTTAATGAAGAAAGAAAACATGAAATAATCGGTAGAAGAGACACTACTACAAAAAGGGCTTATAATATCGCTAAAAAACGCCTTTAATAGCACTAAAAAGAACTGTTAATCTTAGCGAAGATGGGGGGGGGGGGGTCCCCTTTATCAGTGCTAAAAATAGCGCCGATAAACGGGGACCTTTATCAGTGCTAAAAAAAGCGCTGATAAAAGTGCGCCTTTATCAGCGCTAAGCAAGCACTGATAAAGGTAGTTTTTATCAGCGCTATTTTCAGCGCTGACAAATGTATAATATATCAGTGCTAAAAATAGAGCTGATAAACACTACCTTTATCAGTGCTATTTTGAGCACTGATAAGAAATACCTTTATCAGTTCTCAAAATAGCACTGATATATTATCCATTTATCAGCGCTTAACAAGAGCTGATAATGGCTAAAGATCCTGTGCAAAACCAACACTTGCACAGAACCTGCACAGAACCTGCACACATTACAGAACCTACACACAGCACAAACAACACCTGTACACAGTAAAAACAACACCCACACACAAAGCACAAAAGAAAAAAAATGTTGCATTCATTTACTTGAAATCTTGAATACAAAACAACACACAGCTATATAAATTTCAAACAATGTTTAATTTGGTTAAAATTACAATTATCCAAAAAATAGTTAAAAAACATTGATGTTCCATCCTTTTTGCAACCATTCGCTCTAAAAAATTGTCGTCTATGGTGGCGGTTTCTGAACAAAGCATTCAAACTCAGGAAAAAGATTTCACCAACATAAGAAAAGAAATATTATGTTAGTAATACAATAATGAAATAAATTAAACATTAATATGAAAGAATACATTAATAAAATTTCAATTTTTACCTATTAGAACATTTTTTTCATTAGTTCATAGGTGTTGGAGAGATGGCTATAGAGCGAGAGTTCCTTCCCCGTTGTGTTGTGATGACCTAGATAGGTAAATATTTGTGGGATGGTTTGTGGATTGTGGGGGATTTCATGAGGATTTCAGGCTATGATGACACATAGGGGACCCAAGAACATTCCCAAGATATATGCGCTCATGTTAGTCTATATAAGAAATGAAAAACACTTATGAAATGGGACCCTTATTTACTCAGATTGCTAGCAAACTACCGGGATGCCTAAAATGTAAAAGAGGACTAACTCTAGTTATACCTAGACGATGATTTCATCCTTCTTTTAGCTAATATTGGGATATGTACATCCAATTAGATTCGAAAACAAATTCTATTCTAAAAGATATTGTATAAAAAGAGTGGTGGATACTAGTGGAGAAGTCCTACAAAGGAAATGCAATAATGATTGCCTATAAAAGATAACATAGAGAAAGAAGCACCAGGACTCTTACACAATCGTTTCAATACTCAGATCAGTGGGTAGGGAAATACCTCCATAGCCAGATACCTAGATAATAGAAATGGAAGAACTTAGCACACATACAAGATTCACCTCACTCTATTCCTGACTAGCGGCATGAGAGGGAGGACTTGGGGAGCTCAGTTGGGATCAGAGGGGAAATTCCTTTTCTGGTAAACAAATAGTTATGGACTCAGATATAATGCTCGTACTTATATTGATATTTCCCTCTAGAAGAGACTCCTTCTTGTAAATATACTTTATCGAGATACCCAACTAGAAAATGAATCCATTTATGCCTTTTGTAAGGCCTACCCCTTATAGAAGGAAGAGGTCTTTCAACACCTGATTATAGACCAACCATTGGAGGGTATGAAGGAGAGCAACCTTTCTAATCTTCTTACAGGACATAAAAACTACCTAATCTCAGGAGGATATAAAAAATTATATTTCCAATGTCTAATAGAGACCTTCAATAACTATAAAAGAGAAGGCGGCCATAGGGAGGATGATAGGTTGCTGTTGTTGATCTCTTCTAGGTAAAAAAATACACAAAGACACTAGGCCTCAATATATTTAGGTTGTAATTAATGTATGTTTATGTTAAAAATAATTTAATAATATGTGTTAAAGAATGAGGTTGCTAAATTTAATTATACTAGTGAGGCACAAAATATAAAATAACCAGTTAACCAAGAGACACAATTAGTTCAATGCGCTTACCTCAACCAGAAGTCCAATAAAATATTTTCAGTTCATACCAACCAAAAATGAGTCCATTATCACATGTATTAATGTCCAACAACATTAAATTACATAATTAGTTAATTTTAACCAAAAATACAGCATGGTATAATAAGTGCCAAACTCATCGTGTAATCCAACAAAGCCAGAATGCTGAGAAACTTGGTGCGATCCACTCCTGACACACCCCTAAGCCTAGAAAACACTAAATCCCCAATATATATTACTAAATTTATGACAAATTGAGCCTAAATTTTTGAAAACCCATAAATAAATCTTCCACAAAATATAATCTACATCAAATAATGATTGATTACAAGTTTAGGAAATTTTGAGACATGCTCTAAGAGTCATATATAAAAGTACCATGAAGAACAATGATTTATCCATACTATGTTATAATAATTACACCTAGAACCCTAAAAATGAATTCAAATCTTTGATAAAGAAGTTGGATAAGCAAGGAAGACGTAGGAGAAGATACCACATTGATTCGAAATGACGAGCAACCGATAATCCACTCAGGTCTAAGGGGAAGGAAGGAGGGGAATGGGGTTTGGCCACCCCCTAAGAACATGGTGCCCAAATGAAGAAAACTGAGGAGTTTTATACTTTATAAACCCATCAAACACATAAAAATAAGTTTTAAATCATGTTACATGAAATGAACCAAGTGGTGACATCTCTATATTTTGGGTCCAAAACCTTACTTCACCCCTTTTCCCAATTCACGACCATTATCACCCTATTAAATGAATTCATGTTGTGAATTACCCTTTCACACTATGAGTAGCCTAATTCTACTACATTTCAATTTAATGACTACCCAAATCGTCCTTGATATCCTCCCAAAACACAATGACATCCCTCTAGCCTGAAATACATGTCTGAAACACCTATTAGAGACATTAAAACTCTTAATAACCCAACCCAAGACCTGGTTAAAAAAATGAAACCATCAATAAATGAAAATTCAATTTCCCTTGGTAATTTATAACCCACAATGATGTGGTTCATTACACACTTGGGTTATAAATAATCTTGTTCTTTTATCCATAGTTCTACAGAGTATCATGGCCACCTCACATTAAATCTAATGCATGAGAAAATCAGCGAATGAAATTCAGTCTCAAATTCAATTATTTTAAATAGGGTACCCAATATCATATTCTTAAATCTGGTTCAATGTACAAACATTACCCCTCAATCATAATTGGATTAAATAGATATTATTTAGTGAGTTAGTTTATTTTAATGATCACTTCATCAACAAAAACTTAGGTGAGTGTTTATCCGCACTCTAAGGCATAACATAACCATCTTGGTCCAGATTTTGTTTTGAATATTATTTTGAGCAATAATAGGATCATCTTGAAGGTCAACAACAGAAAACTATCATCCTCACCTTCCATCAACAGGTGATCAAATAGAATTTTTACACTATGTAGGATTTTAATGTCCTTTATTTATATTGTGTCTATGTAAGTAGACAAGCCCTATGTAAGTACGGAGTGACATGGGTATCCCTATTTGGAGATCGTCTCCCAGGGGAAGAAACTCCCTGAGATATTTAGGAAGTGAACCACCTCGATCATAATAAATGATTTATGATGGTTTAAAATTGTTGCCTAAAGGGATAAAAGTCCAGGGCGATATATCCATACCTCTATCCACCTAGTCACAGGTTGAACTTGAGCCACCTCCCCCTCACCGTGTTCCAAGAAGTAGTCCCCTTTAACAACCAGCACCGACCCTTCCAAGGCATTCACCCTACCCAAAATTGCCACAGTTCCTTGGCCATCCTCGACCAACTCTCTACTGACCTCCTCTCCTCCCTCTGATCAGCCACCTTTGTAGGTTGAGCCTCCCTGCCACTTCCTTCTGGTATTTCTTCCTCTAGAATAGGTACCGCCCTCACACAAACCTCCAACGACTTACTCAGGACATCTCCTTCTCCTCGAACATATCCAAGACCAGCCACAACCTTCATTCTACAGTCCTCAACCAGTTGTCGTTCCAGGGCCCTCCCTTATTGAAAACTGCCACTGAATGACCCAAGCAGTGACAAACAGAACAATAATCCGTCCAGTCCTCATAAAAAACCTGCTGTTTTCACCTATACTCCTCCAATTGTAATCCATACATGATCAAAAGTTATCTGGGAGCTTCCAATTCTACAAAAACCTAGGGATTAACTGGGTGACACATAGCTTCCGTTCAAGAATTTGAACATAAATACCTTGCTATGAGATTATCTAGCATGCGAATAACAGCCAGATTCTAAAACGGTAGTGGAATACCCCACACATCTTCACCTGTAACGGTAAGAGAGTAACCAAATCCAATATATGGATACAAATAATATATATATATATACACACTTATTTAGAATAATCACAAATGAGATGGAAAGGGCTGTGTTATTAAAGGCGCATGCATCCCCAAGCGGCCTTTGTGCCTTATTGTGCCGCACGCCTTTGATAACAATGGGTAAATGGATATCCATATTATATCTCATTCAAGGAATAAGAGTAGCCAATAGTTCCAAAAGTCCCTCAATGATACCCATTATCTCATGCATCTACCTATAAATAATTGTGCAAGTCAAACAACAACACATGTGCTCAAATACAAGTTCTAACAAATGAGATACAAAACATTTAAATTTCTTATAAATGAACCAAGGGGTACAAGATGTGTGAGAGGAACCAAATGGTGTCTGGTACTACTCCACCTATGGACCATGTCCATGGGGTTACATGGACCCAACTACACACCTTGTTTTCATCCATGTACACAACGTGTAGTGGGGTTTTCTACAGATTCTCAAATACTATCTCTGCATGTTGAATCCGATCCCTCTACTTTAATTTCAGAAATATTTATATTTAGGGCCTATATCTAACTGAAAATGCCTTAATTCAATATTTATTTGTTCAAAGATCAATAATATGAATATGGGGATAGAAAACATTGAGTAATAAATTAAGATTTCAATACATCGGAGCATTCTCAATCCACAATTGGTACATATCCATCAAAGGGATCAATCTGCTAAAACTATTTAATCAACAAGGGTGTAAACATAAAATTTAAGATTCCTACTCAGATATTGGATCATTTTTTATCAAAAATCATGCTATCTAATGATAAAAGGAAGTCATTGTGTTCATTGTATCTCGATCTACTCTAATATGTCATTTCTTCATCATCCAAGGTTATTCACCCAAGAATGTTAAAGGATAATCAATGATCATATATAGATAACATAAGTAGTAGGAATTCACCTTTATCCTATTTGTGTACAATCTCCCATCAGGTATGCTGCCCATTCATTTCTAAACACATCTATATCATTTTCTGAATATGAGTTTTTGCGACAGTCATGATAGTACTGAAAAAATATAGATACACAAATGATTAATAAACATTTTAAATGAAATCATAATTATTTTCAAAAATACCTCGTTAGGGATCCTAGTTTGTTGATGAATTACAACCTCTTTCATAAATTTACAAACATAATAACCATAGTCCTTTCCATTTATTTGTTTTGGACACTGCAGAAACATCGACAATAATAAGTAATTAGTTTTGATATGTGTTTGGATAGTGAAATGTTATTATATATACAAGGATACTTTTCCAGTTCTTGATCTTGTAGGCGTTCTTATCCTTAGGCCCTGGATTCATTCCAGGCATTAGACGATATTGATGCACCACCCTATCATAACAGAATCCTCATTAAAATATAACATAAATTGTATAACTAGATGTTTAGTTTTAAAATGTTGCATCTAGTGTATTACAAATTAACAAACTCCATCATGCGTGGTCGGTTTGTTGGATATCCATGTATTGAATCCAGAAAATAAATCTTTGGAGTATCCAAATTGACTGCAGTCAACATCCAATGGTTCCTAAAAATACAAAAAGGAATAAGTAAAGAAAGAAATGAAAATATAGTTGATATTATTAAATTGTAGAGTTTTACCCCTGTATCATTGGTATTATAGAGAGTCTTTCATCCATAATTTTATTTTCAAATGATTTGAGTAGGGATGACATTATTGTAGCCTCTTTATCAGAATCTATTTCATCTTCTGAAGAGGTGATGTGAGGAATAACGAATCCAAATTTTTGTTCATTGGGAAGTCCCTTCAATTTTTTTTCATATATACGCCTGCGACAAATATAAAATTTATTTAGTCATAATTATCAGAGTATATTAGCTTTTGTAAAATGAAATCATGAAAACATACTGCAAGTATACATTTACAACTGAGGCACCTAGCCATTCGTACTTGAGGAGTTCATTTAAATTTTTAGCACTAATGACATCTGATGTTTCCTCTCCATACATATTTTTTTTCAAAATCAACTCTGTGAGTATTTCCATCTTTCAACTTTTTTTCCACATGAGCCTGCAATGATATTAACTGTAGATATAGAACGGGCGGGGTGAAAGTGATCTCAGTAGACCATTTCAATAGGTTGGTTGATCCTTTAGATATTTTTGTGCTGATATTTCATTTCACCCCACAGTATTTGTAGTTTTGTAATAACATTCATCAGTTCAGAACTTTTTTCGTTAAATGTTAAAGGTCCATCTTGAAAAATAAATTGGAAATGGATACCTTTTTGTCAACCTGTTTTTTTACAAGAACTGTCGGCCATGCGATGAATGTTCCAATAGCTTGTTCAACTGTATGAATGTCTTCATCATCATTTGGAAAAGGTATCTCAACACTCGGCTCATTATCTATGTTAATTGAAACTCTGAGATGATCTTTTAGAAGCTATCTATTGTGTAGCATGTCGTTTTGCGTATTGAACACCGTAGCCCTCGCTACAAGGCGATAAGTGGGTGTTGATTGATATAAATCACAGTCATTTTTGCCCTGTGGAATATTAGTACAAGAAAGGTATCAGTGTCTATATAAATCACATTTCATAGAAACAATTATTAAAACATTGATTACCTCATCTAAGTCAGGTTTTGTAGGGGAATGGCTTGACTTAAAGCTGGAGGGGGGTGGGGCGGGATCGTCACGCACGAGTTGTTGTCAAGTTTTTTATTCCCTTTTCCTCTCCCCCATAAATTTTTCTATCATCTCTCTCTGGTATTGTAATTCTTCTTGAAAAATAGATAATTGTTCTTACAACTTTTCCATTTTTTCATTTTGATCCTCAACTTGTTTTTGTTTTTGAAAATATGTTTGGGGTGTCACCCCAAAACCCGCACCTCTGACGCGGCCATTCTGTTCTAGCTGTTTCAAGGCTGCTAAAAGTATGTCTGCATCTGGTGCGGTTGTTGTTGATTCTTGTGACTATGTCAGATAGAAAATATATAAAAATAAGTAGTTATTGTAATATAATAGCGATTTAAAGCAAATAAAATTTATATTATGTCATACTTACACATGTTTCACACACTTTTTGTGTGTTTTCATCTATCAGTATCACCTCTTTATTTGCACAAGCATCCTACCATAGCACATGGCATGGGATGGATATGGCATTCAATTTTGATTCATCAATCTGAATATAAACATAGAAACGTGGTTATGGTGTTGTTTTATGTCACATATAAGTAGCAGGGTAGATTTAAAAGACGTACCAATTTTATCCCAAGTGCAGCGTACCCCATCCTTGCTTTACGGTAAGGGTAGGCTGGTTCTATTGCACGTTTTTTATTTTCAGCACTTAGTTGTTGTTTCATAAATAAAAAACTATCAATCAGAGTGATGAATACAAGAAAACATCAAACAATGTATTACCCCACACAATGTACCTAAAAAGTCTGCTCCCCACGACAGTTGCTAAATGCATCCCACGCTCCTTGGGATATCAAGTGTGCGTAAAGAGGAGGTGGGTGCGGCTTGATTTTCCCTTCTTCATCTTTAAGATGATATTTCGTTAAAATTTTGCAGAAACATCTATGAATTCTTCCTGCAACTCTTATTACATATTCCTTTCGCAAGGCATCTATTATAAATGCACTCTATAATGGATGATGAAGAGTAAGTCAATGTTTTGGTGTTTTGTTTTATTTTTATAAATTAAAAAAAATGATATCATAATGTTACTGTAATCTCTTCCCACATTAGTGTCTTCAGCCCGAAGACAACATGGTGCCACGACAGTACATCCATCGGCACGCATTGCAGAGTGACGATTACAATGTATCTACTAAAGATGGATCTGTTGGGGTTAACATCTAGGCCTCGCTTATTCCACCCACCTCAAATTTGATGCCTTTTGATTTTTCCTTATGGATTTTGGCTAACACTGTCAAACTACGACACTCTTGTATTTTTTGCGCTTTCAGGGTTTCATTTCCTACCATTTCCTCAGAAGTAGCATCAATATGTTCCCCCAGAGCACTAGCATCTACATTGGGACCAGCAGTGACAGGTTGAGAAACCTGTTGTACCTCAGCACCGGGACCAGCAACAACAGGTTGAGAAACCTATTGTTGCTCTACACTGGGACCACCAGCATCTGGTTGAGAAACCTGTTGTTTCTCTATAGTGGGACCACCAGCTGCTGGTTGAGAGACCTTTTGTACGTCGGGATTAGGCGCATCAGCAAGTGCAGAAGTCATTATCTGTATAAGTGGTTTAATATATAATTTAGATTACATAAAAATAGCAGCGAACAGATAATAACATAACTTAACACACTTTATATTACAATAAACAAATATCATGATTATTGTACTCTCTTTTTTTTCTTTAAAGGCTGAGGAGATTTGACTCCTTTATTGACTATGTAAATCCCTTCATTGTAGTCTCCTATAACATAAAAAATGCCATCTACATTGGGACCGTTTCAAAATGATTGTGAAGTCCCTATAAAAGGGTCAACCTCCGTTGAACTTTCAACTGACCCTTCAGTTGTTTTGGTCGATAATAGAACAATTGACCAATTTCGGTTTCTGGGGTCTGGAACATAAAATACTTGTACTACCTGTGATGCCATTATAAAAGGTTTGTCTTTCTCCCCTTCTTTACTGAAATAAAATTTCACGAATCCTAATTCATCTATTGTAATAGCACTCCTATTATCAACCCACTTTCATTGAAAAATCGGCACTTTGAATTTTGTATAATCCAACTCCCATATTCATTTGATGATGCCAAAGTATGACATATTCACATAAATTGGATTTTTGTCCTTATCACCAGAAACATGCATCGCCTCAGCCATAAGTGTAACCCCACTATTCTGCATGGTACTGTCCTTATCATGTTCATTAGTATAGAATGTATAACCATTAACTGCGTAAGCATTGTAAGATAATACGTACACACATGCTCCTCTGGCTAGCCATCGAAGTCATTCTGAAATTTAGTCTAGATTTTCATCTAACTACTTCAAAATATGGTCTCAAAACCATCCTATAAACTGTCTATTATGGGTATCTGATATCCTTTTTTCATCCCTAGAAGGATTCAAACGCCTAATAATTTCATTTTGGGTTTGAACATATGGGTCAACGTCAAAACTGTTATGCAAAACATAAAGGTGGGTCTGCTCCCGATCTGTAATATTGATTGTGACAACCTCTCTTCCTGAAATTTCTTCACCCTCAAGCCGCTCAATGTGATGAGATTTCGGTAGGCCAACGATTTCCACACCAAACAGGTATTCAGTACAAAATTCAACGGCTTCCTCAACAATATATTACTCCATAATAAAACCCTCTGGCTGACTTTAGTTTTTGACATACCCTTTAAAAATCTTCATATATCGTTCAATGGGGTACATATATCTATAATGTACAGGGCCACATAGTCTAATATCTCTCACAAAATGAACCATCATATCAAAAAATGTCGGTGGGAAGAACATTTCCAATTCACATAATACGGCGGCAATTTCTCTTTCCATAGTTGGAAATTTCGCCGGGTCTATAACTTTGCTACATATAGCTTTGAAGAAGAAACAGAGCTTCGTTAATGTATGGCAGACATTCTTGGAAAAAATGCAACGTAAAGCTATAGGAATTAGATCTTGTATCAAAACATGTCATTCATGTGATTTCAAAACCTTTAATTTTAAATCTCCCATTGAAATGATGTTCTTGATATTTAATGAATACCCCTATGGAACCTTTATGTAATTCAAGAAGTTGAAAAACTGATATCTCTCCTGCCCGGAAAGAGTGTAAGCAGTAGGAGGAAGAAATGTTCATTTTTCACCCTTCACTGGTGCCAACTCTTCTCTTATTCCCATCTCATCCATGTCTAATATAGCCTTAATTCCATCCTTTGTTTTTCCAGGTGCATTTAGCAACATGCCGATGAAACTATCACATACATTTTTTTCAACATGCATAACATCAAGAAAATGTCTGACATACATAAAATTCCAGTATGGTAATTAAAAAAAAACTGATCTCTTTTTCAAACAAGTTTTCCTAAGGTTTTTCAAAAATGTTTCACCAAAAGTAGTGTCCAAATATTTTACTTTCTCAAACAATTGATCACCTATTAGTGGATATGGCGCGGTATGTTCTTATGAACATCCATCGAATGATGTCGTCCAAGATCGATACTTAAGTCGTCGGGGTAGAAATCTGTGATGTCCTAGAAACACGGTTTTCAATGAATGTTTCAGCCTAATTGACTGTGTACCTTGTTCGCAAATGGGACACCATTGAGTTATTTTAATGTTATATCCTGAAAAATTTCCATAAGCAGGAAATTCATTTATCATCCTGTACAACAAGGATTTCAATGTGAAATATTAATTTTTGTAAGCATCATACAACGTAACACCTGAACCCCAAAATATTTTCAAATCCTCGATCAATGGGGCCAAATAAACATCAATATCATTACCAAGTTGTTTTGGTCCTGATATAAGCATAGATAACATGATGTATTTTTGTTTCATGCATAACCACGGTGGTAAGTTATAGTTTACCAACATTACCGGCCATGTACTATGACTGCTTCTTTGAAAACCAAAAGAATTCAACCCATCTATAGATAACACCAGACAAAGGTTTCTTGGCTCGTTCCCAAATTCAGGATACTCGTGATCAATTCTCTTCCACTGAGGAGAGTCTACCGGGTGACGTAGTTTTCCATATTTAATTCTTGTATCTGCATGCCATTTCAATTTTCCTACAGCCTCCTCACTTCTATATAGGCGCCTAAACCTAGGACTGATTGGAAAGTACCATAAAACTTTCATAGGACTAGAATCATCTTTATTTTATCGAGAAGCTCCACACTTTGGGAATTATTTATGTGATTTTTGGTCCTTGAGAGACAATATATAGTCATTCGGGCAAGCATGTATTCTTTCAGAGATCTTACTCATCGATCATAGCATTCGTTTGGAATCGTATATTCAGCTTGGGAGTTCATTATCTTCTGGGATCATGTCATTCAGGAGAGAAAGTAGTTCCATAAAACCAGCGTCATTCCACCCATTTCCTGCTTTCAAATTATATAGCTTCAATACGGTTGACAATTCTATATATTTAGTGCAACCAGCATACAATGGAATTTTTGCACAACTCTTTAACTTCTCAAACAATTTTGGGCAATCATGAAGTTCATCTTCAACTTTCCTTGTCATTTCCTCAATACGATCTTCATCCTCATTCAATTCTATAATCACACCCTCCATACGATCATCTTCAATATTCACGCTTCTAATCCTATCAGATGATATATGAAATGTCATGTTATCTGAGCCACTACCTACATTCGTTTTTCCCCATGTTTATTCCAACATGTATAACTTCGATCTATTACATGACAGATCAGCTGTTCTTCTAACTCCTCTGGACTAATTTGTCATCAATAACAACAGCGTAAACACAGAAAAAGGATTTGAGAAGGTTCACATGCATGATCTTCTACAAACATGATAAACTCTTTCACGTCATCTTCATACTCTTTTGTCAACTGATTGGCATTCATCCATTCTTTATTCATATTCATCGTCTTTATGGGTTCGATCTTGAACTTTCCTAATATTATGTGTTAATTAATCAGGTAGCATTTTTTGGGTTTTATGAAAACAAATCATGGTACAAATGCCTTTAAACTCATGTGAAATCCATATACATGGTGTGTGAAGTAGGGTGAACATCGTGTATGTATAAGATACCTGATTTAATCTGACATATATCAAATTTATTCCAAGTTAGTCTTACAAACACTGAATGATTCCTTTGAAAAAACATGAAATTTAGAAGAACTTGAGCTACATGCGTTTACTTTAGATACATATTTAGTCACCTCACTGGCTATGCATCACATTTTTGTGGAATACAGGTGTGTAGTCCTTACATGACCACTAGGGGCGTATAGTCTATACACATCTTATTTCTATGGTATATATACAAGGTGTGAGTGAATTAAAACATATGTCATATGGTTCTGCCATTATTTCATGGCATGTACATGGTTTCATGCTGAAGTATATGTCTTGGAGATACATTTTGTGTGACCTAGGTTCACATGACATGTAACATTTAAAATGAAACTTATTCCAAGTTTGAGTCAGAAGATTAGTCATGTGGTGTAAATTTTGGAGATAAATGTTGTGTGGCATTAAAATATATATGAAATCCATGTATGGTGAAGCATGTTCCATTTAAAAAGACTACATACCATGTATTTTAAAGTGTCTCATAGAGTCCTCTAGAAGTGGTTTTATAGGATTTAGTGGAATTGCACTTGTAACAAAGTGGTGGTGCCATTGAAATGGGTAAAGTTTGGATTGATATTTAATAGTGGAAGAACTACAACATGGAAAACAAATGGCATATCAATCATGCCAACAACCGCAACACCATACAAAAAACACAATCTTGATCACAATACCAACACCATACAAACCAAAAAATCAAAATTTTAGATTTTACAAATCATCCCTTATTCAATTTTGTTTGTTAATTTAGGGGTTATCACAGAAGTTTTACCATCCTGGGGTGTTCATTCATAAGTCAAGTATACGTAAATTACCAATTTTTATATTCCAATGTTCAACAAGAACCAACAAACATTCAATTCATTTAGTGCGCAAACAAGGACCACCAACAACCATGATTTTCAGTTGGGTGTTTAGCCCATACATTTCACATTATAACCATCAATATCAAATAGTAATAACATGAGAACAAGAGGAAACCAATGAGTAATAGGAGAAAACTCACCAAGAAGGTGTCGTTTAGCACATGGTAGAGGTGAGTTTGTGGCAGAGGAGAGGAACACAATAGAGGAGATTTCCAACTGAAAAGAAAACATAAAATAGGGGAAACCCATGAGAATAAAATAATCCAAAACCGAGTACACCATTTACCACATCCCACAAACCCCAAAAGACAATGCATGCAGATAAATTTAAATTTATTGATAGAAATCACTATCCGATCACTAATTTTTATCCAAACCATAGGTGAAAACAAATCCAAATAGGAATCAGAAGGATCACATACCTTGAGAAAAGAAATACAACCATAATAGTGATCAAGCATAGAAAAATGTGAACTATATGTGAGGGAGTGACCGAAAATATCATCGGGATAAATATATATCCAAGAGGATAATTTTGTAAAAAATATGTATCCTCAAGAACTCTATGGATCCCAAAAAACCTTTTCTGTGACATTGACACTACATGTAATACATTTACACATCATGTAATCCTCTTGACTTAGATATACTAAAAAACAAGTCACTTTTTATTTAAAACATTATATTTTTTTATTTAAATGATATGTAACCATTAAAAAGTTTGTAAAATTTTCACATTGTGCATCCAATTAATGTGTCATTTTTCACGATCATTACATGTAATGTACTCCATTTACACGTCATGTAATTTCTCAGAATATAGTAAAAAATGCAATTTTGTTTCTAAAAATTTCCTAAAGATCACTAAATTTACCAATACATGTGTCCTCCAAATCCTTTCTCACCATTCTCAACAAAAAAAAAATCCAAAAAAATGTTAAAACATACCTCACATAAAATGTAATGAGAATTTATAATCTACCGACCACAAATGATTTCCCCCCCAAAAATCCCTCAAGATCTTGTATCCCCTATTGAATAAGGACACTACAACCTCATCAACGAGTCATTCCCCAATGTATCTTGGATATATTGTCTGAACTACCACATTAACTAGACTCAGGGTCATTCAATCATGTAGTACCTTATACTCGAGATTCATAATCTGAATTGGCTGGGAACCAAAGTATTATCGGGATGAAGATCGACATACCCCATCTAGTCACATGTAAATGATCTGGTATATACCTACTCAAATGGAAATTATTAAACACATCATGGATAGCTATCAAACCAGATGGTAACTGAAACCAATAAGAAATACTGCCTAGTGGCCAAAAATCACTATGTTTATCACATTACTCGGTGCAAACAGACATTGATAACCTAGCCGCTGATGTCCCAAGTAGTGTGAAACTATGATAAAGACCTAATAACTAACCTAAAACATCAGCAGTTGATTCCAATGGTTCATATTGAATTTATTATGACTCTGTGTAATGATTAAATTCTTCCAGATCAACTGCACCATCTCTTTCATCTCTTGAACAACACTCGAACCAACTATGAACCACTCTCCCAACTCTTCCCAGCACTAGGGATATCTATATGGATTCCCATATAAAGAAATGTAGGGATCCATTTTTATCACATCCTGGTAACAATTTTTATAGGGGAAATTAACAAAAGGAAAATTCATTTCCCAATATCCAATGAAATCATGTGCATGATTCTGGAGAGTAATCTCTAGAACATTGACATCCCTCTCTGTATATATATCCATCTAT
Organism: Viscum album; assembly: GCA_963277665.1. NCBI lineage: Eukaryota > Viridiplantae > Streptophyta > Magnoliopsida > Santalales > Viscaceae > Viscum > Viscum album. The sequence continues at coordinate 574,103,150 of OY728139.1, forward strand.
TAATGATAATGTATTCATAATTTACCCTGGATAACTAGTGAAACCTATAATGATTTCCAAAACCTAGATTTCAACCTCAGATCACTTTCTGAAACAATTATAGAGGGAACCTCATGAAGTTTCAAAAAATCAAAAACATACAAGTCCGTGAGTTATTTTACTTTCATCGCCTCATTAATATGAAGGAAGTGAACATATTTTTTGAGTTGATCAACAACCAACCAAATGAAAACCTTCTTGCAAAGAGTTTTTGGAAAACCAATAAAAAATTAATAAAAATATAATCCCAATTCTATACTAGAATTTTTAATGGCTAAATCAACCACACAAGTCTCTAGTGCTCCCCCATAATTCTATAATATGTAAGGAACCATGAATCCAAAACTGTTATCAACTATATCATCCATTGACTCTTGGAATAACACCTCGTGTCAGGATTTCGCACATTCAATTCAAGCGGTATAAAAAAAATTTACCTGAAAAAGAATATCAATAATGGTAGCTGCAGCGGCAGCGGCGACAGAGGCAGTGGCGGAGGCAGCGGCGGTGGTGGCAAAGGGGGCGGGGGCGGCGGCAGAGGCGGTGGTGGTGGCGGAGGACGAAGAGGACGAGGAGGAGGAAGGACGAGGAGGAGGAGGATGATGATGATGAGGAGGAGGAGGATGAAGACGAGGACGTGACAGAAGAGGGGCCTAGTTCAGCTTCCGTGAAAGCTTGACCGCGTGTGAGTGAGGATGGACTGTTAGGGTTATTAAATAAAAACTGATGGAACCTTTATTAGCACTCATTAAAAGCACTGATAAAGGTATGTTTTATCTGCGCTAAAATAAAAGCGCTGATAAAAAACTCATTTATCAGCGCTTTTTTAGCACTGATAAAGATATACCTTTATGAGCGCTAAAAAAGCGCTGATAAAGGCATACCCCTTTATCAGCGCTTTCTGATTAGCGCCGATAAAGGGCAGTGCTTCCCTTGCCCTGTTTTGTGGTAGTGAGATTACCTCTTCTTCGACACACCTCTTTTCAGCTTCCCCTTAAGGAACTATAGTTTGTATTTTTGGGAGACCATAACCTCTATAATGTTTCTAGGGAAGTTTATAAGGGAAATGGGTATGGGTTGGCTGAGCTTGAAAGCTCAAAATTGTGTAAAGAGAAGAGGGAGGATGTTCCCTTTTATAAGGGAGGTGAGGGGCACCTTAGGAAAAACATAAAATATTATTTTATAATAAAGTCATATTAGATTTATAATATCTCCAAATTGATTTTTTTAGAATCTAAAGTGGGTATGGGTCGAAATCCTCTCAACCAATAGGTTTTAGACAAGTTTAGGTTACTATTTTAACCTTATCATTTAGATTTAACTCTAAGTTAAATGATTTAACTTTTACCGTGTCTTCTTGTTTTCTTACACTATATGGTTAATAAACTTACTATAACATGCCAAAAGAACCCCAAGTGGTTCATTATTAATATATATAACCTTATATATGTAATTTGGCCTAACCTTAGATTTTTAGGAATATAATAACAATTAATAATATAATATTTATTTTAAAAACTATTTTATGTCAATTTTGACACTATTTGGTAATTTATTTTTGTGAAAATCATAAAAGCATGATTAGTTCTAAAAATGTTAATTAAATCAATAATAACATGTCATATTAACCTATAAAATTAGTGTAATTCATAAAAAGTCTCAAATTACATTTATTTGGGTATTTATAACATCAATTATGTTAATATTTCATTAATAAGGTAATTACCACATCATCATTGTGTCATAAATAAATTAAATTATTTAATGTCTAAAAATAATAAATAAAATACCATTATGTAGGAAATATTTTTATATTTCTAATGAATATTTATAGTTGAATTTATCTTATGTATAACCCTATATTAAAAATGTTTTGGTTATTAAACTTTGTTTTTAACTCTTTTAACTCTTCTTTAAATAAAACAATATTAAGTGTCCTAATCTAATCCAAGTGTACCTAAAGGGTAATATTTTATTCCTAAGGTTTTTTGGGTCTAATTACACTTATCCAATAGAATTAGGACATTTTTAAGGGTAATAATAATATCATTTTTACCCTTAATTACCCTATTTACTTTTAACCGTGGTAAATAAAAGTAAAAAGTTACTATTCACCAAAAATTATTTTTATCTTATTGGACCACATTTTACTCCTTGTAATTAACCATGTCTCTCGGATTTTCGAAATTCAACCCACAGAAGCGGTAAAATTAAGTTTCATGTACAATTGCAAATGCTTCTAGGAGGTGGATAAAAGACGGTAAAAAGTTCAATAAAATTTTTATGTATATAAAATTATTATAAAATGACTCCAATGAATTACATTGAACTTACATAAGTATTATGTATCTATTTTGACCTAAAATAAATTTAAATAAAACAAATGATTATTTAAATAAAAAGTCAGTTTTAACCAATAACTCAGTGTTTTCACTATTCATCAAAAATTGAATGTTTCCATAAAAATACCAAAATTTCACCCTAGGATAATTTCAGTATTCCGAATCCAAAAATGAAGTCCATTTTGAAAGATAAAATTTATAAAATGTCAAAAATTGGGTATTACTATTCATAACGGCTAGTTTATATAGTATTTTAAAAACATATCGTTGTTTAGTGAAACTCGGTATTACGTACAACACACGCTATCGTGGAAGGTCGTGATTGTGTGTAAAGCAAGCCAAGTCAGGGTTGCATGTAGTGAGAGATTATTTTGTTGTGGTGTATAATAGAATCCAACCATATTTCATTTATACATTGAATATATATATATACACTTAATGTTGCGTAGAATAACTTCTATCAAACGATATTGAAATTTTGTGTTAAACGGTCCAAGAATAGTGTTGCGTATACTGAAAGATAATACGGTGTTGCTTATATCGGAAGACAATCTTGGTTTAGCATACAACAAAATACATCAAATAAATTAAAAAGAATACTTCTCATAAAATCTCGGGGTGTTATATTCTACCCCCCTTAAAAAGAATTTTTCCCTCGAAATTCAACGGGGTTATAAATGGTTTACTACTTGAAAGTTTCTTTAATAGCAACCGACATCGTAAAAAGGACTACCAAAACTTAAATTTGAAAACCAAATTATGAAATGTAATAGTTACCCAAATTAACTAATCACTGGGTTTCCACAAAGGATAACATAAGTGAAAATATGTATATGGAAGAGAAATCTAACCATTATGTTCTGTTGGAGAGTGGTGGAGAACATGGCAATGAAAAATCCAACAATCACAAAGCCATAAATTTTTTATGATCTAACGTACCATCTGATTCATCGTATATGAGGGAAATAGGAAAACATTTTTGGTTTTCATGATCATTTCCCTAAAGTTGAAAAAATTGGAATTAGAAGAAATAGTTTCTTGATTTTGGTACAATCTCACCGTTGGTCGTTACTTGAACAATTTCCACTTCATCTCTTAAAGAAATGAAGTTGAATTTGTCATTCGTGTAGTGTTAACAGATCATGCGATAGAATGATAGGTCATTCCATATGTCTCAAACAAAAGGTTAACAAACGTTATTAAATATACATAAGTCCATCTATAGTGAGATTAATCATATATGGTTCCTAAAATGGACTTATACTTCATATATCATAACACTTAATAAATTAAAGCTAATTTATACTAACCAGGGACTTCTTGTAGACCAGTGGTATACGATAAAGGCCTGTCGTACTTCTGTTGTGGGTTCGATTCCCACAGCCTTGTCCTACGCGACGGGTTGTCCCTCGTCCTATGGGTTGTCCTTTTTCTAAAATTATACTATTATAACTTTCCAGAAATAATAAACAAGTTCTATCCTTAAATAATAATATATGATGTCCAACATAATCCATTACATTCTTTACGCTTATACAAAATACATTAGTCCAATCTCATAGTGTAAAGAAAACGATTACTTGAAAGGTCACATAACACGCATGTGAATACCATCATTTATCCCCCATATATCATAAGATATATCTTGTTGGTCACATTCCAAACATGTGAATACCTTAATCAAGTATTCTTTTGAAACCCGAATTACCATAGAACCTTAGTGAAAACATGAATACTGTCAAAATTTAACTCTTTCCACATACCAAAATCCAAAAATTTCTATATACTCAAACCATGATATCAATTTTTCCTTATATCAGTCATGAGCTCATGAATACTATCAAACATATTATTTTCTCCTTATCCATTCATTATTCACATATCATCTGTTTTCCAAAAATATTTAAATCACTTTTCATGGTTACCATTACCATAAAATTATTAAAAACCACAATAGACCAGTACATAAATATTCAAATATTCCACGATACAACAACATTATTTTGGAATGCCATTACATAAACACTTTATCATTCCACCACATTGTTTTCATATTCAACATCACCAATAGTGATCGCATGTGACTTCCCTTTTTACTTTTCCTCAAGCGGTTGTTGAGGCCGAACATCGTTAACCCTTGGATTAGGGCATTGATAAGCATAATTCCCCATTTCCTTGCACTTGTATAATTGAAGTGTTGGTGGTGCGTTCTCTGTAGTGTTTTCTCTATTCGCATTTTTAGCTACCTTTTTCCCATTACTTCGACACTCAGTTACTCGATGACCTTCTTTTCCACACTTAAAACAGTTTCTAGTCCCTTTAAGACAATCCCCACCATGCTTTTTTCCACACTTTTAGCATAAAGAAACATTCGTCTTCCTTTCACCATTATTTTGAGATTTTTCCTTGAACTCCATATTCCATTTCTTATCAAAACCATGAGATGGATATATAACACCAACTTCCATTTCTACCTTGATAGCACAATTCCAAATTTCTCCATAGCTACTGAAGTCTCTTATAGCTAATGCCCTTCGAAGACTTTATTTTAAGCCACTGAAGAATCGATCAACTTTACTTTCAGGGTGAATGATAAATCCAGATGTATACCTTGAAAGCCTTGTAAAATTCGCCTCATATATACCAACAGATTAATCATCCTTTTTCTTAAGCACAAGGAACTCATTTTCCATCTTTGTTTGAAGAATACGAGGGAATTACTTATTTAAAAACAAGTTCTTGAACTCATCCCGTTCCATGGATGCAATTTCATCTTGGGGCCTTGTATTCTTAATTAGAGTCCACCAATGGTCTGATTCACCTTCTAAATGATAAAAAACTAAAATCAATTTTTCATGTTCTGAATAGAGAAGTATAGAAAATATATTTTCAATGGTACGAATCCATTGTTTATCAACAAGTGGATCAGAAGACCCATTGAAAGAATGTAGACATTGTCTCATGAAGGAATCAATAGAATATTGTTCCCTTCTCTGCTCATTTAGAAGTCCTAAATGATTCATAACTTGTGCAAGTATAGCAATAAGATTTTTCACTCCATCTCCCATAATGTTGGTTTGTTCAGGAGGACAATTATTGCATTGTCCATTACATTGACCAACACGGTTCCTTCGGGTTCCAACCATCATCTAAAACCCAAAAAGAATAGTGTGAGGGGCAAAAATCATAATCAAGGGGGAGTAACTTCAATATCTAACATCTTAGGTTTAATTATAATATTGTTACTGTAATTCTAGTACTATAACCTATACTTTTACTTAACCTTAGGGACATCCCTAGACATACCTTAGAAATATCTCTAGGGATCTCACTAAAGTTTTCGCATCCTAGTTTCCAAAGGTTAACTAAAACTTTCCTCTGATACCAACTGTAGAGACCCAAAGCTTGACGTACATAGACATTACATTACTTTTTCGGAATAACTAATACATAAAAAAAAACACCAAAGGATAGTAATAGTTTAGTGCCTTGGAAACTTGGAAGATAATATTCTAATCTTGGTGAAAGATCTTCAATATCTCCCATAAAGATCTTCCCTTTTTTTCTTACCCAAAACCTTTATTTATATCATGGGGAAAAGAAACCATAAAAAGGGTGAGATAAAATTCTCATTAAGGGTAAACATAGAGAACATAAGGCAATCCATAAACATTTGAAAGAAAAAACTTGAACATTAAATCTAACCATAAAAATCTTGAGAAATACATAAATCTTGGAAGTACGTAAGGCATATATCATAAAGGAACATCATTAATGATAAAATATCATGGGAATAAAACATGTAATTGTGTCAAACCATTAAGAACATGATATGATTTCCATAGTAGCCAAGACATTGCTGCCAAGACCATCTTAGTGGACAAAGTCCCTTTCTGAATCGAGTTCACTCCTAGTTCCAGTCCTGTATCACTGAACCAGATTAAATTACCATTCCAGCCAAGTCTATCTCATGAGATATAAATATTTACCCAATGCATTGGATGGAGATATAGGTCCCACCCATCTCATAATGAAATCATTCTTACATGTTCCACAATATAAACACAAATCATTCATCATAACCCAAAGAATAAAATGGGTACCATAAACATCATTCCATCACAAAATAATCCATATAAAACAAATAGATATCATTTCATCATAAGAAAAGTGAAACCATGTAAATTATAGAGACATTATATTTGAAACATACACATATGAAATAATTTCATCTTATATGGAAAATGGTTTTGATAAAACATCTGAAATGAATTCTTGATGAAAATATCCTTTCTTCTTCAATATCATTTTCTTTTCACAAAATGACATGAAAATTTAAAAGAAAAGTATTTTGTTGAAAATAGTCACGAAATCTTGTAGAATAAGCTTCATGAAAATTAGGCGTTATGAAACCATCATAATCCATTCACACCATATAAGTTAAAAACACATTCTCCTCGTACTTTTGTCGAAAAAGTCACAAAGTTCCTCGGGTGGTAAAAAAAAGTAAGATTCCTTTCATAACATGTGGTAAATTACAAAAATGGGTAAAAATGACTTTAAACATACATGAAAACATTTTTTGAAAACATGGTCTTGGATGATAACAATAACCCCAAATACTTACAAATAAACAATCTCGGATAAAAATGGGATTGGAAAATTTATCCCTTACCTTAGGCCTGATTTGATTCATACGTATCCGAAACTCCTATATAATTATTTAAACAATGTAATTGACTTATTACAGAATAATTTTAATTGTTATGATATCATATATGGTTCACTTATGACTTTATATTACCCGTTATTTTGTAAATTCCATGTTAAAGCAGCGTTTTGGGTAAAATCGTTTTATTTATCGTACATGTTTGGACTTGTTGTTATTGATATTATTGTTACTTATATTATGATTTACTTACTTACTGAATGTAAATAATTATTTATATATCATATATATTTAGTATATATATATATATAATAAATAGATAAATGAAATGAAATACACCGTTCATGGTGACGGTGGCCGTACGTACGCATGAACGCTGTTTTCCTTTCCTTGTTGACTTGAATGAAAGTAAGTAGATGACATATATATATACATAAATAAAATAGATTTATCATGTCATATATTTAATTATTATTCATTATATATACTTTATAATCATTCTTGAATTGTTAACATGGATAACGAATCTCATCGCTTCGTGGAGACGGTAATCCGTACGTACGCACGAGTGATGATATCATTCCCATAATTATTGAATTGAATTAGAGTGGATGATATAAAATATCAGAGTCAGTATGATGTTATAATAACTATATATAGTTATTTTTTACACCATTATACCCATCCAAGTAAGGTGGTGGTGGAAAAATAGATTACACCGCAGCGTGGAGACGGTATTCCGTACGTACGCACGCGCAGTGATTTCATTTTCCGTAGGATGGATAGAAGGTGAAATGGGGTTGTTTCATATTTATAAAACATATCAGTATATTAGTGATATTGATGTTATTAAAATATAATGAAACAACTAAATAAGAAGAAGTTGAAGAAGAAAGAAAACTTGAAAGAATCGGTAGAAGAGATTACCTCTTCTTCGACGCACCTCTTTTAAGATTCCTCTTAAGGCACTAGAGTTGGTCTTTTGAGGAGACCATAACCTCTATAATGTTTATAGGGAAGTTGAGAATGGAAATGGTCAGGGTTTGGATGAGCTTGAAAGCTCAAAATTGTTTAAAGAGAAGAGGGAGGAGGTGCCCTTTTATGAGGGAGGAGAGGGGCACCTTAGGAAAAACCTAAAATATAATTTTATAATAAAGTCATATTCGGTTTATAATAGCTAAAAATTGATTTATTTATAAGATAAAGAGGGTATGGGTTGAAATAATCTCAACCAATAGGTTTTAGAAAAGTTTAGGTTACTATTTTAATCTTATCATTTAGATTTAACTGTAAGTTAAATAATTTAACTTTTATCGTGTCTTCTTATTTTCTTACGCTATATGGTTAATAAACTTATTATAACAATTCAAACGATCCACAAGTGGTTCATTATTAATATATATAACCTTATATATATCATTTGGACGAACCTTATATTTTTAGGAATATAATAACAATTAATAATATATTATTTGTTTTAAAAACTATTTTATGTCAATTTTGACACTATTTGGTAATTGATTTTTTTGAAAATCCTAACATCATGATTAGTTCGAGAAAAGTTAATTAAATCAATAATACCATTTCATATTAACCTATAAAATTAGTGGAATTCAATAAAAAGTCTAAAATTATATTTATTTGGGTATTTATAACATCAATTCTGTTAATATTTCATTAATAAGGTAATTACTGCATCATCATTGTGTCATAAATAAATAAAATTATTTAATGTCTAAATTTTTTAAATAAAATAACATTATATAGGAAGTCGTTTTATCTTTCTAATGAATATTTATAGGCAAATTTATATTATGCATAACCTTATATTAAAAATGTTTTGGTTATTAAACTTTGATTTTAACTCTTTTAACTCTTCTTTAAATAAAATAATAATAAGTGTCCTAATCAAATACAAGTGGACCTAAAGGGTAATATTTTATTCCTAAGGTTGTTTTTGGTCGAATTACACTTATCCAATAGAATTAGGACATGTGTTAGGGTAATAGTAATATCATTTTTACCCTTAATTACCTTATTTACTTTTAACCGTGGTAAATAAAATTAAAAAGTTACTATTCACCAAAAATTATTTGTATCTTATTGAACCACATTTTTCTCCTTGATATTAACCGTGTATCTCGGATTTTCGAAATTCAACTCACAAAAGCAGTAAAATTAAGTTTTATGTACAATTGTAAATGCTCATAGGAGGTGGGTAAAAGATGGTAAAAAGTTCAACAAAATTTTTATGCATCTAAAATTATTATAAAATGACACCAATGAATTACATTGAACTTATATAAGTATTATGTATCTATTTTTATATAAAATAAATTTAAATAAAATAAATGATTATTTAAATAAAAAGTCGGTTTTAACCAATAACTTAGTGTTTTCACTATTCATCAAAAATTGAAAGTTTTCAGAAAAATACCAAAATTTCACCCTAAGCTAATTTCGATATTCTGAATCCAAAAAATGAATTCCATTTTGAAAGATAAAATTTATAAAATTTTAAAAATTGTGTATTACTATTCATAATGGCTAGTTTATATAATATTTTAATAACATATCGTTGTTTAGTGAAACTCAGTATTGCGTACAACACAGGCTATCGTGGAAGGTCGCGATTGCGTATAAAGCAAGCCAAGTTAGGGTTGCATGTAGTGCAAGATTCATTTGTTGTTTTGTATAATAGAATCTAACCATTTTGCATTTATACATTGAATATATATAAATATATATATACACTCAATGTTTCATAGAATAACTTCTATCAAATGATCTTGGAATTTTGTGTAACACGGTCCAAGAACAGTGTTGCATATACTACAAGCTAATACTGTGTTTCTTATAGTGAACGATAATATTAGTTTAGTATACAACACAAGACATCAAATAAATTAAAAACAATACTTCTCATAAAGTCTCAGGGTGTTACAGACAAGCTATCTCCAAGGTTTATCGGCCCCTTTCAGATACTGCGTAGAGTTTGAGAGGTAGAATACCGCCTAGATCTATCACTATAATTTCATCGGGTACATGATATCTTCCACGTGTCTTAGCTGAGAAGGTACGTGCATGACCCATCGCACATCATCGATTGGGGCGAGCTGGACATCGAGGATAGAGTGACCTTTGCTGAGTACCCAGTGGAGATAGAGGATCGGCAGGAGAGGATCCTTCATGGGTGATTGATTTCCTTGGTCTGTGTTTGGTGGAAGCCCATGAATCTTCAGGAGAGCAGGTGGGAGCGGGAGCCTCTGATCCGTGCCCAATACCCACATCTTTTTGAGTTGCCTTGTTTTAGATTTTTAGGGATGCAAATCCCCAAGGTGGGGAGAATGTAATGTCTCATATTTTCTCTGTATTATTTTTAAATATTATATGGAATTATTTCGATACCTAACCTTTCGACGACATGCGGTTCGGAGGCCCAGAGTGCTCGGGATAAATGTTTTAAAATAAATTAAACTATTAAACAGCGAGTGCAAGAGGTTTTCTTGAAGAAGTGGAATAACATTTAAACAGGTTCCCAGATAAAAAATCTGAAGGTACAATTGTGTTCAGAGTAAGGAATTTACCTTAGGCAGGGCCTAACATCGACCAGCGTGGGTCAGCTGAAAGAGTTAGTTTTTGGATGTTTTAATGAAAATAAAATAAATTAATAATTTATTTTATTTAAAATGTTTCGCTTTTTTCCAACGACCAAATCCTACCCTATAAGTACATGATTATGGAAATTTCGTAGGGTTAGCTGCATAAACCTGCAAATTGATGATTTTCCATCGATGTTTTGGAGGAGAACCCTTTGGCGGATGAAGACGACGCAATCGGCCGACGCTTTCTGGATTCGAAGATACTCACCAACGAATATGACCCAACGATCATTCATCAACTGGATCGAGTTACGGGTTTGTTATTTTGATTTATTTCTTCCCCGTTATTCAATTAAATGATAAACACAGATCAACCCACAAACAGGTTGATCTGCGGATCATGTGTTCTTGCGGTAGGGTTTTTATTGGGATGATTTTGGGGGTTAATCCACAATGTTAAAAATCCATGTTTTGATTCCTTCTATTTAATACTTTCTAATGGGATCATATTAACTCTGTTACGAACAACTGTGAGGTTCATTCCACTTTTGTTATCGGATTTGTTTCCCCTCTCTCCCCCGTGTTCTTCGTGTTCTTCGTGGGGTGACGAACAACAGATCGTTGTATGTCTGTTCCACATTGAAATGATCCCAAATTAAATATTAAAACTCAAAATGACCTAGTGGAGGTGCGACGATGATGGAAGTAGATGAATCAATGTGGTTTGGGATAAAACATTCTTCGACCGTTCTTCGCACGAATGATCGAAATGATTTTTCAGGGTTTATCGAACACCCAAAACCTCCCGAAACATTGATGGCATGGCGTGGAAACCTTGGATCATGAGTATCATGAATATTGGTTGAAAAGATCGAGGATTGAAAGAGCCCCAAGGTGCGGCGATGAAGAATGACGGTTCTGGAAATTTCCGAAGAACATGACATGTATCCCAAAAAACACGCCGCGTGGGACTGGCTCAATGAAAAATAGGTTTCCGCGACGAACAAAGAAATGATAAGGTGTATTCTATGAAGAACACTACATGTGGGTCCTTACATGGGACTCTCCATGTATCTCAGACAATACACAGACACGGGGTAGAGTACACGGCCGTGTACTCCACCACACTGCCAGACTAGGACTGCTGCATGGGTTACCTCTTGCACCAGTTACACGGGTTGTAACACACTGGTTGAAGCCGTGTATGGGAACATGGGCAGTATACACAGAGTCCTTCTTGGGTAGAGGAACATGACATGTCACTCCCTTACACTCCGTGTATATTTTCTTCTGCACGACAAGCCTTCCGACCTGGGCCATTGTAGACGGATAGTACCCAGGGTCAGAGGGCACGACGTGTGACTTTTCTACACGTAGTGTAGTTTTTAGTACATGGCTTGAACTTCTTGCCCACTGTATCTTGGACATGTTTTGTTCAGATTAATTCCCACTTTTCTATTTCCCCTAGAGGTCAATTATCATTTCCTTTTTTAGGAATATGACCCCTTCAGCATAACTTTCCGAGATAGAGTTAGGTATCCCTCTGAGAGGCCCGTAGTGAGATCCTCTATCCATTCGTGACCCTAGGTAGAGTCAAGTATCGAAGTGACTATTCCTAAAGGGTGCCAATCCTCTTCCTAGTAGGTGAATCTGGTTGAGTTTCGGTATCCTCCAAGGCCCTGATAGTGATCCTCATCTGCGTATCGAGATCTTTCCCCACTCAGGAGTGTATTCTCCCAGAATGAGTGTATCTATCTCTTGTGACTTTTCTCGACATACATTACTTCTCGAACAGACTTCATCAGAGCTATCAAACTCATGGAGTGATTTGTCCTAGATTAGTGCTTCGTGGAATCTTCAAACCGAATTCCTAGTGGGGGTATGCAGTTGTGTAACTTTTCTGTAGAATGCGGGTATGGGGTATGAGTATATCTAGTATTTTGTTACTCTTTCTAATGTTCAGTAGTTATATATTGTGAAGATATGACTATACCTTTCCTTTGTGTATTTCTTTGTGGTTTTCGGGGTCCTCTACTGAGTATTTTTATACTCACCCCTGTACGGGCTTTGCCCCCATGCGTCGTGTCTTGTGGAGATGAGAAACCTTTTAACAGAGTCCAGGGTGGATGAGGAAAGGACCAAATTTTCTGAGTTCCCTATTGGATGAGGTGTTCCTATAGCTATGAGAAGTCATACCAGTGCCTCTTTGTGTTTAAAAGTTTGACTTTGTTGTTTTGAGACTCTTGTTTTTGGTGGGCTTGTATTCTGGCCCAATTTACTTTCATTACCCCACTTTCCATCGCACTCTGTTGGATGGGATAAGTTGTATGCATACATTTTAATCCTTAGTGTTTTTTTACATTTCATCATGTTTGGGATTAGAGATTTGTGCGTGTGTACAAGTACTTAGTCAATTCCTCCCATGTTAGTAATATGCCTACTCGGTGCTTGTCACCAGCCCCTGGTCTATTGGAGGTGAGATTGGGGAGTCACGGCACGGGCCCAAATGGGATGAGTCATGAAAACATACATGTTCCACAAAATTATAAATGATTATATAATAAACCAAGAAATGAACTGGGTATCATAAACATTTAATCTTATTATAACCTTTGGAAAAAGATATAGGTTTCATAATCATTTCATTTAAGTATAACCCATGAAAAGAAGCCTGTTTCATATAACATGTGCAAGAGGAAAAGGATTCATAAAAATCATTCCACAAAAACATAAACCATTAGAGTATGAATATGAATTGAAACCTTGGATCATTTCCTCACAAGGGTTTGAGTAACACCAAGAGATGTTATCTTATATTGAATATAATTTTGAAAGATTTTTAAAAACATATATTGAGGAAATTATCATTTATTCTTTAAAAATTTATTTTTAAAACAAAAAAACTTTTGGAAACCTTTTTCTTGAAAATGAAATTGAAAAATTATACTGAAATATTTGAAACAAATTTGGAAATATTTTTCTTTTAAAACTTATAAACAATGCTTGAAAACATTTGTAAAACTATTTTCCTTGAAAATAATTTAAAAACTTCTATAGAAAGCTTGAAAACATTTTAAAAACCATTTTACTTGAAAAATAAAATAATAAACTTGATTTTTTTAAAACTATTTATTTTTAAAATAAATTGAAAACATATAAAGAATTATTGAAAGTATTTTGAAACCCTTTTTCCTTGAAAATACTTTAAAATCTTATAAAAATAATCTTTGAACTCATTAAAATCCTTTTATTTGAAAAAATATTTTGAAAACATATAAAAGAAGCATTAAAGTCCATAAAAAAATTTTTAAATCCTTTTTTCCATGAAAATTATCTGCAAATATCATTTGAGAACATTTTTTAAAACATTTTTAAAAACATTATTTTTTAAATAAAACAAATTTCCGACCGAAGAGAGAAATATGGTAAATTTTTTTCTTAAAAATATTTTATTAATTATCTTAAGTACCAAAGAGAGGAAAAATGATACCAATACATGAATATATCAGGGAAAACGATAGGATAATATAATCCAAGAGTTTTATTTATATATTGATCATAATATTTCATCAAAGCAAGAATAATCATAAACAATCTCGAAAAGAGATGAGATTGTTCTAATAAACTATTAACACATGGTAACAGTTTAACATACCATTAAATTAATTATATTCTTAATATAAAATGTCAAATTTATTATGTACACCTCGTATAAAAATACAGGTGCATAACATGGATTGTGTCTTAAAGAAGGAAAATTGAGAAAATAATCCCTTTACCGATTTGGTGAATTTTAAAACCTTAACACCATGAAAGAAATATCATAAAATAGATATGTAAATACCCATAAATTTTAGTATAATAGTAATTTAAAACCTTCCTGGGTTTTATGTACACCACACAAAATAAGTGAGTGGTGAATAAGGCATGTATCTCACAGAAATAAAAAGTGAGATGAAATTCCCTTACTTTTTTCCTTGAATATCATCATACTCATAAAAAATTCATGTATAATAAATATATGTTTATTATGAATATATAATAGAACAATATTTTTATATCTAATACTTTACATGGTTTTATTATGACTTTATATTTCCTACTTATTAATAGTTCTGTGTTAAGGTTTCACTTCGGCTAATATCTGCTTCGTTTTTTTCTTGTGTCTTAATTTGTTATATATTTTGTTCTTATAAACATATCCTAATTTATAGAATTTAAAACATGATATATATAATTTATATTCACAATATTTTTATTATAATATTCTATAGAATATATAATTATGAAGTGGAATATAATATTCATGGAGAAGGTAGGTCGTACGTACGTATGAACATTTTTTGTGTTTTTATTGTTGTATTGAAAGAAAGACAGAAAGACATAAAATGGAATATATTTATATATGGATATAATTTAATTAAAATCTAAATATAATTTTATATATATCATATAATTTCACCAAAAAAATCCTTAATTAATTCCATGTATCATGTGAACGAATCATATCGCTTTGAGGGGCCGGTAATCCACACTTCCTTAACTGAAATTACCATATTTACAAAAAATGGAAAGTATAAAGATATGTGTTGTAAAATAAGTATAGAATATTTAATAAATATAAAGTTTAATATATATCATATATAAATAGTGTGTCCATCATAATTCCCAACCATGAAAGGAGGTAAGGGGAGAATGAACAATCATCATTTCACGAGGAGATAGTTCTCCGTACACATAAACAACATGTTCATTACCCATTGGATGGAAATGTGTGTAAGTGTAGGTTGAAAACATATAATAATAAAATATATATTTATTGATGATATTTTTTGGTATTACCATTGAATAATTATATTTGAGTGGTTAGATAATGAAAATAATATAAAGGAGCTTGAGAAAGGATGTTACCTCTTCCTTGGGTAACTCATTTTGGTTTGCACCCAAAGTATTCATTGGATTGATTTATGAAAAAGGTGTGGCATCTATATTTAGGGGAAGAATTTTTAGGAGCTATTTGGGAAGATATTGGTCATTCCAAAGTAGCATGAAAGTTGTGAGGAAATGGGAGGAGAGAAAGGCTTTTTGTAGCGGAGGAGGAGTGGCACTCTTGTAAATTTTGGAAAAAGGAATTACACCCACATTTTTCCCTTGAAAAGTGGACAAAATATGTAAAAAATTAGATAAAAGGGAGTATATGGTCGAAATATTTCCATCCAATGTCTCTTATACAAGTTTCTAGGTCATTTGGGGTCTTAAATTTAAGGTTTAGTACTCTGCCAACCAAAATTTCCTCTTAATCGTTGTAATTAATTTTAATATCTTTCACTAATATTTTTTTTCAAAAAATAAGTTTAAACTAATAAATATTATAAATTATTATTTTTCCAAGTTTTAAATCCATTTTTAAAAAATATAATTATAGAAGTGGTAGAAGTTAATTTTAATTTAATCTCACAGACGGGATGACATTGCGAGGTTTTAAAGTAAAAACATCTAAATATTTGCTTTGTTTTTATACCCAATTTCATAGTGAAATTTATTTCAATAACTTAAATTGGATGAAATTATAAATATAAAATCTAATTAAACTTTAAGACCAATTTAAATTATAATTTAACCTCAAAAATAAATTATATTAAAAGATATTTTTGAATTAAAATTCAGTGTTTTTCATTATCAATCTAAATATGAAACTTCACAAAAAATACCCAAAAAGTCACCCAAACATAATTTTTATGTTAAAATTTATGAAAATAATTTTATCTTGACATAAAATATTTATTAATGAGCCAAAAGCATTATTTAAAATAGGTTCTCCATTAAAAAGTGGTAAAAGAACCTTAATAAAAATATTGGTTTTTTGTTTACAATTTGGTATGTTCCTATCTTATGTTTATCAAATCTATAGGATGAATAAAAAAAATATTTTATTGGTTATATAATATATATAAAATTAATAACAGTCACTACTTTTAATTAATTAAATTTATTTGGATAAAATAGGTTTGTGAGCATAAAAATAGTTTTCTATAAAAACATTCCCTTTATTTTCAATTGGTTCTTTTATCCTTTTTTAATTCATTTGTAACAAATGAATTCAACCATGTATTTTCATATGTTAGTTAATCCTATTCATAACTGTGAACTTAACATCTAGATTATATTTTATTATATTAAATATTAATATATTTAATAATATATTATTGTTTGTTAACACTCAGTCTTGTGTGTTTTGCAAGTCATCAGGGAAAGTTAATCTTGAATGTAATGTAATCTAACATTGATGTTCCATGTAAATAAATATAAAATTTATGTTACATGTAGTGCACACCTAACTTGGTGTTGTGTATAATGCCAACATGACATAGTGATTTAATATAAAATAAACTATTTTCAGGGTTGTGTGAAATTAAAAATATCAAAAAAATATATATCAAAAAATAAAAGAATTCAAAAAATATCGGAGTGTTACATTCTACCACCCTTTACATAAATTTCAACCTTAAAATTATTCTAGGTTATTAATGGTTTAACACTTGAAATTTCATTTAATAGAAACCCACATCATAAAAATAAATACTAAATGTTCCTTTAAAAATGAAATCTAAAAACATAATGGTTACTGAAAGTAACTCATAATTTGCTTACCAAATAGGAGAAAATATGTGGGAAGTGAATACATGAGCTTAGATGAATAACATAAATATTTACAGGTAGTGATTGATGTTATCTATCACAAAGATGTGCATGATAAATGAATAGTTGAGGGTATCAAAGTAATAATATACAATTACTTAAAAGACCATCAGTTCAATAAAAATTAAGTTACGATGAATACATTTTATTTCTAGATCATTTTCCTAAAGCTAAATAATTATCATGAAATGATATACATGCATGATTTCAGTAAAATCTCAAACTTTGTTGTTCCTCGATCAAATTCAGCTCTTTCTTTAAAATGAAAGTTAAAATTTTAATTCTTAAAGTAATAAAATATCACGATATCTATAATATTCCATCACATTTGTCACAAGTTATCATCAACCCAATGTTTTTAGACCATGTTATCCAATATGCATAAATCTTCATATGGTTAGTTTATACAATACTCATAAAACATCATCAAAATTGTAACTTAGCCTTTCCATAAATGGTTATCCTTATAACCCTTTCAAAAGATGACAATAAAAAAATGGGAAAGAATGATACCAAATCATATTAATATTTATACCCCATATATCACAAAGTATCACTCGGTTGTCACATTCTTAACATGAGAATACCCTCATTATAAATCCTACTGAAGCATTGTCATAACAAAAATTACAATAAATCCTTTAGGAATACATGAATGCTTCCTTATTTCTAAGGTTAGTGTATATATTCATTAAATATAAGAAGTTGTAAACTTATTCGATGATTACATAGGCCAATTTGAAAGCAAATAAATAATAAGATCCATGGTAACCAATGCTATACAATTTACTTTATCCAAATCAATCATTTCTTTATCCAAGCAAAATATAATTTTCTCAACATCTTGATCACATTAAGGGATACACTCCCTTAATAAAAATATCAATTTTATAATTCTTCATCAATATATCCATTTAAATCCTTAATGAAAACATACACTAAAAGTACTTATATATTTCATGATTCATATAACATAATCTTTTAATTCAAAAACACAAATACTTCATTCATCCAAATTTATTCTTAAACTATTATTCTGGATTTATCAAATTATTTCTTAATAAATATTTCCTAAAATATGAAATATGAATCATCTATTAAGGTTCCTCAACATCAATATAATCAAACTTCTTATGTTTATTGTAAATAATACTGGAAGAACATCACAAACCTTTCACATTTCATTTGCAGTCTCTTTATCTTCGTAAGTATATCCAATACTTATACCACCTTCCTGATTCTATTTATGAGATTTCATCTTGGGAAATTTATTTGAATAATGACCATTATTTAAACATCTGAAACATTCAATTTTAACCATGTTCCTTATATTTACCTTCATTAACTAAAACCAGAAATCATAGAGTGAGAAACACATATCATAGAAGAAAACCACATAATCATAAAAAATTTACTGTAGTATGTATTAATTATGTCACATTAATTAATTTGAAGAACCTTATTTTTATCCTAGGTTATTTATAACCAACTTCTATTTAAGTCCTTAATGATGGTTCATGAAAATTTTGTGAATTCTGAAAGAATATCCCCTGAGAGTGTCGAACCACGTGTGAAGCAAGGCCCGTTATCATGTATCAGGTTATGCCGAGTCAAGCCTGAAACGCCATGTCAAAGTTGTTACTCCAAGGTACATTTTTTATAGATCCACATCCACTTATAGTATCTAGATAGGTATGTATTTATAGGAAACCACTTTCTCAATCCTTTACTTAAATTCCAAGACATTTTACAATATCATCCAATAGCCCTAAGGCCTTCAATTTTTTAATTATAAGCCTAATTTTATGGTAAGAATGAGAGAAACCAAATAGAAATCATGGACGTAAAAAAATCACACCAGAAGGTTAAGAGATACAAATCAAACAAACAACATGGATCACCCCTCTCTAGCATAAAATCAAGGTAAATCTCTCCATCGTTACATGGATGACCAGAAAGTAGGTGTCCTATGTCAAAGCACTGGCCTTATCTGATGACTGACGCCATACCCCCTCAAACATCCAAATCTGTAAAGCACTACAATAATGAACATCGAGCTATAAAACCTCATGTGTGGCCTAATTCATGAGGTCAAGTCCAGTTGCATCTCTATTCCAACAAATTTACCAAATCAAACCATTATAAGACTTAGACACACGTCAAAACATTAAAACCAGCACCAAGATTTCCCACATGCTGAAAGCCAAGAACCATCGCCAGAAAAACAGAGTGTGCAACCAAAAATTCAACTTAGACAACCAGAACAACCAGGAAATCGCAAAAAAACTCATAGCCAAAAAAACCAAATTAGAAGCACCAAACCTTCAATACTGCAAAAATTTCGCAAGAAAATATGGAGACCGTGACCTCCACCCTTAGGGCATCTCTAGATTTGGCGCCGACCATCACTGGAAGCACACCAGAGGCATCAATTTGTCACTCCGGACCGAACAAAAGTCAGATCCATCGACACAGACCAAGAACAACTGATACAATCTGCAAACTGCGTCGCCAACACTCTGAACCAAGATGAACCCGAAGTTCCATCAAGAAAAGTATTCACATAAGCCAAATACACTCCCGATCCTCGCCAAAACTCCACCGGGTCGCACCATCGCCACCGTGTCACACCGAGAGCGATCGGAGAAAACCGACCACGCTATGTCACGCCGAGACTATCCAGAGGTCAAAAGCCTCAGCATGCTGATGAGATCTGGAGGAATCTAACACCAGACTGATTAATTCTCGAGGGGGGAGGGGAAGCAAGGATGAAGGGGAAACCCTAGTTTCCGTGAAGGAAAGAGGAGAAGCCGATCAGAGGCTACCTTCTAGTGCTCAATGTGGATTGACATTTTACTATACTTTTCCCTATCCTTAGACTTATCTTTATACATGTCCTTTGGGTTCTTACTAAGGTTTTCACATCCTAGCTTCCAAAGGTTAGATACAAATTTTCTATGATAAAAACTATAGGGACCATCACTTTTCATACATTAACATTACATAAATTTTTTAGAATAGTTAAAATCATTATACAAAGAGATAACCAATGACCCTAATCGTCTACTGCCTTTGGAAACATGGAAACATGGAAACATAACCATTGGTATATATGCGAGCTATAGTATCTCTGCTAGGTTTTCCAAGATAAGAACCCCTTTTAGACATATTATACATGAAATATATCTTCATAACCTGGGGAAGGAAACATAAAATGTGGTTATATCAAATGATCAGCAAGGGTAAACATGGGAGATATGTAAGCATTAAGAGGATCATAAGGTTATTAGAACATGATCCTGAAAATACAAGATCAAAACCTATGTATCAAATATCATAATCATGAATAATGGAATAAATTTGGGAAATTAATATGACATGATTCATAAGAAAATAAAGAACATAATCCATGAAAGCATAGTATAGGAATAAGACATGGAATTGTGGAAGACACCAAAGAATATAAAATTATTTCCATAGTAGTCAAGGAATTGCTTCCAAGGCCATATTAGTAGTATGGTTTCACTCTCCATACCATCTTGGTAGTCATGGTTCACTCCCATAGCCATATTTGTAGTATGAAATCAATCCTCAAACCATCTTATTAGTGAAGGTTCACTAATATTCTGTGTTCTACATGTTATTCTTATATATGATCACTAATGTTCCATAAATTTTTATTTCACCATGTTGTTCCTTCTAACCCATGTGCTGTGCTTTATTTCTATGTTTATACCACTTTTGGGCTTTTATTATCATCCCTTTTGTCTATGTATTCCCCAGGTTATCCTATATAGATGTAAGATCCTAAATAGAGTTAGGATCTCATTATGTATGACTAATATAAATATGTTTTTTTCTATTCCCATGTTTTTAGTTTTATGCACCTAATCATCCAAATACATTAGAATTTATGATCAATGGTTTTTTTATGGTTAATTTTTATTATAATCATGTAATAATATGTATAAAAGGCCCGAGTAACTATAGTTGGTATCAGAGCATAGTCTAGTTATTTTTGGATATTAAGAGTTTAGAACTTTAGTAAGAACCCTAGTTATAATTTCATCACCATGGATAACTTAGATTGAAACTTAGGTAACCACTATACAAGATATAGTTTCCATTTAAAAGTTTTTCCTTATATGTTAAATGTTTTATTTTTATATTATTATTAGATAAGTATCCATGCCCCCTATTCATTCTTTATTTTTTAGTTAATTTATGGAAAAAGGATATGTCATTCCAACAATCAATGTGATAGGCAGTGTGATGATTCACCTAAACAAATTCCTAATCCATTGGGAACATGATCTTAAAATTTCATGACAACACTTTCTCAACCAGATCAAGTAATGTTTAATAACTTGAATCATGTGGAACTCCCACCTTCTTCCAAAAAAGATACAGTTTCAGATGAATCCTTTATGTGAAAAAGTCCCCCCATATTTAGTGGATCTTCCAATCCCATCATTGTAGAATAATTAATTAACCCCATTGAGAAGATATTCTCTATCATCTAGTGCTCAGAAGAATATAAATTCATACTCTAGGCCCATCATTTTGGTGGGGAAGCTGATCAGTGGTGGAAACTGATGAAAAACACAAAGTACAATGACGAAATTGATTCCATGGATTGTGATGAATTCAAGAAAATATTTTTCAATAAATATTTTTCTCGAACACTCTGTCTTAAGTTGGAATGGGAGTTCCTCAGACTGAGGCAAAAAGAAGACGAGTCTATCGGGGCATTTGAGGAAAACTTTACAAGGCCTTCCTGATACGCCTATGGATTTTACATGAACAACAAAACCAAGATGGATTGCTTCTTTAGTAGGCTAATGATGAGTCTAAAAAAAGCATTGGTGATTCAAGACTTCGTGAACTATGATGAAATTTTTCATTGTTCCCTTAAGGTTGAAATGGAGATCATAGACTCTCAGTGGTCTCATGGGCCAAAATATAAAAAGAAGAAAATGGATTTTAATATGAGAGGATCAATAAATAAATCCAATGATGAAAATAAATCCCAATATCCCACATGTCAAAAATTTGGGAAGAAGAATCATGATAACTGTCTAATGGGAACGAGGAGATGATTCTAATCTAAAAGGCTTTGGAGGTGTAAAATTAAGATAAGGGGAAGTTCCCTTTTATAAGAGAGGTGAGGGGCACTTTAAGAAAATCTTGAAATATAATTTTATAATAAAATCATTTTCAGTTTCTAATGGATCAAAAATGAATTATTTAGAGTATATGGTGGGGATGGGTCGAAAAAATCTCAACCAATAGGTATTAGACATGTTTAGTTCACAATATCAGCCTTATATTTTAGATTTAACTCTTAGTTATATAGTTTGACATTTTCCATGTCTCTTTATATTTTTATATTATATGGTTAATAAACATACAATAAAATTACAAGAGAACCCCAAGTGGTTAATTATTAATATATATAACCTTATCTAAGTCCTATGGCCAAATCTTAGATTTTTAGGAATATTATATCAATTAATAATATAGTATTTATTTTTGAAACTCAATTATGTCAATTTTGACACTAATTAGTATTTGATTTTTGTGAAAATAATAAAAGCCTAATTACTTCGAAAAAACTATTTAATCAACCATAACATGTCATATTAACGTAGAAAATTAGTGTAATTCATCAAAATTCCCAAATTATATTTATTTTGATATTTATAATAACAATTAATTTAATATTTCATTGATATGGTAATTAATGCCTCATCATTGTGTCATAAATAAATTACATTACATAATGTATAAAATTATAAATAAAATACCATTATGTAGGATATCATTTTATCTTTCTAATGAATAAAAAATAGTCAAATTTATCCTATGTTTATCCCTATATTAAAAATGTTTTAGTTATTAAACTTTGAATTTAACACTTTTAACCCTTTAAATAAAATAATAATAAATGTCCTAATATAATTAAAGTGGAAAAAATGGTGTAATATTTTATTCCTAAGGTTTTTTTGGTCGAATTATACATATCCAATAGAATTAGGACATGTTTTAGGGTAATTATAATATCATTTTTACCGTTAATTACCCTATTTACTTTTATGTGTGGTAAATAAAAGTTAAAAGTTACTATTCATCAAAGGTTATTTTCATCTTATTTAACCAAATTTTACTAACTAATAACAACCTTGTTTCTTAATTTTTTTAAATTCAATTCACAGAAGTTTTAAAATTAAGTTTTATGCAAATTTGCAAATGCTCCTAGGAGGTGGTTAAAAGAGGGTAAAGAGTTCATTAAAGTTTATATATATATAAACTTGTTATAAAATGACTCGAATGAATTATATTAAACTTATATAGGTATTATGTATCTATTTTTACCTAAAATAAATTGAAATAAAATAAATAATTATTTAAATAAGAAGTCATTTTTAACAAGTAACGTAGTGTTTTTCACTATTAATCAAAAATTGAATTTTTTAGAAAAATACCAAAAAATCACCCTAAGATAATTTCGATATTACGAATTCAAAAATGAAGTCCATTTTGAAATATAAAATTTATAAAATTTCAAAAAGTGGGTATTACTATTCATAATGGCTAGTTTGATTGGTCGCAATGTGTTAGAATCTTGAAGTTGTGTACAATGCAAGCTATTGCATTATTCAAAGGGAAACATACTATGGAAGATTGGGGTGTTAAATTCTTCCCTCGAAATAATTTCACCCTCAAAATTTATAGAATAATCCCGCACAAAATAATTCAGGTGGTTCTTCATCATAAGTTCCTCTGGTTCCCACATTGCCTCTTCCATCTTATGGTTTCTCTATAGAACTTTTACCAGGTGAGTTGTCTGACTTCTCAACACTTGTTCTCTGGTATCAAGAATCTTGACAGGCTCTTTACAATAAGATAGATCATGTTCCAGTTCAATTTCCTCATAGGTGAGTACATGCGTTGGGTCAGGCTTGTATTTTCTCAATAGTGATACGTGGAACACATCGTGAACTTTGGAGAGACTAGGAGGCTTTGAAAAATGATAAGTTACAACTCCAATTCGTTATCATATTTTGAAAGGTCCGATGTACCTAGGACTCAATTTATCCTTCTTACCAAAACATATTACTCCCTTACATGGAGATAACTTCAAGAAAACATGGTCTCTTACTTTAAAATCCAAATCCATCCTTTTGTTATCGGCATGGATCTTCTTCCTACTTTGGGCTTCTTTGATGTGGGTTTGGATATTCTTCACCTTTTCTATTGTTTCCTCAACAAGTTCTAGGACTGCAAGTTTTCTTTCACCAACATCATCCCAACAAGTTTGTGTGTGAAATCTCTTTCCATATAACGCTACATATTCTGCCATTTGAATACTTTAATGTAAGCTATTGTTATAGGAAAATTATACCAAAGGTAAATATTGATCCTACATACCCTGAAAGTCAAGTGATAAAAATATCAACATGTCTTCTATGGTTTTAACAGTCCATTCTAATTGTCCATTAGTTTGAGAGTGGTAGGCAGTGCTCAAACGAAGTTCAGTATCCAGGTACTTCTGAAGACTTTTCCAGAATCCTGATGTAAAATAAGGATCACGATCAGAAACAATCGATAGGGGTACTCCATAAAGTCTTAAAAATTCATTAATATACAGTCTTTCTAAATGTTCAAGTGGTAAATCTCCTCTTATAGCAAGAAAATGTGATGAATTGGTAAGACGATCAACAATGACCCATATTTCATCATTCTATCTAGGAGTCATTGATAGCCCCATGAAAAAGTCCATCGTAATATTATCACATTTCCACATAGGTATGAGAAGAGTTTGCATGACTCCTACAGGTTGTTTCCTTCCAGCTTTCACTTATTGAAAAACCATAAATCTTGACACATAATCATCAATCTCTCTCTTCATATTGTCCCGCAAAAAATTTTACTTAAAATCTCTGTAAATTGTGGTGCTCTTTGGTTATATAGAGAAATTAGGGCTATGAGCAACATCCAACAATTCCCTTTTTAGATCAGGTATGTTAGGAACACAAAGTCTCTTCCCAAATTTCAAAATTCCATCTTCATATATTAAGTCACCCAATCTCCCATCATTTACGGCTTTAATCTTCTTTTGAAACTCCTCATTATAAGTCTGAGAACACTTTATCCTTTTTAATAAAGAAAGTTTTTTAACCAAGTGAAAAAGTATTGATGTTTCAACTTCCATGGTTATTCCCATATTCATTTTTACTAGATCCATGAAAATAGGATCCCTTTCAACTCTCATCTTGTTCAAATATCCATGATCCTTTCTACTCAAAGCATCTTCCACCTTATTTTCCTTCCCCGGGTACTATTGTGTAGTGGAATCATAATCCTTGAGTAGTTCAAGCCATCTACATTGCCTCATGTTGAGTTCTTTTTGAGATAAAATATACTTCAAACTCTTGTGATCGGTATAAATCTTACATTTTTCACCATAGAGACATTGTCTCCATATCTTCACATCAAAGATTACAACTGCTAAATCAAGATCAAGAGTATGATAGTTTTCCTCATGAATTTTTAACTGTCGTGATTCATAGGCAATAACTCTATCATTTTTCATAAAGACACAACCAAGTCCTTTCTTTAAAGCATAATTATAAATAACAAACCCATTGTTCCCTGATGGTAGAGTCAAGATAGTAACATTGACTAATCTTCTTGTCAGTTCTTAAAAAAATTCTTTACACTCTTTTGTAAAAACAAATTTAACCCCTTTACGTGTGAGATTGGTTAATGGGTTTGTCAACTAGGAAAAATTTTGGATGAAACGTCGATAATAACCTGCTAAACCAATAAAACTGCCTAGCTCAGTAAGCCAGAATTCACACTTTCTAAATTTTCAATTTAATTCATTTCTTCTAAGAGTCTTTAAGATAATGCGCAAGTGATTTTCATGATCTTCATATCTTTTTGAGTATTCTAAAATATCATCAATAAATACCATTACAAATACATCAAGATATTTATTGAAAACTATGTTCATTATATCCATGAAGACAAAGGGTGCATTAGTCAATCCAAAAGAAATTACTATAAATTTGTAATGCCCGTACCAGGTTCAAAATGTTGTTTTTGGAATGTATTAATTCATCACACACAACTGATGATATCCATATCAAAGGTAAAACTTTAAAAAATATTGTTCCCTATGAAGTTGTTCGAATAAATCATCAATGCGAGGTAGGGGATACTTGTTCTTTATTGTTATAGCATTGATCTCCCTGAGGCGATGAGATGTTGTGACAACTTTTTCCTTTTCATTACTCTCCAAAGCATGAAATATTTTCTCTAAGGAATTTATCCGTTGATAAGTTACCAATGGATTTGTACTCCCCTTGAATGTTAGTGGTTGTTGGCTCATGAAGTGGTTTAATAATGATCTACCGTGTTGTGGATCAGGGTGCTCCATATGGGTAAGGTTATTATTCATAACCTGAGTGAGTTGTCCAAGTATGGTGATAAGCTGATCAGTACCAGTTTCTTCACCAGCTCCACTATAAATATCTTTAGTAGGAGGGAAATACCTACATGGATTATGTGCGTTGATACGGTTTCCATTCCTTCCAATAGGTTCCATTTCTAAACATTAACAAACACTAGATTAGTTTATGAATTACAATACATAATTCCAAACTTGTAAAATATTCATCATAAATTGAATAGTTTATGGATATAATTCATAATCATAAAAAACTTTCTTTGAGGAATTATATACTCATAAACCCTTCATAATGGTTTGTAAAGAAAATGATAATTATCCTAAGCATATCCCCCAGAAGTGTCGTAACCAAAAGTACAACAAGGTCCGTTGTCGTGCACCAGTTCCTGTTCGAGTCTAGCTCAAAGTGATGTTTTTGGGATTTACCCCTAGGTACATATATGCCATAACCGCCTCTATCTACTCATATCTAGAAAGGGATGTATTTCTTGGAAAACTAACAAAATCCCTAGAGTACTAAAATTCTAGGAAGTGCTTCTATACTAATCCTCAAAGTCTATCTTAGGGTAATGTTCTCTAATAAGAGGTTTTATAAATATAGAATCCAAGGTTTTTAAAAAACTTCCTCTGATACCAACTATAACACCCCGACCCCAGTTATCTGGAGTTGGTTCATTATTACATAACATTGACATGATCACACGGGATCAAATCCTGAAAGACCGATCAGTTTAGTAGCCTTGGAAGTACTAGATACATTCATAAGTTTTACATTATATCATGAAATAAAAATATCAACCACATTTTATCCCATTTTTAACACACTTATATCCTTATCCTATCCCTACAGTTCATCCATAAAATACTTCTTCACATCTTGAGAAAAAGAAAACATAGAAAGGGGTGAGCTCATATGGAAAGTAAGGATAACAATATAGTGGAAACTTTCATAAATAAGCATAACCATTTAAGGCAATGTATAAGACGAAAACAAGAGGCTTTTAAACTTAAACTTTGGCATAATATAGAAAAGATAAAATTAAATAATTCCATTTACTTATTCACATGGATATTCTACAAGTTGGATAATCACATGCAATATCAATATCCACTTTCATAATGATGGAATGCATACTGCCAGACTTCATAACCACATAGTCATGGCCTTGAGCCAAGACTACAAATAATATTTTTTCAAGGTCTTGTTCCATGAAACTAGTTTCTCTCATGAGACCTACTGATGCATCGATGAGCTATAGTATGCCCCACCTATCACTTACGAAGTCCAATTCATTTCTCATATGAAATGGTTTAAACATAACATAAGAATTCATATTAAAACTTTCATACTGAATGTCAATACTTTATCCAAAAACCAGGAATGGTATAAAAATAACACATCCACAGTCAAACATATCACAAAACCTTTAATACAATATATAAGATTTGTATCATAATAAATCAACCTCGATCAAGAATAATATCCCGCAAAGGATGTTGACATAGTTGAAAATGATCAGTAAAAATCTTTTAGTGAAATATCCCTTTTTTGTGAAATAACTTAAAAGTCATATAATGGAATTCATTTAAAAGACAGTTTTGAATCAAAGTGTCCCATACCTCTTTGATACCTTTTAATGGAATTAACATTTTAAAACATTAATGTCCATATAAATAAATCCTTAAAACAATTTTGAAAAAATTGACATTAATGAGATAGGTTTAGAAGCATAAATATTTAAAACATTTAAAATGACGTTTTAGTAAAAAATCCCTTATAAATAATCCCTTTGAAAAATATTTTATGATACATGTACATGCATAATAAATATGTCCCAGTAGATACTTATGTAAAAACAACCTCGGATAATAAAGAGATTATTGAATTAACCCTTACCTTGTACTTTTCCTTAGTCAATGGTATGTTAACTTCCTGTATAATAGTTAAAACATTGTTATTAAATTATATAAGAATCGTATACATAAATATGATATCATATATGATCCTCTAATATTGCGTTGTTAATAATATTTTAGTAGTGTCATTGTTTTAGGTGTTAACTGATCTGTTTTCCTTTATATGCTCAGTTACGTAAGCCATGTCTGTTATGGATAGGATGTATTTTATTCATATCCATAATGATATTAATTTCTTAAAAATTATTTTTAATCATAAAATGAAAATAATTCTTGAATAATTATGATGTGGGAATGAATCTCATCACGTTTGTGGAGACGGTAATTCGTACGTACTCACACACGACAATATCATTATATTGATGGTTAAATCATATGTAATTGGATAGTATATTATATATAAAGTTTAATTAACATATTATATTTATTATTTAAATCATTTATACTCATTATTATAAGCATCCAAATAATGAAGTGTTTGAATAACAAACTACCCCACGACGTGGAGACGGTAATCCATTCGTACGCACATACGATGACTTTGTCATTTATAGGATGGATAGAATAAAGAATATGGTTGTACCATTTTTAAAATAATATAATATTATATAGAAGATACTGGAGTCATTATTTTTAAAGTTAAACAACAACGAAAGAGGAAGTGGAAGAAGAAACGAAGTTGAAAGAGGTGATGAAATATTTACCTCTTCTTTGGGTTATTCCTTTTGATTTGATCAAAAGGGATATTTAGGTTGGCTTTCTGACCAAAGTAAGGAATCTATATTTATGTGAGGGAAGTTGGGAGTATATTTGTGCTAGGTTTGGCCGACCCAAAAGGAATTGGCGGTGTGAAATTAAGATAAGGGGAAGTTCTGTTTTATAATAGAGGTGAGGGTCACTTTAGGAAAATCTTGAAATATTATTTTATAATAATATAATCTTAGGTTTTTAATGGATATAAAATGAATTATTTAGAGTATATGAAGGGTATGGGTATAATACCTCTCAACCAGTAGGTTTGGGACTAGTTTAGGTCACAATATCAACCTTCTATTTTTGATTTAACTCTTAGTTAAATAGTTTGACATTTACCCTGTCTCTTTGTATTTTTATTTTATATGGTTAATAAACATACTATAAAATTCCCAGAGATCCAAAAGTGGTTAATTATTAATATATATAATGTTATCTAATTCCTTTTTCTAAACCATATATTTTTAAGAATATTATATCAATTAATAATATATTATTTGTTTTTAAAACCGAATTATGTCAATTTTGACACTAGTTAGTATTTGATTTTTGTGAAAATAATAACAACATAATTACTTCTATAAAAATTATTTAATAAACCCTAACATGTCATATTAACCTATAAAATTAGTGTAATTTATCAAAAGTCTAAAATTACATTTATTTCGATATTTATATTATCAATTATTTTAATCTTTCATTAATAAGGTAATTACATCATCATCATTGTTTTATAAATAAATTAAATTATTTAATGTCTAAAAATTATAAATAAAATACCATTATGTAGAAAATAATTTTATCTTTATAATGAATATTCATAGTCAAATTTATCTTATGTATAACCCTATATTTAAAATGGTTTATTTATTAAAGTTTGAATTTAAATATTTTAACTCTTCTTTAAATAAAATAATATTAAATGTCCTAATCTAATCCAAGTGGACCCAAGGGGGTCATATTTCATTACTAAGGTTGTTTTTGGTCAAATTACACAAATATAATTGATTTAGGACATGTGTTTGGGAAATTATAATATCATTTTTACCCTTAATTACCATATTTACTTTTAATCGTTGTAAATAAATGTAAAAAGTTACTGTTCAACAAAAATTATTTTCATCTTATTGAACCAAATTTTTCTTACTAATGTCAAATGTGCTTCTAAGATTTTTTAAATTCAACTGACAAAAGCTGTAAAATTAATTTTTATGCAAATTCACAAATGCTCCTAAGAGGTGTGTAAAAGACGGTAAAACGTTCATTAAAATTTTTATATATCTAAGCTTATTATAATATGACTCCAATGAATTACATTGAACTTATATAGGTATTAGGTATCTATTTTGACCTAAAATAAATTTAAATAAAATAAATAATTATTTAAATAAAAAGTTGGTTTTAACCAATATCGCAGTGTTTTTCAATATTCATCAAAAATTGAAATTTTTTTGAAGTACCAAAAATTCACCTTAAGATATTTTTGATATTCTGAATTCAAAAACTGAATTCCATTTTGAAAATTAAAATTTCAAAAATTGGGTATTACTATTCATAAGGGCTAGTTTGATTGGTCGCGGTGTGTTTGAATCTTAAAGTTTCATACAATGCAAGCTATTGCAGTATTTAGTTGAAACGTACTATGGAAGCTAGGGGTGTTATACCAAGTATTTCTCTAATGTGTAACTTTAGTCAGGATACCACCAAATAAAGGAGAAGAAAGAAGATATTCCCATGGATTCCTTTTGAATTAGGTATGGATACTATGAGTTCATAGTGATACCTATTGGACTCTCTATTGCTCAACCATTTTTCAAGGTCTTAATGAATAAAGTCTTTATAGATTTCCTCAACAAATTTTTGGTAGTCTTTATCAATGATATTCTGATATAATCCAAGAGTAAGGAGGAACACGAGGAGAATATTAATACTATTCGAATGAATTTATGAAGGGAGAAACTATATGAAAAGTACCATAAGTGTGAGTTCTGCATGAAGGAGGTATCATTATTGGGGCATGTTATCACTAGATAATGAATATATATGGACCCTTCCAACAGAAAGGAAATTGAAGAGTGGCCCAATCCAACATATGTAACAGAGATACATAGTTTCCTTGGTCAATCTGGGTATTACAAATGATTTTGGAAGAAATTTTCAAGATTGTAAAACCCATTAACCAAGCTAACTCGGAAGGCAGTAAATTCTGTGTGGACTAGTGAATGTTAAGACTACTTCAAAGAGTTGAAAAAGTGACATATCATTGCACCCATACTCACACTACCAACAAGAGAGTAGATCTTTTTGGTATACAACGATGATTCAAAAAAGGTATTGGACTGTTTAGTAATGAAAAATGATAAATTGATCGCCTACTCTTAAAGGAAGTTGAAATTTCATGAGTAAAACTATCCTATGCATGATATGGAGTTGGAGACTATGATGTTTTCATTAAAAATTTGGCACATTATCTTTTTAGGGATATGTGTGGAATATATATTGATCATAAGATCCTCAAATATATATTCTCATAGAAAAAGAATAATATGTTCTGGTGAAGATGGTTAGAGCACATCAAGGATTATGACTGCTCAATCCACTACCATCTTGGAAAAGAAAATAAGGTGGTGGGTAATCTAAGTTGAAAATTTCCCACGACATTATAAATGATGATAATTGAGAAGGATTAAATCTTCTTAGATTTTCAATTTATGGACACATGGATCATTAAGGAAGTAACATCATCAATCCTCTCTTTAATGATTGTCAACCATCCCTAATGGAGAAAATATAGGTTGGTCCAACCTTCCCTATTCACCCAGGGAGCAAAAAGATGTATCAATATCTCTGAGAGAACTGTTGGTGGGATAGTATGAAGAAGGAGATCGATGAGTATACATCAAAATTAATGATTTTTCAGAAAGTGAAGGATGAAAGGAAAAAGTATAAGAGGATTATGGAACCATTCCTCATACCAACATGAAAATGGAAAACATCACTGTTGACTTTGTCACTAGATTTACAAATACATCTAGAGGAAACAATTCTATATGTATTTTTATGGATCAACTTAAATGGATAACCCACTTTATCACAATTTAAGAGGAATCATAACTCTATCAACTTGAATGAATATATATCAGAGAAGTATTAACGATGTATAGAGTACGACTATTAATTATATCCAATTGAGATCTAAGATTCACCTCCAAGTTATATAAAAGTCTAAAACATGATTTAAATGATAATTTGAACTTTAGATTGACTAATCATCCTAAAAAAAATGGTCAATCTGAGCAGAATATTCATTCTCTAGAAGATAAGTTGAGATAATTTTCTATGGACTTTAATGGAGGATGGGACCAACATCTACCTCTGGTTGAGTTCTCTTCCAAAATATTTTTCCATACGAGCATCCAAATGGATCCATATGAAGCCCTTTATGGGAAAAGATATAGAACACCAACATGATGGTATAGGTTAGTGAACATAATCTACTAGGACAAAAAATGGTTAAAGAAATGGTAGAAAAGGTGAAAACCACTTTGCAGCACATCCTGACAACCCAAAGATGACAGAAGAACTATGTAGATAATCATCAATGAGACCCAGAGTTTATGGTTGGAGACACTATATTCCTCCACATATCTCAATATAAGAGGATCATGATATTTGGGAAGAAAGTAAAGCCAAGTCCCAAGTATATTAGTTCATTCGAGATTCTTTATCATGCTAGATCTATGGCCTATCAAATAGTACATCCACTTATCATGTCTCAATTACATGATGTACTCAATGAATCCATCTTGGGGTAGTACGTACCAGATCTCTGACAAGTACTATATCCAGAGGTGGTAAAACTGGAGAACGATCTTACATATAAGGACCACCCGGTGAAGATCAAAGACCATATAGATAAAGCTCTTCAAGATTAGACTAATCACCTAGTCAAAGTACAATCTTGGAACCATAAGTATGAAGAGGCAACATGGAAACTGGAGGAAGCGATGAAGGAGAAGTACCCTCACCTGTTTTTACCCTAAAATTTTAAAACGAATTTTTGATGGTGAGATTTCAAAAGGGGGGGAAGAACGTGATGACCCAAAATTTTATCAATTGAAATTACCTTCTTATAACTATGTCATATAGTGTAAATCAGATAAAATTACATAGAGAACACAATATAAACTTTATAAATGAATAATTGATGAAATATGATTTATTTATAGAAATTAAGGAAGCTATAATAATGGAATTGTAACTTGACCATTGGAATAGTATTATGACCATTAATAATACTAAATCGTCTAATAGAATTGTTACCTCACCATTGAATATATAAATAAAACTTCTGTATCTTATGAATAAAAATATGATATATTTATATAATAGAATAAGTAAATAAATGTTTTTAAAAATGATAAATTAATTATTGATATTTTTAGTTAATGTATACATTTATTTATAATATTAAAATTATTATAATTATTTAAAATAAAATATATTTTCATAAAATTGAATCCTAAATTAGTTAATTTTTCAAACTGTCATAAAATCATTTATACATTTAGTATCAATATTTTTAGAATAAATGATGATTATAATTAAAAATTAAATTTCTCATATTTATAAAATTATTCTTATAAAATAAATTCAATTTTTAATTCTAAACATTAAAAAATGTTTAGGGCGAATTTTTTGGATTCTTTTAAAATAATTGAATTTTTGGTTAATAGTGGAATACAATAACTTAAGAAATAAGCTAAAATACATGAATTTTTGAGTCATTTTTTATGTATGGATAATTTAAGCACCATAATATAGAACTACCATTCATTATATAATTTATTTAGTGATAAACTTAAAGATATTTTCATTATTGTGCCAAAATAATAATATAATGAAAATAATAATAAAAAATACCCCTCTCCTCCCCCTATAAATACTACTCACCACCTATTCTCCTCACACCATTCAAGGCTTTAAGATTTCCCAATTTTAGACCAATAATCTTTCTATGCTTCTACCCCATGTCTAGGAGCATTTTGTCTCTTGAAAAGACCAAACCTATTTTCCCCATGGATGTTCTCAAGGAGAAGAAGTTCAAATTGTAAAAATCCTCTTTTAGTTTTCTTTTAATTTCTTTTCCATTTATTTTAATTTATTATCCTCTCATAAACTCTATATCCCAAAGTGATATAATAACTCCAATATCTTTTATATAATGTAATTTTATTATGTTAATGGAACAATCCATCATGAAATATCTTTTAGTCTAAAAATTAAAGCATCGTCCGTGATGTGTCAATTTTATGCCATCATGGAGGAGACATTTTAATTTTCCTTTACCACCTTAAATTAGGATCATAAAACAATTATTATGGTTAAATAAGATTTTATAATACATATTATAAGTTATATAATGCTCTTTATCTATTATATATACATAATATGAAATAATTAAAAAAACTAGTTCGTAGTGATAACAAATTCACCAAAAAAAACTAACGTTCACCATCAACATTTTATCTAATGAATTATTATAATATACAAAAAATAATTTGGAACCATTTTAAATTATATAGAATTATAAATATCATATAATTATTCTTAGGTATTTTTTATTCAATTTTACAATAACTTCCATAATTAAACTCAAGGGAACCAATCATAGAATCATGATAAGAACACTCCCAAAACGATGAAATTAAATAGTATAAGTCAAATAAATTTCCATAAACAAACCTAATAAAATTTTAATAAATTAAATACATGAATAATATTTTCTAAATTAATTAAAAAATGGATTTAATTTGATTATCTAGGTCATTAAGTACAAGTGTATAACAGTTTCATACATAAGTTAAGTGTTTCTCCGCAACCCTCCATTTTTCCTTCAGGTTACAGTTTCTCTCTATTTACCCCAAGAAGTTATTAATTATTCGTATGTACTATTAATTTTTGTTGTTGTGTATGATCTAATATATAAAAATCTCAATTATTATTTATTTTATGGGGAAATACATGTTTTATAAGATTTCATTTTCAATTCATCCCGATAAGAAATCCCAATTAAAGGGAACTTCCTAGTTTTTTACCCATTTTCAATTACCCTCCATAATATTTTTTAAGACACAAATATTTCAATTAAAATAGCCTTTTTATCATGAATGAATTTCTAAACTCATGTATGGTTTTATAAAATCAATTATACCTTTTCTCACTTTAAATATTCTTTAATATTTTCTCTTAAACCGAACTAAAAAGGCTCATTTATAATGTTTCTTACACACTATTTTTACATGTTTCCCTTCATTTGAACATCATTTATTATGATATATTCCTATTTTACCATATTAATGTATAGATATCATTTAAATCCATTCATTCAAGTATAAATTTGTGATACTCCCATTTGTTATGCCCTTTTACATGATTATGATACCCATTTATTTCCATGGGTAACCCTTATGTATATTTTTGATTATTCATGTGGAAAAAATATGTATGAACATTTTATAATGGGTGCACCTAGATTTAACTATAATTCATTAGGTAATGTATAGTGTCATGAGCTGTTATGTTGGGACATATAGTCAACATGATTTCTTATGGGACTTTGTCCACCATGTACAATAGTCTTGGAAGTTAGCCTTGACTCATGATTATGTCTTGTTGTATGTTTCTACCAGATTACTATGTTTCCATGATTATATGATTCAATGTTTTACATTTTATACTTCATTATGATTACTCATGTTCCATGCCTTTTTATGTCGTCATGTTATGCATTCTAACACATGTGTTATGGTTTATTTCTATTTTTACACCCTTATTTGTTTTTTAGACCATACATTTTGTCTATGAATTCCCCAGGTTATCCTTTATAGATGTAAGATCTCAAAGGAAGTTATGATCTCATTATGGATGACTAATATAAATTTGTTTTATTCAGTTTCCATCTTTTAAATTTTATATACCTAATCATCAAAATACAATATAATTTACAATACTTTGTTTTTATTTAATGGTTAGTTATGATTAAAATCATGTAATAATATGCATAAAATGATAGGGTCATTATAATTCGTGGTCCCTTACATATGGTGTTGAGCAAGATATCTCACACCATTGCCACTATTTGGATAGTGGGGATGACACACAACGTCCATTTCTTTGAGTACTGATATGGAGCCACACTCACTATCTCATGTGATGAGCATGAAGTCTCCCGCTCTTTATGAGATGTGGGGAATGTAACATTTTGATTGAATTGTTTGACTAGTTATGGATCTCTGAGTTCCTCCCCAATCCAACTAGCATCTAGTATTCCAGGTATATTGCCACTTATGTCTGCACATACTTGGTCTATATAGGTGGTTGTAATATATAACTATACTATATATATTATTAATATATATATATATATATAATTACTGATCAAAAAATCATTCCTTCCTTGAGACAAAGTAGTTACAGATTTTAGGGGCCCTCTAGGAACCCGAATAGGCTAGTTATTTATTTCAGTACTCGTTTCTTGTTCTGTTTTTTTCTTGAAAACTATTTATATGTGGAAACACTTTGGATTAATTGTAAACACCATTAGTGATGGCCTACTAGGATTTAATCTCATATAATATTCATGTTACATTTAGTACCTAAGAATATTATATGACTATGGGTATGGATGAGATCAAGTACCATACTGAGGATTCTTGATATTTTTTTACTTATAGATGAAGCAGAGGAGTAGAGGACCAAACATATGCTTGAGATTCTAGTGGAGTGGTTTTATTCCTTTTTTTACTCATTGTATATCATAAGTGTATAGGAATGTTCTCTATTCCACTTTCTATATATCAACATTCCATGAATCCTTGTATATGAAACCACCTAGTGGGATTATTATTATTATTATTCCATTACTCAATTTTTTAATCTTTCACAATTACTTATTATGTCTATTTACATATGATTCCACTGTTGTTTGTTTATGGTGTACCCACTATGTCACTCTGATATGAAGGTATATTCCCCCCTCCATATTACCTTTACACACTATTTTCTATTTGGTAGCATCTATCACAGGGGGAGGAGCACTTGAGGCCATGCGACCCTTCATATTGGGGAACATGTTATGTGGATACTGGGTTAGGATTTTACAAAGTGGTATTAGATCCTATTTTTCATTTCTCTTAATGTTTTTGTTTTATAGAGGAGAGTAAGAGTTAAAGGAATTTTTAATTAGACCATATTCCTGAATGTAGCTAACACATGTAGTTATTAATGATTCCATTTGTAGTTGGTGTGACCTAATCATTGGGAGAAACACTCGTTTTATGGAATTATTGTTATTGGTACTATTGAAATACCAATTTCTTTTACTTAGTCCTGATGAAATGAGGTAGTTTCATTACATTCATCATTATAGTCATAATAGGACTTATATGCCATTAATTTTCCTATGGAACATCTATTTTTAACATCCATTTTCCTATTGCATATTGATAGTGCCTTTGTTATGTATTGAAATGCGATGAAATTTATTACAGGGATTCAAAAACACAATTAACACTTAAAGTGCCTGCATTAACCTACCAATATTTTCCTGAATAGTTTGAAGTAGACACCATAAGTAGTTAATTATGGAACCTTTATCCATGGAATATTGGTCACGTGGGTTGGAATGTGTTATGGTGAAAGTTATGTGAATTAAATATTTTGGTTCCTAAGGAGTATAGGCCCTTATGGATCAGAAATGGTGATCCAAATAATTCAAACATTTAAAGTGATTTAAATCTATAAATAAGCAAAAAACTTACT
This sequence comes from Viscum album, assembly GCA_963277665.1. Classification (NCBI taxonomy): domain Eukaryota; kingdom Viridiplantae; phylum Streptophyta; class Magnoliopsida; order Santalales; family Viscaceae; genus Viscum; species Viscum album. Next base: position 574,141,469 of record OY728139.1, read on the forward strand.
GAATATCACCTTTTATAAAAAAAAACTTTTCTTATACATGTTAAACAAAGATATAGACCCAAAAACAACTTTAATAGTGGGTATTTGGTAACTCTCTTAAATTCGTTTGCTCTATTATGGTATTTCTATATTTCCCGATCTTGGATTTATGAGTAGGAAAAGGGGTATAAACTATCTATAAGAAGGAGCTGCAACTATCCTTGTTTTCTATCTACTATATTTTCATTTGGTAAAATAAATTATATGGACTATTTTTGGAATTGTAGAATCATTCCTCCAAAAAATATTCTTATTGTAGGTTTTGAAGGTAGTGATGACTATACAACGGAGGTGGTGGGCCCAGAGCTGCCAGTGATTCCTCCTACAGTGCCACCTGTGGCACCACTTTATTTTCCTAACATGGGCACTGATTCCCATTTATGAGAGGGTTTTATACGTATGTTTTAGAATATGAAATGTGTTGTTCGACCTACCCTGTGTACAAAATAGTTGAATCCAGAGTTCTAGTAGCATCCTCCTCCCATGTTTTTGGGGGATCGTGGATCACTTGATGTTGAGTAATAGATTAAATCTTTCCTTTCTATATTTGATCATATAGATATTCTTAGGATTAGAGTGTCAATATTTTTACAAATATGATGCTTGATTCTACCAATAGGTGGTGGGATGTTATCAACCAAGAATATCTACATCATGATATGGTTTGGTTTTATTTCCACACCATCTTCTATAACTATTTATTTCCCCAAACTCTGAGGGTTGATAGAGCTATAGAATTCACCAACAAAAATAAGGGAGGCTTGTATATTATGGAATAATCTTCTCATTTTACTGAGCTGTAGTGGTTTGATCTTACTCTAGTGGGTGATGATCTTATGACAGACATAAGATTTGAGGATGTGCTATGCCATCCAATCACAGGTCAATGTATTTTGGTTGACAACCATCTCTGATGTAGTCGACCAAGCGTTTATTAAATAGGAAAATTTGAGGGAATATGATGGTGTTATTCAGCGTGGTTAGACACCATAATCTATTAGTGTTCCTTATTTTTGTATATAGAAGAGTTTTGAGGATAGTCATGGAGGTAGTCCTAGTGAGGCTCTTGCAGATAGTTTTCAGATATGTCACCGATTTAGGAAGTTGGGACCAAAAAATTCTCAGTGCTTATGAGACATAGTGGAATAGATAGGGTATGGTAGGATTTCTCATATCTAGTGATTTTTTAAAACTTTTCCATAAGCTCATGGTAAATGGGTATCTACTCCTAACCCTCGTTCCAAAGAAGGGCCTGTAGGATCATGCCAAGAATGTAGCTAGAATACCACCGACCATTTAAGACAAGGTGGTAGGTAGAGGTATTCGAAATCATTTTTCTCAGAACAAGTAGAGTGGTATTTCTTAGAGAATTCATAAAGTGAATTAGGTCCATGACACATGCTAGTTACATACAATACAACTAGTGAAACGAAGCAGATCACTAGACCTTCTACTACACAATGTACTATTCTAGTAGCCTCTACTTTAGTGTTTTCTTTATTTGACATAGGAAAATATCACTCATTTATATATGAGATTATTATGGATAGTCTAGGTCTTGATATCAAACAATTATATGGTGTTATGATGCCAGATACCCCCTTAGTTATCCGATCATAGGGAATTTCCAATTGTAAGGATTTTACCCTTGAGATAAGTGGTTACCTCTTTTTGTGGAATGTTTTCCTCATTGATATGATGTGATTTGATGTAATCATCAAGATGGGATGGTTAGTTTCCTATCAAACCCACATTGACTCCTATCTTTTGAGGGTGATGTTTACATCAAAAGAGGGAAGTAGGCATGTACATAATGGAGAACGGGATGTTAGTGAGCCTAGATCTTGGCTCGAGCAGCAGAGGCTAGGTAGTGTGATAGCTCAAATTGCCATTGTTTTCCTGGATGATCAGGGATTACAACCCACTATTTTCCATTTTGTAGTGGAGAATTTCAGGGAAAAATTCGATGAATATGTTTCTGATATACCTCCTATGTGAGATGTAGAATTCACTATTGATCTGGTTACAATAGTAGCACTAGTCACCATTACTCATTATTGAATGGAAAATATGGGGCTTTTGTAACTAAAGAAGTAGTTTTAGGATCTAGAGGTGAAAGGATTCATATAATCTGACACTTATCCTTTGGGTTAAAATATCATTTTCATCAAGAAGGAGGACAATACCCTTATACTTTGTGTGGATTACCCATGGTTGAACCAGCTTACGATCAAGCACCGATATATACTGACTAGAATAGAAGACTAATTTGATCATATTTGAGGTTGTTCTATTATCAAGTGTGTGTTAGTACCTCATACATACCTCACACAACTGTCAAGATCTGGTATGGTCTATACGAATAACTGGTCATTCCTTTTGGACTCAAGACTCACATGCGGTCTTCATGGATCTAATGAATTGGATTTTACACTCATATCTAGATCCATTAATGGTAAATTTATTGATAATATCTAAGTATATTAATGTTTCAACAATTACCACGGAAACCATATTGAAATCGTGATGAACAAATTGAGAGAGAAGTAACTCTATGATAAGCTCAATGAATTCCACTTTTGGATTGACCAAGTCCACTTCTTAGGTCCCATTATCTTAGAGTCAAGAGTTATAGTAAACCTAGATAAAGTGAGAGCTATATTTTCCTCGGATCATCCCAAGAATGTGTTTGACATACCATGTTTCTTGGGGGATATCTGGGTATTACAGATACATCATCTAGGATTTACCATACCTTATAGCACCTCTTAAATTCTTGAAAAAGAAGGGTGTGGGATTCATATGGTAAGAATCATATAAAGCATCATTTCAGGAGTTGAAGGGAATTTTGACTTCATCACAGATACTAATTCTTACAGAGCCATCTAGGATCTATACAATATACTTTGACCCATTAGGTATTGATTAAGGAGCTATTTTGACATAGGACGAGCGATTCATCGTATTTGGGTCTCATCAATTGAGGCCTCACGACTAGAATTACCCAAAACACAACCTTGTGCAAGATGTTGCTGTCTATGATCTATTTTTTTGGAGAGACTATCTACTTGTAGAGTGGTTTGTGGTATAAATAATCAAAAAAACCTCAAGTACATATTTACATAGTGAGATCTGAATCTTAGACAGTGTATGTATATTGAGTACCTATATTCATTTTATTTTGATCTTTCTTACTTGCTTGGTAAATAAAATGTAGTAGCCAATGAACTATTCTGAATTACTCAGTTAGAAATAGGTAGTTTAGGAGGTCAGTGGACAATGTAATCTCATGGCCTTGTTCTTAGAGATGCATATTGATTTTCAATAAGATTAAGTTCAAACTGTCCTCACAACTTAAGTAGTGAATTTTACTATTTTGGAAGGGGTAAGAATGTGGAAACAATCAGATCCTCAAGGACTTTTCCTAAGGGAAATAATCTCATATAATAGTACATCTTTAGGTTGCACCATGGATGGGGATGATAATACACTCTTCCATGGGTGTGTATGGGTCCCATATGACATCAGAGAGAAGAAAATGATAGAATTTCATGCCTTAGCATGGGAAGTACATCCGTATTTACCCAAGATGTATTAGGATCTATGGAACCGGTATTGATGGACTGGTATGAAATCTGATATTTCTATCCTTATCACTTGGTGTTCCACCTATTAAAAGGTGAATATGGAACATCAGTTACCAACAATGAGTTTATTGCCGTTATACATTACCAGATGGAAATGGAATGATGTTTTAGTGTATCTTATTAATGGTTTACCTATGTCACCTTATGGAAATGATATAGTGTGGGCCATCATTGATTATTTAATGAAGGTCACACACATCTAAACTATGTAAGAGACCTTATCGGTAGACAAGCTAGGGAGGATGTATATTAGGGAGGTTGTACATATTTATGGAGCTCGTTGTTTTGTTATTTATGAAGAGACACTCACTTTACATTAGAGTTCTGATGGGGGTTTCAGAAGGAATTGGGTTAATAGTGATTCTGAGAATGACCTATCTCCCACAGACCAATGGATATAAAATTCAGGTGATAGAAGACATTCTCATTATTTGTGTCCTTGTCTTTAGGGGTTCCAAGGACAAACACATTCATCCTTTTGAGTTCTCTTATAATAAAATATTTAAGCCTACCATCGAGATGCCTCCTTATGAACCCTTTTATGGTAGTCATTACTGTTTACCTCTATGCTAGCTAGAAGCAGGGGAGGTAGCTATGCTTAGACCATATATCATTTAGAAAAATACATAATAGTTCTAGTTGATCAGAAAGCACATGATAATAGATCGATCTAGACATCAGTTTTATGCCAACTGAAACTAGTGACCTATCTAGTTCAAGGTCAGAGACTAGGTTTTTTTGAGTCTCATCCAGGTTGAGCCATAAACATATTTTAAGGTATGTTAAGCTCTCAACTTGTTTTTTCTACCCTTTGTGGTTGTGAAATGGATCAGACTAGTAGATTACCATTTTGTAATTTCTCTTAAATTTCAGACTATAAATGATTTCTTTCACATATCATAGCTTTTTTAATATGATCCAGAACCATCACATGTCTTTCATCCTAATGATTTTGAATTGGATGTGGATACTTAATTTGAGGAGTATCTTGTTCATATTATTGGTTAAAGTGTGAAGACATACCAAGGTAGGTCAGTTCCCTTGGTATGGGTTCTATGGAAGAAAATCTAGGTATAGGATGAGAGATTTTAATGGGGAGGTTACATACAAGATCATTGGCTATAAATTTTTACTGATGATGCTTCTTTACCAATAGATGTCCAACTCGGGGATGAGTTGATTTAAGGAGGGGTGGTTGTAATGACTCATATTTTATAAATGTTATGTATCATTTTTTGGTTTAAATTTATTTGAAAGGAACTTATGATATTTTTAAATGGAGTCATGGGGTTCATGGGGGTGTTTGGTTCTTTTTTAGAGACTAGAACCTTGGGATTTTGGAAACTAAACTAGGCCGCATGGTTAGTAGAAACTATGTTTCCCAGCCCACACGATCTCTACTAACCGTGTGTGAAAAAATAGAGGAGTAGTAGGTGATACAAGGTATGTACAAAACTGTTTGACTCTAAGTGCCTGAATGTGACAAAACTACAATGGTTTGTACATAGGAATTTTTCAAGGTGTTTTCATGGTTATAGAAACCCTGACCCTTAACCATGCATGGATTCTCTATTAAAGGTTTCTTGAGAATAGTTTATGCATGTCTTGTCCAAACCATGTGGGAAAACCTTGTGCGTCTATATTTTAATGTGAAATTACTAAAATTACCTGATTCAATTAATAAAATTGGTTTTCCTTTTTCCTCCTCCTCATTCTAGTAGTAAATCTTGTCTCCTCCTTTCATATATTTCCTTCTCCTACAACCTAGTAATTGAAGTAACTTATCAATATAATGTCTGAGTAGAGATCTATCAGAATTATCAAATAAATCCCAATAAGATATATAATCATCTCCATTATTATTTGAGTGTTTCTTTGGAATTTTTGTGCTATTTTAGTGAGAAATATTTTCCCCGATTTTCAGGGCATTGGACAGTTTCTTATATTTCTTCTATCCTACTTCGAATCTAAGGAAAAAATCAAATAAGGAGTCATAAATGACCCTAAGGTTGGTGGTCTCATCATTTTCCTCAAGTTTTTTGGCATTTTCATAGCTTTTCTAGCGTGCTGCACACTGGCCTTTGACCCAAATCCCTATTTAATTGATTTATTCTTATTATATTGATTTACACACCTTGATATACAGTTATTGGTCCTTTTTAGTATATTATAGGATATGTACCTCATTTATGTAAACCCCTTTGGTGATCCAGCTTAAATTTACCTTTATAGCTAACTGTTTAAAAAGACGGAGCACCTCATAAGTTTTTGGATTGGGTTATAAAGTGATTTTTACACTCTTCTATAAATGTTAAATGAAACCAAGAACCTCCTAAGTTCATGGATTGTCTTCTAAAAAGCATTTCCCTTGTAGGTAATTTACCTATTGATAATGGAACCTTTTAAGTGCCTCTTTAAACCTTAGAAATTTAATTTCGATGCATTGATCAATTGAAAAACTTGTATAAAATTTATGAAATTGTTCACGTGGGGTTTACCTTCATTAAATAAATTGAATAATCTAATTGGAATGAATTATAAATGGGGGAAAGTCCACATATACTTTTTCACATTTTACTAAAAATCTATAACAGAATTATTATGCCATTGTTATAATGGTCTTGGTAAAATATAGGACATGGAAGGTAATTCATCATGCATTATATTATAAAAATGAATATTATTTTGATATAGGATGTGATATTATAATAAGGGTTATTTTGGGCCTGATGATTCACTCTACTTTACATCAGGAGTTGATTAAGAGATCTCACACCATTTTCACTATTTGGACAGTGGGCATGACACACCATGTCCCTTGCTTTGAGTGTTGACATGACGATACACTCACCATATTGATTTATGAGTATGAGTTATCCCACTCTTTATGAGATATAGTTCATATACCCTTTTTCTGGAGCTTATAGGCTCGTTAGACTACTTATGGATGTCAAAGGTACACCCTGGTCCGACAAACATCTAACATTCTAGGTATATGGCCACTTATATCCAAACATACTTGGTCCATATAGGTTGATTCAATATATGATATAGTATATATATAGATATATTATTACTATACATACATACATATATATATATATCTATATATATAGAAATTTAACAATCACACACTCATTCCTTACTTGAGTCAAAGTAGGTAGAGCTGCCAAGTATCCTCTAGGAACCTAAGGTGGCTGGTTATTTATTTCAGCACTTGTTTCTTGTTCTGTTTATAATTTCAAAATGTTTATATGTAAAAAATGCTTGTATAACTTCTAGAATCTTTTGGTGGTGGCATAATGGGACTTAATACCATTCCCTACTTGGGATGCCTTTGGTACCTGAGAATATTATATGAATTCGAGTATGGATAAGGGAAGGAACCCTATTGAGATTCTTGATATTCTTTACTTATAGATGAATCATATAAGTAGATTAGAAAGCATATGCTCTGGATGATATTAGAGAAGCTTTTTTATACCATATGTATATCATGATTGTATATTCATGTCCACTATGACCCTTTTTGTATATCATCATTCCATATATCCATGTATATGAAACTTCTTAGTGGCATTATTATTATTCAGTTACTCATTTGTTTAAGCTTATACACTTACTTATTATTTTTCTTTTTGTATGCTTATGCTGTAGTGTCTTTATGGTGTATCAACTATGCCACTCTGATATGATGATATAGTATCCCCACCATAAAACCTTTACACCATTACTACTAGTCGACATCTTTTGGTGTATGGAGAAGCATGCTTGAGGCATTGTAACCCACTATCTCTAGGAAGAAGTTAGGTGGATATTAGGTTGGGATGTTTAAAAAAATAAATTGGCTAATAAATGAACTAAAAAAATTAAATTTGATAATGAAAAAATGTTAAAAGGGGGAATTTAGGAGGAGCCTAAGGTGTAATAGTGTGTAGGAGTATCCACACAACTCCTTCCCTTCATCTTCCCCTCTCCCTATACTTTATTATTATTATTATTCGAAATTATCTCTTTAAAGAATTCTTTAATACTGATCAGAATAACGCACTGCTTGTTCCATTGAGTTCATCTCTATAAGTAGAAATTAATTCCTATGTTTTTTAAAGGAAATTTTTTATTTTACTCAGATATAATTTAATCATTTTTATTCAAATTTGAAAATTTTAAGATGGAGATAATTTAAATTAAAGTTTCATTTATTTAGAAACGTCACTTAGTGGTGCAATTGGACTTTTTTGGCATCCCTTGTCATTAGAATATCATTGCACATATAGTTGGAAGTTCCTTACCTCTTGGGGATTTGTTACACATATTTACACATTATAATTTATATTATAGAATAACTAAAAAACATACTTTATTGTGATCACATGTGTGTGTGTGTTAGACTATGTGACCCGTTGTGATATTTGATTCCATGAGTATTTCTAGATTATCTTGTTTCTATGTTTGATTATGATCAATTATTATTATGAATTGCTACTATTTTCTTCATGATGATATACCATGCCTTCCTTGTATACTATAACATTTTATGTTTGTTACCATTTATTTGGAGGTGTTGATTGGAACTTGAGATAGGTGGACCATCATGCGCTGTATAACCCTTATAGGGGGAGTGTACACAACTTGCGATAAAGAAGATGATGAACATGAGCACAGGGAATGGGCATGACTATATGGGGGCCTAAAAAAAGACAAAATGTTAGGGGAATGAAGGATTTGGGTTATCACCAGAGGGGAATGATGATCTGGGGGCTAACCCAGGGCTGCATGTTTTGGGAATGATGACCAAGGGTCCTAACCTGAGGTATTTACATGGTTCGACGATATGGGGACCTAACCCATGATAGAGCAGTTATATGATGGTATATGGGTCTAATTTGACTTAATTTATTGAAAACAATGGGAAACATATAATGAACCAAATGTGTTATTCTTTTAAATTTATGAAATTTCATGATTATTCTTCTTGTATAGAGCTAATGAGGGTAAATGTGGGATTTTGTTGGGACTTTGTTATTACTTGATCACTAGGTTTTGGATGGTATGTTTATTTTGTTGTTATACATTTATTATTATTTTCATGACATAAACATATTATAATTGAGCATACTATGTTAAAGATACATTGGTTGAATAGTTTTATGTCTTATACTTACACACTAATCGGTCATTTCGATGCATTCATAGATTTCATGACTAGACGTTCAGTGAAAGAAAAGGGACCAATGGTGGACAATTGAACATTGGAGGAAAAAGATAGTTGTGAATCAAGATGGAATATAGAGGACCTCAATGTTTATTTATTTATTTATTTAACTATTGGTTTATACCCTGGAAAATCTTGACACTTCAAGAGATTCTTATTATTATATGACATGTATTACATTCTTTACTTTCTATATGTTTAGTAAAGTTATTTATTATGTTATTTACAAATTATTATTGATCCTATTACATGATACCGTGGGTATAGTCTCCTCCATGATTGACTCAGACCCACAATGCTAATAAGTAACCTCTTTCTTATGAGGAGACACGAATGAGGTCATATGGAATTCAAGCTTAGACCTAGTGGATTGGGTTGGGGCATTACAACACTAATCCAACAACTACTATCTACTAGGAATATGTGTAAAAAAGTGACACTCCCATGGTAAAATCAATTTTATGAAATCTGAACAAAATAATATACTCTTCCCACTTGAGGAATATAATCTGGTTTCTCTCCTTAAATATCCTTTTGATGAAAAAACCAATATATTTTTTGGGATTCACCAAAATTTTTACCGTAGGATTCCACATATTAGTCCAAGGATTTGTTAATAAGGCTTCCTAGTAAAGATAGTTATTATAGGAGGAGTGTATCCAACAAAAATTTCCTAGACATAAATCCAATAGATATAATTAAATGGGTCAATTCATGTGAGTAATAACTTATAAATACTTTCAATATTAAATATTCATTCTATTTTTCAATAATAGGCTTGTTTTCACTATGTAGTCTATGTTTGTGATCCTCCATCTAAGACACGATTTTCCATTCCTTGAACATACTATAGTTTTTTTCTGTGAAAAATTATTTACAATATTTGACTTCTTATAATATTATAGATCATTCATTGGCGTAATTTTTATATTGGTTTTTAGGGAAATGAATTTCAATGTTCTTTCTATTAATTTCCACAACATAAAAATCCTATGGATATAAGAGTGTTATTTTTTATTCCCCCTTATACAAGAATCCCTTGATATTAAATCATAAGGCCTTTTATTATAACTCTAGATGACATTAATCTACAATGAAAGTGACCCTCTAACCCTTAAATCTAACCTTGAAGGATTATCTTTAGCTGTGGGTTTTCCCATGGGGGACCCCACATGATCAAGCTTTAAAATTTAGTAATGTCTATTTTTTTTACATGAAAATAAAATTTCAATAGTTCACATATTAAATAATTTTTGGGTTAAAACGTTTCCAAAAAAAAATCCATGTTTTTAATTTTAGGTTATTTTCCCTTTATATTATGGAAAGGGATTTTATCATAGTAAATTTAGAAGTTTACAGTGACTTAGTGGTTAGTTTAACAATTAATAATATTATTTTACTCATGGGGATACTCTAAATTTCTACTTTAAATTAAATATATATTCTTATTCTTTTACATAGTGAAAAAATAAAATTTTTAAGCCTTCAAATATTTTTATAGATTGCACTATATTCCTTGTTACAGTTTCATATATTTCCATATTCAATGTTCTATATTTTATTTGAGTAATATTTGGATATATAGAGGATTCAATTTTTTAGAATTTTTATCACTCATGGTTTTTGTTTTAAAAAGACAAATATTTTATACTATATTTAAAATATTTTAATTCTAACCATTCATAAAATATAAAAAGAGTTTCTAATATGTATAAGGGGAAAATAAAAATCATATACAAAATTCATTTTTTAGTGTAGATTCACAATCCTATCATCAAAAATAATTCATGAGTGATTGATGAAGTTGTTTAGAATGTTATTAATGAAATTTATAACTAAACATTGTTAGAATATCCCCTTCCAAGGTTTTAATTTTTTATTAAGTAATATTGTAGGGTTTTATTTAAAATATAAATCTTACTGGTGTTTGAAAAATCACATATTATAATATTTTTTAAATCCCAATCACAAGTGTTATATATATATTTTTTAGATATCAATTAATGGTTTATTTTCATAATATTTTCATTTTTTTCCTTTCCATAAAATATATTTATAGTACCCATTTTTACTATTTTTTTTTGTTTTTTTGATAATTTTATAGTTTATAGAATTCAAAAATCATTTTACTAGTTTTTGAAATGAATTTTTTTGAACTTTTCAATGAATTAATTGAGTAGTGGGATTCTAGACTATTTATTTGTGATTTTACAATAGTTGTGAATTATTGTTTTATGTTTTGGTATGGAACTCTGTAGGAGTGATCAAAATTCTTGATATCCACTTAAATTTTGACACATTTGTTAATCTCATAATGTTTATTGGGAGTTTTGTATCCACCTTTCACATGAATTTGTGGTTGAACATTCATCCTATTATTTACCGTATACAAGAACCTGAAAAAGATAGATCCTCTATCTTTAGGTAATTTTTTTTTGATTTTCAACTAAATTTTTTTATTAATATGGAGACAATTATGTTTATTATCATAGCCTAAGAACCCCATTAACAAAAATTATTTTCTAGTTTCTTTAAATATGAACTTACAGTGGGATCACTCTTACAAAAATTATCAGAGGCATTGCGCTTTTCTCTATATGATCATAAATCTTTATATATATATATTTTTAAATATGCCAATTAATATTTTTTTCTTACGAGTCCCCAAAGAATTGTTAAATTATTCTTTTCTTGGAGATGTTGGTTTATTACTTCATAATTTACTTGACATTGGTATTGAAGGGGTTATGTAATAATTTTTTGTTCTTTTTGGTATGTTTTTATTTACTTTGATACATTTTTTTTTCAAATTCATGGATTAGATTCATATAAAATAGGGTTTTGAAAAATTACAATAATTTTTGAGTTTGTTTGGTCAACTATCTCAACACTAGAAAGTTTTTAAGAAGAACTCAAAGAAGGGATACCCTATGGGTGAACCCACTGCTAAATCTGTGGAATATAAAAAAAATTCTGAATTAACTACCACAGATGGATGGTTATCTTAAATGTAACCAAAAATAAAAATTTCCCACCAAATCAAAGAAAAAAAGACTTGACAAGTGGATTTTTTGGACTATTTATGAAATGAAAAAATAATTTGTGTAAAATTTCTCCTCATATTCATGTATAATCTAATACCATTTGTACAATCATAAAAATTATAAAACAAAACTTTTTCAAGAATCTTCTGGAAGAAATTTTTTTTGTATCCCAAGAAGATTTCTTCCTGGACATTACTGAGATAACTCAGAGATAATATTCACTGCAGACATGGGAAAATACCGAAGCACAATTTCATTATGTATAATGCAGTTGAGGTATATTATATTTATTTAAATTATATTAAATTTCATATATTTTATGTTTTTTAACTAATGAAATATAATATAAAAAATAATTAATTAAATTTGTTCTTTCCTTACTAGATTCTATCCAAATACAAAATATTTAACTTAATACTATTGATACATACACTTATAAATATATTGATATATTTTTTTATTTTATATTTTTTATCATATTCCATGAAATATTTTAGTAATGTAACTAGTTTGTACTAAATGAAACAATAGTAAGACATTTTGAAAAGAGTTTCGTAGCTTCCATTTTTTCCAGATGCATAAAATTATCTCTTACTATAATTTTTAATTATTACCTTATTTTCATATACTGTTATTATTAGAATAAGAATCAATGCATCAAAGATAATGTTGAATCTTAATATAACAAAATCTAAGGCATTATGAGGAACGTTCTGTATCTTAAAACAACTGTACATTTTTTTAACCCCTTTCATATTTACTCTAATGAATTTAGTAGATATAACAATGTTTAATACAACTAAGATTATATTCAATAGATTCTTTGTAACACTACATAAATACTATTTTTTTGAAATGTCCAAAATAATAGACACCTTTACAAGATGATGGTTTATATGAAAACACATTCTCAAAATTTTTTGTATCTTTCACTATTTCATTTCAAAATTCCTCTTATAAATATTTTTGATTATTTCATGTTATATATGGAACAATACACACAATAATGGTATAATAACTGATAGTGAACCAATTTTTATTATCATAATTATATTTATATGTTTAAACATATCAATCTACATAGAAAATAATTTTTATTTACATACATATTACTAAACATACACATTGAACTATAGTATATATATATATATATTTATTAATTAATATAAATTAATTTTACATTATTTTATTTCATTTAAATTTATTCATAATAACTAAATTTCTATATCACATTTGAAAATCAATTTTATCTTAGAAATTATACCTTTAAGTACACATTTGATTCTACTCTTTATAGTAACACATAGATCACTTGAAACAACAAGGATTTTATTTGATAAAAAAATAGTTTATAAAAAATTAGTACTTGTAATAATGTAAATTTAAACAAGAAGATATGTAATTATTTAAGATTTATTAACTAATTCAAAGGTTTAAATTTTGAATATTTACATATTCCAAATTTTTTACAATTATATTTAACATAGTGTACCCCCTAGAAATTGTGATGAAATTATAAACTATAACTGCATCTATGAATCAAGATTTACCTACAATAAGAAGGTTGATTGTTCCAAGATATTGATTTGGATATTTTTTTCAGTTAATCTATATAATTATTAATTTGATTTTATGACTTTATATATTGTTGATTTACTAATATATAATCATTATATAAATTTAGAAATACTTATACATTTTATATCATGTTATTATCCCATAGTTATCTTTCATAGATTTTCACCACCAATTTTTCCACAGATTTATTTTCTTAATCACCTACATATACACTATATTAATGATCGGTAAGTATATCTTATTAATATTCTTAAAATATAAAATTATATTTCTCTATTTGTTTTGGCATTTTCTCTTTACCAATCATGTGAACAAATTTATGATTATATTTTCAAAACACTTATGAGATGTTTCTATACAATATATTTGAAATGAGTTGTCTACTAATATAATTTCAATAGAAAAAAGATCCATTACCTTATTTATAAATCTATAAAATTATGGTATATTCTAGGGACTATATTTCACTTATAAAAGAGGGAAATATTTCTATTATAGCGATGGATATATCTCCCTTAGGGTAGAGCGGGGGCACAAAGAATTGGGTGCTCACACTTTACGAGTATATTATGATGTACACATACTAGAGTCGGATTTGAAATATTTCCTTGGTTACCTATTAAATTTTTGGGAACAAACTCTTATAATCTATGAAGGATAAACACTTATATCATTGTCTTAAGTCTTATGTATGATTTTTTTTCCAAAATGATTTTTTGAAACATTCTACTTATTCCTATTTTTAGATTTTCCAAGTGAAATATAATTGATAAAAATTATCCAAATTATAAATTGGATTCTATTAAAATTTCGAAGGGTAATTTTATAACTATACCATACATAAGGTTTATAATGTTATGAAAAACTACCCCTTTTCTATATAACATCTAGATCTGATGTACTTTATTGACCACATTGTATCCTTGTTTTCCAATATAATTTATAACTTGGGAAGATACTATGATGTTACTTATCAAGTTATCAATGATATGAATGATTAGTACTTATATGAAATTTATTTAAAAATGCTATAACAAGTTTTTGAAAAAATTAATATTGGGTGAAATATTTATTTTTTTGAGTTGATTTTCTCCATAACATAATGAATTGGCAAATGAAAGAATTTGTATATCACAAAAAGTTTCATAAATCAAGAAATATTTTATAGGGAGTAGGAGTTATGAATCTAAAATGTTGAGGAATTATTTTTATACTTACAAAAATTCATATAATCTTATAATGAGTGTCAAAATTGTGAGTCATATACTTATCATAATTATTATGTTTCTTATCCTTATGATATAATTTAAATTAGAAGTATTTTTTTTAATATAATTTTTATATAGGATTTTCTGTTTCATATTATAACACAGCATTAATAGTGCTTTGGTTGGTGGTTTGGGAAGTAATTTTATTTTGATATAGAAATTTATTTTTATATATAATATTATTCTTCATCTTCATTTTCTAAAAACGAATTACTAAAATTTCACTATTTGTTCTTTGAAAACAATGAATTACTGAAATTATATTACTACTATGGGAATTGATTCTCTTATGAGAATGATAAGTTTGTGTGATTTGAATTCCGTAGAAAGCCGTAATATAAATACCATGTTGGTGTTGGACTCTTCACAAATTTAACTGATAGTTGATAGTTTCTAGTTATGAAATGCTTAAAAGGAGTCGCAATTATTATAAACTATCACATCCATTGTATCTTATTACTAAAATCTTTGATTTACTATTTCATGTACCCCTTCATTATTTATAATAAAATTTTAATTGATTTAACTAGATTTGGATTTAAATTTGGCAAGAAAATTTGTTTTATATTTTATTTGTGTGTTATTTTTGATTATATTTTTTGAAAAAATTATGTATTATGGATGATCAACTACTTCCAGCCACCTGTGTCTGATATTGGAGATCATATTCTTCATGCTGTCAATGTGAGCATACTATAGATGATTGCTTCTATTGTATCTATTTCTTGATTAAGAGGGTGTATTATATGCGTGGACCCCAATGGCAGTGTGAAATACAATAGTAAAAACTAATGTGTCGAAGGAAATGAATTTTAGATGAAGCGTGATAGGGTTTCATATAAAGTATATTAGAGTTTGAACAACTATAAATATGACTTAAATGTCTTTTCATGGAGGTTGAACATGTTTTTAAATTATATATGAACATTTGTTTTTCAAATTAAACATTTATTTTATTAGATTTTAATATAAGATAATTTAATAAATATTATATAATAAATATATTTAATTTATTATATATAATTTGATTAATAAATGTAATATAAAATTTTAGCAATACATTTAATAATAACTACATATAATATATTATTTAAAATATAACTTAAAAACATATATTAATTATTGGTATTGCTTATAATAATAGATAAAATAATATTAATAATATTATTGATGAAGATATTAATGGTGTTAATAATATTATCAACAAATAAATCCATCATATGAATATATTTTTAAACCTTTTATTAAAAATATATATTATATGTTGGTATTATTATAATCTCAACCAAACTAATTTATCTGTTGTAATAAAATTTTTAGGATAGAGTTTTAACCAATAATTAAGTGACTGGGATATTTCTGTTGGTAAAAAATATTTTCCAATGGAATATATACCCTTACCAACTGATATTACCCTGTAGGAAAATGTTTAATATATTTTAGTGCTTTTCTAAAAGACATTCATCCCAACCATTATTTTTGCCTCTTACTTCCATTATCTTCCTATTTCAAACAAAATCCCATTTGTTATCCATTAAAATTTTTCCTTTATATTGTTCCACCAAATCCCCCAAATTTTTGAGATTTAAGGAGTTCAATTACTCTTATATGGATTACATTAACTATTTTAAGTCTCTGAGTGTAGCTTCCTCTTTCAGACATTCTGGTTCCCAAGTTTCCATTATAATTAAATAGTTCATATCAGTTAAAAACCGTGGAAATGATATTTTGATTCTAGTAGTTCTACTAAGCACAACCATAGGTTCATCCATTTGAACATGTCTATCCGATAGTCATATATCCAAACTTTCTTGGTTCAGTAGAGGTATGGCCAATCGTAATTCATTTGGTAGAAGCCTATCCACTCATCCGTCATCCAGAAGCCTGACTATCGAAGTGCCAACCTAAAAAGTTTCTCCAAAATTTTTCAGACTAAGATTCTATCCAGTAACCTCTTTTTGATCACCTTTAACTTTTATAGTTGATCTATTATCATCTTCCTTGTCATCCATGTTCTAATCTTTCCACAGAAGTTCTTCATCAAAAATAACATCTCAATTTAGGATGAATTGTTTTTTTTATGATTCAATTTGTGATATCCAATATTCTCATTACCATATCCAACAATAAAATAAACCTTGGGTTTCACCTACAATTTATCTATATCTTAACATCGATATGAATATATGTATTACTTACAATGAATTTGCGATGATAAACCTCTCATATCTTATCGAACCAATGTGATTATAATTGTCCTTGTCCCTAGAAGACGAAAAACATCTATTCATCAAATAAAAACTCTATTTATAGACCCCAACCTATTTCCCTTTGGCATTTTAGAGTGAAGCCTTACACTCTGGGATTTAAATTAAAGAGTTTAATTAAAACTTTAATCTACTTCATTTTTTTTGTGGTGTTCCATGAATTGTGTTTTAATGTCAGATTATTTTCCATTGAAAAGATAAATTGATGTTGTGTCCGGTGTAATCCCCACCGTTGTCTTTTTGAGGACACTTCAACATCCATTCACATTCTTTTTCGGAAAATACTTTCCACTTTATAAATGTATGAAGCACATCACATTTATTCTTTAGGAAGTAAACCTAGATATTTCATGTAACATAATTAATGAATCCCACAAAATATAGTGATATTACATTAGAGTGAACATGGTATAGTACCAAAATATTTTAAGGAATCAAGTTATAATTATAGATTCCTTGGATTTATAACATCTATGTTAAATGAATCTTTTTTTTTGTTTTCTTAGTATACAACTATCAAATCTTCTATGGTACATGTGATCAAGTTTAATTATTCCCTTTATCATTAGAAATTTTTTATTCTTCTCAAAAATTTGACCAAATATATAGGGATATATTTATATACCATTCTATGAAGTTATTATAATCATTTCAACTTCATCCATCCATCAGAAAAAATACTAGGTTTTATTCTTTACTATACTAGAAAATACAATAGACCCTTTGTTGATATTATGGAATCTATTAAAAAAAATACTTGAACCAACATCATCAAGATGTACCATTAATATGTGGTTCTTCTAGAAACCTAGAATTATTATAACATACTTTAGTCTGAATAAAATTCCATTTTTCATTCGAATGTTAACATGAAATTTTTAAAATATAGATATAGTTTAATCATCAACAAGATGTACTATACACAAGTATCCTAGTATATAATCAATGATGCACCCACACTCAACATTTTAATGAAAAGATGTAACTAATTCTATAACCCATGAATCCACTTCAATGATCATACTTAGCATCAAACTAGATCCTTCATCCATTATAGTCACTGAGTTCATTTGTATGGAATTTAAAGCCTTAGTCTGATTCCTATAGTCATTCTTAATATGTTCCTACAGCCTACAAATTAAGCATGTAGGACAAGAACTAGCCAATTTCCATTGACTTCTTCATTGTGAATTGTAATATAAATAATTATTCCACTAGCAGTCCTTCCTTTGAGGTGGAATTCCATATATTGTAGCCTAATGACCACTTCTGGATAGAGTTTGAACTTGCTTCTACCAAAAATCCTAATTCAAGATCCAGATTTGAATATTTTAAAACTAAATATATGCCTTCCCAATGGAGTTTTTCACTGATATCACCATGGAATCACAACTCTCTTGAAGTGATAAAAAAGAAGAAAAGCCCAAACATCATCTGTGAAAACTATATTCATTGATTCAAGCCTCCCTTAGATCATATTGAAGTTATTAATATTATCATATGATTGTCTTCTATCTGGTAGCCTCAAGATAAACAATCTTCACATCATAAATTTTTTTAAGAGATATTAGTTTCTCATATATGCCAGTTAAATCTTTCATAAACTCTATAATAGTTTTTATCTCTATAATGTTTAAAGTAACATCATTAGAAAGAGAAATCCTGATAAATTCTGAATACATATAATCAAACCACTCTCATTCCATATTATTATTTATTTCCATACATTTACTAAACTAAGGAGATCTAGAACTTTTTGTATTAAATGATCCTTTGGTTTCATTCTTTGAAAGGGAGAGTAAATTCTATAAAACTTATCGATATGAACATTACCTTACTCTAATTCCATTCTTCTTGATAACAATAAAACCGCATGAAATGAAAAGAAATTGAAATCCAAGGATAAGATAAACCTAAATGATGTCCACAACCTACACAACTAAAATATCCACAATGCTACCAGACAGAAGTTTTTCCAATAATCTCTTCCTCTAAGTTTGTGAACTAAAACAAGCATGAGATCCCACTAAATCACCACAAAATATTCATGAACATATTTATTAAAAACAACAAAGCAATTCAAAAAACAAGATTTTCATGGTTCAGACAACTATGCTACATCTATAGGAGAACACTGCTAAAATTTTCATTTTAGGATATGTAAGAGAATAGAAAAAATTAATCACGCAATTCCTCTATTTGTAAAATGTCCCAAATAATTTATTTATAAACACTATTATATTTATTATATGAATCACACGTGAATCAATCACTTCATAGTTGGGCCACTACCTTTATTTATAATGGTATAAAACTGGGGAACAGTTTTGAATGACCTCCAATATTCGGAGTAACCACCCCGTTGACCTAGGAAACCTCTAATACAATATTGGACCATGAAATGAAAATAAAAATAGACAATTACTAAGAGAAAAACCCCTGAACCATGTCTCCACCCATAGTGAACCATTTGTGAGATATCCATCTGATTACTCTATTTGATGCAATCCATTTGATGGAACTAAAACCTAACCACATGATTCTATTTTATAATTGTCTTTTTTTATGAACTCCATACGATGGAAGTATTTATAGTGAAACCTTTCTAACCTGAATGCTATGAAACTATAAAAAAGTAAAACATTCATTTGGTGATATACTTCTAAGGATCTCTACCCACACAACCTTATCCATTGAGACAAAATATTTTCAACTGACCTAAAAATTATTACTACATAATTTTTACTAATAGATTGATTAGAAATTGTTATATTTCCATGATGAGATTTAAGTTTGAGTCCTTAGAGAAATTTAAAGAGTTCATGAATGAAATCAAGAATAAAATTTGTTAGAAAATAAAGAATCTTTGATCTAATATTGGTGGTGAATATCTTTACCAAGAGTTTATATAATTTCGATAGGACTTTGTGTTTCCATCATATCTCACCCAAACATATTCAACAAAATTGAATAATCTTAGTGAAATGAGAAATCCTACATTTCTTGAAATTCTAAGGTTGATGATTAGTTATGTAGATATTCCATTATCCTTTTGGAGATATGCATTACATACTATTGTACACATTCTAAAATGAGTTAAAACTAAGGATGTAAGTGTAATAATATATAAATTAATTTATGGAAAGAGATATGTGTTGTCACATACTCATGTATAGGGATGACTCACATTTTTTAAGCTCACCTCAGGTAACAAAATTTCTCATTAAGGCATGAATTATATCTTTATATGGTATCCAAAGGAAACAAGCAGATACTACATATACAAACCCTCAGGTAAGAAGGTGACCATCACAAGCCAAGATATCTTTCTTGATAGGGAGTACATCATTAGAAAGGATAGCGGGAATAAGATTTACATTGATGAAGTTAATGATGAAGATACATAAGAGTTAGTATTGGAACATATTCCATTGGTCCCCATGGAAGATGTTACTTCTAAATGACAAGTATAGAATAGTATCATAAGATAAGATAGAGAACCAAAAAGTTTTGGTTTTATAGTCATCGAGGATAGTTACTCATTGTTGATGGGAAATAATGGACCTCCTTCCCACTTATAGAAACTAAAGATATGAGAATCTTCAAGATGGAAAGATGCCATGAATTATGAGATTTATTCCATATAATTGAATAAATTTAGGGTTCTGGTCAATCTTTCAGTTAATATGAATACCATAGGATGTAAAGGGGTGTTCATGAAAAAACTAGAAATATAAGGTAAAGTGAATAGCTATATATCATGGTTAGTGTCTTTTAAATAACCTCAATGCATTGAATACAATTTTTTCTCTCTCATAACCATGTTTAATCCATCAAATATATACTTTCTATAGCATCCTTACATGACTATGAGATTAGGAAGATGGATGTTGAAAAAACCATCCTTAATGGGAACCATTAGGAAGATGCCAATATGACACAAACAAAAGATTTTGTGACTCCAGTTAATTCCAAAAGGGTATTCTAGTATTAGAGATCCATTTATTGATTGAAGAAAGCCTCAAGGATATGGAATATTCAATCTGATAAAGCTATAAATTAATTTAATTTCATTTAGAATGAATTCCATTCATGTGTTTATAAGTGGTTCTGTGGGGGTGTAGTTATTATCTTTTTGCTACATGTTTATGGAATATTAGTTATTTGAAACAACATACCAGTCTTATAGTTAGCTATGGAATAGTTGAACCAGTGCTTCTACATGAAGGACTTAGGTGAAGTAGCCTATACTTATGTGATCTAGATACTTCATGATTGATCTAAGAGGCTACGTAGACTAATTCGAAGTATATACATTTACCAAAAGTCAAAGATATTTAGTACAGAACAATACAAGAGGGGATTCATTCCTGTGTCACATGGTATACATATTTACAAGAAAATGTGTCCTCATACAAAATAATAAAGAGAGAAAATGAGTACGATCCTATATTATTCAGTTGAAGGTTCAATCATGTATGTTATTTGTTGCACCATGATTAATTTTTCCAATTCCTTGAGCATGATAGAAAGATATCAAGTTTATATAAGTGAAAATTTCTCTTCAATTAAACAAATACTTAAATATTTTTGGATAACTAAGGATATGTTCCTAGTATATAGAGTATATGAGGATCTAATGATCATGGGTAATAACGATGTTATTTTTTAGGTGGATGGAATGATCTTAATTCACAATCATGATATATATTCTGCTAAAAGAGAGCTGTAAATAACCTATGATATTATATTTTGGTAATATTATAGCAGAATCTCTCATAAAGTATCAAATATCACAATAATGGAAAAATAACATACTCCTGAAGTATCACTTATTGGGGTATTTTTTCTAGAGCTGTAAAGTTGTAGTGAGTGGATTTTCTATAAAATAGAACATGTAAGCCCTCTTGATTAAAACTGTACTCAGTAGAAGCATGAGTATCATCTAAGATCTTGAAGACTGATGGTTTTTAGAAGAAGGTTTTATTTTAAGTGGGAGTCTACTAGATTTTGTTCCTTATAAACAAATTATATATAATAAATAAGTACATATATTCATTATTTAGAATATTAATAAACTTTTTAAAACATCATTATTGTTATTATGTGTGAAATATATAACAAATTAAACTTTTAGTACATAAATATTTCATTAATTTAGAATAATATTCAACAAATTTCATAAATACACACTTGAAAACCATAAAGGTTTAGTGTCTTTAGAGACTAGATGCACAATATTCTTATTTCGTAAAAGAGTTTCAACATATCCCATAAATATTTTCCCATTTAGCACACTTTATAAATATATCCCACTTAAAAATTTCTTTACAAAATGGGGAATGAAAACAAAATAAAAGGTGATCTTAGATGTATAGTATGGTGAAATAAGGGAGATTTCAATTGATGATCATGTAAAATAATAAGATAAGAATAAGGGTATGATATGATAACTATAAGTTGAAAAATTCACACCCAATCTATTAAATATCATAAACCTGATTCATTTCATAAAGAATTATCATTTCCAATGATTTGGATAATTAGATTGAGAAGTTTTCATAAATAAATCATGAACCATAAGCTCATGTCATAAAATTGTGGAACCATCATAAGTATAGAAACCATTTCATATATCAAGTAAAATTTCCAAGAACACCAAAACATAATGGATCAACCATCAACACAAATTACCTATAGTGGATTAACCACATCAACTTGTTTCCCGTAGTGGATCAAGTATATCAAGTTGTTTCCCACATAGGGTCAATCACATATACTTATTCCCATAAAGGATCCAGAATATTATCTTGTTTCCCATTGCTGATCAAGCACATATAATTTTTTCCCACAATTATCTAATTATATATAATTATTTACCCCATGGATGAGAGGGGTATATAATTTTGGGCCCACACATCACATAATAAAAACCATACATATTTTTTCCCATAAGATCTTAAACTATTCACCATATAATCACATCATAATCCTTTAAAGGAAAATGGGTTTCATAAACATTTCATCAATTAAACATAGAATAACCCATGAAAATAAATTTGTTTCATAAAAATATCATCATGATAATTTAAAAACATCTATAGAAATTATAATGATTATATAATTGGATCATATCCCTTCTAAAACATTATTAACATCTAAGTATGTTATCATAGATAAACATTCCAATAAAATAATCACTGGTATATTTTTTGAGGAAAATTCCATTTTGGACATTGAAAACCACTTATTTAAAATTTTACAATTTAACAAATATTATGGAAAATTATTTATCTTAAAATAACCTTAAAAAAATGTAAAGGGAGAATTAAATCATTAAGTGGTCATGAAAGTTGGAAATTACTTTCATACCATATAGATTCAAAAAAATTCATTTCACACAATTGTAAAAAAGTCAAAAAGTACACTCTTAATAAAAAAGATGTTTCTTTAATTTTTTTATAATTAATTCATGTGTAAAATACTATTTAAAAAATCATATGAGATTATTAAAATCACTATTTATTTTTTTAGAAATCATGTATACGGAGGAGAAAGTATTTTATAGTGAAGAGGGAAATAAAGTTAATTTTCCTTAAAAAAATATTTCTATCTATTGAATACATAATGTGAGAAAAATTAAAGAAAAAAACATTCTCAAGAAATAACCATAAGATATGAAAATAAATATATTTATTTGATAATTATCATATAATTTAATCAATAAGAATTCAAAAAGAAACATTCTTGATTAAGGTTGGATTAAAACATAAATCCCATTCCATCATGATAATTTTTGGATTATAAGCCCCGTGAAAGAATAATTTCCAATGAAACATTATATATCTTGGAAATAAGTATAAACATGATATAATATGTCTGAGGGAAGTATATCACCTTATAGAAGAAGATACATGCATGAAATTGTTGGAGTTGGTGTCCCAGGGCCTACTATTTGTACATTGATTACTTTTATATTTGATGATATGAGTATTAATAAAATATTATTACATATTTTTCCATTATTCTAAAATAATTTAATTTAATAATGTCATTGGGTATCTTTTTAATTGATATGTTTATAGTAGTTCCTAGCTAGGATTATAACATTGAACTCCAATGAAGAAATTCTTAAATATTTTTCTATGGTCGGATTACGTTATATAATGGGACACATAGGACCTTACTATTGTGTGTGAGTACTTTTAATAGGATAAGTTTTCTTCTCATGAAGTTCGTAATTGTTAATCTCTATTATGGGAGATTATTAAAACAGAACCACTTATAAGAATTCTTTATGTTTTGGCGTCATTAGATATTCTTGTATGTGAGATTTTCTAATGGTCCTTAATATTTAAGATTATTTTTAATTCATGTTATGACTCATGTAATATATTTTTTAATGAAAAAAATTACAATATATTCTCATTGATAGGTGGGGTTTGTTGGGTGTATTACGATTAACATGTTATAAATTGATAATTCGATGAAGGATTTGTCCCTTCCATCATTATGGAAGCTCATATATCAACCCTTTGATTGGAATAATACCATCATGTAAAATTCCATATAAATGGAAAATTGACATTTTTATTTCATATTGTTAGGGAAATATTTATCGATAACATAGGTTAACGGGAAATATGTGAAACCATCTTGATGAGATATCATGATAAAGTGATTATATTACACATTGAGTGTTCATATGTGTTTTTAATCATTGTGAAATTATGTTCTTTCTTTTGGGTTCCTTGACCCATTTCTAGACTGTATTCTTGGCATTTAGGTGATATTTTCTAATTACAATGATAAATACTCATAGAGGGTTACACACTAAGTTTTTTTATGTTCATGATTTAATTCTATTTGAATTTAATTAATAAAAAAAATATTATTCTGAAGGCTGAGAAATAATTTTTTTAGTGTTTTATAAATCAAAAATATTTTTGATGAATAAAATATTAAAATAAATTTTTATTCATATATTCAATAAATTTAGTGGAGGATAATTGATGAAAGACTACATCTGCTGATAAATATTTATTTAAAAGTTGGTAAATATTATTTATTGTCATGTAATACGACACATGTCATAAAATAATAATAATAATAATAATAATATTTGGTATGGGGTTTATTGAAGATTATATTATTTTGTAAGGGATGATATATAATTAAATAATTTTTTAACCTAAAACATTGCTCTATAAATAGACGGTTATGTCTATTGAGTGAATATAAAAAATTTAGAGGGGGGAATCATTGCACACAATAGACTTCACTCTCTATCAATATCAATCTATATTGAATTCCACCTCTCTTCCTCTCAAGAATGAGAAGAAATCATTCAATTATAAAGGATATTAAAGTGATCCAGATGGTCAATGTATGTTAATTAATTCACCACTCTTGGAACTATAAATCTGTTGGATTTTCTTATAGATCAAAGGAGTATATTTGGATTATCACTAGAGGAATTCTATGATTGGATCTATATAGTGAAAGAAGGGTAATTTGGAAAGGGTTTTTTTGAAAGATAAACACCGTCAATGAAGAAATATCCTAAGCCAAAGTATACCATTTCTTCCAGATCTAAATTAATTAATTATTAATTTAACATGAAAGATCCTTTATTTGGGTTCCCAGACATTTTATTTAAAATAAATTTTAATTGCATCACCCACCACTACTGCTTACACTACCCTCGGAACCTACCAGTGCATTAGAGTGGTCACATTTCAAATTCTCAATTATTTATTTTATTTTTGATCTATGCACTATATTTTTTAGATTTTAATTTAATATTATTCTTCCTTTAATAATATTTTAAATTAATATGTTATAAAAATATTAATCGTGTTTTTCAGAGTTTTATTTTCATAAAGGTCTAATAATATATGAGTAATTACTGAAGATTCCATTGGGAAGTTCCCATAATTTTCTCTAGTAATATTGTGATACATGGGATATATACGGAGAACAAACCATGTACCCATGTTCACCACATCTGGAAATATTATGGGATACATGCCATGCCAAGCATTAACTTCGCATGGTGAATTTATTGAAAACCATGTGTAGATCAAGCTAGCCTATCACATGGGTTGTTGAATTACATGATGTGTAGATGAAGTATACATCATGTAGTCTGTATGGGTTAGTGGGAAATTCAATAAATCTAAGTGGTCATAATTATTGATTAAACCATGTGAAACTAATAATCCAGAGCATTAATGATATACATGTCATTTATACGGTGTAAAAAGTGCGTAGTTCACCATTTCCCATGTCTGAAATACACACAGATCCTTTCGACGAGTTATGTGGACCTATAATATGAGCGATACATGGAGTGTAGATGGTCTATAGATTTTTTGCATCACGAATGAAAAACATAAATACTACTTTGGCGGGATGTTAAGACACATGAAAAGAGTGATACATAACATGTATCTAGATTGTACAAATTGTGTATTCCAGTAGAGGTAAGTGACCAAATCCCCCAGTGTGTGACCCAGGTATATGAAAGTCAAGGAATATGATTTGTAATTAGTAAGTGCACAATGTGTAGTCTCTAAATTAATGGTATAATTAAATTACATTAAATTGTAATTTTTATCATTAAAACCTTATTTTATTAATTGTGTTTTAAAATTTAATAATGGTTTTAAATAATTTAAATACTCAATTAATTTATTGTAATAAATATTTAATTATAGTTTCTTATATTTATTATCTAGTAATTCCATAAATATGGGTATCTACAAGTGAGTTCATATTATCCTTACAATTTAAGAGAATTAATTAATTAGTCAATTACTTAATTAATTAATGTAGAAAAGTTTATCTTAATAAAAAATAATGAATATAAATGAATGTTAAACAGTTTAATTTTACATATACATTGCATGTATGGCCATTAATGAGCTTGGAAAATACCTATGTATGTGTTTTATGATTTAATTAAATTTTTTGGATAGGTTTTTATTATATAGTATCATATTAAATTTGATGGTCTACATAACATCCCTCCCTCCATTATTATGTATGAAATGTCTTTTTGTGGTTTTTTATGTAATTAAAATTAACCAATATTTATATTCCCCTCACCTGTGTGTGAGTTATATATACATGTAATTAATAGAGAATTGAAAGGTGTATGTAGGCAGTTCAAGACAAATCCATAATGACGTCAACTCATGTAATATCTAGGTAGATGGGTGGAATGCTATAACTCATCCCAAAACTGACAAAAGGAGTTATTCCCTAGGACATTGGTTTGTTATTTGTATGGTTAATAAATCAAACATTTTGATAAGATCATGATCCTGTCCTTCATTATTATTTTATTTCATCCTTTTGAATTATTAATTTTTTGGATGGAAGACCACTATCATATAAATAAATGAATTAATGTTAAAATATAGAATGTAAATAGATAGATTATGTGTAAATGTTTTATCCATCATGGTAAATTAATTTGGTAAAATAAACTTAATATTAACAAGTTATGTAATGGATAAATCTAGATAATAATTATATATAATAAATTAAAAACAATCAAATATATATTTATTCAGAATTGGACTTCCACTACATGATTAAGGATGAAAGCCTTTGAACTATGTGTTAGACAAAATCTCATTGGGACACTTACTTTTAATGTGGATTTCTTAAAAAAATCATGGGTTGAATTAATTATCTTACATCAAGATAATTATCCCTAACGAGAGTTGATGTTACTTGGAGGCAAGTGGTGAGGAGATCAAAGACAAGATTTTAGGATTTAGGGAGTCCACTCAACAGATCATGGGGCTTCAAACCAACAATTAGCAATGAAATGACTTCCTAAATACCTTCAAGTAGCTTGACCAACCCCCATTGGAGTTATGTGATAGGTAATATGGTTCCTATCCACTATAATGTCTTAGAAACATGAAATTCTATGTTTAATGGTGATGGATATTGAGACTTGAGAATATAGTGTTATATTTAATAAAATTATTGATTATTATTTCTGTCATAATTTGTAATCAAGAAATAGAAAAATAATATACTCTTTTATAATTGTAGAAAAAATGGAAAGTTTTTTATCCACACTCTCCCTATAATCTATATTAGATAAAGACCATATTCTCACTAGATGTAACTTTCATGAGTGATTTAGATGCCTTTGGGTTGTGTTAAACCATGAAGATAAATCATTCGTTCTAGAATCCTGAATACCTAACCCACCTATTAATGAGGTAGGTGATGAAGAGTTCCTTATCTATGAAAAACATACGAATAATGTGGTATATGTTCAATGTTTTATGATTCCTATATGTGTGATGAACTCATTAATTCTCATGAAAGAATGGATACTAATAGTATGCTTGAACATCTCCATTTTATGTACCTAGAGATATCTACACTGGAATGATTTGAGATCTCAAATGAACTTTCTTAAAGAAATCATAGAGAGGGTGCCCCATTTGGGCCTCATGTAGTCATGTTCATTAGCTACATTTATAATCTAGAGGTTCTAGGGTTTAAAATCCCTAAATAACTGAGCACTGATCTCATTCTCACATCACTCCCTTAGAGATTCTCAATATTTGTTTTAAATTTTAATATGAACAACATAGAGTCATCTCTCCCATATCTACTTACTCTTCTTCACCATGTAGATATAGAGACAAAGCGTGAAAATGATTATGTCCTTTTTATGACCAAATATAAATGGAATGTGATGTTATCTAAGCCCATATATTCTTCACACCCTTCCAATAAGAGGATGTTCAAGAGGAAAGAAAGGGAACAAGATGCAATTTTTTTCAAATGTGAATGAAGGGACACTGGAAGAAAAAATGAACCCAACCAAATAAAAAAGAGGAATATTTATATGTGTTTTTATTAATTTCAATTTATCTATTTATCAAATTTGGTTATGAGATCCAAATTTTGGTTATAAAATATTTTTTCAAATATAGGAATGATGTAGATTTAGAAGAATTGACTAAGGGGAGGTAGATCTACGATCATCCAAAATAGATAATCTTTATATTGAAGCTATCAAGGACTACCACCTGACATTGGTAAGAAAAATGATATAGGTTTCGAAAATTGAAATTTTGTGCCATCCATTACAAAAAACATTATTTCTATACCTAAACTAGATATAGATGGACTTATTTTCAAGTGAGGGAATAAATTTTTCTTCTTTTACAAATAAATAATTTTTTTATCGAAATACACATTTAAATAATTACCTATATGTGTTTTATTACACGAACCATGTAATAGAAGTCAATAATGTAACTACTTTACATGAATCACCCCACACCCAACCGTGGAATCATTAGATAAGTTATGTAAACAAGAATCATTTGACAAAATTAATCAAAAATGGATATTTATATTTTTTTTAACTAAAACCACTTGGTGTATGTTGCACATTCTTGCAAGGAGAAATTAAAAAAATTCCTATTTATTTAAAAATGTGAAAGGTTCAAAGAGCTTCTTGAATTCATTCAAAAAAATATCTAATTACCATTTTCTATTGAAGAAAGGGGTGGGTACTCACACTTAATAACATTTACTGATGATTTAGTAGATATAGATACTTCTAATTGATGAGTTATAAGTTATATTCCTTTGAAAATTTTATATAATATAAGAAGGAAGTTGAGAAACACTTGGAAAAAAGATCAAGAATCTCTACTTAGACCATGGTATAGAATATCTTAATAAAAAAGTCATTAATTATTTTTAAGAGTTTTTTATTCTATCTCAAATCATTCCTCCTTCTACACTTTAGTGAAATAGTGTAAGAGAAAGGAGTAATCTCTCCTTTTTGGACATGGTAAGCTAAATGATGAGTCACAAGAGTCTTCCATTATCATGTTGGGGATACATTCTATAAACAACACAAATAAAAACCAAGTTCCAACTAAAATGGTTGTTTGGATACCACACCAATTATGGAATGAAAAAAAACCCATGTTTTTATACTTATATGTGTGGAGTTGGGAGAAATTTTTCAATGCCTTTTTTGGTAACAAAAATTCACCCTAATGCATAAAGTGTACCTTTATAAGGTACCCTAATGAAACAAGGGGTTATGACCTATACGATCCCTAAAAAAAGTTAATTATTGTAATACATTCCATATTCCTTGATAAAGAGCACATTACTAAAATATTTATTGGGAGTGAGATAGTATTCGATGGGGTTGAGTCTCAAGGAACATAAGATTTGACACATGAACATATTCCACAAATCCCTAGAGAATAAGAAGTTCTGAAGACACAAGTATTTTGTAAGATTATAAGACAGTTTAGACAACTAGAAGGTTATGTTTTTCTAGTCAGTAAGGATGGAGAATCATTATTATATGATAATAATGAACCTATAATATACAAGCAATCAGTATGTATAATACTTTTTTTTTCAAGTGGAAATAATCCAATAATTTAGAAATGAATTCCATGTACCAAAACAAAGTCTTGATTTGGGTAGATCCTCCAGTAAATCTAATGCCCATTGGCTATAAATTTTTATTCAAGAAGAAACTGGTAATTGAAGGAAAATTTATTACATAGGAATCCTAAATGGTTGAAAAAGGTTTTAAACAACATCATGGAATCTACTACAATGTAAACTTTTCACCAGTTGTAATGATATAATCTATAAAAATTATACTTTCTATTGAGTCTTTCCAAAAATTTGAGATTTGGAAAATGGATGTCAAAATAGAATTTCTTAATAGGAACCATTTAGAATTTGTCTATATGACACAAACTTAAGGGTTTTTTGACTCCAAAGGATTCCAAAAGGATATGAAAATTGAAAAAAATACATTTATTGATTAAATACAACATCTAGGTTATATAAATTAGGTTTGAAGAAGCCCTAAATGAATTTAGTTTCTTAAATAAAAAATATGAGACTTGTGAATATAAATAGTTTATTGGGAGCGTGGTGGTTTTCATAATAGTATATGAATTTCCCCAACCTCGGATACACTTAATCTGTGATCTAGGATGGAGGGACACTAGGCCTTAGGTGCTCCTATCCATAAAAAAGGCTTCTAACTAGAAATAGAGGGTCTAATTAGGTGATATTAGAGAGACTATAACCTATGGCAATGATAATAATTGTGATTGTATAATACCAGCACTGTAGAACCAATAAAAACGCATTGTAAGGATATATGAATAGTATAAATAACAAGCTAAAATCAATAGATTCATACATATTAGATAGAGAATATATGTCAGACAGTTATGGAAAACATGTAAGATTTCCCATGGATGATCATATATGAACATAATCAAGATTCAAAAAAAGAAGCTTCAACTTGAGAAAAAGAACCCCCATGGTCTATATTCCAACCATTCCATACACTATAGGATCATTGTTGATCACTATGGTCCAACCCCTATGTCTAATCCCTCACCTCATCTCAAAGCCATAAAATATGCAAGTATCCCGAAGGGTCTGGGCAAGGTGTGAGTATGAACCCAGTTGGTCACCACCAATGCATTCCTATATTATATCCTTATTTATACCAATGTATACCCACATAAATAAACAAAATTAAATCACTCATGCATAAATACATTACCCATGTTACTCATGCTCAATATCTAGGGGAAGTGATTGCCTTCTTTGGCTGATATTAGAAAAGGAATAATATATTCCTATATGGTCATACCCTGAGACCCTTGGTCTCTCAGCCATAAAATGTCACATGGATACTTGTTCCAACCAATACTACATGTATCATTGCATTGAGGACCCAAATACACACCCAAAAAATATGCCAAAAGTCCCTCATTCTTTCATTCATCGAGTCACTATCGACACAGTAGCCATACATCCCAAGGCATGATGATATCTTCCCCTCCAAATATAATTAACCACCATCGGCTGGACTGCTCGATTTCACCACAAATAGAGAGATCCATCCTTCAATAATCCTAACATGCCATCCCATAATATATATATCTAGACTAATCCCCTAACATATGGTCTTCCACACCATCAACCATGTCTTTATATGGTGATTACCTCCGCTATAACTGATGGTACAAACTATCCCATATGACACTAAATCCATGGAGGCCTTCGCCCATATTGAGTGGTCAATACCACATCACTTATTTCTTCTCTATTTGAACATGACTCCAACGATGCTAACATTAAATATTCATGAGTGTAAATCACTAACAATACATAAGAAACAAAAACTATAGAACCTCATCACCACATGTGAACCAGATTTCCCAACTTTATCATGATCATCACCATCTATCCAAACATTACAATCCATGTTTCTTTAATCCCAATGGTCAAAACACTCTCATGTATCTCAGTCAAATCCAAAAATGTTCCCAAGGAACCCATATGATCACATCACAATTTAATTAATTTACATTATCTAAACCTCATGCAGAACAAAATTGGAAAACCAATTCTTACATATCATTCCATTCAAGGATCAATACATTTAAAGAGGAATTCACATGTCCATAAGCGTTACAAAATAACAATAAAATGATTTAAAATCAAGGGTTTATTTAGAATGGTTTCACCAAAAAAAACCCAAATCAAGTGTATTTAATTACAAAACCTATAGTATGCATATAAACAAGGATAAATAAAGAAACCACCTACCTTATGATTTTAGGAGATCAGTCATCAAATATCAACCTCTAATCTGAGTCGAGATGAGATAAATCATATTTTAGACAAACTCTTAAAATGAGAGAGAATGATATTAGATGTAAATTTCAGCCCTAACCACAAGATTAAATAATAGAATAAAGAATACTATTAGTAGAAATATTTATAAATATCCAAAGCACCTGAAGAAGTTCAAATATGACCTTTTATGTGGGAGATAGGACAAATCCTATTATAGTGGAAAATGGGAACCCAATGTCGGAGGAGGTTCACACATGGGAGAAAAAATAGGGTGGATGAAGGAAATAAGGAAGGAAAAGTTAATTCACCCTATTTAATTAATTAAATGGTTTGGCAGCACTCTTTTTTTACCATGCACCAATCCTGCAGTGACACTGTCTACAAGCAACTTCAAATCTCATGGCTAGGTGTATGATTTTTCAAACCATGTGCCACCCGTGAACAACCACTAAAATTTATTACACATGCATCAAATGGTTTTCTATCCACCTCACATGGTTTGTTCGGAATATGATCTAATTCAAATGGGACAGATGGTTTGGGCAGAACAGTTAGGACGAAATGTTCACTGGCTGTGTGCCCAGTGATGTGTGTCCAAAACTTTTTTCACAAATAACGACACACTCAAAACCCAAATTGACCTTTGAGATACATACCAAGCATTAAGCCCTATACAATTACAATTTTATTTATTTATTTTAACTCTTGAAATTGCATTCTGATGCCCAAAATCCAAGTCTTCCTCACCACCAAAAAAATTAAAATTTACCTAGAAATTCGACCTGTTCAAAAACCCAAGATGTTATATTATATATCAATAACATATTACTTATTGAAAACAAAATATTTGTATTAAATTCAGTTACGGTCTGGTTGAATAATAGATTCTCCATGAATTACATAGGAAACAAAACATATATTCATGGGATCAAGATCTATCTTGATAAGTCCAAGAGGCTGATTAGCCTAAGTTATGTTATATATATTGATAATATACCAAATATATTTAGTTTGGAATAATCCCAGAAGAGATTTTTTCCAATGTTGCATTGAATTCATTTTTCTAGGAAGATGTTTCCTCAAGCACATGAAGAAAGATAGATGATGGAAAGGATCCCATACATTTTAGCAATTAGTTCATTAATGTAAGCTATTGTATATATTAGGTTACATGTTTTTTATGCCCTCAATGTGGTTGGAAGATTTTAAGTGGACCTTGGTGTCTACCATTGGATAGAAGTAAAAACCTTCTTTAAGTATTCGATTAATACTAAAGATATATTCTTCGTCTATATAGGAGATAAGGAAAAAGTCATCAAAGAATATATAGCTGCTAGTTTCTAAATAGATCAAGAAGATATGAATGATCTAACAAGATACATCTTCACTTGGAACGGAGGTGGTGTGAGCTGAAATATATTAAAGAAAGCTACGGTCACAAACTCTACAATAGAATATGAGTATATTTCATATTTTTAGGTAGCTGAATGAGCATTTTTGTTATGAAACCATATTAAAGATATTGATGTGGTACATATTAATAATGATCCTATCACATTCTATTTTGATAATAATATTTCAATTTCTCTGGAAAATGATCCAAGGACACATCAATTAATGGAGAAAATACTTTGGATGTGTCATCTATTGATGGATTTTTCTCAGATAGGTTAGGTTACAATGGTCAGTACTTCCATAAAAGGCAACATGAAAGAACCCTTTACTAATGCCTCAACTTAGAAAAAACCTGATTTTCATGTGAGTTCTAGTAGACTGAAATTCATTGGGAGTTGGATCTAGTTTATGAAGAAGTTTATTAGAGTTGTTTTCCAAGAAAAAACTATTTGTAGTTTGATTACATGTATATTATTTTATTGGAATATTAATAACGTCTTATTAAATATTTTTCATTGTTCAATTTGAATTAAATGTAATAATCACATAGGGTATATGTCGCATTCATAAGGTCATAAAAGTTCCTCTCTATGATTATAACATTTAAGTGTTATGATTATAATCTTGAATATGGTTATACAGTTGGATAAAATTCTATAACGGGATACATAAAATGTGATTGTCAGGTGTGAGTACTCATAAGAGTATGATGATTATTATCATGAAATTCACAATTGCAAATCTAAAAGATGGGACATTATAAGAAAAGACATGACAGTAAGAATTACACATTTTTTTGTGTCATATGATATTCTTATTTGTGAGCATGTGAAATGGTCCTTATACATTGCGCTAGTCATTATTGTGTGTTATTAGTCACTCACATAGATTTTATGATGAAAACAGTGGAACTATATATTTTGTATGTGGTAAGGTATGTTGGGTACATTACAATTGACATTTTATTAATAGATAATATGAGGAAGGATTTCTCCCTTCAATATATAAGGAAGCTGATATCTCAACCGTTTTATTGGAATAGAACCATCACATTCTATGTCCATGGTGTATCAATTTTTTTTATTTTATATTATCAAATAAAGATGTATCAAGTAGACAGGCTGATGACACATATGTCAAACCATCTTGATGAAAAGTGATTATATTACAAAATGATCATTCAAATGTTGTTTTCATCATTCTGACATTAAGTTATTTCTCTTGGGTGAATTGACATGTTTCTAGACTTCACTCTTGGATGTTAAGCGATCCCACCTAATGCTAACGAGATGCCATCCTAAAAGGCCACACACTAAGTGTTTCTAATGATCTTGATTAAATTATATTTTAGTTTAATTAGTTGAATAAATATTATTATCAAGAACAAGAAATAATTTTATTTGCATTTTTTCAATCAGATATATTTATTGAAGAATGAAATATTTTAATTGAATATTTATTTCGATATTCAATAAATATAGAGGAAGATAAATAAACCAAGAACACATCCTTTGATAAATAATTATTTATGTGCTATTAAATATTATATATCATTTTTTTGGTTGGTGCATGCCATAAAATAACAACAAAAATAACAAGAAAAAAAATTTGGCTTAGAGATTATTAAATATTTGTTTCCCTCTAGAATCGGGGATGACCTCGTTGATTGAAGGTTCAAACATTCCAATCAGTTTCTAACGGGTCTGTTCAGAGAACTGGAAACATCCAATGATTCCATATCCATTTGGACATACTTTACAAAGGTAGGTGCTCATTAGTTGTGAACTGATGAGGCTTAGGAATTTGCATTGGTTGAGAGGATGAGAGGTCAGACTCATCACACCTTTTTGAGGGGAATTATTGTCTATTCCAGGACTCTCTTTATAGATTTAAGTTATGTTCATGAATCCTTATTACATTACCAAGTATAAAATGAGCTTTCCTTTAGTCTGACAATCAATGATTGATATGTAAGAAATTCATAGAATCTTTTATATGTATTTGAGGTTCTTCATCGATGAAGAATCATCTGTATTTCTTAGAGATTTCTAGTTGATGGTATCCTTAAAATACATAAAATTATCTTGGTCATTATGATGAACATGCGGGTTTTAAAGCCACTCAGTGGGGCACTTGAAGTTTACTGTTATTCAGGAGGACATGGATTATTTTAGAATTGGGATCGTACCCGTTGATGGGATACCTACGTATCCTTTGTTTTAGAAAAGGTATCAGAACCCATGTAGTTCGAGTAAGGGAGTATGATTCTTATGCATGATTGATGGCTCAAAGAAAGAAGTCATGATTAATTTTACACTCTAACCTCACGTGAGTCATGCTCGGTGTGAGAAACAAGAGGTATTGGTGAAACTAGACAATTGTACCACAAAAGATGCAATGGTGTGGGGCTAATGTGTTTATGACTTCCCAAAATAGATGAGGATTAAGATTTAATTTAGGGAAGAAATCCAGGAACGGGGTCCATAAAGGTATATGTACTTTATAGAGATTTGGATACTCTAATCTTGGGGCTTACTCCTAAGGAAGATTCCCAGGTTAGGAGGGGACTTATGATTGGGTTTTACTCATGAGAAGGAAGCCCAGATCAAAAAGAATTATGAATGGTTAAGAGAAATTAAGACTGGGGCTTATTCCTAAGGAGGAGTCCCAGGATAAAGGACTTAAACAATTAAGGGACTTGGGGATTACTCCTAAGGAGGATTCCCATTTTTGAGACTAGGGCTTACTCCTAAAAAAGAGGCCCATATTGGAGACTGGGGATTACTCCTGAAAAGGAGACCCAGGTTAAGAGAATTATTGTTGGGGCTTACTCCTGAGGAGGATTCCCATATTTGAGACTGGGGATTACTCTTAAAAAGGAGTCCCATGTTAAGAGAATTATGGTTGGGGCTTACTTCTGAGGAGGATGCCCATATTTGAGACTGGGGCTTACTCCTGAAAAGGAGGACCAGGTTAATAGAATTATGGTTGGGGCTTACTTCTGGGGAGGATGCCCATATTTGAGACTGGGGAATACTTCTAAAAATGAGGCCTAGGTTAAGGATTATGGTTGAGGCTTACTCCTGAGGAGGATGCCCATATTTGAGACTGGGGATTACTCCTGAAATGGAGGCCCAGGTTAAGGATTCTCTCATCTTAAAGGATGAGGTTGAATGAATGAAATCTCAATCTTTAGTGACATAAATATATATAAATAACTAGATTTTTGAGAGATGTTCCACGGATTTCCTTTCAGATAAGGAATCCAAACCAAGAAATCATGCCATAAATGGCTTTGAAGAGTGTCGTGAATACTGAATCTTGAATAGGAGAAGTGGAGTAGCACAAGAGGGGTGAAGTGGGCAGGAAAGGCACCCAAAAAGGTAGGGGCGCGCAAGTCCTGGCAAGCGCGCAGGTACTGCATGGGCGCGCAAGTCCTGGTCGGGCAGGTATACCTACGTGACTCATGGGTTCTTGCGCGATTTTCATCCCTTAGGGGTAATATTTGGGAGATACTTGGCTCAAAACCTTGGTATTATCCCTAGAGGCTTTCCAGAAGATGGCACAAAAGTTTTGGTGATGAAGTGGGGCGACGCACAAGTGTGTTAATTTTCTTTAAGGGTAAAACCACTTAGGTGTGCAAGTGTTAGTGAATTATAACACTTTTACCTTACTCCTCTAGTTTAGACCTTCCATTCTAGGTAAAGAATTACCTTATAAGAGTTCAGAAGACCTAAAGAAGAGACTTGGGCGTTCAGAGCTCTGTCTGTAAATTCTGGAAAAATTCCTCCCTAATGGGGGGCCCACAGGGTCTATTTATAGGCTGGAGAAGACCCCTGGCAGTTATACTTTAGGGCGCTCAAGTCCATTGCGCGACCATTAGGTGGCACGCAAGTATACTT
Organism: Viscum album; assembly: GCA_963277665.1. NCBI lineage: Eukaryota > Viridiplantae > Streptophyta > Magnoliopsida > Santalales > Viscaceae > Viscum > Viscum album. The sequence continues at coordinate 574,179,514 of OY728139.1, forward strand.
GTGCGACAATGAGGGAACTTGATGACCTTTGTGCTTTTGAAGCCTTGTTCATGCCTTTGTCGATTTTTGATGTTTTCTTCAAAGGATGAATCAATTTGTGCTAAGTCATTTCCCTTTCCATTCTTTTATAGAATGTGATGAAAAGGAGTGTCAACAAAAGTCCCCCCTCGGAGTTGGATCCGAAAGAAATGAGGATGTGACTCTGAGGAAAAGAACAAAACTAAAGGAAAGACGGCGCACAAGTGTTCATGGCGCAACACTTGGCGCACAGGTTCGAGCTGCGCAGGGCTGGAGCATGCTGGATTGAGCGTGCTAGGTGTAGGAACGCAGGTGGGCCGCCTGGCCTATAAATATGCGTTCATTTTCTTCACATCGCATCTGATTTTGGGATTTTAGAGCTCTCACCGCGCATGCCCTCTTCGCCGCGCACGTCGCTTGTTTTCCGCTGTTTCTTTGCTTCCGCGCTGTTGTCAAGGTAAAATGACTTGAGCGGTGATACTTGCGCGCCAAAAACATGTGCGAAACATTAATTCCTATGACATGAAAGTGAGGATGAGCATGTTTAAGGAATTAAACTTCTTTCCCTATGGAAATATGCCAACCAGGCGGTTTGTTGATGATGGAACTGCACATTTGGATCTGAGGGCATACATGCTAGCTTGTGGAGATGGTGTGCTAGTTTCCAGGATTGATAGAGAAATTATATGCGAGGCCTATGCTCCTTATAGATTTGCACATCAGTTCATGTGTCTGCAACAAATTGTTGTATCTCCCCAAGTACATGTCAGGTTAGAGCAACATCTGATGGTTGCTTGGAAATTGTGGCTGCTGACATCAAGGGAGAAGACTGGGGTGGTATTTGATCTACCAATTGAAAAAGCATCACATAACTGGACTACATATTATGCTGAGAACTGGATAGCATCATACACAAAAGGGGTATTGAATCACCCAGTTTCTCAGGTGGGGAAAAGGAAGAGGACTGTAGAGAAAGAAACCCTTCCTTCTGAAGGTGATGCTTTCCCACCTGAAGATGATTCGCTAGACTCATCCTCTAGGACTGATTCACCGGATTCCCATGATGGGGATGATGAGGCACAACAAGTGGTAAAGCGGCCTCATGCCCGATATAATCCTCCGGTCAAAATCAAGAGACCTATTCCATCAAATCCTGGTGAGTTACTTCATTGTGGTAATTTAGTAACTGCTAATTTATAAAGAAATAAGTCTTATTTTGTTATTCTTTATCTGCAGTTGCAGGATATGGGAAGAAATTGAAGTCAAAGATTGTAAGACCTTCCTCGCAGCCTTCATATCTAAGATTAGAGGCTGTCCAGTTATGGCAGAGTTTGTTCTGTGGTACTGAGACTACCTAGCTATATTTGTGTGAGGGCCTACAACTTCCTAGAATAGGGAATCTTCTGGATTCTACAGATATCCAATACGAGGATAACCCCAATGAAGTACAGGATTACATCAGAGAGCTAGAAATGCTCATATATGACACTGATGAGTCCGTTCCTGTCACCAGGTGGGTGAAAGAAATGATTGATCGTGGCACCATTGAGGGGGCTGGTGGTTCTGGAGATGAGGAGTGGCATAACTATGTGGCTCCTGAAGATGTAAGTTTTCTTTCCTTGTTTTCTTTGATACTTGATTCCAGTCGAAGCTTTGTTACTTAAGGAAGTTATTTTCTTCATCTCGCAGCTTGCAAAGAATGGAACTGAGGTTCCTTCACCACAGTATAGCCCTGGTGGTACTGCCATCAGTACTGCCTCTGATTCTCCTAGAGAACTAGGCGAGATATCTCTAGGACAACAGGCCATGAATGAGGCGTTGGACATAGCTTTTCATTCTCCAATCTAGGTGTCAATAAGGGAGACTGCCGATACTCCCAAAAAACAAAAGAATCAAAGGCAATGAAGGAGGAAGTCCACAGCTAAATGCTTCATTAGCAGCGGTAAGTCCTTCAGGTAATCATGAGTCTATACCCATGAAAAGGTTGCTCATGTTTCTAGGGATTTACAGGATTCTTAAATTTCCCCTCTGAGGGAAAGAACTGATCCTCCCTTAAAGACCACCGAGGGTGCTGTGGAACAAACGCGAATTCAGGCTGACTTTGCTGCTTCTGAAAAAGAGCCACCATCTATTCCCAGCACTACTACTGCTGCTATTACAATTAGAGAAGAAACTGCACTAGAATCATTGGCGGGCACAACAACTGAATCTTTCATCCTTTCTGAAGAAGCTGTTCAAGGTCAGGGGCCATCGAATAAGGGTCTCCAAGTGGATACATCAAATGCTCCCACTGGTGAGACTAACAAAGATTCTGAAATATCATTGGATGAAATGATGAATCATGGCATGTCTTTCGAAGAATTTTATGATCATGCTAGATTATCATGTGATTTAGAAGACCTTGGGCGTTAGTTTTATCCTTCGCCCCGTAAAGTTTCTTATAATTTACACTTCTAATCATGACTGAAAATAATATGCAGTTCTATCCATAGAAGCTACTGAACTGCCAATGCCTAAAGAGGATGTGGACATTGATGTCAAACCTACCATTGAAGAAACATTAGCTCAAGTGGAGCTAAACCCAGTAAACCCTCATGAGATTCGTCTTGAAGATCCTGTTGAAACTGGGAACGACGGGGAGGAGTCTTCTCAAGCTGCTAATCGACTTTTAGGTAATGATTGAACTGAGTTTCCAAGATAGACAACCAACTTCCATTTTTCTATGAAACTAACTATACTTTTAATTGATCAAACAGGGCTATCAACTTCAATGGTTATAACTGGAAGTGAGCTCTCAACTTTCGTCCAAACAGTAGTAGAAGGTGAAGTAACTAGGGTCAGGGGGAAGAAGCAGAACATGTCACTTCCTTAAGTGCATTAATCCCAGATTACATGCCCCCCCTATGATGATGATGTTGAGTCAGACCCATAGGTGCTTAAGGCGCTCAGCTTCTCATGATGCAAGGCGTGGAACAACATATAGAAAATCATATCTGAGGTGCCTTTAGAAGATCTGTCATCAATGATTTCCCGGTTGTCGTCCCAGTTTATCATGCTAGGATTTTGTGGTTTTGGATACCAAGAGATCCATACCGTGGTGAAACAAGTCATCTTCAGGAGGGAGCAAGAGCAAAAGTGTCGCGATGATCTAACCAGGGTGAAACTGTCAGTCAAAATCGGCAAATTTAAGGCTGCGGTATCCCGAGCTGAGGATGACTATGCTCCCAAGATGAAGGAGCTGAAGCATAAGATCAAAGAAAAAGTTTCTCAGAAGATGCACCTTCAGAAACAGTTAGATGCTGTTACTGGGGAACTTTACCAACTCAATAATTCACTGGAGGGAGTACAAACGAATGGTATGAAGACCACTGCGGATGCCAAGAAAGCACTCCATCAGGATGAAAAGAGTGAAGTTGGTCAAGTACATGAGCTTCAATTAGCCACTAATGAAGCTCGGGATGCGGTTCATCAATTGAAGACTTATGTCGACAGCCTTTTGTAATTTCCTGGAAAAGAGAAGAGACTCCAATCTGTGGATGTCCTTCTAATTCTTGTGCATAAAATGAAGAAATTTTTCACCTTTAATCATTTGTGCACCTATTTCCCTGCTACCTTCTTTAAATTTTACCAAAGCCAATGGGCCTAATAAGAATAGTTTGATTTTTACTAGGATTATTATAAATAACCCTAAAAACTTTCAATCTTTTAATTGCTCAATATTACCTAAATCATACAAAATTTATGTTTAGTGAGCTGGAACTTGACTTTCATTCAGAGTTACTTTGCCTTTTGTGGGAAGTTTAAAGTCATACACATCGGACATACAGAGGCTAATGTTTAAGGTCAAAAATATCTTTGACCGAATGAATTAGAATTGACTCAATTCTTTGACAATTTATCTGAAAACATATTATCATACTCAAGTATGAGGGAAAAAATGTAAAATATGGCTTAAGAATATTTGAATCTGAGGAATGATATGAAAAAGAGCTAAACGACATCAGAAGAAGTAGTTTCCAAGAATGAAGCTACTATTATTTAACAAACCTGTTAGGGGGTTGAATTATGCAGGGCCACCTAAGGGCATTGTCTGCATAGTAAATAAATAACATCTTTTGGCTAACAAGTCTGTTATGTAGACTGTTTATGCAAGGCCGCCTAAGGGCACGTGCTGTATAGTCAGGCAAAATAACTCTCGGAATTTTACTTTCCTAGAGCTAAAAAGCCAGTGAATGTTTATGGAGATTAAAATTTTCCAAAGTATACAGTTTGCTGTATGGAAAGAGGTACTTGAATATGGAGAAGATATTTCCAAACAAGATTATCAAATCACTCCTACGAAAGTATGACCCAAACATAGGGAAGGAGAATATAAACCATATACTTGAATATTTTCAGATCATGAAAAAGGATATGGGACAAATATGTTAAGGATGACTATTTTTGCGAATCCCTATATACTGTCATTTAAGACGAATAAGGAAAAAAGAGGCTTTCTTCCCAAGAATGAAGTTACCAATATCCAACAAACCCATTAGGGGGTTGAATTATGCAGGTCCACTTAAGGGCATTGGCTGTATAGTCATATAATAGTATCTTTTGGCTGAAAAATATGTTATAGAGACTATTTATGCAAGGCTGCCTAAGGGCACGTGCTGCATAGTCAGGTCAAATAACTCTCAGAAATTTGACAATTTTGTGACTAAAAGTCAAGAAAAGGATTATGAAGATCTGAAAATATTTAAGGTTAGAATTATGACACATAAAGATCGATATTTCCCAATGTATACAGAGATACACAGATCAATGCTAACCATAATCATGTTGTGGCTTGGTCCTGAATTGAAATGTTGGACTTCACTACGTATCTCATAAAGATGGGAATCAAGCCATACATAGTTCTTAAACTACAGTTTAACGTCGTGTGGGACAAAAGTATTAGAGATCTTAGTTTAGGGTCATAGAGCTTGGAACATTATAAGAAATACAAAGTGTGTGTTTTCATGGGGGCTTTTCAGCCAAGGGACTGAAAGTGGAATTTGGGGTTAGGCCCAAAGACTTGGGGCTGGATTCGAGGGACACTCTAACATTCCTACGTATCCCATAAGGATGGGAATAAAGCCCACGTAGTTCTAGAAATACCCTATGTACAAATTTGATTCGTACATGTGAAGGGTGAAAATGGACTTTAGTGCAATGATGGTTTATCCCAAGATAAAAGGTTTGGGCATTACCATGTATGCATGTAGTCTTTGAAATGAAACATGATTGAAAAATAAATGAAAATGATGGTTCCCTTTCAGGTGAGGGTATCAAAGAATATTTGTAGTTTATTGTCATACTGGACAAAATAGTGTTGTATAGTTTAACGTCGTATAACAAGGAAAAAAGTGAATCAATGTAAAGATATTGATTCTAGGGGAGGTTTCACGAATCAACATCGTATGAGATGGAGGTGAACCGATGTGAAGATATTGGTTTTGGTCTTGAACATTGGGAGGTTGCCTACATACCCAGCCTAGATGTCAAGGATCAAAGTATGCGTAGTTCAATCAAAGAATGAATTAACAATCAAGTTGTTCTTGGGGACAACGACCTAAAAAAATGACGTTGGGACTTATGCGTGGTTAGAAGCCCAGAGAGAGTGTTATAGTTGAAATTTACTTTAAGCTCAAATGAGTCATACTCGGTGTGAGAAAAAAGAGGTAACAACAACCTTAATGATGCATAGTTTAATGTCATGTAGGACATATAAAGGGACTATGCAGTTTAAAGTCTTGCAGTTAGGACTATTGGTGCTGCACAGTTTAGTGTCATGTACCTGGGACAAAGTACAGTTTAATTTCATGTAGGACGTATCAAAGGATGTTCTGTATAGTTCAGCGTCATGTAGTTAGGACGATGGAGACAACACAGTTTAACATCATGTTGGACAAAAAGACAACTGTGCAGTTTAATGTCATAAAGTAAGGACAAAAGAGTACACCATTTAACGTCATGTTGGACGTATTAGGGACTTTTTTCATAGTTTAACATCATGTTGGTTGAAAGTAACACAAATAGTTTAAGTTCATATGTATGGACCATTGATGATTCCGTTTAACGTCATGCTGGATGTAAGGGACGTTTTCACAGTTTAACGTCATGTTGGACGAAAAAGGGACGATACAGTTCAGCATCATGTTGGATGAAAGTGCGAATAGTTTAAGGTCATAAGCATGGACCGTGGATGGTGTAGTTTAATGTCATGCTGGACATAGGGGACTTATGTACGGTTTAACTTCATGTAGTTAGGACATTACAGTTTAACGTCATGTGAGACGAAAGGAATACAAATTGTTTAAGGTCATATGTATGGACCGTTGCTGTATAGTTTAACATCATATAGCAAGGACGATGAAGGGTATACAGTTTAACGTCATTTTGGACGTATGTGAAAATAGTTTAGGGTCATATGCATGGGCCGTTGATGATGCAGTTTAACGTCTTTCTGGATGGTGGTGCAGTTTAAGGTCATATCAGACCACTGATGATATATTTTGTGTTTATACAAAATACTTTTTAAAAAATCTGGCATTGGTTGGAGTAGTGATGAGTTCTCCATCCATCGAGATTAATGAATAAGCTCCATTGGAGTAGGCCCTATGTATTGAGTAAGGTCCTTCCCATTTTGGCTCAAGATTGGGAGGTTTCTTTCTTGGTATCATTGGAGTTCTGAGAACTAATACCAATTCTCCCTGAGTGAATGAATGAAGATGATTTTTTTTGGTTAAAAGCTCATGCTATTCGATTCTAATAGACTTCCAAGTGTTGAAAAGTGCACAATCTTTTCTCATCTAACCATTCCAATTCATTCAATCACTTTTGAGATTGTTCATCTGTAGAAGATTGATCACAAATGGAAACTCTGAGCGAGGGTAGTTGAACTTCAATTGGAAAGACTGCTTCCGTTCTATATACCAATGAATATGGAGTTGACCAAGTTTTAGTGAGGGTGGTAGTCTGATAAGCCCATAAAGCATGAAATAGTTTATTAGGCCATGATTTCTTATCTTTATCCACCATATTTTGTAGTATATTTGAAAGAGTCTTGTTGAAATCTTCTATCTGGACATTGGTCGCTGCATGATACCGAGTTGAATGGTTGGATTTGATGTTGTATTCTTGATACAATTTCTTCACCTCAGATGAACAGAAGTTGGGGCCATTGTCCGTCAATATGGTATGAGGGACACCAAATCTGGTAATGATGTTAGACTTGATGAAGCTAACAATTCACTTAGAACTAACTTCCTTGAGAGGTATTTCCTCTGCCCATTTGGAAAAGAAATCAGTAGTAGTAAGAATAAACTTAAACTGCTTGGCCGTAGCTAAATGGTAAGGTCCCACCACATCCATTCCCCATTTGGAAAATTTCCACGAGTATTTAGCTGTATGAAGCAACTCTAGAGGTTGATGAATGAAGTTGGAATGTACTTGTCATGAATGAAACTTATTTGTGAAATCAACACAATCTTGTATCATTGAGGGCCAAAAGTATTCAAGCCTTCGAATCTGATCAGACAGTCTATGTCCAGACTGGTGGGCACCACAGACTCCTGCATGCACTTCTTTCATGACTGCCATTGTCTCTTCACCATCAATGCATATGATGAGAACTCCATAAAAACCACGCTTGTTAAGAATTTTCTCTAGGTGATCTGGGCTATCATAAAGAGTAAAATTGACCACACATCGCCAGATTTGTTCTTTCTCGACTCTATGAGGTGGAAGTGCTCCATTTTGAAGGTATTCCCTAATAGGTGACATCCATCCTGTAGTATGACCATACGGTTCCAGAATGGGACTAATTTCATTAATTTCCTCTGTTTTGATTCAAACATAAGGTGAAATTGTGCGACGGTGGGAAATACTGATGGTTGTCTCGTCCCGATTTGAATCTACAAGAGTTGTGGCTATAGTAGCCAGTGCATCAGCTTGAGAATTTTGTGATCGCGGGACATAAGAAAATGTCAGATCTGAAGGGAATTCCGCCATTAACTCTCTGACGTAATCATACAAAGGTATGAGTTCTTCTTTTCTGATGTCATAATCCCCATTTACTTGTTTGATTACCAAGTCTGAATCACCTTTCACCTTTAAGTGATTCAGTTGTGCTTGAAGCACCAATTCCAAGCCTGTGATGAGAGCTTGGTATTCTGCTTCATTATTGGTACCACATTTCCATAATAATAAGGAATAAGGTAACACTGCCTTTTCTGGAGAAATGAGCACAATTCCTAAGCCAACTTTGTTGAATTTAAGATTTTTCATTTTCCCCCTGTTGGATTTCTGGAAGCACCATCAAAAAACATTTCCCATGCCTGTGGACTTTCTTGAATAGAGAAGATTTCCTCATCAGGGAGTTTAATAGCTGAAGACGTGTCTTCCACTGAAGGGTGTTTAGCCAGGAAATCAGCCAGAGCTTGGCCTTTTATTGCCTTCTGAGACAAATACTGAATATCAAATTGCTACAAAATAACATCCCACCTTTACAGATGTCCTGTAAGCATTGGATGACTAAGGATGAATTTGAGCGGTTTATTGCGATATACCAATTGGACCCTGTGATGTTGCAGGTAGTGTCTCAACTTCTAAACTGCAAAGATTAATTCCAGGCAGCCCTTCTCAATACTTGAATACTGGTCTTCTACTTCAAGCATAGTCCGACTGAGGTAGTAGAGGTTGTTTTCGTTCCCAGCGTCATTCTTCTGAGCAAGAAAGGCACCCAATGATCGCTCTAGAGATGTCACGTAGAGGATAAGTGGTCTTCCTTTAACTGGTGGCATGAGTACCGGTAGACTCAAGAGGTATTTCTTGAGAATATCGAATGCTTCTTGACATTCTCCAGTCCACTGATAAGTGACTCCCTTCATCATCAATTTGGTGAAGGGTAAACTTTTTCCTGCCAAATTGGCAATGAAATGCTGAATATAGGATAAATGTCCTTGAAGTCCTCTTAATTATATTAAATTTCGAGGAGGTGACATACCCAGGATTGACTTTGTCTTCTCAGGATCGACTTCAATACCACGATGGCGTATAACAAAGCTGAGAAATTTTCCCAAGGTTACCCCAAAAGAACATTGTAAGGGGTTCATCTTCAAATTATATTGTCTAAGCTTGCAGAATATGACTTTCAAATCAGTCAAGTGATTAGAATTTGTTTTGCATTTAACCACCAAATCATCTACATAGCATTCAACAAACTTCCCTAAAAAGGGTTTGAAGATACGATGCATGGCACGCTGACATGTTTCACCTGCATTCTTTAAGCCAAAGGGCATTACCTGGTAGAAAAACACCCCCTGAGGGGCTCTGAAAGCTGTGTATTCCTCATCCTCTGGGGCCATTTGGATTTTATTATATCTGGAATATCCATCCATGAAGGAAAGTGCTTCATAGCCAGCTGTTACTTCGATTGAAAGTACAGTAATCAGATCTGGGAAATCATCCTTAGGACAATGCCAATTAAGATCTCTAAAATCAGTGCAAAATCTAATTTGTCCATTATTCTTCTTTACAGTGACAATATTATCCAACCACTTGGGATATTGAACTTCTATGATGAAGTTAGATTTGAAAAGCTTATCCACTACAGCTTCAATTTGGGAGGTATAAGTTGGGCGTGTTCTTCTCGCGGCTTGCTTAAATCCTCGATGTTATTCTGGTAAACCCAAATGATGAGTAGAAACATCAGGATCAAGCCCGGGAATTTCTGTATATTTTCAAGAAAATATATCTCTATTTCTATTTAGAAAGGAAATATACATCTCTTTCTTTTCAAGAGTCATGGCCGCACTGATTAAAGTGGGGCATGGATCTTCTTTTGTACCCCGATTTATTTCTCTGAGTTCATCCACGGTGGTAGAGATACCGTCTTCAAATGCTGGAGGAGCATATCTGAGATCTTACTCTCCTTCTTCATCATGTGTTATTTCTTCCATTTCTACTTGCATAGCAGATGATAAAGCAGAATTTTCATGATCAGAAGAGATGTCAAAATTTGCACATCTTGAAGAAGAAGCTTCCATTTCCGACCTGATTGATGATGAAGGGTCTTCTTTGGTTAATAAAGAGGAGATGATGGATTGATAATCAACATCATTTCTCACCTCTGATGTTTCTATAACTTCTTCTAGCCTAATTGGCAAAGTATAGACTTGTTGGATTTCAGCAGATGAAATGAAGACGTCACCATTTGGGATTTCATCACTGCTTGGAGAGTCACCAATTTCTCCCATGTTGTCTGGATCGATTGTCGTAATTGACATTATGGATCTTTCCATAAGTGTATTTTGATTTGGTTCTATCTTGTCAATTTGACTGATAGGCAACACATAATCTATACTCACATACGCAAATGGATTTACTGGAATCTTTTCCAAACCATATGGAGCATTAACTTTGGTAATCTCCTTTGTTGTGGATTTCTCCCTTCCATTCATGTGATAGAATTCCGCCTCAATGTATTGAGACTCACATGTCTTGAATGAGGCCTTATCACCATACAATGTCCAAAATTGACCATCGAAACAATATTTGAGACATTGATGGTATGATGAAGGGATAACCGCTTGTTGATGTAGCCAGGGTCTTCCAAGCAAGATGTTGAAGGCTGAGTCTTGATCAAAAACCATGAAATCTGAATTGGATACAAGATCTCCAAACAGAGTTCTAAGAGTAACTTTGCCCAGTGGTTCTTGTACATTTTTATCATATCCTTGTAACATCATGCTAGAAGGAGATAAATCAGATTCCGTGAGGCCCA